>JABFEA020000001.1:45235096-45249352 GCA_019775915.2 Cyphomyrus plagiostoma
GAGGCCCCGGGGAAGACCCAGAACACGCTGGAGGGACTGTGTCTCTCGGCTGGCCTGGGAACGCCTCGGAATTCCCCGAGAGGAGCTGGAGGAAGTGGCCGGGGAGAGGGAAGTCTGGGTTCCCCTGCCGAGAATTCTGCCCCCGCGACCCGACCTCGGATAAGCGGATGATGATGGATGGATGGATGGATACTTCAGGGAGTGCTATCCTGGTGCATTTTTAGTCACCAAAACATTCCGCCACAGTGTGCTAAAAAACGCTATTGATCATTCCTGCCTGCTGTCATCAAACACCAAAGCACCTCCTACTGACGGGTCATCTCCTATATCCCAGGATTTGACCCGTCTCTGTAACAGTATAACAGCAGGTTATTTGTATTATCACTAATTTATTATTATTGTTGTTGTTGTTGTTAAAAATACTTTGTTCTAAAATACCACAATATTCTGTTTTCAGGGTATTCTATTTGTGTACTGTGTGGTTCTTGAATTTGCATCACGTTTCTTATTTGTACTATGCGTTCTGTCTTTGCGCTCTATTGGTTTTACACTGTATGTAAAGTATGTTTCTCAGTGTACCGCGTTGTTACAGCTCTGATCGGTAAAGTCAACATTACTCTAAATCTCCGGGATCTGTACTGGTTTATTGATTTTCTGACAGATACGCACACTTTGGGATGCACATTTAAGGGAACGTAACTGTTAACCGTAGTGAAAGGGTTAACTGCTGTTGGGGAGTTGATTTGCCCTGTGAGAGTAGGCGGGGAGGAGGGGGTCGTATTGGATTGTAGCAGGAGGGGTGGGGACTCGCAGCGTGAGGGTTAAATGCATCCAGGGAGGAGACTCCGGAACGCCCCGAAACATGAATACGCATAGCTGCCTGATTCCTTGCTGTTCCTGTTTTTCGGATTATGCAGGTTCTGCCTGCTTGCCGTGGATTTTTACGTGTCCGCATACATACCCGTTCGTGCGGCATTTTTTTAAAAGTGTTGCATGCATGTTCTCTTATCGACCATTTGCCGCCTGTTTAGCCTCTGAATGATCGTTTTGAGGAGCATTTCCCCCTCCTTTTCTGACTAGTACGGCAAACCGATATTCTGGCACATTTCGCCTTCTTCGGCTCCCTTTTGAGAGTAAAATGGAGGCTTTCGAGGGATCCGACCGCGGAGAGAGTTTGTTAGACCTGTCCCGCCTCGATCTGGACGGTCTGGAGCTGGATGGGGTGACCGAGGAGCGGAAGAGAGACACCAGAATGCTGTATCTAACTTTCAACAGGCTGGCTGTGCTGCCCTCCTCCGTCTCCCTTTTCTCCAGCCTGGAATTTCTTGACATCAGCAACAACGGACTACAACTTATATGCGAAGGCATTACCCGACTGACAAGACTGAAGACGCTCATAGCAAAAAACAACCGCCTGGATGAATCTTCTTTGCCCAAGGACTTCGGCACCTTGCAGATCGAGATGTTGAACTTAAGTGGGAATCGCTTTGAGGAGATGCCGCCCCAGTTCCTCAAGCTGCAGCGGCTGCAGTCTCTGTCCCTTGGAGGAAACCGACTCAAATCCATTCCGGCAGAAATAGAAAACCTGAAATGGTAAGAATAAACACAACAAGCTTCATTGTAAATACATGCGGTTGCTCCTGATCGCTGTCTTTTGCGGTTTGGCTACCGCAAGGTATGAGGTCTGATCCTCTGCTTGCATCGCACCTTCACAAACCGCTGTACCTTATAGCTGCATCGCAGGATGAGCGAGATGTTTCGATCATCGGAAAGCACCCATATAGTCAAGTGCTCTCTGGATCTCCTGACACAGAGAGATCTCAGTGTTTGACATGCCAGAGGGCCGGGCGATGTTGCCCATACACCGTATGTCAGTATTTTAATTTTAGGCAGAACAGCGCTTGCAGGAAATAGGGCCGGTGTATATGCAGGTTTTTGGGATAACCTGTAGGTCAGCTGTTCAGACCCAGGTGTAAGGACTCTTTCAGCCAATCAGTCCTCTAATTAGTAATATAATTAGGGAGTTGCAGCGAAAACCTGCATACACACCGGCCCTTTGAGGATAAGATTGGCTACCCCTGCTTTAGGGGGTGGTGTGTTGTTCGGCAGATTAGGACAGGGTGAGCAGAGTGATTTAAGTTTTGGGCCCCTAATCAAGACCTTTAACCCCCAATTGCTCCAGGGGTTGGATGACCCTACTTCCTCAAAATGCATGTCTTCTTGCATAAAAACCATATGCTAAATAAATACAATGTAAGTGTATTTTCTATGGAATAGGAGTAATGTTCAAGCCAAAGCTATATGTGTTTTTTTAAAAGCTGAATTTCATAAAAATGAAATGCGAATACAAGGTGTCCTACCCTGTTCACAAATGTACTAGAATAGTACAGTGGTACCTCAGTTCTCAAACTTAATCTGTTCCGGACTCCAGATTGAATCCTAAAATGTTTCAGTTCTGATCGAATTCTTCTCATAAGAAATAATGGAAAACCAATTCATTGGTTCCCGGCCCTGCAAAATTACTTTTTTTTCTCAAAGATTCTGACATTCACCAATGTGTGTTTTTTTATTTGAATTTGTCCTTAGAAAAGAATCTACGACCATTTCTACACACATTTGAGTAATGATAGTTTGTTCAAAATAATTGGTTATAGCAGGTTTTTTCATTCTACAGTTCATAAAATGATACTATTTTAATAATTTATAAAAATAAAATATAAAAAATAATTTTAAAGTGTAAAAATTATTTTCATGGTAGTAACGGTGATCATGCAGATTATATAAATAGGTCAATCTTCATAAAAAGTGCGTACGTGGGGTTTAAGAACAAATTTGTTAGTAAGAATGGTTGGTAAATGAGGCCCATTGGGTGCATTCGACTTCCTTACAGTGCTGGCTTAAAGCAATGCATTCTGATCCTAACGCAATGCATTACGGTTAGATGCATTGCGACCTCTCACACAAACTAGAACTGCCTCCATGATGACGCTCCTTTGCCCTTATTGGCTAAAAAGTTTAGTTACATGAATGTCATTTGTATCCCAGGCAGTTCCGATGTGTGATGTGCTATTTCTTACGATTATCACGTAAAGCAGTGAGAATTGCTTTTCAGTTAATTTACCTGGTAAAATAAAGTTTAAATAAATGACATAAATGCTCTAATAATACACGTAAGTTAGTGGTTTATTTATTGGTAGTTACTGTAACGTTGCGCTGCTTTATTTGGTTAATCTTTCAGTCTGTGAAGAAGGCATTCAAGTAAGAATTGCATTGTAGTATGACTAATTTCCTGGCGCGTACAGTTCGACTTCTGATATTTAGATCGAATCCTAGGTCATCATGGTTTGTTCGACTTTCAAGAAATTCGAGTTCTAGTGAGTTTGAGAACCGAGGTACCACTGTATATATGTTTGTATGTGTAGTTTATATGTATAGTGTTTGTATATACAGACCCTTTCCAAAAAAATAGAATATCATGGAAAAGTTTATTTCCATAATTCCATTAAAAACGTTAAACTCTCATAGACTATAGATTCAGGGCCCACAACTTAAATGATTTCAAGTACTTGAAAGCCTGACAACCAGTGAAAGTGCACTTTATTACTTGAAAGATCTTAGTAAAATAAAATAAAACATATATTGTAAAATAAAACATATATTGCAGATTAGTATTTTTTTTTATAAAATCCCCTGAGCTGTCTGTCAATTTGTAAAATGAAACCGACCAAATAACAATGCTTATTCCCTGTGAGACTCTGACTGGAGTTTTGATTTTGAATTATGGGATTCTGTGCAACATCACGACCGAAGCTCTTGCATCGTTTACAACCGGGAAGGAACTCCATAGGGCTTCATTAAAATCTTTGCACATGCGATTCTCCCATTTGTGCCACATGTGTCGACACAATCTAAGATAATATCTTAGTTAACTTTGACAGCCCTGTTTTTAATTCAAAATAAAAATATGCTGACGTGAATCAGCAGCATACATTTGGGTATATACAGTAGAGACGTGTCCCTGCCCGTGTTGTGCGAGTACCGTGTTTAGGGGTTTGTTTAGGATGTTACATGGTGTAAGTTTGGGGAAACCATGGGAATAACCTGTTTTTTTGAAGAAGGAAACCACATAGCTGGGATATGTTGTGCTTAGTGTGTCGTTGATCTTCTGTGGTCAGGGTTTTTACACGTTGGCAATATTTAATGTCAAGGTCAGATGAAAAGGATTTCAGTTTCGCTCAAACCCATGCCACACAAGTATTCTTAAGGGGTTTTTTTTTCTATCATAGGCTTGAAATGGTCTTACTTTCTGGCAACGTGCTTTGTCAGTTCTACTAAAAAACGTATGAGAAGGTTTCAGTGGTTTCCAGTTGCACATAAGGAAGTTGATAGTGTGGTTCAGCTATGCAGGCCGGGTAATGAAACATACCACATGAATGAGTGTGCTGCTGCATGAAACTCTGATTACATGAAGAAATGGTGATGGTATTGTGCAAAATTCAATACTCCAGCAGTCAGGATTAAGCCTGATGGGCAACAATCATGCCCCCAACCGGAGGCATGTTGATCGAACTGCAGAACCTTGTTGGTTTTGTTCCACGGCGTCATTCTTGACAGTGGGCTGTGTTTGACTCTGCTTATTTCTCTCTCTGAACGGCCTCAGCTTGGAGACGTTATACCTGGGCGGCAACATGATCGGAGACATCCCACCGGAACTGGCGAACCTTCCTTCCCTGAGCTACCTGGTACTGTGTGACAACCGTATCCAGAGCGTGCCGCCCCAGCTGACCCGGTAAGCCGTCTTCATGGAAGTACCCACCAGTGATGACATTTGTTTATTTTTATTTGCAGTGTAGAGCAGTGGCCTGTACAACAAAGCAGGGTTACTGGCTTAATGGGGTAACTTGTCGGATTTAAGGTACCACAGTTTAAATGGACTTCATATTCGTTCACTTACCTTTTGCCCGGACTACCTTAAATCTGATAAGTTCTCCCGATAAGCCAGTAACCCCGCTTCGTAGTACAAGCCGCAGGAGTGAAGGTGGGCGGAGAACCTGCTGCTTTTATCTGTTAACCAGCATCCCCACACAGAGCGTTGCCAGAGGGCCTGACTTTCTTCCCTCTCATGCTAGGCTGCACTCACTCCGTTCCCTGAGCCTCCACAATAACCTGCTCACCTACCTGCCTCGTGAGATCATCAGCCTGGTGCACCTGCAGGAGCTCAGTCTCCGCGGCAACCCGCTGGTGGTGCGCTTCATCAGGGACATGACCTACGACCCACCGTCTTTGCTGGAGCTGGCTGGACGTGTTGTGAAATCCAAGAACCTGCCGTACAGCCTCTACGATCTGCCTGGCCACCTGGTGCGTTATTTGGACATGGCAAGCAAGTGCCCCAATCCCAAATGTGGAGGTGAGATAAGGTGTGTGTGTGTGTGTGTGTGTGTGTGTGTACACTAGAGCTGGGCTATATGGCCTAAAGATAAAATGTCAGATTTTTTTCCACAATTTTAATCGATTTTCCCCTGTCCTACTCAAAATCAAACTACAGATGGCAGAAACTTTTAATTTTACTTTGCCTATTTATTTTTACTTTAGAGTTAAAGTGCAATCTGACAAGCCAAAAAAGACGCTTGTAAGTGAGATGGCAGACCACGCCATTGTAAACACTTTCAGAAACTTGTAAAAACTTTTAGCATGTTAATGAATCCCGGCTTTTCCACAGTATGTATGGGCACAGTATGTCTTTTGCGATATATATATTGGGACAGTGTTTATCGCCTTACATCATGCTCCATTCTTATATGGCACACAGTTTGAAAACGTGTCAGGGATGGTTGCTTGCTTAACTTTGGATGTTGTGCTGGTGCTGTGGGTATTTTCATTTCGCTGGGAGCTGCACTTCGCTGCCTGCCTCTGCTTTAGGTGCTAGAATAAATTTGTCGTGCTGCTTCCTGTGGTTGCAACAGTTTTTAAACAGACTTTGCAACAAGGACTTGTTTGGTCTGTGTCTGACAGTGCAAAACCAGACCATCGCCATGTTTGTGAATCCGCTATGGTGTTTGGGTGCGTCGTGCTAATGTACCTGTGAAGAATGGTGCGTCGCATTAGTTCCACTTTTGGTGCTCACGTGTAAAATAAGTAATAAAATCGTTTTTTATGAAAACACATAGTCTTGAACTGTAAATTGAAACGAATCCATAAAATCTATTTATTGCCCACCACTAGTGTACACGTGTGTTTGCATGGGTGGGTCATGTATATATGACATTGTGGGGCCCCAATGTCCCCACAATGTGATAGAAACTTGTTATTTTGATTTTGTGGGGGGCATTTTTTCAGTCCCCACAAGGAGAATCTAAGTTTTATAAAAAATCTGTGCTTGCAGTCAAAAAACTATAAATGCCAATAGTCTTGCATTTTGTTTGGTTACTTATGTTTAAGGTTAGGGCTGGATAGGGGTTAAGGTTGTCATTGTTGGGGTTAGGTTTTTGCTGTAGAAATGAATAGACAGTCCCCACAAAGATATGAATACAAATGCATGTGTGTATGTCGTGTGTGTGAGTATGGGTTTCAGAGTGGTGTGTATGTGCAGTTGTGCACGAGTAAGTAGTGTGGTGTGTTTGCGTATGATGTCATTCTTAATGAGCCTTGACTGAATGAGCATGACACAAAGCACGTTGCCAGGCTTTTTCTTGGCCGTTGGTCTCTCCCCAGGTGTGTACTTCGACTCCTGTGTGCGGCACATCAAATTCGTGGACTTCTGTGGGAAGTACAGGCTGCCCCTGATGCACTACCTTTGCTCGCCGGAATGCTCATCGCCTTGCAGTTCAAACCCTCAGAGCGACGCCGACTCCGAGGACGAGAGCAGTGTGCCGGCGGACCGGCTGCAGCGGGTGCTACTGGGATAGGAGGAGGAGCTTGACACCCATCCACCTGCTTCATCAAGCTTGCCGATACATATGGACATAGAATTGAGTCCTTTTCCTCCATATAAACTTATTTATTTTTAATTGCATTTTATAACTTTAAGCTCATGAAGGAACTACATAAGTGTCTGGTAAAATCAGCGTTTGAAACAAGCGCTTTTTTACAGACGTTAATTAATGATCATGTCTTTTTAACTGTAGAATGTGAGTGCTGAGTATTTATGAGTAACATTATAAATGGTATGGTCCATGGGGTGAACCAAAAGGAGCCTCCCTATTAGCAACACATCATAAACACAGAAGTGAATCCGTTCCACCTTAACAGGTTCATTTGACCTTTTCAAAATTAGCGTTAACTTAATAAAATCTGAGCCTTTAAAGAAACTTCTCCTTCAAAAGCACGATTATAAAGCTAATACTGGTTTTTAGTTATATAAATGAGCTGTTACTTTTACTGTGCCTTTAAAACAGTTTGCACTGTATAATTTAACAATCAACATTAACATGATACCTAATGTTATAACTAACATATGAGTCTGCCGGGCCATAATAATGTGATGTGTGGTGTTTACTTGTTTTGTACTGCTTTCCCCTGACAATCGACCAATGTGAACCAGTTCTTGGGTCCCAGTTCCACACAAGCCGGCGACTGGTGTCACAGGGTGACCCAGGCCCTCTCTGTGGCTTCTGACAGCTTGCGTGCCACAGCATGGTCCTCAGTGATCACCTTCATCTTCATTCGTGCCAAGTCATTATTAATGTTTCTGCCCGGGAGGGATTTTGTGCTGCTGAGGTTGATTCATTGTGTATCGCATTGTCCAACAAAATGTGGCTCTTTGGACTCAGGAAGCTGACAGCTTCACTCCAGTTTGGACTGGCGAATCGTTTATTTAGCACTACTGGTGAACTAAACTGACAGTTTTGTTCTACTTGTTTGTTTACTGCTCCTGGCAGAGGGATTTTTTTCCTTCTGTCTCGTTAAAGTGCCTATTTTGGAAAATGACAGATTTGCACCTTGAATTTTGAAAGAAAAGTATAAAGGTTAGTGAATACATATACTGATAACTAGTAACCTATACTGGCATAATGGATGTGTTTAGATCATAATTTGCTTTACTTTATTTATATATAATATAGGTGAATTTTTTCCAAGTCTTAAAATAGCCTTACTATACATCTGCGTTGTAATAAAGATTTCCCCCTGTAGGCTATTTAATAAAATGCTAACTTTCTGACAGTTCATGACAACATTCCTGGGTCTAACGTGGTGGTATTTTTTGTGTGTGTGTGACTCAACAAGCTTGTGCTGTGGTTGCTAGTTTGCAGTGGCACTTCAAATCTTTGGTGAACTGCTTCTAACTGGCTGCTAATGCTATCATAATACAGAGCAGCTGTGAGGTGTTGCCTGGCTACATTTTCCCTTTTTCTGGGCACATTGTTCCACATATCCAGTGAGGTTTGGAGGTTTGCCACAGACCAGGAGTGTTTTCTTTTTATATACTCAACATTAATACCCTCCAACTCACTCAGAACACATTTGCACATGAAAGAAATGATGTAACACAGGCTGAATACAACTTTTTTTTAGCTCACTGCTCTCCCTGGCTGCCTGTCGTTCTGTCCACTGGCTAAAGCAGGTTGATAAACTCTGTAATGGCTTTCAGGGACAGAGGGGCCTAGGTCAAGGCTTCCCCATCGTGCCACACAGCTTCTCCTGGCAACTCTGATGCAATCCGGCATTCAGCAAACTCAAGACGCTTTTTTCCCCTCAAGCACTGCCATCAGGGGACAATGATCTCACTCAGCTACCACAAGCAGAGTAGGTAAGTTCACAGTAAGGTGCCTGTTAAGTACCTTATATCTGCAGTTTTAGAGACATGCCTGTGGCTTGCAAAAAAAACTTACTTGATGCTTCAAATTGCACGCATGTTCTATGAGTCCTTACTGCAAATACCCAAAATACAGAAAAAGTAAGGTAACAAAACATTTACGTTAAAATCTGCACATTAACACTGATAACCGATTTAAGTGTACCCTTACATGCCGCATAGCTGGTGTATTCTAGTGACCAGAATATTGATTTCCGTGGTTTTGTTCAACGAATTATGGGGAAAAGAGAGAAACAGTAGGTTCTTGACAAGTGTATTATACCGCGAAACAGGTTCCAATACAAATTGGAAAAAGATTGAGGTAACTGGAATAAGAAATTATATTTATTACTGAGACGGGTAAGTCATTGTTGTATATTGTTTCTGTCTTGATACACTTGGTGGCATACGAAGAGTACAATGTACGGAAGCGTAATGCGCTCACTTGAGAAAAAACAATTCTGCTCCGTTTTTCTGAATTAACGAGATACTGTTTTCACGTAATAAAAAAAATATTGGTCTTTGTCAGCCGACGTCACACTCGCTATAGCCGCAGTGTATTGCCATTGATGGTATCGCCATTTTGGTTGTATACAACGCAGGAGTGTGTATTTGCGTTCGGCTTTATTTCTTGTAAGATGAGACGCTATGTGAAAGGCTGTCATACTAAGTCACATGGTAGAAATGGCAAAAAGGTGGACTACAATATGAGATTTTTTCGGTTTCCCACTTTGAAAAGAGGATATTGACAGCAGGTAGAGGAGATAACGAAGAGGCGTCGGGTGGTGGCCTGGGTCGCAACAATGAGACGGGAGGAGATGATTTTCAACACGATATCTCCCTTCATGCGTGTTTGCTCTCGTTTTTTCATAAAGGCAACTAAGATTTTTTTTTTGTTTGAGTAATATTACTGAATATGCATGTTGTCTTCTGAAGTTGGTATTTTCGCATTGGTATGCTAGCAAGCTAGCCTCACTACGGAGGGCAGCAAAAATAGATTAATATGCAAAGTGGTGTTACAGATTACTTGCCTTTAAAAAACATTCAAACAGCAAAAGTGTAATGACAAGTGTATCAGTGCATGTATGTATATTCGCGTGCATGGATTATAAGACGCGGTGCTGGATAAGGTTGTCACTGTGTGCTGTGCTCTGACAAACCGATGCCCAACTATTGTTTAAGTATAGAAACATTTGCAAGTACGCTTTCTAACGTTTTACATGATGCCTGGAAGGATCTATAAACTCATTGTATACCGAGCCTGTATCCTGCTTGCCGCTTAAGTTTATTGGTAATTTTTAAAATAAAATATATGTCCAATGACATTATGTCCAAGTTCCATAAAACGTTACATTTTTGTAGAGAAAAATATTGAATATGAAACATTAAGTTTGTTAACCAAATGTTTACATCCGCGATACATTCAAAATGGCGAATGGGGGCGTGTTAGACAGTGCAGACACAGTTTTCATTAAAAAATACATGGTCTGATTGTCTCTTGAGTCACCACATGGCCAGCCTGAATGCATTTCAGATGCATCATCTTGTATCCGTGAAGCATGCCATACTGGTCTAACTGATCCTGGAGAAACACTGCAGTGTTCTGCAGATCAGAATGAGCTTTCCGTCTGAACAACCGCAAAACGGACCACAAAGTCGACACACTAATAACAATGCCATCTAACCCAGACCAAAATAAAACTGGATTAATCTAAGGTGCTGTCCGAGTGTGACGTCGGCTGACAAAAACCAATTCAGAAATTTCAGTTTCAGTTTTTTTTTTTTTAACATGAAAACCGCATCTCGTTAATTCAGAAAAACAGAACAGAATTATTTTTCCTCCAGTGAACGCAATACGCTTCCGTAACAATGCAACCACAGAAATACTAACTAAAATTATTTTCATGGGATACTGGACAGTTTCAAGATCTGAAGTAATATCACCGCCCGACGCTAGGCCGCAGCAGCAGTAAAGACAACCCATTGGCGAAACTGCTGCATTCCCAGTGTCCTCTGTGTCCGGGTCACGACCGCCTTGCATTTGCTTGCCAAGCCCATGGCCAAGCCGCTCTCATCCCCCCGCGGACTTTTCCGTGACACCGCAAGCAGACTTCGGCACTCTTCGGCGGAAAGCCACCGCCCCATTGGTTTACAGTTGCTCCTCCCACCTTCCAGGGACGCGCGTTCCATTGGCTTTGGAGCCGCCTGCATGTTCCCGTTCGCGTTACCCATTCTCGTAGCAGCGGGCAGCTGTAGCCTGGTACCCGCATGCAAAAGCCAGTGCGACATTTTTGCGCAAGTAGCGTAGATGACGTATTGGGTTCGGCGTGACAAAGGGAGCGAGCGCCGACTGACGGGGCAGGAGCGCAAAAGAAGGAAAGGAGAATTGGGAAAGCGCGCGGCCTGGCTGGAGGCGTCGGGGCTTCGTGGATAGCACTCCATCTGAGCACTGAACGCTCGGGGATTTGAGTTGTGGCCGCGGAAGCGATCCGCCATGGTCGGCATCGGATGTCGAAGTGTCCGTCTCGCCGGGCGCTTTCCCTAACCCCCGTCGTCGGTCTAACGGACAGGCGCTTCCTCCCTCCGGCCCGGTCTGTCATCTTACAGCCGGATTAGGGGGAAAAAAAACAACTAAGTGGCCATTTTAGGGGAAGCGGCGGGTCGAGGGTGGTCCTTGCCAGGCCTGTGCGCTTTGAGCCGCTCCCTGCCGGATGTGTGAAGGATGATCTGATCCTTTGGGAGAATATCCCGCTGACTGTGAATCCCTCCACCCGAAAGGACCGGCGAACCGTCGATTGAAGCAAAACCGACTGCGGATACACGAGGCAAGCAGAGAACTAGTGCTACCCCGGGGAGAGGAAGATGTCGGGCCGGCCTCGAACCACCTCCTTTGCGGAGAGCTGCAAGCCAGTGCCGCAGCCGTCCTCTTTCGGCAGCATGAAAGTCAGCAGTAAGTGAGATTTGGGTTCGGGGCGGTTCCGGTTCCGCTCTCCGTCTGTCCGATACTCCTGTCCAGAATCTGTCATGTCTGCCTGCTTCCAGTTTGTAGACGCGGTGCCACTTTTAATGGCATTTATAGAGGCAGCTGCTCCGCTGGGGCTTCTGGGAAATTTATATAATTTAAGTTATTGCCTGTTATGGCTCTACCTGGCCGCGTAGAGTAAAATTAATCGCCGGGCTTGTAGCATTGCATGCAGGCCTTATTATGATTCATTGGAACGGGAAGGCGCCTTTATCGTGTTTTAGATACAGTCGTGTTCAAAGTCCGTGTTCATCTTTGATCGTTCTCTCTGGACGTGCAGTGAGGTTGAAAACGTCAATATGTTCAGCTTTGTGTTCTGGTCTGAGACATTATGTGAGATGCACAGTTTTTCGTGCCCCTTCGATCAATCCTGCTGCGAAGTCCTACTCTGTTCGTGGTAAGTGTTTTATTTGACGGGCTTCCATCTCGTTTCGTTATGTTGAGATTCTGGTCTTCCTTTTTGGCATGGAGATGCCCTGAGGCCCGGCCTGTCATTCCCCCATCTTGTCCTGTCTTCCTCTGTCAGCTTTGTCCTGTCGCCCTTGTGAAGAATTTACTGGGCTATTTTGCATTGCGTTTGCACAGCTGGTATTTTGCTGGAGCATTTGCAGGGATTCTTCAGGAATTTCATTCCAGCACCTTGACCCCCATGAGTTGCTGAAGAGTGCAGCATGACTACATAATTTCTTTCAATGCTGTAGGCAATGTGAAGGTGCTCTATGGCGCGCTGTGTCAGCCAACGGCCACAGACATATAAAATGTGCTTGTGTGGTTTATGTGACTTAGTTGTAGATGGATTTCCACTGAATGTATCTGTATCTTTATGTGCCAAGTCTGTGTGGGGACATATATAGATGGTTTTTTTCTCAAGAGGTCATGAGGTCAAAGTAATACAGACTGGTTCATGTCAGTATCCTGTCTGGTTTAATGTCAGCTGACCTGAGGAGGAAACAGTGGAAATCAAGAGGCAGTTTGTGTGACCAAGAGAAACAGGAAGATGCTCAAGCTGTGGCTTCATGCCCAGCTAGTCTTGGGAGGCAGGAATAGAGTAGATCAGGTGACACCAAGTACCAATGACAGTGGCTGCTCCTGCAGTCCCCACCCCCAATGCCATTTGTTCTGAACCATACTTTCCCAGACGTTCATCCACTGTGCTTCCTGTTTAGCAAGTCAGAGTAAGAAACAGTATGGTGGTCAGTATGTCGAATCGCATTTCTCAAATTAGGTTGAGCCTTTATGTTGGGGAAACAGTCAATGCGAAAACAAATATGGTGGTATTTGGCTTTTGTACATTGTTACTATAATCAGCAGTGGAGATATGATACTTGACATTAAAATGGATGTTCATTCTCTCAGCATTGAGCTTCGGTACAACCTGCATTCTTTGTAGAGGTGCAAAGTAAGACCACCTTCTGTCTGGGCTTTCTTTGTGTATCTTGTAGACCATGTAGATGTTGATATCAGCATTGATTATTATGCACATGCAGTTGTTACATTGCAGAAATCACAGTAGTATATTGGGGTGAGACCATCAGTACGTTTCTGTACATCAATTGTTGTCAATGAAAACAAAAGTTTGTGAATTATTCTATATATTTCATATAAGAACCATATATAAGAACTGGTCACCAAGACATTAATTTTCTGTTGCAGATAAATATTTTAGATCCTATAAAGATTATATGGAGCGAAAGCAAGTGATTTGTTTGCTGTTTGTGTGACAGACACTTTGACCTACTATAATTTATTTCGGGTAAATGGCAACTCTTTGTTTTATAAATATCAGAATGTTTTTCACTTAATGTTCAAATATTGTATTATGACTTTTTTAATATCATACACTGCCTGGCCAAAAAAAGTCAGTTTGAATTAATGACTGGATTATTATTACAGCTCATCAATGTTATATAGCAATCAGCTGAGTACCTGAATCTCCTGAATGGCTAGATTATCCCATCAATGGATTTTTTTCTATCCTTATGGCATGGGCATATTTGAGGACAAGGATATCTAGATTTGTTAGGCTCGAATTGTCAAAGTGTGGTCCAGGGAGCATGCGGAATCATTTTCACACATGAATTGGCAACCATAGAGTTTTGACCTTATCTCTATTGAAAATGTTTGGGATGAAAAAAAAATGTTGATGTTGCATAAGCACATGGAAACAATGCCATAAAGAATGTGCACCATAATCAAAGCTAAAGGCCGTTCGATGAAATATTAAAGTGTGCAACTTTTTATTTATTTTTTTTTGGTCAGGCAGTGTAGCATCTAGTACAACATCCAGACTGTTGTGCTCATGGGATGATTCAATTCTTAGTCGGTCGAATAGAAACGCCTCCATTTTGACAATGTCCGTCTGAGGCGAGCTGTGTGTGTGTGTGTGTGTGTGTGTGTGTGTGTGTGTGTGTGTGTGTGTGTGTGTGTGTGTGTGTGTGTGTGT
>JABFEA020000001.1:45249452-45260051 GCA_019775915.2 Cyphomyrus plagiostoma
GTGTGTGTGTGTGTGTGTGTGTGTGTGTGTGTGTGTGTGTGTGTGTGTGTGTGTGTGTGTGTGTGTGTGTGTGGCAGGTGGCTGACTGCTGCCTTTCCAAGCCTCAGCGTGGATAGGGACTGTGTTGTGATTCTGGGTTCATCCCTGAGGGTTGTTGGCTTATGCTGAATCAGATTTGGCTGCTTATTGGGATGTGGTGGGGGAGTTGCAGCTTTGCTTTGTTCAGCTCGTGGGTTCATACTTTTGGTACTTCACAGCTTAACACCACTGATGTCACCAGTAAATGGAAACCTGTGGCTCTTTGGCCATGTAACTTTTTATCTTCTTCTCAGAATGACAGCCGGATAAGCCACATTCAAATTTTCATGTCAACGTCGACTCCTGGGAGCAAAAATGTAGACTACTTAGCGGGGAGCTCAGAGGGACTAAAAACATGGACCAGCTTTAGGTCACTGAGAACTGGATTGGGAAATACTGGCCTAGGAATAATGATGACCTGAATTTTACATTTTTCTTTTCATCCAGATCAACATAAGTAATGTTTATAGGGCTGCGATTTGATTAACATGGTCCTGTTAATGGTCTGAGTCCTAACAATGATCTTATGTCAGCTGATGTATTCACATTTTCTTTTCAGACTATGGTATAAGAGCTTGAGGTTACAGGGAATCTTCCTAGGGCTGGCCAATTTATCGAAAATCAATCAAAACCAAAATTCAGAACCTCTAATCGACACAACCTTGCCCATGTTGGTTACTTCATTTTTTTTTATTCTGTTAATACTTTCCCCAGTGTGTGTTTATGTACTGTCTCCTTAAAAACGTACTACTGTGTGTGTGTAGTCACATGACTCCTCCCCATCCAGTCTGCAAAATGGCAGCAGTGTGGAGGAGAACTCAAACACCAAGCTGACTGAGCAACTGGAGTAGCTTTTACTAAAGAGAAATGCCGTGTCCATCGTTCAGACACATTGTGGCTTTATTTGAGATAAGAGGTCAAATGTAAACACGGGAAATTGATTGGTGGCTACTAAAGGAAATGCCAGCAATCGGTTTCAGCACTAGCAATATTTAAAATACAGTGGAAACCAGTTATAGTGATCAAGCACTTATTTGAATCAAACCTGGGAGAGAATCCTGTACAAATACAGTTTTAAGTCAATTATTTTAGTAATCAAGTAGTCTGCACACAGTGATCATCTAGGGTCTTTTTATATAACATGGAGAAAATTAAAACTCTGGTAATTTTTTTTTTTTTTTTACTTGCCCACTTTGCCTTGTGGTAACCCGTCTGCTACTTAAAGCTAATGCTTCAGGCACAGAAAACCATGATGGCGGGGCATAATCATCTCTCAATTACAAACATGGACTCATCATAATTCATGATAAACTGGCTAAAGCAAGCCAACAACATGCAGTAGCAAAACCTGCAAAAGTACTGTACTACATTATAGTGCATTTCAATTGTACACAGTTTGTACAGTACTGTAATTTAAAAAGCATTTGAAACTGCTGTACTGTATTTTGTAAGAGTCAGTAAAATTTTGTAAATAGCCATTTTATGACTATATATTGATGTAATAAATGTCAATTAGATGGTAATCTGCCTTGTACATAAAGAAAAAAGGGAAGAAATCCATTATGAGCATGTAAGTGGAATGGAGCAGAGCGTGAGCAAGGAACGGAACGGGCAAAATTTGGTCAGAGCGTGGAGCGGTTTTGTAATTAAGGTTGAAGCGGTCGCTCTGTCTTGCTCCAATTTCGCTCCGATACGGCTCAAACTACGACTCTGAATCACCTTTCTCAGAAACATGAGTGTGCTATGCGAACAGGTGGAAGCCAGATTAAAATGTGAGAAGTTTTTATAGCGTGGAGCGATTTGACTGGAGCGGGAGGAAATTTTAGTGGCGCGACAAACTGTGTTGAGCAGAGCGGCGTAGTGAGAATTAGAGCAGAGGAGCGGGAGGAGCCAACAGCCTCGTGAGCAAGGAGCGGAAATTGTCAACTCTCACCCCTCTCACACGCTCTGGCCCAGACAGACGTGACCACTATAAATGGTTTTTGTTTGCAAGAAATGGAAATTTATGTTTTGTATTTTTTGTAAAGAAACTTGACTTTTACACTAAAACTAAAATGTAATTTTTTTTCTTAAGACGTTTTCATTTCAAGTGGCTTGAATTTTCAGTGGTTTAATTTTCAGTTGTTCGAAACATACCACCATAAATGGTTTATCTGTGTGTTTCCTTCAGTTATTTTAAAATTATAAAGCTATGCAGTCCTTCATTAGGAAAAAATATCTTGTTTTCAGTATGTCAATGAAATATCAGGGCAAAAAAAAAAAACTAACAAAATAATGGCTCATTACTCGTAATCAAGGTAAAATGTTCAGTTAATTGTGATTATTGATCTGAGGTCATATCGCCCAGCCCTAACCCTTCCTCTGAAATTTGAGGCACTGGGCATTCACTTGGTTCATCCTTCTGTGAGTTTATAACAACATTGTCACTTCATCCCGATGCACTTGAAGCACATGATTCCTTTTTGGCAGTGCGATTTGCATAAACACCTGCGGGTTTCTTCCACAGGCCATAATTTTGCAATATCCTGTACTTCTAGCAGCTTATTCTTCTTTATATCAGGCTCGGTGAAGGAGAAGCAGCGTCAAAATTGGTTAGGCAGGACTTCGAGTTACTGCAGTCAGAATGAAACGTCTGTATGATTGAGTGCAATGCCAGCTTAATGTGTGTGTCTGTGCACGTGTACATGTGTGCTTGGAGGGTGGTCTCTCCTCTGTACCAACATGGGTGGAGGTCTGTTTCTTTAGGAACTTCTTAAACGAAATCTTTGATTTAGTCACAGGTGTATTGGTTAAACACCTGATATCAGCCAAGTACCGTGTGTAGGTGGATAATATTGTGTGCAGATCTGGGTGTGCAACCCTTGCTTCAGTGTGGCCCCATTCCAGCTGTCCCTCCTGCTCCCAGTTATGAGTTTGTGGCAGGTAATGTTAATGTCCTATTGGGGCATTATTATGTTATGCCCTCCTGCCACTAGGGGACCATAGAGAAATCCTCTCCTTTGCCACTTTAGTGCAGCAGCTGTGATGAGTGGACCACGGATGGTTCAGACCCCACAGTCATGTTGGCTTAGGAGGGATCTGGGTCACCTGCTCACCTGCCGCCCAGAGTGGACTTCTTGTGCTGCCAGGTGCAGTTCCACCTCACATGGGTGCGTGTGTGGCGACACATCTGCAGCTTCATTGTCCCACTCTGAGCAGCTCGTAAAATCACCCTTTGAAAGTAGTGCTTTGTCTTGCCACTAGTGACATTCGACTGGAAAGGCTGGATGGTGTGCGTGCACGCAGTGGTTTGACCGGTCTTGACAGAACCCTGCGGGTTATTGATTGCGCCTACGATCGCGGATCTGAAGTCATTGTGTAACGGTGCTTCTCAGATAACTGTTTCTATTGGGTGGACCCAGTGTGCTAGAGTTGCTTCTGGTTCTATATGTAGTGTACCTGCCTTTCTGGCAACTAACCTGTGCTTGCGCCTCTCACTTGTGTCCCAGGAGACAAAGATGGCAGCAAAGTGACCACGGTGGTGGCTACACAGGGCCAAGGTCCCGATCGGCCCCAGGAGGTGAGCTACACGGACACCAAGGTGATCGGTAACGGCTCCTTCGGCGTGGTGTACCAGGCCAAGCTGTGCGACACCGGTGAGCTGGTGGCCATCAAGAAGGTGCTACAGGACAAGCGCTTCAAGGTGAGGAGCGACTTGAGAACAGCAAGCTCAGCTACCAGCATGGAGAGCCCGATTACATCATGTTTGATTAACAGAGGTTTTTATCCAAAGCAGCATACAGTGGAGAAAGTAGGGTGAGCCAGTCCTTGGAGCAGCTGGGGGGAGTTTAAGGACCTTGCTCAAGGACCCAACAATGACATCACTCTGCCGACCCTAGGGTTTGACCAGGCGACCGTCCTGTCACAGACACAGTGACTTAACCTACTCTCAGCCTCCATTCTTTCAGAGGCGTGGGGTTGATGATGATGATTAGTGGGTTGAGACCCTCGAGTGGCTGCTGGTCCCAGTTTGGGTCAGGGCTTTATGGTGCTTGCAAAACTGAGCAGGTGGATAATCTGCAGGTGAAGTGTCGCAAAACCGCGGTAAGCTGGTCGCTAGTGCAGGGCGCGGTGTACCTTGTCTTTCGATACACCACTTTTATTTTCCTGGACGGTATGAATTTTTTATATACTTCCATGCTGTAGTATAGCTGAAAGATCAACTATAATGCTTCAGTAAGCAACACATTATACAATATTGTTTGTCTCTATAAACACTTTAGATCACTGTGCAGAGTGTATTAAAACTTCACTTTATAGCTACTGCTTCAGTTTGTGCCTGAAAATTTGGGTTACGTATAATGTAATTAGGTATGCAATTGAATGCATGTCAGTAAAGCAAAATCCCTAATGTTATCGATTTTATAAAGGTAATATTTATTAAAATCATGCTGGTTAAGCAAACATGTTGCTACCAAGTTAAATAATCCATTAAAAATCAATAAAATATGTCACTATGGCCCCAGTTTACACATGGGTTTTAAAATGTGTTGCTATATACATTATCTAATAAAACATGTCAGCTAAAACATTTTGGTTATACTATTAAGCTGAATTTTATATTAAAAAAACATTCTTAAATGTATTTTATATACAGTAATAATAAAACATGTCGCTGTTCAACTAAATATACATTAATAATCTGATGAAACATCACTATTGAGCTAAATATACATTATTAAGCTGTCTGTCAAACCACATTAAAACATTTATACTATTGGCTAAATGTAAACTTTTTACAATAAAAAATAAAATCTTTAAAAAAAACATTTAGAAACTTTAAACACCAGAAACTTCAAAAAAGTAATCCTGTGATGCATGTTTTTGGTCATGTTGCTGAGCATCACTGGTCCCTGTTAAGGGGGATTTTTAGCTAAACGTGGACAGCTGTGGCTCTCTGTGCATTTCAGAGTAACTCCGTGAGTTAAGGGCAGCGGTAATGCTTGTGCTGATAGAATGTGACTCTCACGGTGAGTGGAGGTTAAGGCCTGTGCGTGAGAACTGCTGCTCTGTGTTTTGAAGTTGGTGTCACTTTTTGTTCATTGCGGGATTGTGGTTTTCAACCAAGGTTGACGGACAAAAAGCCAAAGCAGAACTCTGACTGCCATACTGCTGCTGTGACTCCTGGGCTCCCCCTGCTGGTACCTGTCAGTGTTCACCTGGGAAATGACTGTGCCACTGTGACCATACAACTACGCAGCATGACCTAGGACTGAGCCAGTTGTCATTTTGTTGCAGAATCGTGAGCTTCAGATCATGCGGAAACTGGACCACTGCAATATAGTGCGACTTCGCTACTTTTTCTACTCCAGTGGAGATAAGGTGAGCGGTCCGGCCATTAACATCTACAGCAATGCCAATTACAACTTGCTAGCTACAGCTTGTTGTTCTCCATCACGGTCAGGGCTGTTTCCTAAAAGGTGGATTGTGAGCCCTACAGAGCCCCCTGGTGTATGAGTGCTATCCTGCACCCTGTGGGCCTCTTTGAAGGTTGATAGGAAAGTGGGCGTGATCTTTCTGTAGACCATGCCATGTATTCCTTTTCCGTCTTGGTGCTTGTGTGCCCGTGTTTGTATCTGTGGAAGGTTCTGGTGGTACAGTACTGCGTGAAAATCTTCGAGTCTCAGAAAATGGTTGTTGGAATCGAAATCCTTTCCTAAAGACACCCTAGTATCTGCAGTAACCATCCAATACAACTGCATTTTTTGACCCAACCACTAATTAAATGTATTTAGCTAATTTGTACCTCATCGGGTTACTTAAGTTAATGAGTAGGTGAAATTTAATAAATCCATGGAATGGCTGGGGTGCCCATTAGGAGAGGTTTGGGAGCTGAAGGGCTGTTCATCCAGCCACCTAACAAGATATTGTAAACTTTTTGGAGAGCACAAGATATTCCTGTTAATTTGTATGTTTTGTTAAATAGTTTTTTTTTCCCCTCGGAAAAGATACACTTACTACTCTGATAAATAGCTTTAAACATTTTCTTTTACTTCCTGAGACACTTATGCCTTGCTATATATTGTTTTGTTGATACATTCAATGCCAGAATTTCTGAACCTGCCGTTTTCTCTGGCAGAAGGATGAGGTCTACCTCAACCTGGTGCTGGACTACGTTCCTGAAACTGTGTACAGAGTAGCCAGACACTACAGCCGGGCCAAGCAGACGCTGCCCATCATCTTCGTGAAGGTTTGTTTCTGTCTTCCCTGATGGCAAATGGCTGGTGGTTTTCTGAAGCCGAACAGGATCAGAGCACTTGATCTTCTGGGCCCAGTCGTTTAGAAAGTTTCATCTGGAGCTGAATGATCCCGGTTTGCAAATCCGGTATTTGGCTGGCCAGGATCAGGTAATCCATCTTACTCTTACAGAAGTTTTTCAAAGCAACATTGGATCACCTTGATCACCTTTCATGATTACCAAATCTGGATTACCAGTGTCTTTACCAGTGGGATGACGTACCACAACGCAGGCTACTAGCTATGTAAAGAATAAGAGAGAATAACCAATGTGGGGTCACTTTGACAGTTATTTGGAAACGGACAATATAACACATTCCCTTCCATTTTATTTTTTTTAAACATTCAGATCAGGGTTACCCTGAATTTTGGATTTGTTTTTTTTTTTGTTTGTTTTTGATCTAAGGTTTCCCAATCCCACTAAAATATTTTCGACACATACTCAGTTTGATCCAGACTAAGACTGAATCATGATCTAATTTGATTTTATAAAATCTTTTTTTTTTTTTGGACACCCCATTTTCAAGACTTCTAATCCGATTCCTTCTGAACAGCTGGGCTTGGTGGATTGTGGGATTGCTGCTGACCTGCCCCGTCATGTGATGTGATATATGGACCCCATGGGTGTCCCAGAGTATCGTCTAATGCTGTACACTAGGGGTCACTAACCATTTTTCTATGAGGGCTAAATTATAATTGGTAATGTTCCACTGTGTCCAAAAAATTTGTGAGGAGGGCCCCCCAACAATTACATTTGTTGACTGTGGTGGGGGCCGGGTTTACAGTGACTGGACAATTTAGCTATGGCTCAGTGTCCAGCTGGGCCTTCTCCTATCTCCAGGCTGGTGTCTCGTTCCCCTGAGTGCCCCCGCATGGTAACGTGAGGCCCATTTATCACCCGTTAGCTCTACGTGTACCAGCTGTTCCGGAGCCTGGCTTACATTCACTCCTTTGGGATCTGCCACCGGGACATCAAACCCCAGAACCTTCTGTTGGACCCCGACACGGCCGTGCTCAAGCTCTGTGACTTCGGGAGGTGCGTTGGTCGGGTGCTCCGTGGCTTACGTTGGAGCTCAGTGCTGTGATTTTTCTTCCATGTGATTTATCAAGTAGCTTATTTATGTTTATGTTCATTAGCAATGTATTCACCTCCTGCACTGCTGTAGCCTTTGGGACTCTAAAGGTGCTTGAGGTCTTTGCTTGTGGGTGCTGGTGATGAGCGTGACGATGACGGCGGTCTTCCCGCTCGCAGTGCGAAGCAGCTGGTCCGCGGGGAGCCCAACGTGTCCTACATCTGCTCTCGGTATTACCGCGCCCCTGAGCTCATCTTCGGAGCTACGGATTACACCTCCAGCATAGGTGAGAGCCGCCACCCGCTCCAGCTCTCCGTCTTATTAAAATAGCTGTGTGACAAGTAAAGCCTGAGTTTGATTGCCCTCCTGCTGCAGACGTGTGGTCAGCTGGCTGCGTACTTGCTGAGCTGCTGTTAGGGCAGCCGATTTTTCCCGGGGACAGCGGAGTGGATCAGCTGGTGGAGATCATCAAGGTAATTGGTCCTATGCAGCAGTGTTTACCAAACCGGTCCTCAGGAACCCCCAGACAGTCCATGTTCCTGCTCCCTCCTATCTCCCTGCCAGACAGTCTCGGGCCGTCTGGGGGTCTCCAAGAGACAGGTTGGGAAGCACCTAGTATACAGGACCATGTCAGGTGATTTGGAGGCGCCCCCCCCCCACTGATGAGGAATAAGAATGAGGTTGAGATTAATTTTGATGATCATCTTGTAGGATCAGTCTTGGTCTCAGCTCATGGAAATAAATACCTTTTTTACTTTACTACTTACTGAAACTGTACTATCTGAGCCAAAGTGGGAAAAAAACACTCGCCAAGTAAAGCAGTCAGTATATCCAGTTCAGTTAAATTCAGTTTATTTGTATATAGTGCCTTTCACAGTCATCCCAAGGCGCCTTGCATGGATGTGTTGTGATACTCTCTCTAATGATGTTTTATATAATACAGAATCTTTAAATCATAATCTGTTGCTGCCTAAGATCAAACCAGACCGCTGGTGTGTTAAGCTTAGTGTAACCATCAGTAGATCTTTCCGTTCCATTTGTCAGCATTCCCCCTTTATACTAAGTTTTTGAGACAAAGGGAAATGGTGGTGTGTGTTATGGGCCTTAGGCCCCACCAACAGCAGGTGGGTCATGTGACCAGACCATGGTGTGTATGTGTGTGTCCTGTGAAAGATGGTTTTAGGTTGTATTCCACCCTCCACCCCCCATTTTCCCAGGTTCTAGGGACGCCCACGAGGGAACAGATCCGAGAGATGAACCCCAACTACACAGAGTTCAAATTCCCGCAGATTAAGGCGCACCCCTGGACTAAGGTGAGTGAAAAGGTAAATAACAGTTTCACTACTTTCATTTGGTGAGGCACCTCTGGCTGCCATGTGTCACGTGTGACATTAGGTCATGGGTCTCCTAGGAGTCTTAATTTTCCGTACAGAGGGACTCTTGGACTAAACCGTGGGCAGACCACTCTGCTCAGAGTACTATTATATTACTATGTATTGGTGTATAATACTTACAGTGTGGGGTTGAACACAGCCATAGCATCTATCCTGTTGCCTGCCATGTCCTGCTGGTGTCCGGGTCTGGCCCAGTATGTGACCTCCCCACGTGCCCCTCAGGTGTTCCGGCCGCGCACGCCACCCGAGGCCATCGCACTGTGCTCACGCCTGCTGGAGTACACGCCCACTGCCCGGCTGTCCCCGCTAGAGGCATGCGCGCACTCCTTCTTCGACGAGCTGCGTGACCCCAGCGTGAAGCTGCCCAACGGCCGCGAGAAGCCCCCCCTTTTCAACTTCACCACTCAAGGTATGTTCAGGCAGGGTAGGGGGTGGTGCCATGGTGGCACTGGGCCCCAGCTGAAAGCTGATTGGCTTTTTCCGCTTATGTCCTCACTGACACACACGTCATTGGCTAATGGTAACTTTGCCCCCACCTTAAAAAAAAAAATGCCATTGTGACCCCCCCCCCCCCTTCCTTGCCCATTGACAGTAAGGCTAGTTTGCAGTTGATGACCAGCTAATCCTGAATTTACCCGAGTTGCTCGATCATCCTACAGGCCGTTATTGTTTAAATGGTACTTGCCCCCCCCCCCTCTTCCCAGAGCTGTCCAGTGACCCTGCCCTGGCCTCCATCCTCATCCCAGCCCATATCCGCAACCAGGCTGCAGTTTCCACTGCTACCGGCGCCTCTGGTCCAGGTCAGCCAAGCTCCCCTGCATTCCCTTGTCTTGCAATTTCATGCTGTAGGTCTGTGATTCTACCTCAGATTCACACCGTGTGTGCAGTTGGCACTCTAAGGTACGACAGAAGCACCCCCCAGATGTTAATCCTCTCTCTCTCTCTCTCTCTCTCTCTCTCACCTGCTCCCCCTCTCCCCAGATGCCAACGGCGGAGATCACTCCCAAACTACTACCCTGGCCTCTGCGTCCGACTCTGCTTCCAATTCTACTTGAACCCTCAGACTGGGGCCCAGCTTCTCCCCCCCCCCTCCCCCCCCCCGGACAGCATGATCACACCCACATTTTGAGGGCAGGGCCATGAACGAAAGGAAGAAAACTGCAGATCAGAAGCTGGAGATGTGTGCAGACAGGATTCTGACATGTGGACTGATCTCCTCCTCCGGAACGCTCTCTGCATTTTTTTTTTTTTTTAGTCTAAATGTGAACGGCCTCCATTTTTTCTTCCATCGACAATCTTCCCTGGTTTCTCCTCTCGTCCCTGTTGTGTGAGCTCTGGGCCTCCTCTGCTCCTTTAACCCATGCCTTTGTTTTTGTGTCTGGGGGGTTGACCATATGTACAGTTTTTAAAGGCTGGAGAAAGTGTCATGATCCTAGGAGCGAATTTGGTGCATTTTAAAGCTTTTATGGGTTGTGTGGTGTGCTTTTTAAAATTATGGGGTCCTTTCTCCATCCACGGTTTATACTTTCCATAATGCAGCTGTGTATACATGCATGTTATACGTGTGTATGTACACACCTACTCTGCATTATGCAAACTATATGCACAGGTAGATGCAGTGCAAATTGAATGGCCGGCACGGAGGTGGAACCTGTGTCCTGCTAAATAGACGACGTTCCCGTGTCTGGATGCTGTCCGGGGTGGAGTTTGGGGGGGGGGGGGGGGGGGGGGGGGGGGGGGGGGGGGGGGGGGGGGGGGGGGGGGGGGGGGGGGGGGGG
>JABFEA020000001.1:45281697-45293692 GCA_019775915.2 Cyphomyrus plagiostoma
CCATGTGATCAGCTGTTTCTGGTTGTTGTCATTAGTCCTCTGTATTAAGTCCGCGTTTCAGTTTATTTCCCCAGTCTTTGCCATTGGGTGCCATCGACTTGCTTACAGTGCTGGCTTAAAGCAACGCATTCTGATCCTGACGCAACGCATTACGGTTAGATGTATTGCGACCTCTCACCCGGCTGCACAAACTGGTACCGCTTCCATGACAACACACCTTTGCCCTTTTTGGCTGAAGAGTGTAGTTACATGCATGACGTTTGTATCCCAGGCAGTTCCAATGCGTAATCTATTTCTCCTGAATATCACGTAAAGTGGTGAGAACTGATTTTCAGTTAATCTACCTGGTAAAATAAGGTTTAAATAAATGACATAAATGCCCTAATAGTACACGTAAGTTAGTGGTTTATTTATTGTTAGTTATATGTAATGTTGCCCTGCTTTATTTTGTTAATCGTCCAGTCTGTGAAGAAGGCATTCAAGTAAGAAGTGCATTGTAGTATGACTCATTTCCCGGCACGTACAATTTATATTAGGTCAGCGTTCTCGGTTCAACTTCTGATATTCAGATCGGGTTCTAGGTCAAACTGGTTTGTTTGACTTTCAAGAAATTTGAGTTCTAGTGAGGTCGAGAACCGAGGTACAACTGTACCTGGATTCTTTTTTCAAGAGTGATAACAGCATGACCTTTAAGCTCTGTGACAAATGGTTCCCAGTAGGCAACAAAGTCTGCGGTTAAGGGTGCTGCACTGGAGCCCACCTCTCTGCCTCATGGTGATCTTCTGCACCTCAGGGATCAGGAAACTGTATACCATCTCAGCCACCATCTCTTGAG
This sequence comes from Cyphomyrus plagiostoma, assembly GCA_019775915.2. Taxonomy (NCBI): domain Eukaryota; kingdom Metazoa; phylum Chordata; class Actinopteri; order Osteoglossiformes; family Mormyridae; genus Cyphomyrus; species Cyphomyrus plagiostoma. The sequence goes on from JABFEA020000001.1 coordinate 45,282,533, forward strand.
ACTGCAGGTTGTTGCGTCTGTGGAGGTGCAGCATGAAAGCTTCCAGTCAGCAACAGCGGTAAAAAGGAGAAGGAGACCATCACTAGGCCATGATAGAGGTCAGTGGCAGATTCCCGCCTCAGTCAGGATGTCTAGATGGGCTTCCTCGGATGTCCCTGTGATGAAGTCATAACCCCATAACTGAGACACATACACCTTCTCCATGGAGTAGGCGATGTCGTTGACTTCCTCGGCCATCTTGCGTATCTCTCCTCTGGCCTGTTCATCGGCAGTCTTTTCTATGCTTCCCAGGATAATGTCTTCCAGGTAGAGGTCCACAGTCTCCTGGTGCACCTGAACCACCTGAAAGACAATGCTTGCTAGATGCTGTGCTGGGACAGAGCTTGAGCCTCTAGCTGAGTAACCCTGCCAGTGCATGTGCATAAGACCTCACAAACCTGTGTGAAGATCTGGTCCTCCTCGCGGCGACGCCTCTCCTCCTCCTGCCTCCTCCCGCTCTCCTCTGCCTCACGGCGCCGGCGGTCTCGCTCGGCCAGCAGTGCCAGGGCATGGATCCGCCGTTCCTCCTGCACGCGCACCAGCTCCTTGGACAGGAAGTCCAGCATGTCTCCCAGCACCCCGGCTGCCATGCCTGCCTGGAGGCCCTCAGCCATCCTCACCTGCAGAGAATAACATAGAGCAGGGTTCTTCAAATCACGGTCCTCGAGGTCCGAGCACTGCTGATTTTCCAGCCTTCCTTTACCTGTCAGTCAGGTGTGAAGCCTCTGACCAATCAGAATCAGTAATTATTAATTATTAAACTAACTACCTGGGAGAACTGAAAACGAGGGCTGGATTTGGATTCGAGGTACAGATTTGAAGAACCCTGACATAAAGATACGTTTATCCCCGAGGGGAAATTGGATAGTTCTTGCATATTTGACCTTGGTCCATGAGAGATGAACACACATTTAAATATACAGGCACATTTTGGGTCAGACAGCATGGTCAGCTAGCACCCAGAGGTCTTGCTCAAGGGCCCAACAGTGATATGCTTACACTTCAGATTAAAACCCAAAACCTTCTGGATATGAGCACAGATCCATAACCAGCTGGGCTACATATCACCACTAAGGTATTTTCAAATGCTTCTCAAGTCACTTTGCAGTGCCCCTCCACTTTCCGTCTGTGCTGTGTGTGAGGAAACTGCCAAACCTTGTGCTGGTGCATCTCTCTCAGGCTCTGCATGGTCAGGGTGGCCTCTTTGTCAGCCTGCTTCAGCTCCTGCTCTTCCCGCTGCAGGGCATGAGTGCTGCGCAGTTCCTGGATCAGCTCCAGATGCTTCACCTTGCCCTCGAACATCTGAAGGACATGTGGATTCACTCGTTGGAATATGGAGCTACGGTCTTTATGCTTTGGGGCTCATGTGTCATTTTTGAAAGCAGTAGTGGGAAAAGGTGTTCACGTATAGACTCACCATGTTCTGGATGCTCCTGCCCCTCAGCAGCTTCTGCAGGTTGATGATGGCCAGCTCCCTGTCTTCCTCCCCCTGAAGGGACAGATCAAGGCACATTAGAGAGTATGGAGATGTTGACCGGGAGCTGACAGGGATAACAGCTGACCTCTGGGGGAACCACTACGCCTGGAGTGGGGGGTCGAGGAGCAGGCTTCTCCATCCTCTGGAGGAATCTCAGGGGCTTCCTCTCCTTTTGCACTTTCACTTCCTTCAGCTCCTGGGTGAAGGTCACACAGTTTTATCCAAAGCCACATATTCAGAAAGCAGGGCCAGCCCCTAAACCAATATAAACTGTATGGCGACATCCCTCTAGTGGTTCTGGGACTTGTCACAGCTTGTGACATTGCAGGCTACAAGTCAGGACTATAACAGGAAACATAGTCCGGTGTCAATGTGCATACATGAAGCACTGTTAGCCATTTTTCCATGGCCGCCATACCTGGTACGTCCTGTCCAGCTCCATCTTGTAGCGGTCAGAGCGTTTCACATACCCCTTACCAACCTTTGGCTTGGGGGCTGTGGTACAAGGCAGTAAGGCTGAAGCAGGAAGGCCTGCTTCCAGTTCCAGTAAGCCTGTACAGGAAGTGATGATGAAACAGGAGGTGATGTCAGTAAACCCAATGAAATGGCACAGGAAGTGACCCCATCACTGTCACCATCATCAACTTTGTGAACCACATACTATACACACATGTAATGCACATTGGTGTTGGATGGAACCATTTCCAATTTAACATTATCAACCCCAAGCGTTTCTTGTTATTGTTTAAGAGACAAAAGCTGGACCTTGGTAGGTACTGAGGAATCTGCTCTTCACCACGTTGCTCTCCGAGTGATGATCAGGAAGCAGCCCGGAGCGGGAGAGCGGTGCATAGACCTGGGAGCCATAGTTACAGTAGTCAGTGACGGTGTCTCGCCTCTCCAGCTTCCCTTCCACGTTCCTCCTCTTGGCCATCAGCTTCCGGATGGCTGCGGATGGGATGAGGGTGATCTGGTGAATTGATATTCCCACGAAAGGTCGGTGGGTAACTCAACAAGTAATTAGCACACACTGCGGTTTGCTAGATCGGTGCTTCTCAAGTTGTTTTTGCCTGGTAACCACCCAAAAAGCAATGACCAAATCTCAGCACCCGCGTCTTTACTGAAATGCTTTATGTCAGGAGACCATGAGCTCCAAATTCCATCAGCGACACAAAGCCAAGAACCGAAAATGAATTTTGCCAAACGGGTCTTTTTTTATGATTTAAAAAATTACAGATAATAATAATGTTTTATTTGGGACTCTCAGTTTCAGAGCCAAAATCGTGTAGAAGGTCCTCAGACACCAGCAGCAACCCAGAGTTCTCAGGGCCAGTGGAGGCTGGCGGCTCTTACAGAGAACATAAGCACGCCGCATTTTGCTGATGTGGGCATCCATGCCGCTCTGGAGCACGGTGTGATGTGTTTTCAGCTGCTTCTCTGTCATCTCCTCCTTCCTTTGCTCCCTCTGCTGGAGCAGCCTCATGAGGAGGTCCAGTCGTGCCTCCTGCAACCTGGGACAGCGGGACGTGCTCAAAAAAATCAGGACAGGCTGGGTAGAAAATGCAGGTATGTTATCAGACAGCGGCAGAGATTAGTCCGGGTCACAGCTAGGTGACGTTCCAGCAGAGACGTTTGTACAGTAGACACCATGAAGCAACTCTCCCCAGTAGCCTACTGTTACAAGTCGTTTTCTCACTTTTGTATCTCTTCCTCCCTGTAAACCCACTCCTTCCTTTCCATCTCTTCCATCATTCTCCTCCTCTTGTCCAGCTGGGACACGTCGTTGAGGGGTGGGAGAGATTCTTCCCAGCTCCTCCTGGCTCTGGCTCTGTCTATCAGTTCCACCTCAGCCAGTCCCGCAGGAAGCCCACGGTCTGCCAGGACATGGGGGTGGGGGGAGTTTGCATGTGTCACACAGTTGTTTTTATGTTTTATTTTTATGTCTAGTAGTGGCACAGTAAGTGCAGGGATCTGATTTTACTTGCTCTATGCTTAGAGCAAACAGTGCTGGAGTCCCCATCATGTCAAAACTCTAGTATATCTCCACTGTAAACTCAGCTTCATAGCATGTCTTGTATTCAGCTTTGGGGGGGGGGGGGGTCGTACTCCATGTTAGCGTGGCCAAAGTCAGAAGTTCTGGCGCTGAGTCAGCTTTCACCACGTAGCTGGGGCTGTAAGGGTCTGTCTGTGCCTCGCTGTCACGGTAATCAGTCTGCACCCCCTGTGAGCGCTGGAAAGGACCTTGGGCAGGGTTCCCACCCCTGTCAGCAGAGGAGTACGGATTGGCTCTGGAAACGGAGATATGGGGCTTTGTGAATCCGGGTTACACCAACACCAATCGGTCAGTTTATTACACCTTAACCACACTCAGAAGTCAGGCACTGAATCAGGTGATTTTTTTTGTTATACCCTATAAAGTATGGCACATACTACCTATAGACATCAGGGGAGCAAACTCACAACGAAACTTTAAAAGACATTTAAAAACGTATCTCTTCACTCTTCAAGCCTTTAACCGGCTGCTGCATTACCTTCCCGATACAGGCCTGAATTCCTTTTGCACTTTGCTTTATTTATGCACCACCACTTAAAATGCTGTATTTAACTTGATCTTATGACTTCTGCTTTTAATGTTACATTTAGTTATTCTGCGGATACAATTTTTATTTTATTAGGTGGATACGACCTAGGCTTTTACAATCCTTATTACTATATTTAAATTTCATGAAAGTATTTCATGAAATTTCATGAAATAAAATAAAATTTATTTTATTTTATCCGTATTATTTCTATGTCTATTTTCACGTATATTATTTACTTCAAAGCACTTTGAGTTGCATTTCTTGATTGAAAGGTGCTATATAGTACACAGTATAAACTCACTTGGGAAGTGACAGTAACGCATGGGCTGGGAGCTGTGAGGAGAAGGGGATCAGAGGGCTGACGGGGAGGAATGGGAATTCGGATCGGAGATGACAAAGGAGAAAGAAGAGGAATAAAAACAGATTTAAAGAACACATTACATCAAACGAGGGACACGGGAAACCAGGACTTACACGTAGACCTCTGCGGTATCAAGTATTTGACATATTCCATATTTGATAACGATTTGCAGCCGAAATATCAATCACATTAAAAAAAATGTCAACCCTGCAGCAATTAATCTGAGAGCAAGCTGTACTGGTTTCTCCAGCACACTGTAAGACAGTTAATTAGAACCACGTTTTCCTGTAATTACGGGAAAACCGATCCGATTTCAATATGATGTGAAGAGACCTTTCTTTGAAATGACACACGACTAGACAGAAACACGACAGCGTCTTAATAGCCATAACAATGTCGAATGCAAATTACTCAATAAGGATAACAAGCTGTGTATTGCTGCAGTACAACATAATGAAATCATATAGCCTACTTAAGGCAGATTTCCTACCGCTTAAAGAATTTGCACCGATCCGCCCCCGATACGTCGCAGTTATCCCGGGGGTGACTTCGGAGGCGCGGATACGCTGGGCTGAAACTGTATTAATTGCAAACATTGTGTATTATAAACAAGAAATTAATCGCACAGAGGCATACATAAGTCTTTACATATAGTAATGATTAAAGTAAATAATTAAATCATGAAAAACAATGGCATGGATCTCAGACAAAACAAACAGATGCATTGAATTTAACTCATTTGGGAGACCCGATCGGTTCGGATGAAAGTGTTGACTTTTTGGCGATGGTCATTTTCGGCATCTTTTTGGTGTTAACATTATTTTAAGAACCGTCGGGCATAGACTGCGTACCCCCCGCACACATGCCCCTGTTACCCCGCCAGCTGCAGAAGCGCGTTCCGCCGTCGATCCAGATGCCCCCGCCAGCGCCGGTCAATGAAAGCGGGGACGGGATCCTTTGATTCCAGGCGCAGGTTGTAGCTGGGGTGGTGGGGCAGGCTGCTGAACATGGACTCATAATTGGGAACCCGATTCTGGGAGCCGAGAGTCAATAATTACATCAAAAGTTGGAAGAAGCTGACAGCATATTATAACGACTGAGAATGATTTAATTTTACTCCCTTCAGGATGAATGGACTGTGTTTTTGTATGCTTGACACAAGTAGGTTAGTAATGGGTGTTGAGTACCGTATCAACGCAGTGTGGTTACAGTTATGCGTAATTAACACAGATCGTGAATGAGATGCCTCCAAAAGCAAGGCAGAGAATTTGGCAAAGGCGTACTGACCAGTCGTTGCCCGGAGGTGTGCGATATGAAGCAAGCCCGTGTGTGGTCCGACTCCCCGGACACTGTGAACAGCGGATCTACGGGAAAACACGCTTTTTAGGCTACATCCACTTTCACAATGGCGGTCTGCCTCAGCAGCAGCCCAGGCGCGGATATTGCGGGCTCACCCACCGTAAAGGCAGTCGTGTGACCGCTGCTCCTTACAGCCCTTAACATCACCCCGGCGAAGGCGATTTACGACGAGAGTCGCGGGTGCGCTCATTTCCACGCCGTTCACACAGTTGATTTCTGATGCAGCTCGATTTAGTCGCGGTGCCAGCGGCGTAGACGCTGTGCCATCACCATGGAGACTGGCAACCCCCTTGAGAATCCATGGTAACGGACGCGGAAAGGAGCGTTTCGCATGTTGTCCGCCAGGAGGCGGAGGTTGATAGTATGAAGAACGATTCTGTTTTCGTTTCAAGAGAGTTTCAAATACTATTGTCACGTGTCTGGGGGATGCCAAAGTTGCGGAGTAAGGGATGGGTTCAAAATAATTAAGGAGAAACAACAGGGATCCAGCAGCTATTGCTGCTTGGACCCTGTGGGAACAGATCTTATAAAGGACATTACTAACACATGCACTTAGAAGAATATAACTAACATATAGTGGAATACGCAGACAACTAACAGAAGGCCCTTAAGGCCTCCAAGGCCGCAGACAACTAACAAAGTCATAACACTGAAACCATCCTCTGCTACCATGGATGTTGACTGTCCTTGAACATCTTTAGCCCGGGAGAAGGAGAAGTGCTGACCATGATGAGATCGGGTGGGGGGGGAAGTACCCATACTAAGACAAACTAGAACCAAGTAGCTGGAATAATACCAAATGATGGGGGCCAAGCCCAAATGGGCTATAAGAGGGAAGGCCGGACATGTATACTTGGAGCATCTTGATGTACATGCCGAGGATGTATGTCTGATAGTTGCTCCCTGATCAGCTGGCAGTAAATAAACACCTTGTGACCTGCAACACCTCCAGTGACTCTAAGCGTGAATCTCTTCTCATCAACGGACCTGGAGGAGTTTGCTCAGGTCCAGACTCACAACCCCTAATAAATAGTTTGATGATAAGGTTGGTGATTAGGATGTGCAAATCTAAACCACAGTATCATTAAGTATAAATAAGGTGTAGTAGTGGAATTTTAACAACTGTGTGCATGCAGTGGGTGGAGAGATACAGGTAATCAGTTTTTAGTGACCTGTTTGCTTGGGCCCCTGAATGGTGTTAGAACAACTGGTTTTGTTATGGTGGAAGTCAGATAAACAGCTTATGAGTGGTGTATGAAAAGTTTATCTAGAAGATCTATTCAAACATCAGGAATGCAGACTAACAGGTTTGTGAAGTCCCCTAGAATAACACAGTAACACAGTTGGAATTGTTGGGGGATGTCTCAATCAGTGCATGTGTGCAAAAATAGTCATTACGAACTTTAAAAATAATTTTAAAAAACGTGTGGTTGGAACACTTTAAGTGCAAGGTTTTCACAATGAATAAATGCTGTGATTTGACTAATCGTTAAATCAATTCAGATCGTGGTTCATCATTATATGTAATAAAAAAGTAAGAATGTATTGTTCAAGATTTAAATGCTTGTCCATTATGTCGTGTACGCTGTTTTAAATGTAGCTTACTTAGGTTTTGTTTTTTGAAATAGGTGCGTGGCTGCCGTTGCCCTGTAGCACTGCCTTCAAAAAGCGCAAGGAGCCTGAGATATACTCGTATCGAACACATGGCTGCCCAGATAGTAATCTGTCTGTAGATGTAGCTCTCAATATAAATGAGCCTGGAGACCACTTTATTACGCGTATTATGAAATACTTCCTGGCTGCGAGACCCCAGTGGTGTAAAGCTGCAGGTAAATTCAGAGCCACTGCTCTCAGTGCCAAAGCTGCAGGACAGATATAAATGACTTTCATTAGGATTCAACTTCAAATCTGATTAAAACAAAACAATTGGGACCAGTTTAATAACTGGTTTTGTGATTATTTGCTATAAATAGAAGCTGGTAAGTAAGCACACTGACTGGAGGAAAGGGCATAAACTGGACCAAAATACTTAAGATATGTTACGTTTAAATAACTTTCAGGAAAACAAAGGGTATTTCATACTCTTTCTGCCAACCTAGCTGGTTATTTCTTTCAGACGCTGTACTGAAATTATCCATTGATATCCAGTGATTTTTCAACAGTCCAACCACAAATATTAATCACTTTGAGTTTTGATGTTCTCAAAGAAGCCTATGAAAAAACTAAAATAAGTCACAAAATAAAACTCGATAAACAAAGTTTTTTAGGAGATTTGTGTGGGAACCCTCTCTGAAAATGAAAGTGACATCCCCACTTATTAAGTTGGGGGGCATGGCCATAAGTTGTGGGGGGTAAGGGGGGTTGTAGCCAGTCAACACAACTCCCTGGACTCCCTTAAATGGGTGGAGACCTCAGCCCTGCCAGTGCTCAACCCAAAGTTATGCCCACGTCAGGGGGAACCCCAATACCCATGAAAGTGGTATAGGCAATGATTAAAATGTTTTGTATCTCTATTTGGTGTCAGAGTAAAACATCCTGGCTTATTTAATCTAACTCTGGCCAGTGGTGCAGAAGCAGATTCTGTTATTGGTGTCAAGCTATTGTGCTGTTGCGTGAGTGATTTCTTACTGGCAGAAGAAGAGGCCAACACAGGGGCATCTCGTTGGTCATTGTTACACATTGGTCAAGTGCCTTGGGGTAACTGTGTTGTGAAAGGCGCTATGCAGAAATGCAAGTAAATGAAACTGAACACATCGAGATGCATGGGTAAATATTGGCAGGTATTTTTTTCTCTGTCCATGGTGGAGAGCCAGTGGGCAAATAGTAATTGTATGCACACTTCATTGTCAAACCCATTCAGCTCAAGTATTGTGAACAGCCTCTGTGCAATGTTAAAATAAGGGAGTTACATAACCTGGACTCTGTTCCGGTAACCGTCCTCCACAAAACCGTCCTTTTCCCAGCTCTTTGGTGGCGTGTGTATAAAAAGCATGTTATGTAATCTGAGGGCTAACAGTTAGTGTGTTCACCCATGATGTGTCTTTCATGTACTTTTTTATTCTGATTTCTGAAATTCACTCAAAATTTTGCTATCACCCGTAGTTTTAGTGTGATGCTGTTTTAGGCTGTATTGCTAGTATATAATTCTTTATGGAGAATATATCAAAGTTTAATTGAGGAAAAATTATTGAATTGAATTGAATTGAATTGAAGTGAACATTTTTAAGATTTTGCAAAAGGGCACAAAGTACTGTAAATCTGTTTTGGCAGTGTTTACAGGCTGTAACACATTTCAAAATGTTGAGACAGGATCCTGCTCTCTTTCTGATAAGAGTGGAGTCCCAGTATGCTGGCTTACATGGGATGTTCATGAGACCAAGTACAGCAGAAAACCACATTTTTAGACTAGTTACACCCATTAAGCACATATATAAATATATCCGTAGCATATGGTTTGATTGTGTGTTACTTAAAATCCTTGAAAGATATGAAAATCCTGATTGTATATTTGAATTTGGCACAAAAAATGTTGACAGATTCATTTATTTTCATTCGTATGACAAAAGCAAAAATGTGTTGACCAGTGTCATTTATGTAATCAGTATGTTCTAAGTCAGCTGACATCTGTGGTATAAACAGATTTATTCATTTGTTCGATTGACAGACAGGTGTGTAGCAGAAATCTGCACAAATAAGAACAGAAAGTTAGTGTGGGCTCGGCGCAGTGCCATGCTACTGCAAACCAACTGCAGTAGCTACAGGAAAAGCGATAATTGTTGTGTAGCATGTAAGGGATGCTCCTGTAAGGGGAGGAGTTACAGGACTGCTAATAGCTCAGAGCAACGTTCATGTAGCCTGCAGTGACTTCTGGGAAGGCGATGACATCACTTTGACGGAAAAGCACTTTGATCTCACAAACATTCCCGTACATTTGTTTGATGTACTTTAGTGCTAGTTTTGCCTGCCACGTCCTTCCCCTGTTTTCAAGGCCATCTTTTGTCATATTCAAAATCAGCTGAAGTGGATGTCTATCTAGCATGAACACAGACTGTTGTTTCAGCAGCACTGTACCCATTGGCCACAAGGTCACAGTTCGCAGGTGATATTGGTGCCAATTTCCTTAAACTTGGCCTAATAACATAGTTGCCACACCAGGGAAATTTCCAGTCTAATGAATCAAGCTGAGCAGGCTCTGTGTATACATCCTGGATTTTCCCTGCAGCAAAATGCTTGAAAAACAACACCTTGAACATCGTATCTTCTGGATTCCTCTTTCCTGTTCTTGTGCTATTACCTCAAGGTCATCTAACAGGACTAGAGGCAAGAAACGTCTTTAATGGCAAAGGATCTATTTGAAGAAGATCTTTATGACCTGAACGTGGGGATCTCCAGAGTGACACTGAACCCTATTGCAGACAGGGATACTGACTTCAGGGAGGCCAATGAGGGACCCCGGGTGGGTAGGGGTGTTAACCAATGCTTGGCTGGTATTACAGTAATACTGTATTTATAGATTGCGGACTGGAGTGGGCGAGTGAAATTTGCTGAGAGTTGTGGTAAAATTTAGGGCGAGATTGCAGCGGTGAAAATTCTTGCCAGCTCATTTCACCACAATAAATCCTGTTTCCTGGATCTCCAAGTCCCAACCCTGATTTTCCACTCACTGCTCATCTGACCAATCCTGACAGAATGACGGAACTCCCGATTAAGACGCCTGCTCGTTCATTGAGTGATACCTTGATCTAGCTAATGAGGCTCTATACTGGCTCGATCAGTCCGAGGAAAAGGATGATCCCGGGCTGCAAGCCCTTGCCTTCCAGACGAGGGACACGTTCAAGTAGAATGGAAGAGGTGAGCTACAACCTACAGCAGCTGAGAGGCGGGGCCACAGACTGTGGCTTGATATGTGATCGTCAGCTGGATTTGCCTGAAAGGGGGAAAAAGAAGCAGAGACGCAAAGGACGTGAGAAGATATCATAGATCTTCATTGGGGCTGTCAGTATCTCCGCTGCCTGCCCTGCTACATATCAGGAGGAACCCCTCCCAATTCTGAATCCAGTGGTGGAAAGACAAAGAAATGATCAGGTGTTTATCATACTTAGCTTGAACTTACAGGTTGAGCCAAAGCATAAAAAACCAATAAGTACATCTATTGTAGACTGCCCTTGTCCTCTTTCAGCCACCGTAGCTCTCTCCCCTGTGGACACACCGCCATGTAGCTCTGAGTGGCTACCCATTCAATGTTTGGCTTTACTGCATCCCTCTGGGTCCGTGCTGTGTCCTGCAGGAAGGTGGCCAGTGGGGTATCTATCCTTTCCGTGTGGCGTGTGGCTGAGCTACCA
>JABFEA020000001.1:45308636-45320130 GCA_019775915.2 Cyphomyrus plagiostoma
TCTCTTTGATTATAGCCTCCATAACTTTACCAGTTATACAAGTTAGACTGATTGGCCTATAGTTTGACAAATTACTTACATCCCCTTTTTTGAAAATGGGCGTTATGTTGGTTCTGAATACTTTTTGAATACTTTCAGAAAATGGTATAGCCTATAACCTAGTTAATAATAATACTACACTTCAAACGTATATAAATGAAACTGTGAACTGAAAATGCACTTTGTCACAAAGCACAAGTTCTGATTCATGGTTCATCAAAAACCAGAGGAAGGCCCAGTAAAAAAAATCATTAGTTTATCAATCTTTCAATCAGAAACAAGTGATGAGGGAGGGCGAATTTTTATTTATTTATTTATTTATTTACTTACTTCTTAGAAAAAAGATAACGGAAGATAAGTTTTCATCATAAACAGTAAACAAAAGGAACAGCAACAGATGTATGACATATGGGCTAATCTGCAAAATTAATATGAAAAGAAAATATTTTTTTTAAATGTTTCATTCAAAATTTGTGAACGCCGGCAGTGGAATTTATACAAGAAGATACACTTTAAAAAAATAAAAAAAACGATGCGGGCTAAATTCGCCACGCGGGCGGGGATGATAAACTAATGATTTTTTTTACTGGGCCTAATCAATTTTTTCAGGGATTTTTTATTATTAGTACAATAATATAAATACAATACAATAAAGTTGAATATTGTTTTTAAATGACAGTATGTTCCTTTACATAAATCCTGAGCCGATACAAAACACCATTATAATATAAATAGGTCTACATGTCTGCATGCTATTTTACTATATAACTATGGGGTTCCATTATAACCAGCCATTTCACATTCTTGCGTTGTCCTTCCTGGAGCCAACTTATGTCTAACAAATAAAATAATCAAAAAGTCAGTTTATGCATTTTTCACATGCCATACTTAGCGGTAAATACCTGCATGCCAAGTAAACAACTCATTAAAATATGTTCTTCAAGTGTAATTACTACTGTTCACCGGACGCGAACACGTTGTATTACCGTTACAGTATCCGCTCAAAGCGTCCGTCACTCCGGCGGTCGCGCTGGGGAGTAATGGCAAGTTGAGTTCTCTGATTCAGACAGATCTTCTGCAACTGGTTAGCATTGCTGGCACGTAACTGGTTTTGCATCTGACGCTTTTTAATTCCGAGTGGTTATATTGTTCCGTCTGTTCACGGAAGGGAACGTGTTTGGTCAGACACAATTAAAAAACACTTAACGTTTGACAAAAACATACATTATTATTTTTTTAGGAAATGCAGCTTCAAAGCTTTCAGTTCACGCTCCAATTTAGTTTCATAAACGTACCACAAGCTGACTCCCGAATTCTGGGGCCAGTACCTGCATTGCGTAATAACCCCGCTCGGTTACGTCGCTGCGGGAAAAAGCGTCTAAAAAACAAAATGTAAAACAGTCCTGGAGTCCGCGACACCTAATTCAGCTTAAGTGAATGGGTGGTATTTAGCAAAGAAGTAGAATTGGGTGTGTTAAATGTGGGGCCTCCCAAAAATGCGCAAGGTTGAGGCTCTCCAGGCCTGGAGTCGGAGACTCTTGATACATCATATAAAGGGTAAAAACAAAAGGACCCCTAACGAAAGTAAATGTTCGGGCTCATTTGATTTTGTCATCGGTGTTACACCGCCCCCTATCTTCAGTTTGCGGAAGTACATTGAGGATTGGATATTTTTTTTGTGCTCTTTGCAATGTAAGACTTGCATTTTGTATGGAAAACTGTATTTTAAAGTGAATTTGAGCAGATTCGTTTAGTCAGTACTGGTTTTTCTCTCGTAGGAGCGCGAAAACTCGTTCCGTGCTGTGCATTTATCTCTCTTAACCCAGAGAATAAAGAGAATGCATCCCCAGTCCATTGTCGTTTTACTTAAAAGCAAAGAGTAATGGAAAGGAGAATTGTATTAGACGGGACTAATTTTAACAGAAAACGGTGTATGAAAACAGTGAGATATACGATTACTTTAGCTACATGGCGGTACAATGCTTAGCTGTGACGTTCCACTAACTTACCACAGGGTGGCAGCATAGCCTGTGTATACAGTTCAGTTCAATTCAATTCAATTCAATTAACTTTATTAATTCCTAAGGGGCAATTAAAAAGGCACGTGGAGTAGCACAGCAACCATTCACACATAACAATAAATAATGAATAAATGGACAAGCACACATAAAGGGCATTAATGGTATGTGTTATACATAAAATGTTAAGCATCATTAACTACATTTACTTTAATTCAGCAGACGCTTCTGTCCAAAGCTACGTACAGGGGAGGAAAATAGCACAATATAAACTTATGAGCAGTCGAGAGGTTGACTTAGGCAGAGGTGAGGATACTAAGGCACAGGTGTCATACTCCAGTCCTGGAGGGCAGGGCCCTACACATTTTTGTGTTTCCCCACATTTAACACATCTGATTCAGCTCCTTGCACCTCCTTGTGCTAATTACCACACAGATCTTGAGCTCTGGTAGAACAGGGAAGGAGCTAAGCTACACCGGGCTCTGGCCCCCCAGGACTGGAGTTTGACACCCCTTTTCTACGGTGTCCATATGTCTACTTTTTCCCGAACTTGACCTTTGTGGGACCTAAAAATGCCTAAATTGATAGATTTGTGTTGAATTTGGCTTTATTTCATGTTGAGATCTGCTTTCTACAGTCGGAAAGCTCTCTCTGTGCTTATTTGGTTGTTTTGACGCCTCACTTTGCATCCTATCCTCTGTATCCTCTTTTTTTGCAAAGCAAAATATGATCACTCTAGGCTAGGCTGAGCGTACAATGAATGCCCAGTTATAAATGTAAACAATATGCTAGAGAATCTCTAGAGTGAAGTATGAGGTTTTTTTTTGTGACGTACAGTAAATAAAATATATCCAAAATATGTAGCTTTTTGCAGTTTTTTTGTGGAGCTCTATAATTTATTGGTTAAATACAGTCTGACTTGCCCTAGAACTGAGCCAGAATATTTTGGGTTCACAGTGGTTAGCACTGTTGCCTCACAGGGGGTCCACTTTGTACTATGTCTCTGTCGTCATGGGGTTTCCTCTGGGTTCTCCGGTTTCCCCCCACAGTCCAAAAACATGCTGAAGTTAATTGGGGTTCCCAGATTGCCCATAAGTGTGTGTGTGAATGAATGGTTTGTTAGTGCGCCCTGCGATGGGTTGGTGCCCCATCTTAGGTTGTTCCCTGCCTTTCACCCACAGTCTCTGGGATAGGCTCCCGGGTCCCATGTGACCTTGAATAGGATAAGCAGGTACAGTAAATGGATGGATGGATATGCATTCATATTCCTGGTTGCCCAGTTTGCTGAGCTGGTACTTCTTAAATGCTGTGATGTTCCTGCCATCGTCTCTCTCCTGCATGACCCATATGCAGTTCATATTAATACATCACTGACAGTAGTGTGAAGAACAGAAGAAAACTTTTAATAACCCAACAAGGACATTGCTGGGTTACAAAAACTGTACTTTTATTTTATGTGTATACACACAGTATTTAGCAAACCAAATAATTTAAAAGAATATTTTTTTAAATAAAAAATTTAAATTAGTAATTTGTAAAAAAAATATTACCCATGTCTAATGTAAAATATGTAATTCTACTTGCTTCCCATCAAACATTTATAAAACGTTTGAATAACTGAAAAGCGAAGGTAATTAACAATGCAAATCCCTAGTACTGTAAGTGAAATTATTTCTCAAAAATATATATCTAATAATATCTGTAAAAGGACTTCATCTGTGATACTGTGACAGACAGAGAGATGTGTAACCGGCTGCTGTGATGTCATCTTCCTGGGATCAGCTCATGAGGACATATTCATCTGTGACATCCTCAGCTTCGCACGGCTGCTGTGCTGGCATGGATGGAATGTTCACCATGGCGTAATCACAGTTGTCCTCCATCAGCACAGGCTTCTTCGTGCCCTTGCTGTCCCCGTGGTCGATGGTGGCGTACAGCACCTCCTCCCTGTTCTCACTCTGTTGTGAGGATCAAGCCTTCAGTATTGTCCAAACTGGTCATCAGAAGACAGATGCAAAGCTGTACAATCTCAGATGCTGCATTTATGGGTCAAACAATCCCCCAGGACTGTACAAAGCTCAAGCTAAAGGATCTGATAAGGCTTACAGAATAAGGATGAACATTTGATTGATTGATTCTCTGTGGGTGAGAGCAAGGTGGCCAAGAAGGGCAGTCAGCCATAGACTAGAATCGCTGACTTTCTGGTCAAAAACACAGAGGCTTCGCCCACTGAGTGGCACACTACCCCTTGTGCCAGAGTGGTTCACCACAGCCTTGATAGCCCACACATTGACAGTTATATATTTAGCTTCTACACCCAGTTTTGGTGCTTATTTTAGCCATGTATAATTTATGCATTCAAATGAGAACTGGCGAGTACAAAGGTTCTGGTTTTTCCCTTGAAATTGTTTACATTAGTTTATTGCATTTTGTACATCTCTCTTTTCCTGCCACCTCCTTATCGCTTGTATGATGCCTGATGATCATGTCAGACTTCTAAGGGGCAGTGTGTGCCTCAGTGGGCTAAGCCTGTGTGTCTGTAACCAGATGGTCACCAGTTCAAACCCAGCCGCAGCACATCTGTGGCTCCTTGAGCAAGGCCCTTAACCCTCCAGCTGCTACGGGTGGCTGCCCTTCACAGGCAACATACTCGGCGAAGAGCAAGATGGGGGAGGTGTGAAAACAATTTCCCCAGGGGAACTATCTTTAAAAAAAAAATTCTTGAATTTTACCCAGAGTAGTTAGGGCCAGACACATACACCGGCTAACCTGCCCTGTAGTCCAGTGCCCCAAGTTATAGGGGGGCAAGTTTTTATTTTATATTTGTTTTGTTAAGCAATATTTTATACTGTTGTTGTATTTCCATTTATGGCCCAAAGCATATTTCACTGTCTGAATTTAAATAAGCAAATACTTTACAGGCAGTGAACGGATCATTTTTACAGCTCAGCAACATTATGAAGCAATACAAGGAAGTTAGCTGAGTATCTGAATCTACTGAATGGCCAAGTTAATAGAGCTTCTCTAACAGCATGAGCATCCACCAGGACGTCAATCCCAAGGTTCATCATGTTCAAATTGTGAATGAGTGGTTCAGGGAGCATGAGGAACCATTTTCACCCATGAATTAGGGACAGAGTCCTGACTTTGACCAGATTGAGTCAAAAGTTTGTAATGTTCTGAAAGACTTTACTGAGTGGTTTGATTCTCCTGTCATTAGTTGAAGATTTCTGCGAAAAATTAAAGCAAATCTGGAGAAAAATAATGATCAAAACTAAAGGAGGTCCAATTAAATATTGAAGCACGCAACAGGCAGTGTTTTTGCCCTAGGGGGAAAATAATTGGGGTACCCTGACATAACATTAATCTTGCACTACTTTTCCACCAAAATTGATTGAGACCACTCTATATATTTTTTTTTATCTGAATTTTTATATCCTGCTTTAATGCTCGTTCCACTGGCAGAAGGCTGTGCTGAGCAGCAGGTTACTTCCAGGTTCAAGATTTCTAAGACAGCAGGACACAAGATCAAGGTGAAGCAGGAGACACTGAGAATGACCCAAAACCAGCCAGGTAATGGGCAGAAAAAGGTTATGGCAGTGTGAAAGTGCCTATTCATTAGTCTTCCTGCTGTTCTAAAAAGCAGTCTCATAGACCTCCTCAACATACCAGTGTCTACTTCAGAGAAATAATTCCAGTACTTACATTTCCTTTGTTTAAACTGTCATCTCCACCTGGAAACAAGAAGTAGTGATTGATAGACTTGGTTATATTATCAGACAGGATTGTGATATTACATACTTCTGCTCACATGACAGACTGTCCTTGCACATGGCAATATGTACACTAACCCAAATGAGATTTCAGGATTTATCAATGAGTGATTCAACATCATGGTTTGAGGTTGAATCTCTGCTGAACTGTTTCGATTTTGAAATTTGAATCCGAGTTGATATTGCAACATAGTTTCATCCTGACATGAGTGAAATTAGCTTGTGGGAGTTTTACTTATACAAAATGTTGAGGGCAGAAGGAAAAATGATTCAGAAAAATAATCAATCAGATTATAGAAGAGGTGGGGTTAAGCAACTAGAGTAGGCGGGCCAAATCATCTGATTTGTTGGCCCACCTCCTGTAATTTCTTAGCCCCACCTCTTCTACAATCCAATTGGTTATCTCATTGAAGCAATCATTTTTGCTTCTGCGCTCAGAACATTTTTGTGCAAGCAAAACTCCCATGAGTGTGAATTTATGTCTTGCATCAATGCTGAATTAACATTGAATTAAATACTGATTTTTGAAAATGAACGAATATTGAAATTGCAACACTGGAGTCTATCCCTGATAGCATAGGGCCTAGATAGGCAGGAGGAGGCCTGGAGCAAATGCCAGGCCTTAGAGCACACAAACACAAACTGCAAGCAATTTGGAGGAGTGAATTCACATAACTACATGTCTGTCGAAGGACTCACACAGGGTGACAGTGGAAACCGAGCCCCTAACCCTGGAGGTGTAAGACAACGAGCCAACCCACCAAGCTGTCAAAGGGGAACCAAAACCCTTCTATTAATGTACACCTATCAGTGCCAGTATGGTGCTTTATTTCATCAAATGATCCAGTCAGTCCTAAAGTTCCTTAGGAAGCAAGTCACAGAGACTATATCTGGGGTTTTATTACGAGTTTTAATACATGCCGAGAAAATATAAGCATAGGAGAAGTAGGGATATAATAATGCAAGCATATAATAATTTTAATTATTATAATAAAAACACTGTGGTTATTGTACAGGTAGGCCTGTCCGTCAGCTTGTATCTGCATTGGCATCAGGACCACTGGGTAAAAGTCAGTTTGGGCGTTTCTCAATAGTTATGACAGATACCTGTATTTTTAATATATAAATTATTTTTTTAAATGTTATAATGATCTAAATATTAAAAATGCCGCTTAAATAATAATGACGTCTGTAATAGTTTAAAAGACAAGAATTTCTTTTGTATGTCACAGACATTATGTCCATTCAATGTAGAGATCTTGTTAAAATTTCAACATTGATTTAAAGTGTTAACCTTTGTGCAGCCATTAGCATTGCATGCTGCTTCAACGTTTTCCAACCACTGACATTATTTCAACCACCTTTCAGCTTTGAAGGTTGGTCATGTGCCAGCTGGGGATGTGCAAAAGTCTTAGTTAGTCAAGAAGACAACGTTTGTGTAAAACTATGTTATCAGTGCAGCCATTCCAAAGCCTCAACTCCAAAAGTCACCCCAGTATTTGCATCAATCATCCAATAAACCCAAATATTTTCTTATTCAACAACCTCTTTTGTTTGGCTAATCAGTATCTCCTGGAGTTATTAAACTTATTTAGTTAATGCACTAACTGAACGGGTGGTGAAATTTAACAAACACATAGAATAGTTACGGTGCCCCTGAGGAGATGTTTGGGAATCAAATGCGGTTTTCATCTAACCATCCAACAAGATGGAAGGAGAAATTCTTGTTTTTTTAAATTAGCATATGTTCTAATTTTAAATTATGCATATTTTCCTGAGCAAATATGTATACAATTACTACCCAGATAAATAGCCTTAAGACTTTTGCATAGTACTGTATATTTTTAAATGGAATTATGTCAAGTATTTTACAACGTCTTTTAAAATCCAGGTTTTCAAAGGATTGTGCATCCATACAGGGTAGAAGTCTTTTACTTGCACATACCTGATAAAATATATGTTAGTTTCTGGTATATTTTTTCCTCAGGGTTTTTGTTAGATTATTCAGACCTCAGCAGAGACCCCCAGAAGGCATTTAGCGTATATCACCCCACACAAAACCCAAATATGGAGCCTCATGTCACTGGCTGACATTTTCATGAGAGCTGCTTATATTTCACTACAAACTTACCATCTGCATCTTCGGTCCCTTTTCTGAAAATACAAAAAACACAACTTGTAGTGCATTTATAATATTACTAATATTCACAAACTATCACTTACTATTCCAACAAGACAAAAAAAGCTTGTAACAGAATGGCGAAAGTTTTCCTGCTTTCAGCACATTTTCACACCTGTCCCAATAACGTTTTACTACTTTTAAGCTGGAGATTAAATTCGAGGCCAAGCCTCATTGTCTGGGCTTGGAAAAGCTTGCAACAGAGAAAAAGAAACTGAAAATATGGATGGACAACCAAACAGTTGGGAAAATGTATAAACAGAGTCAAATGATGCTAGTTTACCATCGCGAAAAATGATTTAATTATCCAAAGCAGAGTAGTAACACAAACCGTACTCGCCCGCTAC
Organism: Cyphomyrus plagiostoma; assembly: GCA_019775915.2. Lineage (NCBI taxonomy): Eukaryota > Metazoa > Chordata > Actinopteri > Osteoglossiformes > Mormyridae > Cyphomyrus > Cyphomyrus plagiostoma. The sequence continues at coordinate 45,316,993 of JABFEA020000001.1, forward strand.
ACTAAAACTACAAAGGAATAAGCTATGAAGCTGAAGCTGGAGGGGTCATCTCCTCTCTCTGCAGTTGGGCTGGACAGCTTCACTGCAGAAACGTGCTGCTTTATCATTCGGTGCTGACCACACTAGACACCCATGCTTATGCTGTAATGGTAGCAGCAAGGAGCTGGAGCAGCCATACCAGCCTTGGTTTGGCTGTGTGGCTTATTGCCAGTAGCTGCTAAGGAAACCACAGACCCTGTCAGCTTGCAAAACCTGGCACGTAAGAACATTGCCAGCAAATCTACAACAGACTCCAACCCTTTGTCTCAGCGACTATTAGACAGCCAATATATCACCACTCTTTCTCCTCCTCTACTTATCTCTTTCATGCTTCTTTTCTTTAGTGTTTTATTTTTTTATTATTAAATTACCTTTTTCTCCGGCATAAGCAGCACCCCATAATCCTTAGGCGAGCTCAAAGATCGCAGTTTTCCAGGTACCAATGCTGTGGCGTGCCAGGAGTCACCCAAAACCACGATGCTACGGATTATAGCCTCACCTGCAGTTAGCGTCCAACAGAAAGTCAGAGAAGCTGATGGCAGAGGCAGAACTTAATAAATGGAAAGAATGAGAGGGCAAAATTAGCCTGAGTGAGTGAGAGAAAGAGGGAAACAGAGAGAGAGAGAGAGAGAGAGAGAGATAATGACACGATAGGGTGGAGGGTATAGCCAGACCAACAGTGTTTGTATGAAATGCTTCCTGTAGTTGCACTTTTTTTGGTTCAATGATATGTACCTCCGACTGCACAAACACATGCGCACGCACACACACACACACACACACACACACACACACACACACACGCACACACACACACACACACGCACACACACACATAATAAGTTCAATTTATTTGTATCATAGGTTTACTAGGTTATGAAAGTTTATTAGCGTGACATATACAGGTAACAATCAATGTACAAAAGTTATCAGTTTAACAAATTAACATGAAAATTAAAGTTAGATATTCAACATAACACCTGGATACCTGTGACCCTATTAATAATTTCCACCAGCCCCTCCCAATCTGTAAAAGGCAGATACAAACTGGGGAAGCTCCACATGATTCTGCAGGTCACAAATACATGTAAATAATCACATGAAAACACTTAAAAACAATCAATAAAAGTAACAAAAAAAATGAAAATATGTTTGTGATCCAGTTAGTATCATGGTATGCAAGGCAGACATAAATAATATTACGGATGAACTTGTTTCCTTCAGCGTCTTCTCTAAACAGGAAGTGAGTCGCTTTTTAGCAATTGTATTTCCTGAAATGGGTAAATTACCCCCCAGACTGAGACTAAAACATGTTGTAGCGTTGTTCTTGTTCTATTTTAGGAATTCAGTCTGACATGTATATTTACAGAAACTTTATTTTGTACTGAAGGCTGTATGTGTTGTCACTGTCCATCTGACTTTTATGAAGCATACGCTAACCCTATACTGTATAGTGACCGAATCTCAGGTTAGAGACTCCATCTGCTGGTGAATGAAGGAATTCTGTGATAGAAATCCATTGTGGTGGATGAGTTCAGTTCAAATTCAACATTCCACTCCGTTGTCAGTGGCCAAAAAAGAGGATTGTTTTATGCGAGCGCGCGGTCAAATCAGTAGTAAAACGACCAAAACATGTTAATTTCAATGGATGAATGTCAAAAAAAAAATTATACAACACAGACAGTTTTTTATCTAATTTATCTGATACTTAAATTGTACCATTCATGTGTTTGAAAGCAGACTGCTCTTGGCTTAGAGTGACCACTTAATGGGGGTCAGGAAGGACACTTTGAGCCACTTCAGGTTCTTTTCACTTTGGTTTGTTTTCTTGACTGAAAGACTGAAAGATGTAGCTGTTTCACAATAACATTAGTGCAGAGTTGCCAGCTCCAGGGCTTGACGGCCATCTGGCACACCAGGAATTTTCCTGTTGGACTGATTGGTATAAAGTTCACCGTGGGTCTGTGGGGACCCACAAAGCCCTCGGCCAGTTTTTATTCCCAGTCCACCCCAGTCCATCTCTCATGCATCCGGCGTGACTCGCACACTCACGCTTTCACACTCTCACACTCATGCAAGAAATCATCATTCGGCAAATATATATTATTCCATTATAAACCTGGAATAGCTCACAAACCTGGGTAGCTCGCAAACCCTACAGACTATTTGCAAGGTAATAATAATCTTACATACGTATAAATGTGTGTGCAGACTTCCTTCGAATTGAAACCACAACAAATGAACCAATTTCTGAACATCAAAGACAGGAAAGTCGACCACTCTGGGCCACTCTGTCACAGAGATGCAGGTCATTTCCTATTTCATTGTGCTTTACTTGGGGCCGTAATGAGGATCGTCTGCGTGCCTGTGCTTCAACAAAGGCAACGGAACCTACCTTATCCACTATTAATTACCCATTACCAATTTAGATAAACTCACAGTGGTTGTTTCACTGTCTCCATTTTTCTTTTGTCAAAGGACAGGGAATCACTGCAGAAGTGTTGACCTGATTAACTGCACCGGAATAAGCTCCCATCATAGAAAATCATAAAGTATTACGCACAGTGAGCTATATTTTGACCAGTTTCACAAACAGACAGATAGACGCACATGATGTAAAAAACTGAAATTATGCAGTAGCAGCTAACAGGATGTATGAACATGTGTGTTTTTAAGACGTCTAATGATTTGGGCTGCTGAATTTGGTTTAATTTTTCAGATTACAGGAGCATTTAATCTGAGTTTTTGGTGTGGGCGGCAGTGTTATTATGACATAGTGCCATATTAACACTGAAGGATACAATTTAATCTGGTTTTGGATTAATTGCATTACACAAATGAAAGGATTTTTACACATTATTGATACAGCTATTGTGGTGATAGATCAGCAACTCTATACTTTCTAAGGCTTAGTGATGCAGTGACATAATTTTCACTTTTATTATGGAAAACCAATGTATGCGGTTACTGTATCACACTCGCATTTCCACTGATTTTCAGAAAAGAAAATCACAATGTTTTTGACCTGAACAAAGGTGCTAATATAACATGCAGCAATAAAACATGGCGAGAGATGATCTTCAACATCTGGAAAGTCAA
>JABFEA020000001.1:45331504-45356938 GCA_019775915.2 Cyphomyrus plagiostoma
GGCTATGGATGAAGCAGGCCGTTGGTAGGTCCCACCACTCGGGGCTATGGATAAAGCAGGCCGTCGGTAGGCCCCATACCTTGGGGCTATGGATGAAGCAGGCCATCAGTAGGTCCCATCACTCGGGGCTGTGGATGAAGGAGGCCGTCGGTAGGCCCCATCACTCAGGGCTATGGATGAAGCAGGCCGTTGGTAGGTCCCACCACTCGGGGCTATGGATAAAGCAGGCCGTCGGTAGGCCCCATCACTCGGGGCCATGGATGAAGCAGGCCGTCGGTAGGCCCCATCACTCGGGGCCATGGATGAAGCAGGCCGTCGGTAGGCCCCATCACTCGGAGCTGTGGATGATGCAGGCCGTCGGTAGGCCCCATCACTCGGAGCTGTGGATGAAGCAGGCCGTCGGTAGGCCCCATCACTCGGGGCTATGGATGAAGCAGGCCGTAGGTAGGCCCCATCACTCGGGGCTATGGCCTGAGTATTTTGGCCCTGGTGCCAATCTTTCTTCAAAAAAAAAATCCTTGACTTAGTTCCTGATATTTTCGGCAGCTAGAAACTCCCCTGGATGAAATCAGTCAGAAGCTACCAAATAATGGAACCAAAGCTACTCATTTATTATATTAGGTCAAGCTGTGGGGAAGCATGGTTAGCATGATTAGCTTCACTTCAATGAGACCTGGGTTAGATTCTCTGCTGGTTTTCTGTGTGTGGAGTTCGCATGGTCTCTCTGTGTCATTGTGGGATTTTCTCTGGGTTCTCTTGTTCCTACCCCACAGTCCAAAAACATGCTGAGGTTAACTGGAGTTGCCAAATTGCCCATATGTGTGAGTGCACCCTGTGATGAGTAGATGTCCTATCCAGGGTTTTTCTCTGCCAGGCAGTTACAGAAAATGGATGGATGGAGATTAAACTAAAATTGTCTGGTCATCAAAGATCAATCATGAGATAGAAAATGATGCACAGTATTTTAGGTGTGCTGCTGGAACTGCATATGACCAGGTGTGGAACTTCAAGTTGCAGGTATTTGGCGTGACCTGCAAGCTGCTGGACGTTGTGAAGGTTTTAAAAAGCAACACTATCCCAGCCTTTTGAAATATTGGTAATACAATTTGTCGTGTGGAGGAACTCATGTTGTCGAAAGGATTTCTAAATACTATTATTTCTGTAATACTGCCCAAGCCTTAACTACTAACTTAAAAGAAGTTCCCCTTTCCCTACACTGCTTGCATTTATGTTTGTTACATCTGCCCTCTTCTGGTCAAATAACACTGCTATAGCTATTCATGCACCCACCACCAAACGTAGCATGAACGCAATCTGAATTTGTATTTAGTGATTAATTGTCATTGTTGACACACCACAGCACACAACAACGGTATGGGTTCTCTGCACTTACTTCGTATATTACATAGCAACTAATTCAAATCCCAGGGAGCAGTGCTTGGGGGGTCGGGACCTTGCTAAGAGGACCTGAGCGGTGTCTTATTGGTCGGGCATTCGAACCTACAATCGAGTGCGCTACCCTAATCATTAAGCCACCACTGCTCACTTGCGCGGCCCGTAAATAAACATAATAATATAAAATACAGATTACATTATCTGGTCAGACTCTCTCAGACGTATGTACATCATTATACCATTGGGTGGCGAAAGAGAGGGTGTCTCTGTCTTGAACTGCACGATCTAGTTAGTACAGGGGTGGCCAATCTTATCCGCAAAGGGCCGGTGTGTATCCAGGTGTTGCAGCGAAAACCCGCAAATACACCGACCCTTTGCGGATAAGATTGGCCACCCCTGAGTTAGCAGTCTACTAATGGCGTTCGTGAACGATATTAAAAGCTGAGCGGTAAGTAGTTTATTGAATGGATTGAACATATGATAAATCGGATGACAACAACATGCAGTAACCGATAACTTTTTGCTCACTTAAAACATTCGTTCGAAGAAGAGAAGGGACTAATGAACAAGTCTAGATAATATCAGTATAGGGGACAGTGCGAGGAAACAACAGTATTCATATCTGCATAACTGCATAACTGTGCCCTGATTTTGAAAATATGCGACATTAATGACTTGCAAATTATTCGTTTATTAATACAAACCTCATAAAATTGTATAATTTAAAGCCACGTGTGATGTATATAAGAAACTCCGGGCAGGTGGGCGCTGTCGCAGCGAAATGGGCGGGCATCCCCGGTTAAAAGCCCTTTGGACCGGCGGTGCTGCTGCCGCTTTTCCGAGGCATGTGCTGTGTAAAGCCGCGGAGCGCCCAGCACAGTAAGTATTGCTCACTTCTGCTTTCCTTTATTTTTACGGAAATCCCGACAATACAGATAAACATTTACGCTTTCGTCTCCGCAGTCTGATATAGGCAACTTGGGAAATACTTCTTCCGTGTGTCACGTTTCCAACACATTATCATCAGTGTAGCGCATAAGGCACTATTGTTATATTACTTCCAGCAATTTTTCTCCCAGGTTTTGTTATTAATCGGTATTTGTCGATGTGCAGTAAACCATGGGTTGTTTTCCACTTCAGGTGTTACGCTGTGACTTTACTCATAATCATGTCTCTGTTACGGACAATAGCCTATATTACATAAGTGTAATAATTATCTTTATCTTAAAATGTCATGTACTCACATTATCACATTTTTATTACTTTGTGCACGAAAACCACTTTATTTTAATTTTCCCAAACCGATTTCAAAATGTAGGATACCTTGATATAGGGCTATGCTTTTATATTTTTATTAAATCTTTTAACCAAACTTGTGTAACCTGGTCGCTTTTATTTCAGATGTGCGGTGTCTTCATTACATTGAGATGTATTTATTGTATACTAATAGGCCTATAATTTTCCAAATGAGTATTTTTCACGCTGGGTGCATGTGTCTTTCTGGTCACAGACCAGTCTTACGGAATTTCCTTTAAAAAACGCAATGTTGATGTTCTTCTCACTGGCTGCGTGAGTACTAATATCATCAACATTATGGCTCCCTAGTATCTCTAACAATATTTATTTAAAGTACCGTAATGTTGATAAATGGGGAATCAGTATATCTGTATCCATAGAACCCAGTTGGTTGGCTGTGAGAATGTGAAGTCGGACAGCCATGAATCATTTAGGGCCGTTCTAATGTGCATTTCCCTTGCTACTGGCTCACAGGAGCTGGGCATGTGTGCCTCTGTTTGTCCTTCAACGGGGGGTGTCGTGGCAGGTGTTTCTGTTTATCGCAAAGCTCCTTTTCCTCTCCCAAGTTTAATATAATTTTTGTGCCTCGACTGAAGCATTAAAGTCTGGGGCTTTGGGGACATCAGAGCAGTTCAGCTCCCGTCCCGCTGGGCTGTGATGGATGATTGCGAAGCCCAGCTGGGCTGCCGCCGCCTAGGATCTGGCAGACGGGGGGGAGGGGGGGGTCTTTGTGTAGACATGCTGTCAGCTGTTTCCACTGGTTTTTGGGAAACTCTTTACCAGCCCTGTTATAAACCTGCCTCACCACCAGCACTAGCTACTCTCTGCAGTGGACATTGCCCAGCACTCCACCTTTTTTTATCTGTGTCACATCCATCAAATTTATTATTTGAATGAATGTTACATATCGGTTTTAAGACAACTGAAGGACTTCACACAAACAATGGAGGGCCACTTCATCATATTTGTGTAGCAGCCATTCTGCACCTGTACGCTCACCACACAGTAACGAACGTGGTGAGGGGGCAGGAGAGGATTCACCAATGAGCTACAGGGTATGATTAGGAGGCCGGATCTGATAGGGCCACAGTGGGGAATTTTAACCAGGACATTGTGATACCACCCCTACTCTTTCAAAGGATACCTAGACATGTTTTATGGCCTCAGTCAGGACTGTGGTTTTACGTCTCATCCAAAATACAAAGCCATTTTTACAGCACAGTGTCCCCATCATTGCACTAGGATCCACAGGATGGGCTAACCTGGGCCACACTAACACCTCTTCCAGCAGTGAGACAGATTTCCTCGTCAGCCACCCATCCAAATTCTGGCCAGGACCAAACCAGCTCAGCTTCCGCAGGGTTACCTACTCCCCTGCAGGCAGCATGGCTGCTGGAATACCAGCAGAACATCTACCATAGCCACCGTATCTGTTATATTGTGTGGGTTCCCCTAGCTCTGCTGCGTGTCAGTGTATGCTTATTCTCACTTATTTATACGCATTACCTATTACTCTCCATGTCCCCTCTCCCTCATGTGTTGCAGTTGTCTTGTTTATAGTCTATATAGTGATGTTTATAGTCTATATATTCATGTATAAATATTGTACTGTGGTCCTGGGCAAATTTATTTCATGCCTCTGTATGCTATGGATTGTTTGTAGTAGGACAATAAAGACCTAACATGAAACACTGGAAAAAATCACTTTTCTGTGCAGCACTGATCCGGAATCTAAATCAAGCTGATTTGACTATCATCACCATGCTTTGTGCTTTGCTGAAGTGGAAAACAAGTAATTGTATCGCCTCGACAGAGACCGCCCCTGGGTCATAAGAGCAGGACGTACGATGACATCAGTGTAACCCCTGAGCATCCACCCTTGTGACGAACGTAAGTGCCGAAAGTGAATTTTGGGTGGGGCTGCAGAATTGTGCCCACGCTGAGTTCTGTGGGCCGGATGTTGCTATTTGTCCTGTGCTGGTTGCTGTGGTGTCGGTACATTAGAAGCCCCCTTTAAGGATGCTAATGGCTTGTGCTTTGTGTTCATGCTGCACCCCATAGGCCACCATGAGCAAGTCCCCCATGCGGCGATGTCTCCAGCTCTGTGTTCTCCTGGTAATGGTGTCTCCCTTGCAAGGTGCCTTTTGGCTTTTACTCTGCTCTCTTAAGCCCCATTCTGACCAATTAAACACAATAAAAACACTTTTATTTTCTTCCCAACCAAACAGTAGCACACACATCATGAATTTTTACTGCTTGTAATAATGTCAAACATGGCAGATTCAGACTGGACTAAAATTACGGACCTTATTGGTTATTGCTTCAGTTACATTACGGTCCCATGCGAATAGGACTTTAGTCAGCATGGAATCGATATGACCAGATGGATGCTATAGACTTTATGAGGAGAAATGGCTGTTTTCTGTGGATTGTTAACACTTGGGTGTGCAAACGCTGTTCCCAGGCAAAGTTAGCGCCCAGCCTCACGTGCAGGTTCTTGTGGGGCTTTCTGCTACACTGCGCTGCAACCTGGTGATCTCTGGGTCGGAGGTGCTGAAGCAGGTGCGCTGGGTTGATGGCCGTAACGTCACCGTCCTCAGCTACGTCTCCCGGCACTCTGTAAGTGCCGTGGAACCCGAACGCGTGACGCTGACGTCCGCCACCCGCGACTCTAGCGCCATCACCATCTCCATGGCGGGTCCGCGGGACGAGGGCTGCTACACGTGCATCTTTGATGTGTATCCTACTGGTCCCCAGGAAGCCCAGACCTGCCTTGTACTCACAGGTAAAGACCACCGATTTTCCAGATTTAGAGTTAACTTTAGCTACAAAAGAGTAGTTGAATCAGAAATATTTTGGCGTCTTTGGCTCAAGTCCAACCTCCAGGCTGAAAACATTCTTGTATAAACACCGGTTTCCCTGCAGATTTCAGTCTTTTGTGATGTCTGCAGCTGGGCACAGCGGTTTGGTTTCCTGTAACCAGCTATGCGCTTGCTGTGGCTAAAGAGTCCATAAATTATTGTTTTGATTCTTCTCGTGAAGGATTTAAAAGGCATGGGTACCGATCTTGTGTGAAAGCTTTGTCCAGTGTTTCAGGAAATGAATCGGCGTCATCAAACTAATGTGGCACAAGCGACTGAGACTTCAGAGAACAAATTACACGTTTGCCAACCGTCTCCCAGCATGCCTCATTGCTACAGGAACAGGAAGTGGGCTGCGGGAAGTTTCCACCAATGACCAAGCTGTGTTTAAATACTAATGTAGTAAAATGTGGGGACTGGACTGTGTACAGCAGGTAGAGCAGCAGATTCGTGGGAGGATGGTAGGATAGACTTTGTTTTTTTTTTCCCTGGAAACGAAACAAATATGCCGAATATGGGTTACAGCTAAATAACGGCGCCATCTAAAGGCCAACAAATGCACATACAGACGGGAGGTGTGTCTGGCAGGTATGCACATCTGATCCACGTGTCCTTCTCGTATGGGGTTACAGCCAAGGTGACCCCGGATGGGAACCACACGGCAGTGAGCGGGAGGCAGGCCACGCTTGCGTGCCGCTACGGTCTCGCCCGGAGGGTGCAGCAGGTGCAGTGGACGAAGGCCGGGGAGCGTGGAGACCCCAGCGACGTGGCCTCCTTCAACAAGCACGGGGAGCCCATCATCCTGGACGCCCTGCTGGGCCGCATCAGCCTGAGTCGTACGCTGGACGAGAGCCGCTTGTTCTTCCGGCCGGTCAGGACGGAGGATGAGGGCTGCTATACGTGCGAGTTCCACGCTTACCCTGAGGGTGTCAGAAGTGCTGTGGTCTGCCTCACTGTCTATGGTAACTCGGGGCGGGGGAGGAGCGGGGGGGGCACCCTGTCTCATTGCATTTTTTGAAAATTTCAATATTACGTGCTGGACTCACGCTTCATTGTCCACAGTTCTTGATCGGAACCAGATAACTTCCAGGAAGTCATTTAGGGGAAAAAGAAAATGTGTGTGGGTGTTTTGGTGAGTGAATTTCTCTGGAAAGGCTGGGTACAGATCCAGAAGGCCCCAGTCATTCCCCGAATGAGCTCACGTGCAAAGGAAGAGGAAGTGATTAACGTATTCACTATCTTCGACATGTCGATTGTGACATCAAGAGCTCCGGGACATCCGTAGGGCAGTGAAGGGTGCTGCGTTTTGCAGTTTATCACACTTTAGTGTGCAGTTTTCTTGCTTGGGGAGCCAGTTCTCATAGTTTTATTAAGTTAGCATGTTTAACGAAAGCAAATGATGGCTTATGAGAATACAGTAACAGTCACATTGTGAAATGTGCTAATTATAATAATCACTTTGGCCCTATGGGGACGCGGGGGGGGGGGGGGGGTTTCTTACGCCTTTGATTACGAGGTTTAACCCGTACAAGGGCGTCAGTACGGCCATGTTTGGTCGCTGGGAGCTCAGTGCTGTCCGCACAGTCAAAGTGGCAATTGTGGAGGGTGGCCTGCCAGTGCAGGCTGTGGCACACACCGTGACTGTCCCAGTGTTCCCAGCAAACAGCCGCTCCTCTGTTGGGCCCCGGAGCCGGAGCCTCGGGCAAACAGCAGCGTGATTGTTTGTCGCGAAAGCTGCAGCAATTTCAGCCCCGGAAAGATGCAGCTGATAAAATAGGCCGTAGTGGGGGCGTGAGCAGGGGGGGGGTGTGATCTCAGCCGCTATGGGACAAGGTTGCCTGGCGTGAGGAGGTCTTATACACTTATTCCTTCAGGGTTTTGCGTCTGTGAGGTTAATCATGGAAGACAACTGGCTCTGGGCCCCGATCCTGTTTGTTTTGGTCCTTGAATAGTTAACATTGCTAGCAACGAGCAGTTGAAGCTGTTTTCAGATCAGTTCATTAGTCCTCATACAGTTAACTCCATTTGGAATGAATATTTGAGATTGTTGCCAAATCAGTTTATGCCTTGTGAGAATTCCTGCTGAACAGTCTTTGTGTAGGATGTTTGAAAATTATTCTGCAAAAAAATTCTTCAGGGTTCATGCGTCACATCTGTTTGGATTGAGTTTTTTGGCCCGAAGTTCCAGCCAAGAACCGACTTCTATATTGTTGTTGAATGAAACAAAAAAATTGTTTTTCATATCGCTGAAAACATTCTCTGTGAAGAAAGGAAACCTTAAAACACCATATATTTTTATCTACAAAACAACTCTAGTTATACCTTGTATTAGTGTGTCACCGTCATACGTCGTACTACACTAAACACTGTCGTACTTCAGATTCCTCAGGAGTTGTTTTCTTAAGGCTGGACTCTTTATCAGCTGATCAACAATTACGGCAGTTGTACTGCATCTGTGATTTCTCTCTTGTTACCCTGTTCTCCCCCTAGTGTTGCCGAAGCCCCAGATTTCCCATAAAACCACATCACCGGGGGTGATTGAGGCAAACTGCAGTGCAGTGGCTCGGCCAGCCGCGATGATCGCATGGAACGTGGAGGGAAACAACAAGACCCTGGGCCCAGCGAGCGTCCTGTCTCTCCAGCAGGACGATGGCACCACCCTGGTTATCAGCACCCTCTCTCTACGCTCTGACTTGCTCCATGACCGATCAATCAAGTGCCTGGTCCACCACCGGGGCCTGGAGTCAGCTATCTCCATCTCCTTGAACACAAAGAGTGAGTTTCAGGTGGTTTTGTTGCTCCTCCAGCTCTTCCCGATCTTCCCACTTCAATTGAGCTTGAATGTCTTCTTCTTGTTGCTGTAGACATGTGAGTAAGTTCTGGCAAATTTGGCAGTGGGTTTTAGTTTGCCCAGCTTGTTTAAACTGTGCTGTCCACAAAGACTTCCTGTGAAAGCAAATATTTCTACAAATGACAGGATTTCAGCCACCTACAAGGCTGGATTCCTTTACTAACCTAGTGGTTCTTTGAAAGCTCTAATGTCGCACTTACTGGTCCATCATTCTGAGGTTTCAATGGTTTTGCGTCACAATTAACCTGCATGTTTTTTCTTATACACCTGTTAGAACTAATGGAGTGATATACTTTGAGTTGGGGAGAACCTCACCATCTTGGTGTTTGTGTTGCAGTGGGGGAGGCCGTTACAATTCTCATCCTGGTGATCAGCTTGGCAGTTATGCTCCTCGTTTGCCTCTGCATCTGCTTGTGGAAGTGCTTTCTACGCAAGGACTGTGAGTATGACTACGAGTATGCTAACTGGAGTGGGGAGGGGGCACTTGGCTGGAGATGGGTATGTGTGAGTTTGGATGTGCCCTTGAAAAAGACTCCAGGAAGTAAAATAATCAGAACAGCAATTTCACAGAGTTTCCTCGAATGAACTAACGTCCTGCCCTAGGTAGGTGTACCCTGCACTATTTCCTGGACAGATTCTGGGTCACTGTATCCCTGAGTGGATAAGTAGGCATTAGACTGGACTGAGGTATAATGCCAGTTATAGTCTGGTTGTTATTGAACAAATTACAGTACAGAGACACATGGTAGCACTACGTCACAGTTCACATCCACATATTATTGATTCAAAACCCAGAAGACCTCTACATACTCTCATAACCCAGTTATATATATATAGGCTTCAGTTTCTCTAGAGGCACTCTTGAGGTCAAGTCCTTGACTCAGAAGAGAAGAGATAGAATGGAAAGGTCCAAACTAAAGCCTCTCTGTGGTCTTTCCATGGCTCTGCTGGTGGGACTTCAGCCCGTAAGTCCTGGGAACAGTGACAGCGTGATTTTATCAAGCATGCAAGTGCGGCAGATTCTCACAGGAAAGTTTATCGTCCAGATGATTACTGGGGCACAGCCAGAGGCTAATGGTTCACTTAGCACTGTGGTCGGGGGGATGATCTTTTTGATAAATGGTATTTTATTTGCCATTTGTACAGGTATGTTGGAGTTGCATAGGGAACTGAAAATGAAACTTGTACTTGTGACAATTTTCCACGCTGCACTTCTGCAATTTTCAAAAACCACTATATTTATCATGCTTTGCATTTACCCCTCTCTGTTGTGTCTCTTGTGTCCTTTATTTATATTCTGCCTGTACCTGTCACCTGTCTCTTGTCATGTCTCCGAAAGTTACAAAGCTGTGTCTACAAAAACGTCCACGGGCCTCGGTCGCGTGGCAATAGAAATTCTGATCGGGTTCAGGGTGGAGGGTCAGCTATTACCCAGCAGCCCTGGAGCTATTTTAAGGGCCTTGGTCAAGGGCCTGATGGTGGGTAACTATTCTGTCAACTACTGGATTTTAGCAGGCAGCCTTGCAATCACAGGCACGGAGGCTCAGCCCGCAGAGCCACACGCTGCCCAATGTCACTAATCATCTGTCTCCCTCATCGAACTGCATTTTCACGTCCACAACTACTAATTCAAGTTTAAACTTCATATTTAAACTATAACTTAGTGCAGTTAGTTTTAAAAGTGTGTAAGTTGTAAGTCAAAACATTGACTGGCCTGATCCACATCGGATACAGCCTCATGTTTTCTTTATGATAACTCAGGAAGCGGAGGGAGAGGCCAACTAGGGAGGACTGTGCAGGGTCACAGATCATTATTCTATCTAACATGACTCTGAGCTTTGCCTTCTGTTATGTCTCCTTTGGTCATGTTCAAGGAACTGGGTTTGCACTGTTATCAAAAACACCCTCCGTGATCTGCAATCCAGCCTTAAAGTACCATCAGTTAAGGAGTACTGCTGTTTATACAGTATAACAGCCTGGCTGTGGATTTTAGTGGCCGCTCTTGTTTTTTCTTAATGTGTCATTCATAGCTTCTACTTTGTCTGTTTCCTGGTATTGTCTTTCTGCTCAGTCCAAGTTGTTCTCCTTGTTTCTTATGGCTGCCATTTGATCCTTCTGAACATTTCTTGGTTCTTGACCTCTGACATCTGTCTCTTATATTTACATATTTACTTGATGCTGTTGTCCAGAGCAACGTACAAGCGAGACAAATAGCACATTACAAACATTCATGCTGTCCAATAAGTGATGATGTTGCCAGTAAGTGCAACATTAGAGCATTCAAAGAACCATCAGGTTAGTAAAGGAATACATGGAACTGAAGGTAGAGATGGAGTCTGATGACTGGAGGTAGTTGGCAGCTCATTCCATCTGTATTTTTACCTCTTGGCTGCATCTTTCAACATGGAGGTCTTATTTAGAGCACAGTGTGGACCTCGTTGACACCGGAAAATGCTGGAACTGTTTTTCTCAACCCTGGCAGTGAGTCTCTGGCCTACTAATTAGGTCAAAGGCTGTTAGGAGTTTGTTTCACTCTTTAAAATTTGCACTATTTCGTGTGCGTGCATGTGTGCGTGTATGTGTGCGCGTGTGCGTGTGTGTGTGTGAATAAATGTCCCTCGCAATGTAATGGGATCCTGTTATTTTGACACTGCGGGCACCATTTGTCAGGTCCCCGCAGATATCTGTGATTTCAATCAAAAAAGTAAAAATGCCAAATGTCTCGTTATTTTGTTTGGTAACTTACGATTAAAGTTAGGGCTGGGTAGGGGTTAAGGTTGTCGTGTTGAGATTCCATTCATTTCTACAGAGAAAACTGTAGAGTCCCCACAAAGATATAATTACAAAATCTAGAATAGTGTGAGATATAGCTGCAGACAGTCAGAAGATGCGCAGATAATCAGTGGTCTCCCCTTTGTGGCGAACCTTTGTGGTGTACGATATAAACAACTGTGGCTTTGGGGCAGAAAGCCCTTGTGGGCTTGTGTGAATCTCACATACAGTAACAGGGGTGAGTTCTAGTGAATCAAAGCCAAGAGTTGCTTATTCTAACTGAATGTTGACCACTGCAGAAGGGCTCTGTTAACATATTGTTTTACTATACAGTCGTAATCCCAGACTTTGCAATAGTTGACCTCCAACTCGTTGTGACGCTCCGTTTACTACAACCGTGGCCTAAATTTGGAGATTAACACAAATATTAATTTTCACAAAGTCTGCTGCCTTAGTATTTTACGATTGCAATTTGGATATACACTGGAATGTTATGAAGAGTGATCAGATGAATCACAAAAAAAAAACATTTCTACTGCATTTCAGCCCTGCTGATTGAGTTAGAATAGCAGACTGGATTATTTAAAAGGAGGGTGGTGCTTGAAACCATTGTTCTTCATTTGGTTACCTGCAAGGAAAAATGCTTTCTACAAAAAGAGATTCACAGGCATGGGTATTCCTGCTAGTAAGATTGATTTACATACAATCATTTATTGGATCATCAAGGTTCAATTGTTGTGAAGAAGGGTTCAGGGCAGCCAAGAAAGTCCAACGGACAGACTGATATTCTGCAAAAGGTGCAGGGATTGGACTGCTGAGGACTGGGGTAAAGTAATTTTCTCAGATTTCCCTTTCCGATTGTTTAGGGCATCCGGAAAAAAGACTGTCTGGAGAAGAAGAGGTGAGCGCTACCATCAGTCCTATGTCATGCCAACAGTAAAGCATCCTGAGTCCATTCATGTATGGGGTTGCTCACTCACAGTTTTGCCTAAGAACACAGCCATGAATAGAGAATGGTACCAAAGCTTCCTCCAAGAGGAACTTCTCCCAACCATCCAAGAACAATTTCATGACGAACAATACCTTTTCCAGCATGATAGGGGCACCATGCCATAATGCAAAGCGGCTCGGGGAACCAAACATCAACATTTTGGGTCCATGGCCAGGAAACTCCCCAGACTTCAATTCAATTGAGAACTTGTGGCCAATCCTCAAGAGATGGGTGGACAAACAAAAACCCACAAATTCTGGCTAATTCTTATGCAAGAATGGCATGGCCCTGAAGTTGATGGACAGCATGCCAGGGCGAATTGCAGAGGTCTTGAAAAAGAAGGGCCAACAAATATTGACTCTTTGCATAAACTTAACATAATTGTCAGTAAAAGCCTTTGACACTTATGAAATGCTTGTAATTATACTTAAGTACACCATAGAAACATCTGGCAAAAAGATTTACAAACACTGAAGCATCAAACTTTGTGAAAACCAATACTTGTGTCATTTTCAAAACTTTTGGCCACGACTCTACATGGAGCGTATACATACATACACACAATTAAGCTGTCTGCAACGTTAACTGAATGTAAACTTGAGTAGACTAAACACTAAACTCAGTTGCCACAGTCTTGTCTCTTTAAAAATAGCAAGGCCTATTCTGGGTATGTAATTTGGGGTTTACTACAAATTAAAAAGTACGCCGGTCTCATAAGACGACCACAGCGTCCTCCCTTCCCCATTCTGTCTTTTTGGGTGTCAGCCAGGGGGGGCAAGCAGCTGTTATTACAGAGGTAAAAAGGCTGGAGTGGATTTCGGGATCGCTGCTTCCTCAGCCCTGGCTTCTGTGGTCGATCGCGTGGATGGACGCTCAGTCAAGGAAAGAGTGAAGGAGTAACAGCGGGACCCGAGAGCTCCTTTGTGATGGATTATTATGGTCTTACTGGTCAGAGTCACACTCTAATTCAGTAGCTCTGAAGACCACTGCTAAATGAAGTGGTGAGGATTCCATTCTGTTAGGCCTTTTCGGGGAGGCATTACTTACACGGTGCGATTTATGAGACCTAATTTAAAGATATTCTTTGAAGCTTACAGTTATATGATTTCACCAACAGTTGTAACTGATCTCTGTCCACATTCTTGGGCACTGTCCAAAACCCACTTTTTCAAAAATGCTTTCTGTTTGTCCCGAATGATATGAAATATAAAATATGACCTGGGTGTATGTCTGAACTGAGGGACTTCTTGTTACCTTTTGAGGATAAATGTTGCTCTATAGGGGTGGCGCAGTGGTGCACTGTCACCTCACACCTTTTGGAGCTGGGATCATGGCTTCACGTGTGTGGAGTTAGTATGTTCTCCTGTGTTGTTGCTGTGGGGTTTCCTCTGGGTACTCCACCCCCCCCGAGTCCAAAAATACGCTGTGGCTGATTGGAGTTGCCAGATTTCCCATAGGTGTGAGTGTGCCTTGTGATGGGTTGGCACCCCGTCCTGTGTTATTATCTGCCTTGTGCCCATAACCTCCTGGATGTGCTCTGGACCCCTCATGACCCTGAACAGGACAAACAGTTATAGAAGACAGATGGATATTGTTTCATGATTCCTGTGCTTCCTGTTTCACGCTGATTTAGACCAGTGCTCAGTCAGATGTTTTCTTCCTTTTTTTGTAGAGGTTGCATTTTCCCGGATGCTGAGGCTCCAGAGGCACGGTTTCCGTTAAATGCAAAGCCTGAGCGGGACACGCGGCACTCCCCGTGCACTGTGCTTCAGGAAGTACCGGGCGTGACCGTTTCCCTGCAGGGCGAGACAGTGGAAACCTGTCCCCTGTGTTGTCAAGGCGACGCATCACTCATCCCTGGAAGTTCCGAGAGCTTCTGTATTTTGCTCCTTTGTATGTGTATGCCGTCTATGGCCTGATGTGATTTCTTATTTCAGGTCAGTTAGAATCCTACGGCAAGCAACAATCATCCGTGAAAGAAAGACGAAAGCTGCATTGTTTAAAACTAGACTCCTCCATTCAGCATGATTTAGCTCCAGTCAGAGTTTAAAACAATGTGACAGGAAATTATAGCATCTATAGGGCTGGGCTTCCTTTTTGGCTTGGTGGTCTTCAGGGGCCTTATGGAAAGAGCAGCTACTGCTCACCCTCTTGGAGATGCCACCATAGATAGCCAAAGAATGTGCACCACATGAGGCCAAGATATGGTCTGCAGATCACATGATCTGCTTTTGCAAAATTCCTTATGCTTACTGTATTTACTAACGCAGAACTCCTTTCCTTGGATTTCACTCCGTTCTGAGCAGTACAGGAACAGAGCGATGCGTCTCCATTGCGTCTGAAGTTAAACTTGGTTGTTTCAGCATCGCCGCATGATCTCCGCTAACCTCTTCAAGAGGACGGCCATTTTAGTCACAGAGTTTATTTTAGTCTGTTGGAGGCAGACGTATCTTTGGCGACAGCTCAAGGGATACTGAGACACTGATGACAGCTAAGAAAATAACCAGTGCTGGGAACTTTACTGTTTCAGTTTCACTGAAATGACAAGTGGACTGTAAAGGATAGAATGAGAATGGACTTTTAGGTCACTATTGGTAATGAAAAATAAGCTGTATTTGTTTCCATGTTAGTTTCCTGTGAAGCCTTCAATTTTTAGTAAAACAGGGGAAACTGTCAGCCTGTAGGTAAACTTCCTTGGAACTTCATGTGAAAAGTTTTTTTTTTTACAATGTACTCAGCTGGCTGTGCTGCATGCAGTAACATGATGTTGCAGCCGTGACGACTCGTGACAAATGGAAGCAGCACGGCAGCCCTCGTTCCTTGTCATGTCCTGTGTCACTCGCCATCACACTTTCTTCTGCTGTTGACTCCTCTTCCGGGAATTTCTGACATGTCTCTGATGCTGAATGAAGTCCAGACTACTGACTGTGTTCCCACCTGGTCAGGTGACAGATTAAATGATACAAAAATGAAAATTTGTTTTAGCGGAATTTTTGTGTCAATTCTCAGCACCTTTAGGAAAAGGAGAATTGTGGTCAAATATTTGCAGATAGCGCCACCTGTTGTACACTGGCAGGGAGATTTTGTGGCGCATTTTTGCAGTAAGACTGGTGTCTGCGTGTAGCTTGAAAAGTCCAGCTGCTCACCCCTGGTCATTCTTATTCCCGGCAACTAAATTCTGCTGTCATGAAGAGGGGAGCCAGAAAGGTTTTAGACTTACTGAAGGATTGCAAAGTTGTATGTTTGGAGAAGTATGACGTAAATCAGATAAACTTTATCAGTTACTTTGGAACTGCTGTGCGATAGCAATACCACACCAGTATGGTCATGTGATGTTTACTAACCACACACATGCTGCTTAGGCTCAGTGGTCACTTGGCCAATGTAGATGGTAAACATGTTGTATGATGTAAAATACTATGGCAAGACCATAAATATACTGTAGATCACACTAGATTTTTTTTACATAATCGATATTATGTTCATTGCATTGCATTTTATTTTACTTTTCATTTCACATAACAGAAAAGAAAAACACTATTTAGAGGTACAGCAGTTAATGCATTTATGAAACATGCCGCATTTTGTCCCGCCGAACTGTTCTTTTTACATGCTGTGTAAAATAACCTTTCTGTCCTTATTTCAAGAAATAATAAAATGCAGAAGACAGTATAACAGGTGTATAAAAAATAAATGCTAATTTATCTACCCATGTTTTTAACAGAAATAAAACTGCAATAAAAAGCACTAATACCCAAATATTTTTTACCCTCTGTACTGTGAATCTGGATATAGGAAATCCTATTTTTTTATATTGGGCTCAATCTCTGTGAATCTTGACCAGAACGATATTCTTTTCTGCAAACCAGGAGAACTGACAGGAGATAATTCTAGATGCCTCCCATCTCTTGCCAGTGGCTTCGTTTTGCTTTAAAGGCCACCTGCAGTGGGAAACATGGTAAATTTGCCACATTTTCACGGATCAATAAGAATGATGTCTTAGTGGGGAGAGAGAAGCCGAACTGGTAGCAGATTGTGCTTTTAAATTGGTTATTGTAGCGGAGACAGTAGCTGACAGTAGCATAAGCTTCATTTAAGAGGGTTAAAGTTGAGATACGAGGATTATGATGGTTGGAATGTTGATGCTTTGAGCCTGTGTCTCTTCGTCTTCAGTTAGTTGGACATGAGGAGCTGCTGCACATCTGAGTGCTGTCAGAGGTCAACTGCTGGCAATTCCGTCTGAGACTAGCATGGACACCAAGCCTTATGGTGTCTTTTACAACAAAGTGTGTTTCTTGTAATTTGTCGGGATAGTCGATGCACATTTCCTGTGATTGCTCTATTCCGTCTTTGATGTTAGAGATTTTATCGCCCTCCCTAACTTGCTGTCTTTTCAGTAAGATTGCTGGTGACTGCCGGTAGACCTTTTTTTTTGGTCTTCTCTAGAAGATCTTTCCATAAGACAAAATGAGACCAGAGGCAGACGATCAAATAATCTTCAAATGATACCCCGAGTTCTTCAGCTTTCTTTGCTCTTCAAGCCAAGAACACTCTGGGGACTTTTTGAGGGGTTGTGGCGCAGGTATGAGCCATGAGTGCAAAGAAGGTGAAGATTCTGCACCTCAAACCCCCACCTCCACTGAGCCTGTGTGACATCCCACCCCCTATTTGCGACACTTGAAACCACAGAAACACACCATATTACACCGCCGGCAGAGGGCCGTGCCACGTCACAGGAAAGGCTTGCTCTTCTCCCCCCTCTCAGCCTGCATTTTATGTTTGTTCCATCTCTGGCTTTCATGTTGCTGTCGTTTTTTCGCTTAGGCTCTTTATAAAACTGCATGACGGGTAAAGAAAAACATTCAACTCACTGTACATGCAAGAAGGTGTCTGTTACTACTGTAGCTAATGTGCTAATGTAGACTCCCCTCTTAGACTCCCCTTAAATGGTATGGAAATTACATAATCACATAAAAAGTGTGATTTAGGCTTGCTTAAATCCATCAGCCTATGACATGCACCAAACGTCATCCTTATATCTGGGCATGTGCAGAACACACAGACAATTGCAGAGGCGTCGGTATATAGGAGCAGGACAAAACTGATGTCAGTTAAAACAGTGTTTCCTGGGTTTATCCAGTAGGTGCAGATTAGAGGAGAAGCAGGTACAGAAGTTGACCAGGACGATCCCATCAGGTTCCTAAAGGACGTGTTTACGGCATGGCAGAAAAACAAAACAGGAAGCTAAAATCTGCAGTGAAGAAATTTCTCGCAACCATATGGAACTGAGACGAGAAAATTGTCTTTGACTTAGTTCTGCGGCAACCAATAATATACTATTTTAGAGAAAAGAAACAAAACAATGACTTCAGTGAAACTCCTGGGTGTACAAAGAAATAGCTTCCTCTCTTTGTCATTACACAAGTATATTTATTAGTGAGACACAGCAGTTGATTGCATTATTAATAAGTGATCAGAATCAGCATCAAACAAGATCAATGTAATACATTAAAATTCTATTTAAGCCATATAAGTCTATTTAAGCAGTGCATTATTTCAAATTCACATAGTCTCGTATAATCATGCCTGTAGTCCGTCTTACTCCAACACTCATTGGGTGCAATCAACTGACATTTTAAAAAGACAAGCTCTACATTCAATAGAGGCTGCAAAAATCAATTCTCTAGCACCAAAGAAAAGTGGTGGGCATGTTAGCAGATCTGTGGTAATACTAATACATGCACTCTGTTGATCGCTGGCCTGATTAGTATATCACAAGTTGATCTCAGTTCCTCTCTGGATGGGACTTAAAGTAGGAAGGAGCCTGGCTCATCTGCTTCGCTTCTTCACCTTGCCAGAAAGTCCATCTTCCTAATCCACCGGCCTGAACATGGGTTTATTCAATGTCTGTGGAATTGATGACCTGCAGAGAACATGTGCAGTGTGCAGACATCAGGACCACTCATGAGCGCTGCTGAAACGAGGTTCAGATGTTTCATCATCAGGTTGGTTTGCTGGCTGATGACATTGAGAACCAGAATGGCAGAAATACGCGAGAGCTGACCTCAGTCGGAAATAGCTCACACTTTTTACACGAGAAACACCCAGTTTCTTGTTGCCTTAGTGCTTCGATTTGGTTAGAATCGTGGTCTGAACACCATCAGCTCTACAGGGAGCAAAGCCATAGACCTATCCACCCTCTCTGTTCACTAAGACATCTTGTGGGTGACCTGACACAGTTAGAGCAGCTTTCTGATTGGCTGGCAGGGCGCTGAACTCTGTGCCTGAATTTGTCCTCTGAGCTGGCTGACTGCCTCCATTACCATGATTGTTACTCATCGAAAAAGATAGTGAGTGGCATTAAAAAGCAAAGCCAGTAGAAATAGAGGCAGATAATGTGGAATTCTGCATGGTCTTCTGCAGTGGGAACCAGGGCTCACTGCACCCGGATGGAAGCATACTCAGAGTGCTCCTCCACGGGGGGCTGGACATAGACCCGGTTCTGGTCTCGCCCCATGGTCCTGTAGTTGAGCGCTGCATACACGATGGTGTTTGGATCCATGTCATCGTGGAGACTGGAGCTGTTCATCTCTACGGCCACCTGGCCGGGTACACTGCCCCTGGTGGACGGGGCTTCACTGGAGGCCTCGTGCTTCTTCCGGGACGTCTTCCTGTTGGGGTGGATGTCGTGCACATCATTGCTGGAGATTCTAACTGGGTTGGCATACAGGCTTTGGGACCGGTCCGAGTTGCTTGGCCGTGGAGATGCTTGGCGTGTCCCGAGTATCACAGAATACTAGAAAGAGAGGACAGTCTATCAGAATTCTGCAAACACAGTTCACCAGATCAGAAAATTACCTGACTTACATATTAAGGAGCTATAATATGCCAATGCAAACAGACTTCTGGTTTTACCTGAATACCTGTGTCCTCTTCTTTTGGGGAATGATTTGATCCTGAAAGATAAAAATAAAACAAAAAATGGCATTTAGAATATGCAAAATGGCAGGATTCAAGTTGGTGTAAAATGTAATAGCACAAGATAAGCTCCAGCACTCACCCTGGCATCCTCTTTTACTAAAGAAGCTAATGAGCATCACGATGACAACGAGTGACGCGATGCCAACATATATGTAGTGCTGAGGAAGGTCCGAGAAACGGTTCTTTGCTCTAGGCTGTCCTGCTGTTGGAAACAGAGATGACAGCTCATGTAAGGCAGACTGAATGCAGCTCATACTACGTACCAGGATCCCTGTAGATAAAACGGTTTGCTCACCATCTTTATATTAATTATTATATTAAAACTGAGTTTTGTTGCTTCACTATATCAAAATTAGATTTTCTAAAAAAATGTACACAACATTTTCATTACATTTTTATTTGTAAATAAATGATGTTTGATTTAATGCAGGTTCCTGCTTTCTGGCTCTTACTTGTGTTAGCAGAATCTTCATTTCCATCTAGGGTTTGGTCTGAAAAGTTGAAAACACAGCTGTTTAATTCATGTTCCTGTCTTGACATTTCCACTAACAGTTTGTCAGGTGGGTAGAACTAAATAAAACATTAGCAAAGACTTAATTTCTTACCTGTGACAGAGAGATTAATGAAATGACTGAGACTGGTCACAGTTCCATAAACACCACACCTGTACCAACCAGCATCTCCCATAGACACACGTGTGAAAATCAGTTCTGAGGTGCTGATACTTGGCTCAGTTTCACTGTTTTTCCATTGTATGTAAATGTTGTCTGTTGCATTTACAGTAATGCAGTGCGTATTATTCCAGTATTTACACCATGTAACTGCTGGTCTCCATCCGCAGTGTTTCACTGGACAGTAAAGTGACACTGATGAGTTTTCTCCGGCTGATGCATTGGTAAGCCGTGGTACTCGGATCTCCACAGGACAACCAGCATCAAATCCTGAAATAAAGGAGAAATATCCTGATTAAGCAATAAAACCATTGAGGGTATAGATAAGATCATACATTTCATTTGTAATCATGCAAATATAATGTATTGTTCATTAAACCATTCTAAATGTGTTGAGAACATGAAAACAGATTCCACAATGTGGTATGTAAGATACATAATTGCTGTGTGTGTGTGTGTGTGTGTGTGCGTGTGTGTGTGTGTGTACGTGTGTGTGTGTGTGAGAGAGAGAGATTAAGTGTTTTTGGTCTTTAATATCAAGACTTTCAAATCAAATCATAATCAAACAAATCACCTTTATTATCAATAGAACAAGTGAACTAGTGAGTGGAGGTCTTAGGTCTAGAGTTCAACATCAGCAGCACAATACACTAAATAAATACAAAGTGTACATAAAACAGTAACTGTACTGTATGTATATTGAACTGTATGTGCTGCACATATGCACATAAAAAAATATACAATACACAATACAGTACAAAATACAGTATACCACAGAACAAAGAGACAGACTGTAGGTGCAATAACAACCAACAACAAGGCATTTTATTAGTGCATTGGGGAGTGGAGGTGGTGTCCGAGGTGGGGGGGGCTGATATTATCTACTGTTCAGCATCCTGGTCACCTGGTGTTTGAGGCTGCTGACTCAGCACCCGATACTGCGGTACTGTCTGTGTGACGGTAGCAGGAGGAACAGAGGGCAGCTGGGATCCCTGATGATTTATGTGGCTTTCCTCCGTCACCGCCTGGCGTTTGTGGCCTGCAGGGGGCAGTTGCAGGGTGAGCAGGGCTGGGCTCCCTGATGGTTTTCCACCTGGTGTAGGTGACCTGGGGGGTGGTAACTTCCCTCCGATGATCTCCGGCAGACTTTCAGGTCGATGTCTGCTGTACTGTCACCGGGAGTCTGCTACAGTCATCAGGTACAGTTGCTGGACATATTGCCATCCAACCCCCCCATACGACTCCCTCCCACCAGAATCACACCCGCTGATGGCCATCCAAATCATAGCTTCCACAATTAGTATGCAGCATCTTCCCAGTGATTTGGTATTAGTCCCCTTCACATGGAAAGAATGAAGCAGCAGTTTCGGTGCCGAAGGCTCTCCCAGGCTCCCCCAGGTTCTCTCAGGCTCCCCCAGGCTCTCCCAGGCTCCCCCAGGTTCTCTCAGGCTCCCCCAGGGTCTCTCAGGCTCCCCCAGGTTCGCTCAGGCTCCCCCAGGCGCTCCCAGGCGCCCCCAGGTTCTCTCAGGCCTCTTTCAGCACGCACAAGCAAGCATGAAACAAGAGTGAAAACTATTTGCTTGAATTTAATGCCAGACAAGAGCAGCGAAAGTAGCAGTTTCACCACAGACCTCTAGCTGTGCAGGTGGATTTTGTATGTCCTTCCTGTGTTTGAGTAGATTTCCCTTGGGTACAAATTTTTCCTCCCAGTGACCAAAAATAATCAATTAGGTAAATTAGTTTCTATATTTTGTGTCAAGTATGTGGCCGTACCTGTTTGTGTACCCTGCTATGGAACAGTGTGTCCCAGCTTCAGAATCACTGAGGCGCAGCACTGGATAAGTGCTTATGGAGGATGGATGGATGGATGGATGGATGAATGAATGGATACTAGAGAAAGAGGATTGTTTTTGTCTTGGAGATTTCACTATAAAAATTGCTTGAATTGATTTAATGTTCCTGTAATTAGGGTGCACACGATACTCCAGACAGGCAAACAGACCGTTACCATAACACAAAACATAATGCATATCGGAAATTATGCTGTTGCGATCGCGGCGAGCCAGTCAGGCAGGAGAGAGAGCAGAGACAAGGCGGACAGGCGAAAATCCAAAAACGGGGTTTATTGCGGGTAAACGCAAGACAGCGACGGACTCACAGTAACAACGGTAACAACCTCGGGAAACTACCACAGATGCGGACTAAATACACAGGACAGGTAAAAAATAACGGGAAACTGGTGATAACAATCGGGGAGTAACGCGAGGTAATTACATGGACGTGGCACACACGAGGATCGAACGAGCAGGTCATGACATGCCAGCAAACAAATCGAATGAGCAGTGTTATGATAATCTTAACTATCATTATGTCACTGATGCTTACTTAAAGCCAGTATAAACGAGGGCAGTAACATTTAGTAAAGCTTTATATTCATAATAAACTTGTTTGAATCTACGGATTGTTCCACACGATAATCACAATGCTTGTGCTTTATTTATTAGGCCAGTTAAACTGTTTTAATTGTTGCTGTGTGGAGCTGAAAAAACAATCAGACTGCATCCAATTTAATGCAAAGTAACTAAATCGGCAGGTATTAAACGATTGTGATTGTGAGATACCTTGGACGTCAATGCAAAACCCACGGAGACGAATACAGATCTGAAAGTTATTTCACGGAATAAGTCTTTCAAAAAAACTCAACTATGCCTACGCAAAGAGTCTAGGGAAATTGACCATATAAAATGTACGATCCAAAGAACTAACTGATTTCTGTATTCAGACAGGCTGTGGTAGGGAAAAAGCCCCTCTTTGTATTAAATAAAATATACGGTCGTGAAATTTCACCCATGTGGGTTTGTGAAAGTTGAAAAACATTTACCGTAATCCCCCCGCAGCACAGCGAGAGGATGTGCTCGTGACGGCGACCAAAGCCCCCTCACCAGCTACCGACAGCTGCTACTCCCCTAGAAAAGCTTCATTCGCTAAGCAGCATTTCATTTGAACCCTTTAACATCGCTTTTCCCCAAAGAGACTTTCATATATTATACAAAAATTAAGGAACTTAATTGGTCTGTGCATCATGTTTATTTCAGGGTAACCCTAAGTTACTACCGTACAATTTTCCACCTTAAAATACCATCAAAAATGTCAATAGAGATGTAAAAGATAATGTGTTTAGTTAGAAACTATGCACACAGTTTAACAGTTTCCTAAGCATATGGTTACCATAGTCTAGGTTTATCATAAATGACCCGGTGTTACAAGTTACAAGTACCGAGTGAAAGAAAAGGCACCAACTTTCAATATATGGCAACCGCTCAGTATCATCACACCTTTGTACCTTTTAAGTTACAGAAATGGATTCTGAGGAACATACCTAAGGTACAAACAGCCTTAATGTACCATCAATAGTGCAGAAATTTCCTCAGAGTCCATTTCTGTACCTTAACAGGTATAACTACCTACAGCTAAGGGGACAACTAGCAGACGCTTGGGGGTACAGCCCCAGTGAGAAGCAAAGGTGCACATTTTTACCCTTTTTTCTGAAAGTGTACACACCACACTGCTCACAAGTGACATCAAATTCTGGAAAACTTTGTCATTTTGTATTTTACTATTTTTGTCTTCGTGTGAACACTGAATCACATTGTTTGCAAACTTTTGCTTAGCGTTTTTGTTGAAAAAGACTGACATGTATATTGTGTCATTTAAATGCATATTGTAAAACCAGAGTTAGCTGTTGCACAGCTAAAAACTAAGTAGAAGTATTTTATCATATTTAAATTTTTTTGTAAAAATACTATTGTGTTGGGTTTTTTTTATAATAAACTGGTTGCACTTTCTAACTGTGGCTGGTTGCCTAGCAAAGGCAGAAACCATTTATATTTCTTTCATATTTGTGTCATTTTGTGAACATAGGAGCTTCCTCTTTTTCGTCTGACCAAATATGATATCCCATGTTATGTTTATTTGCTTGTGCTGAATATCAAATGGGAAAAGACATATCCTGATTCAGTCTAATATATTCTACCTGAAGATGTAGCTGAATTCTTATTACTGATGTCCATCCATCCATCTATCCACCCATTTTCTTACCCTAATGAGAGCCTCAGGGGTCCACAGCCTATCCCGGGGGCTACGGGTGCAAGGCAGGGAACAAACCAGGATAGGCTGCAGGGCACAATTACACACCAGTCACTTGCACACCAGTCACTCACACACCAGTCACTCAGATATGCTCTGATGTACTTCATTTTATTTAGAACATTATGTATATGACCTCTGTGTTCATATATCAGCCTAAAAACTCCAATTGCAGGATCAAGATATGATGCCTCATTCAGAGGCCAAGAGAAAAGGACAAAACATTGTACATATAGTCTGCATTCACTCAGGATGCATAAAACGATAAAACACCAGGCATTAAGAGCCAAATCTGGACCTGGTAATAACACCATGATGTCATACACATCACCCTCCTCTCCGAATTCTTTTATCTTATCTTCTACAGTCTCCTCCATATGGACTGAAATGTCCAAGCTCAGTAGTGGACCTCTGGTCTGAACCAGTTCTTTTTTTTCCTCAGGCCCATTACCAGACTGAACCAGACACTGGGGTAAACCCTCCATTTTGTTAATGTTACTACCTGTATCCATTACATCATAATTACCATTACTATTGCACTGTTGTTACCAGCAGTATACATTATATTCATGTCATACAGTTGCTGTGTAACATGTTTCATACTTGAAGGTAGTTTTTTATACTGTGACTTCATACCTTTACAGTCTTTGCTTAGATAGTTATATATGTTTATCTGCATTCATTTACAGGCCATCTAACTAGCATCAGGTACCAGGAGCCTCTCCGAGGGCAGATGAATTGTACATTCAGGGATGCCTTT
Source organism: Cyphomyrus plagiostoma (assembly GCA_019775915.2). NCBI lineage: Eukaryota > Metazoa > Chordata > Actinopteri > Osteoglossiformes > Mormyridae > Cyphomyrus > Cyphomyrus plagiostoma. The sequence goes on from JABFEA020000001.1 coordinate 45,356,229, forward strand.
TCATACCGAGTCGTACGCTGTTATTTTTTCGCTTTTGGCTTCTCTGATAGCTTTAAGTCTGGCCGTTCTCCTTCCACCTCTCCCTTTAGCGAAGTGCTGCCCCCAAAGAGCTGCCCCTAACTTTATTTCATTTGTTTATCGCACCGTCCTCTGTACACTGCACACATTGTAGTGAGTGAAAAACTCAGGAAGACGTCTGTTTTTGATATGCTGCAAACCACTACATCTGGCACCAAAAATAAAAACCCAATGTTGTACCAAGCAGTATGTGGAACTCTTATCTATGTCTTAATGCTGCATGAATTCATTTGCAGCCAAATGATCTGTTGTTTATTAGGGAAAGTTGTGTCCATTAGCAAGCAGTTGAACCTAATAAACATACACACATCACTTTTTCAAGAACTTTATGCACTATATGTCTTGCACAAAACTGATACTGTTGTTCATTTACTGCTATACTGCAGTTAATATATCTATGTTAGTTCCACTTATTATATTAATATATGTGTATGTTCATAATATATGTGTATATGTATTAATATATGTGTATATATATATATAGGGGCGGCATGGTGGTGCAGTGGTTAGCACTGTTGCCTCACACCTCTGGGACTTGGGTTCTGGTCTCATGTCTGTGGAGTTTGCATGTTCTCCCCGTGTCGTCGTGGGGTTTCCTCCGAGTACTCCGGTTTCCCCCCACAGTCCAAAAA
>JABFEA020000001.1:45357038-45374092 GCA_019775915.2 Cyphomyrus plagiostoma
GGATAGGCTCCGGACCCCCCGCGACCCAGTAGGATAAGCGGTTTGGAAAATGGATGGATATATATATATATATATATTTTAGACACTCTGACAGGCTAATGGTGAGCATAAAATGCAACGAAATTTCGTTCTGTTGTGCACTAACCCATGTATTTCTGAATGACAATAAAAGTGGCTATTTTAATTATTAAAAATAAGCAGTCGATAAAAGATTGGGAGAATCACTCAAGAATAAAGACTTCTAGCATATATTTGTACATTTAATGAAGATAAAAAAACGAGTTAGCCTTTAATTCAGGTACCGAGTTACCCATTTACCCAGGTCGCCAAGGGGTGTATTATGCAGCGGAATCATAATGAAGGGCTGTTTTTGTAGCAGCTACTCTACACCAACCCAAACAGGGCTCTTTGTGAAGACCCCCATGTGGAGCAGAGGGCATCTGGGTGGGGGTTTCTCAGACATCCTGTTTGCGATGCTCTGTACTCCCCTGTTTCTTGCCCTATCTAATGGGAGTTTGTATTTTTCATGCTGATGGTGTAAGCAGGAATATCAGGTTAATTTCTATTAATTTATGAATAGATGCTAAAATTACATAATTTTCTATGATGCCCATGACAAATCTCCCCAGATGTGTCTTCTACTTTTTATCTTATATCAATTTACAAGAAATAAGAAATTGGTTCTTGTCAAGGTTGCATTAACTGTTTCGTTTCAACAGTCTAAAAAACACCAATAGTCTGAAAATAGTCTTTATTACTGACCTCAGTGTTAAGGGACCAGTTCTTCGGCCTTTTGTTACGAACCGAGAACACAATAATAAATCCATCCACTATTTTTGCTCATTACAATAGGAATAAAACCTTTCACCAAATTAATCTTCTTGATATTTTAAACATATACCTTTTTAAACCTCCATGTAGTTTTGAAATCAATTCTAGTTAAGCTGTTTGCGAAATTCTGCCCCCTGCGATTTGAACTAGCCCTCTTTAAAAAGTAGAACAGTGGATATGAATGGTATGAACTGAAATAAAAACTTTTTTATTGTTAACCTGAACCTCGTTACACCTCTACAAAAATGAGTCGGACCATCACAGGAACTTACCGGAGATGCTACGATCCACACAGAGCAGCAGGAAAAATAAGACAAGGGGGGTGATGTCTGGCCACGGATTCTCCATATCAGAACCTGGGGTGTCCTCTCTCCATCCGCAGGTGATGGCTCTGAGGGCCACTTCCCTTCAGTGCTGGTAAGTCGTACCTTTAGCTATTAGGCTGTGTGTGTGCATGTGTGTGTCGCTAGGTGAGGATCCAGCATTTTAGAGGTACTGAAGCAGTTTCTCTAGCCCTCAATTCTGGCTGTGGAAATGTGTGGTTCAACCCCCTTCTCTGTCACTCTAACATGTGGTTTCACTTCCTTCACTCAGACGCTTCCTCATTTCATAAAGTCATTTACCTGGGTATGTGTACATTACATTTAAAACTAGTGTTAAAGCTCACGTGGTCACCTTCACTGGTGTTAAAGATTCTGGCTGTGTGGAGGTCCTCTGCACTTCACCACGTGGAGATATGACTTTAGCGTAACAGCTGAAGCAACATCTCAGTCTATAGCTAACCGGCAGAATCAGACATCAGATGCTGGAAGGACACCTATCTCAGGCGACTGGCGACCAACATGATTTCATCGTGTAGGACTGACACATTCTCTTGAACCCGTTACAAATAGGCAAGTTTTTTGTGTCTCTGAATTGGCCATAGTGTGTGAACGTGTGTGACCATGTGTCCTGCATGGGGGGTGTCCCTCTGCCTTGTGCCCTGTGTGTGATAGAACAGGCCCCAGATTCACCATCACCCTGCACTGAGTAAAATAAATAGATGGATGACATCGCAGTTCTGGCTTGTTACATTGACACCTAGGGCTGAGAACTGGAAGTCACTGGCCTGTGACAATCTGTCATTATGTCAGTAACATATATCACACGGGGGACTTTTAGGTTGTGACTCATATTTATGCAGTCAATCAAACCAGTGTAGTGTATAGATCTGCCGTGAGCTCGTGCACGCACAGGGTGAATCAGCAGTAATAGACTCAAAAACAGTGACAAATATCAAGAAAATAGCATCCTGTCTCTCTCCACACAGAGATTAATATTTGGTGCAAGAAAGTGGTTTGTTAACACGCAATCTCACTAGTAGCCGTCATTGATAAAGCTGATGATAATAGCTCAAGATGATGATGTCTAACAGAGGACTCGCTTTCATTCTCACCTCATTCTCGCTTCACTGGCTGATGCTCTCATGTCCTAAACACTTCATAAGCTGACCACTTTAATCACTAACCACTTCATACGCCGATTCATTACCTAATGACCACTTCACGTACAAAACCTTTCACACGAAACTTTGTGCTTCCCCTGGACATGTAGCATTTAACAAATAGTCATCAGTTCCTTTTATAATATATTGTGAATATTGTTACGTGCTGTCAAGAGGTCAATTGTCATATTTTCAGTTTTGCGTGCAGTCTGTCTCAGCCTATTCGTAATTTTATCCTGTTTCAAGATTTGTAATATAGTTCAAATGGAAACTAAATGTTAATTATGGAAGTATAAGTGCACCCAGTTCTTTTTAATATTGAGCCAAGTCACAAATAATCAGTTCAGCTATTATCAGATTATTAAACACCCCATGTTCATCCAAATTGATGTACAATGCAGTTTTACCACTAAGTTTAGCAGTAGTGATCAAAATACAGACAAAATTAATATAGTAATTCAATGTACATTCATTCATAAAGAGGGTCTGTTGTTGAAGCTCTGCCAAACACCAAACATCGAAAATACCACAACAAGGTTTGATTTCATATTGTGCTGGCCAGGAACCCAGCTCACAGCAATGTTGTAGGTAAAAAAGAGTAGCGTCTGTGTCTTTCAGTCTGCATGGCTGATAATCATGAATTCAAGGGCGATGTGAAGCTCAGAACGTTAGGATGCTGTGCCTGTGATCGGCCCTTAAGCAGAGCCCTTAAACCCCCAATTGCTGTAGTTATTTTTTAATCCAGCTTCTTACAAAATGTATGTTACTTTGGATAACAGCATCTGTTAAATAAGCAAAATGAAACTGCACTCTCCGTATTGTATTCTGCATGTAAATCTCCATAAGCTGCTGATTTCAAATGTGAGGCATTTCCTGAGTTGAATAAGTAATTCTGTAACACGTGAAGACTATTAATAAAAATTCAACCTTATTAATCATCAAGAGGAAATTACGTTAAAGCAGCAACATAAAACATCCAATAGGGATTGGCCTATTAAATACAAAGATTAAAAATTCGTTTGCAGACCTTAGATTAATTCTTGGGTAGGTTAAATAGTTTCCTTCTCAAATGGTCTCAAGACCATTCCCCTCAGGCTTAAAATATATATATTCAAAATTTAATTTAGTACTTATTTCCTGAGACTTTGGCTTCGCATCCCACATGTTCTTGGTTTTGCATGGATTTCCATCCACAGTCCAAAGATTTAGTTTAGGTTGAATGGTGTTTCTATGACTGTGTGTATGCCCTGGTGCCCTGTGAAGCACTATAGTACCCTTTCACAGTGAGCGATACAGTGTGCGTGCTTAGCTCAACCAAAAGAAAAGTACTGCTGAGAGCCAAACTGATTTTTCTTTCATTTTGTTCATTTGGCCATAGTGATGAATCATTTAAAAACGGATAAAAAAACTGTAGAGTCTGTAGTATCATTTTGTCACCTAGCAAATTGTTACGGGTCTGGCCCACATGATTTTCTGTCGGCCCACCCACGCTATGATTTCTGGCACCTAAATGAGTCACTGGTATCCCACACTGGATATACTGTAACACAAAACGCATATAGATATATTTATTTCCATGACGTACTGTTTTGCAATTCTATCGCGTTAGTCTCCCTCTTGCGGATCTAAAATAGATTACACACGATGTTGCTGTACTATGGCTATATTGGTCATTGTAATTAGACAACACCTCTGTATTAATATTGTTTACATTTAACTAAATTAACACACGCTTTTATCCAAAGTTATGTATATATTTCAGAGGGCCAGACAGTACCCGGAACTAGCGACCTTACGATGAGAGACACAGGCAGACGACCTTAATATCCTGGTCGAACTCACTTATACCTTAAAATGTATTTAAACCCGACGAATGGTTTGCACTTAACATCTTTTAAGCATGTCCATCCCTCCATTTTCTATACACGCCTGTCCTATTCTGGGACCACGAATCAGGATCGCGGGGTCTAGTCGGAAGCTATGGGTGCAAGGCATGGAACAAAACAGGACGAGGCGCAAACCCATCGCGGGGCACACATACCATTCACACGTACGGACAATTTGGTAACTGTAATTGACCTTAGCATGTTTTTGGACTCTGTGTGTGGGAGGGCGGAGAACCTGGAGGGAACTCCACGATGACATGGGGAGAACACGCAAATTCCATGGAGCCAAGGGGGAGACTGGAATCCCAGTCCCAGGCGTGTGAGGCAACATTGGTAACCACCGCACGAAGGATATCATCTATCTAATTTCAATCTGTACAAATATATGTGGAAATGTTATTCAATGCTGTTATTCTGTCAGTTGATCATTAGAGCCCCTTCTCCCCACAATAAAGCCACAGTCAGGACGGAATACTAAAAAACTGGCTCCAGGCTGGTAAATAATTTAGAGGGTGCTTGCATTCTAAAAGCATTCCTATTACTTACATGCAACATATCATGACAGACGCTGGACTAAAACACAGATCCAGCACTGGAGGAAGGTAAAGCGGTACAGACAAAAGAAATGGTGGACTCAGTAATCACAACAAATATATGCCTTTCCGAAAGACCGGAGTGGAAAACGACTGGATGGTTAATAATAATAATAATGATGATGATGATGATGATGATAGATAGATAGATAGTATTAGTGGTGACGATGATGGCATCTTTCTTTTGAATTTCGAAGAAGAGCGCAGCAACGTGTGGTTTCCCTTGGGGGGGGGGGGGCGTATAGGCGGGAAGTCGCCCTTTAGTGACGTAAAGCGCAGACTCGTGTGTGTGTGTGGCCTGAAGTGACCAAGATGGCGGAGTACTTGGCGTCCATTTTCGGCACAGAAAAAGACAAGTAAGTAAAATTGCCGTAGTGCATGCATCCTTGGGTATTAAAACCAAGTCAGTGGGTCATAAGCTCTAGGCTTTGTAGCTGGCGTGTCTGGGTGTGAGAGAGGCGGCTGGCTGCTGTTTAGTCTGAATGAGTGTCGCTGGTGCTGGCTGAATCGGATCGGCGAGAATACGGCACATATGCGAAGCTACTGAGCTAAACGTGGGCCAGCTCGGCCGGGATCGCCGCTCGGTGTGCGAAGTCTGGCCCCAGGGTGCTGGTAGTGAACGATAAAGCGGGGGATGTGCAGTCACCAGTTAAATGGTGCAATTCTAGCGCGGTGGCGGTCATGCTAGTGTGGCCGGCTCGGCTCTTTTGTTTAGCGTTAGCCAGCCTGGTAGCATGTAGCACGTAGTGTTAGCTTAATATTAGACGTAGCATATAGCGTTAGCATATAGCATTGTAGCATTAGCACGTAGCACCGAAGATGCCGCTATCCGTTGCGGGCGTTTTACACAAAGGTTTGTGTTACACAAATACTTTGCCCTACCGATGTAAGCGCCTAGTCGGTGGCCATTAGGCATTTAATTCTGAAAATGTTTTTTGAGAGAGGGAATGAATGAGATTGCCGGGAGGACAGTTAGCGTTGCGTGCTCCGGTTTTCTGAGGTCCGGATATGCGTGGCCAATATATGTAACAATCCTTAACCTGGACGTTTTTTTTCTAGAGTCAACTGCTCTTTTTACTTCAAGATCGGGGCTTGTCGCCATGGAGACCGCTGCTCCAGGTTGCACAACAAGCCGACGTTCAGCCAGGTGGGTCTCTGCCGTACTGAGGCCGCGTAAATCACGGTCACAGTCTGCATAGGCCGCGGTGAGCTTTACGGGGCCCCTATGCTCGCATTTTGCCCATATACAAGAAACAATGATTTTCATGACCTCTGCATGTGTGCCACTACTGCTTCATTCCGTAATCACTTGTTACAGTGTTCTGATGAGTTGAACTACTTTGTCGAGTTAGGTTACCGTAACCCTAACCCACAAAAAACCTCTAAAACACTTACTTTAACCCAAACCCCTAAAACCTAACCCTAACGGTGGAACTGCACATGTGCAGAAATCTTGATAGTACGTTTAGATAGGTAGCTCAACTCGTCAGAACAACAGGAGTTCCTCTGACCTACCCTGGAAGAGCCAGTGATTTACAAATGTGTGGCACAAGAATGTGCGCGGCCTCAGAATTTGTGGGCTTATGAGAATTGTCGTACTTCAAGTTTGTTACTGCAAAAATCCAGGAAGTTCCCACTTGCCTCACTTCTGCAAGTAATTTAAAGTCTTATAGAATATGGTCGAAACCCCACTACCTTGGGGAAGCCACCTGACTTTAGCGGAGCCTTTTTTGTTTTTATGGTCTGTTCCCACTGTGAGCAGGTTTCTCCAGTGTACTTCTCTACCGTCAGTGACTCTCCAGACACGTTGAAGCTGCAACTCAAAGTATCTTAACATTATCTCTTAACTGTTTGTGTTTCAGACTATTGCCCTCCTGAATATTTACCGCAACCCTCAAAATACTGCGCAGTCTGCTGATGGGTTACGCTGTAAGTGTTTGCCTTTGTTTACTGGGTCCTGTTTTGTCAGTGTGCGCAGCTGGTTAGCACCACTATCCCGTTTCCTTGAAGAAAAAGTCACAAGACTGGTTAAGGTTCCCTTCAGGGCCACTTCTGAGACTTGAGCCTGCAGATCATTAGACTATCAGCGTAAATAAGATTAGATTCAACTTTGTCATTGTGCTGTAAATTTGCAGTGTATGTGTTACTCCTGATACATGCGTTGCATGCAGTGTGAACCATTTTTAAACCTCAGATGTCAGACTGCATGTCACACTTTCCAGTTTTGAACCTGCACGTTGGTTATTTTGTCCCTCCTGTTTTCTAGCTGCGGTCAGTGATGTGGAGATGCAGGAGCATTATGATGAGTTCTTTGAGGTGAGAAATTTGAATGGGTTTGTGTTGGCTATTCACTGATCGTTGATGGGGTTTTCTTTGTGATCCTGAAGTTAAGTGATCTCCAGCATTTTACTGATGTTGAGTGATTGGTTTCTACTTGCACAGAAGGCGACAGATCTATCCGTTTCCAGTCAGTGCTGTGATATGTTGTCATCTGATGAGACTGATGATTGATGATAATGAGACTGGTTATTGAGATATTTCTGTATGTAAAGCCATTCATGAACAGAGAGAAGTGTGGTGAATACACAGCCCCATTGTGCTCCAGTGCTGAGGGACATATCAGATATGTGTGCCTTCTCCCAGACTGCCTGGAGACTGTATGTCAGGATGTCTAGGCTCAAATGGCATGTTGTTGGCTTGATGTCCATTAAAACGTTGAACAGCTTGAGCTGGATAATTGTATTGAAAGCAGAGCTGAAATCCATGAACAGCATGCATCTGGAAGAGTCCAAGTAACAGAGTTTGTAGTGCAGAGCACCATTGATAGTCTTATTTTAGTAAAATAATTGGGTCCATATTGTGGAGGTACATTATAGGGAATAGACAGGTGTGTTTCTGGTATTTTTAGCAGCTAACTGCTTCTGTGTTGCCTTTACACACTTTTTCTCCCCTTTGTAGGAGGTCTTCACAGAAATGGAGGAAAAGTATGGTGAGGTGGAGGAGATGAACGTGTGCGATAACTTGGGAGACCATCTGGTTGGAAATGTGTATGTTAAGGTGAGCTGTAGTCATTTGATATTGAGGGTTTTTATCGCCATAAATAGGCCATAGAGTTTTTAATTTCCAAAAGAGCGTTACAGCACACATCAGCCCTGTCCCTTTCGGTATGTTTACTTAAGCTCTCATTTTCAAAATTTTTCCCCTCAAATTAGATTTTTGACACTTTCGAGATGCAGGCAATATAGGAAACTGTAAAAGCCAGGATATTGAAGTGAGATGAAAAACAACTTGCACAAAAATAGCAGGAAGTGGATTTGGTTTGATGCATTGTAAGAGCTGTTGAGGTCTCTGCATGGTCACCACTGATTGTCTGCTTCCATAGTTCCGCCGTGAGGAGGATGCAGAGAAGGCAGTCATGGACCTCAACAACCGCTGGTTCAATGGCCAGCCAATCCATGCTGAACTCTCACCTGTAACAGACTTCAGGGAAGCCTGCTGTCGCCAGTATGAGATGGGGTCAGTACCTCCCTGCATGCTTCTTGACTATGGACTCCCGCTTTCCTAACTTCTGTGCCTGGTCCTGTGAATGGGTTAGGGCATATCAAGCTCTCTGGGTCTACAGGGCTGCACTTTCAGTCAACTCATAGTTTTGATTGCAGTACCGCGTTTGCTCTGCAGGGAGTGCACTCGAGGTGGATTTTGTAACTTCATGCACCTGAAGCCCATTTCTCGGGAGCTCCGTAGAGAACTGTATGGGCGGCGCAGGAAAAGGTAAGGCTGCTCCCTGGCTGCATTACCGTAACACATTTGTGTGTTTAAAACCAGCTTGTAGTTTCCTTTTTTAACAATACAGTGTATTCTGTACTTTTACACTAAGGGAGAAGCTGTGTGATATTGATAAAAGTACATAATTCTAATGTGAGACACTACAAATCCGCTCCGTTTTATTTTGATGCATATGTGCTCAAAGCAAGTATGTACAACGGACTATTTTTCCAACTGAAGTTTATCCTTCTTCCATGTTTTGTTAATTAAAATAGATACTTATGCGCAGCACTTAATTTGTGATAAGACAATCCTATGTACTCTATGCACATTGCTTTTGCAGCAGGACTGGGAAAATGCATAGCTCTGTGTGTTAAATCAGGGTCTTAAGTCAGATTTGCTGTATAAATGAAAGAATTTGTGTAATTCAGTGATGTGGTTGTGGGTCAGTAAGCTGATTTGCGGCCAGTACTTGTTGTATGTATGCATCAGTACATGATGCACTGCTGAAATGTTTGCTTCTTGCAAAAAAAAAAAACAAACAAGCTTGTACTTTCAGTTCTTGTTCTGCTTTATGCCCTTGGATTAATCTTTGCCATCTCTGTGCCACCAGACATCGCTCTCGCTCCCGTTCCCGCGAACGGCGCTCTCGCTCCCGGGAACGAGGCGGGCGTGGAGGTGGAGGTGGAGGTGGAGGTGGAGGTGGTGGTGGCCGTGACCGGGAACGTCGGCGGTCAAGAGACCGTGAACGTTCGGGGCGCTTCTGAAGTGGTCTGGTCAGTCCTACCCCAGTCCACCAGCCAAGTTTCGTCTCCCAACAACCAAAACCCCTTTGATGTGTCGAATCCACTTTTTCCCCCCTCATTTTTTGTTTTTTTTTTTTTTTTTTTTTAAGAAAAGAGCTTGCTTTCTTAATAAACATCTTTGTAGTGATTCCATAGTGAGCTTTTCTTTTTAATTCAAGTTCTGAATTTCACGAGAATTTTTGTATAGTGGGATCTTATGTCCCAGGGGTGAGGGGGTTCTGTTGCAAGCCATGCATCTGTGTCTTATTAAATAAATCTTCCTGTGAGCTGTCCAAGTGCTGGCATCCATCTCGGTCTGGTTTCCTGTGTGTCCTGGTTAAAAAGCTGCTCTCCTACTCCTGACTTGCTGTCGCCCGATATTTCCCTCCCCGCCCTACTCTGTGAAGAGATTGCTGAGTCATTTCTGTGGAAGGTGTTCCTAATTTCACTGTGGAGAATACTTCCTGTTTTAAAGCCATTGCGTTACTTTTAAGCAGTGTAACATTTTAAAGAATCCTTAATGTGTAAATATGAAAATGCAGATAGCAGTCGTGTGTCAGGAATAAGTAAAAATCTTTAAATTATATAATACGAATCTATATAAATTCGTATTATGATCAGTGGGAGAACTGTGAATTTAAGTTAGTGTAAAATGCTGGGTGTAATCTTAAGAGACTAGGACTGAAATCCTGTCCGGCATGTAGCGGCTTGCGTTGGGCTCCAACCCCCTAAATTCTATTCGGCGCACAAGTGGCCTAACTAGGTCGTCCCTGATTCTTAGAAAATCTGACCGTCAATAAAATGTAATCAGATAGAGCGAGTGATATTTTTATGGAACTGCAAACAGCAAAAGTTCCAGTTAATTGCCGTCACAAGCTCCCTAAATACAACCTTCCTAAATATTACAAACGGTGGATACACGCGGGTCTGCACGTAGAAGTGCGACTGCGCAGTTCGTCAAATACGACGACCAACCAATGAACAGAAAGAGGGCGCGGACCATTCCAGGCTTTTCATTTGACGGAGGGTCAGCCTAGCCCCGCACTTCAGCCAGTCAGTGATCACACCGAACTTGAGTGTTCTTGCCAGTGATTCGTCAGCGCTCTTTGGGCTAAACTCATAGGGGCTGCAGCTTCGCAGGCGGCTTTAAAGTGTACGTGTTTTTAGGAGGAGTTGCATCATTCAGAATACGCCAATTTACTCGAAGGTAGGTTAATGATGATGCCTAGGGTCACCTGCTCAGAGGTATTTTGTTCTATTAGATACTCCATGTTAATTACGACAGTGATGCGGATGTTTTTTTTCTTTACGGGCTGCAGCGGCGGGTTTGGAGCCACGATACCGCATATGAGTGTCCGTGGCCCTTCTGATGGGGGGGGGGGTCTGAGGGTGCCGGTTCTGGAGTGTTACAGTGGGCGAGAAGCAGTGTAAGGCAACAGGAAGGCATCGCCTCCCATAAGGATGTTGCTCATAAATGAATATTAGCATAATTCCACGATCTGTCTCATGGCGAGAAGTCAGGTCTCTCTCAAGTGTCGGAAGAAACTCTTTTTGGGTTATCATTATGTTAATGTACCTCGAGATTAAGAAATTGAAACGTTTTCTTAGGGGGATTAATGTTGGTTCTGATCCAGTATTTCTAACAGAAATGTCTAATGCCTGAAACAAGGAAGAGGGTGACGCGGTCTTGTGTCAGTTTACGAGGCAAAACACGATGACTAAATTTAAGCGGTTTCCACGTGTGGGAAGCAACTTGTATCCCGGCTTTAGAAACATCCATTCCTCTGTTGACCGAAAAGAAGTATGATGGTTTTAATCCCCTCAATGGGTAGTTGGGGAAGTTCTTTATTCACTTGAAGCGGCAAATGAGTAGCTATCCGTCCTCCAGTCCAGACTATCTCACTATCCAAATGGGTCTGTTACCTGTACAGTGCTGCACACGCAGTCTACACGTTGTTCGACTGTACTGTATTTAAGCGAGTTGTAGGCTTTCCTGCCTCTGCCTTATTGCCTGGGGTCTGTTGATAGCGCGCTTACGCTGTATGTTTTTGTCAGGAATTCCACTTCGGAAACATAAGAGCATAAATTTACAGACAAGAGAAGGCTATTCGAGCCATCGAGGTCGTTTGAGGAAACTCAACTAACAGCGCAGAGTTATTACAAGAGCTATATGAGATGATTTTAAAAGAACCCACGGTTTTACCTTGCCCCCTCAAGTCAGATCTTTATCTGATGAGGACAGAGTTGCGCAACTGATGTCCGCGTTGCCATATTTTCATTAATGTTTTCATGATTCTTTAAGTCCTCTTCATAGTTGGGGTTGTTTCACACTCGCATCTATGCCTAAAGTTGTGAGTGTTTTATTTAAGGTTTTACTTATGGGGCAGCATGTGGCTCAGTGGGCTAAGCCTATGTGCCTGTAATTAGAGGGTCACTGGTTCAAACGCAGCCTTGGAAAGGCCCTTAACCCCCAGCTCCCTGGGTACCACAACAGGTGGCTGAGCCCCTGGGTGACTGATAACCCTGATCACTCTCTAGGTTCCTGCCTCTTCCCTTAGCCCTGTCATCATGGGACTCTCCCCACCATATCGAAGCGGGGGAACCCAGCTGTGTCAGTGGGTGAAGTGAGGGCAGAGCTGATTGCTTCCCTGGCATGTCCGAGGAGGATTGCGTTGCACACTTGGGTGTGTGTAATCTGCAAGCTCACTATTAATAGTTGTAGGTACTAGTGCTGAGATGAAGCCACTTAAGGATTTTTGCAATTTATAACTGCCTCCTGCTGTAACTAAAATCCCATGATCTATCTAGAATGGGATTATTCTCTGACGTTAGAGAGGTGAATGAATATGACCTACCCAGCCAGGCCCAAAATTGACCAGAATGTAAACAGCTGTATCTGTGAGCCATGTTACATAAACTGGCGTCCTCTGCCAGTTTGGTCTGACCTGTTTGTGCGAGACTTTGTCCGATGTGGCTTGGTAGAGGGAAAGAAGCCAACTAATGTCTGGGTTTCTGTTTGGGTGTGTGCTTATCTGCAAGTGAAACTTGCAGTTGGTAAACACCGATTAATGTACTTGGGCACTTGGTGAAGCCACACTGGTATCAGAAGTAGAATAGTTTTGACTAAATTTGCTTGTAATTACAGACTGCACGGTACACAAATGCACGTAAAGACAATAGACAATACACAGGAGACAAACAACAATTTCTAACTAAAAATATATAACGTTGGGGGTGGTTGGGGCTCCCTCACTTCAACAGAACTTCAGTTTCATGTTGCATTTCCCCCCCTTTGTAACATGGTAGGTGGTTTTGACTGTTGGTTTCAGCTTTTACTAATGTGTGGGTTGTCTGCTGGTTACTTTTTTTGACTGTCGGTTACCCAGAAAGCTCACTGGTGCCCCTCAGGCCCCGAGCTCTTGCTCATGTGGGGTGGTGACGATCACGCAGGTCACTGATGTGTTGGAGCAGTTTTTTCTATTGTGGGGTGGGGGCCGTATGTTTAGGTGTGGAACCAGTCCCCAACCCTGTAACACTAAAGCCCCATTTTAACTTTTTCTTTCTCTCATGAAGTTTTCATTGCATGTCCAGAGATGAAATGTATTGACTGTTTTGCATTATAGTACTGTGAAAATATCAAGGCTTTCTATACATTGGGGTTTGAGAATTTCTCCTTGAAGCTGCATTTTGTAATGATGAAGTAGGATGTGTCCGACAGATAATGGCCTCCTTTCAGAAGATCTGATACCAGCTCTGTCAGTACTGACTAATGATGCTCTCCTGCACAGACCATCCTTTGACTCTGCATTGGTTTATAGTTACACAACTGCTAGATTGTCACCACGTGGGATGTAAGATAAACCTGCAGTTACTTGTGTAGCAGCCCACTTTGGTGGGAGAAACTGATTACGGATTACATGGCAAAAGAGAACTAGAAAGAAGTGTTTAAGGTGGTGCCCCTCAGTCACATTCTTGAATGATTTTCCGTTACCAATTTCTGAAGATGCTCAGAACTGATCTGCAATGGAAGCTTTCTGTGTTGATGAAATTTACTTCTGTTGTCAAGTAGTTTGTTTTTTGTTGGACAAACTAGACTCATCTGTGTCAGGGATCTGAAACCGGAGAAACACCAGCTGTTTGTGTTGAGTCATCGTTGATTGACTTGGTAACTAGTGAAACCAGTTGATTTGTATGCTCTGCTCCCATTTATCCAGAGGCTGAAGCTTCTCATCCGCTGACCTCCAGGTGAGCCATGCCTTCTGTGCCACCCACCTCAGAGCCCGCTGCATCCTGCCCACATGCCTCACAAGAGTCCGTCAGTTGGGGCAATGGCGGGGTGGCGGATGGAGAGCAGGGTCTTGGGGAGAGGGAGTGGATCCGGCCCGACCTTCCCAGCAGCTGCACCTGGAATCTTGGGCTCGCACCCTCTGAGTCTCCACACCCCCATCCTGAAAGGTGAGCCCTGGGGAGATGGTTGGTTAAGAGTTATTGGATCTTTGGGACTTCAGCCATGAGGCAGTCACTGGGCTGTGTCTACTCTCTGCTGCCTGCACACGGCAGGATTAGCTAAGCCGGCTTCCAGCTAAGGTGATACTTTTGCTGTTTAGTTTTTTTTATTATTATTATTATTATTATTGTTTATTATCGGTTCTTCATGTGTGAGTAACCACTTTATCTCCACATTCCCAGCAGAAAATCAGCCCCCAGCATCCTTCCAAACGTCCTGTACATGATCGGAAACACACCCCTGGTCCGTATCAACAAGATCTCCAAGGCATTCGGACTCAAGTGTGAACTGCGTGAGTAGTGAGTCACTTTGCCGCTCAGCAGAGTAGTTTTGGCTGGCCTTTGCGTTTCCACTTGCCGTGCGGGTTAATCGCCGGTACGCCAAACCGATTATTATTGGAGAATCTACAGTTACCCCTGCCCCCCCCCTCCATTCTCAGGGAGCTTAATGCTGTCAGCTGGGCTCGAAGTGCGACCCTATGCTTGGAAGGAGTCCTCTGCAATGCAGGCTGAATGGTTTCCTGACACACAGCTGCTGGTTGCACACTGGGCCCCAATCTGAGTCACCTGAGCAATGTAAATCTGCTTTGGCAGGCCCTGCAGACTTCCTGTGCGCGGCAGTGCTGCTTATGTGTAAAGTCAGAGCGATCAAATTTTCTGTTTGCCAGCAGACAGACTTTGGCATCCTGTTTAAAAGGCCGTGACCTGCGGGATGCCAGCTAGGCTGCTGGGCTGCCCTGGGGTGTTAGAAAATGCTGAGTGTTGAGGCAGGGGGTACACCGCCCCATACAGACCACAGCTCTGCACCATAAGTGATGCGTGAAATAAGCTTGGAGTCTCTAATCCCAGCTTCACAGAAGCTCTTGCACAATCAGCTTCTCTTTGAGCCTCGATGGTGGTCGTGCTCATTACGGAAGTAAACTGTTCTCTGGCCTTTGCTCTATTGAGCTGGATGTGATACTGCAATGCAGAGCAAAGTTGGTGAAGCTAGTTTTGTGTTGGGTTTACATGAGTACAGCATTTGCCTGTTAAAAGTCTGAAGTTGAAACGCTGGGTACCAGCTGGACCCTGTTAAGTACTTGGTGTGATTAGTCATTGGAAGTCAAGTCCTCCTTTAATTCCGGTGCCTTGCATCTGACAAGAATGACGCCGGAAATGTGGGTCTCTGCAGTGGGCCTTCACTACCCTCAGTAATATACCATGCGAGTGATTTAATTGTCAATATTGCTTTGTGTCTCCTGGCACGACTCATGGCATCACCAGTTTATTCGAGGCTCTGTTAAATTTGTCTATGTAGTTAATTTTCATCTGCTAAATATTGAAACAAGCTTCAACTATTGTAATGGGAACTTTTTCCAGTGTGGTTCAGACCTGACACACAGTATATCCATCCATCCATTATCTATACCGCTTTATCCATCTGGGTCGCGGGGAAGCTGGAGTCAATCCCAGCATCATCGCGCGAGAGGCGGGGTACACCCTGGGCAGATCGACAGTCCACCACACAGTATGTTAGCAGTAAAAATTTGTATTAATTGGTTATATGTACACTATTATGTAAATTGATGCACTAAGCAATGAGGCTATCCTTCGCTTTCATCAGTTTTTGACATACAGGAATGTAATCAAACAAAAGTCAAAGTGATGACAAACAGGCTAGGCAAGTTTTAGAGACTGAATGACATACACCTATGGCTAACCTCCTATTATTGGGTGAGTCCATCAAACTGAATGCCTTCTTTTAAGACCTGCAGTGGTGATATTTAACTTCTGCTCTGCAGTACTCATTCAATGAGTTTTAATATGAAGTGCTTCCACACAAATGATTCTCAGTGACTATGCAGCGTCTCCCTTCAACCATATCACCGAGTAATGGATTAGCAAAATATTAATTGAATGATTTTTTTTTTTTTTTTTTTTAGTAATCGAGTTTAATTGCGTAATTATAATAGCTCAGCACAACCTCTCTCTCTCCCTCTCGGGTTGTCGCAGTGGCCAAATGCGAGTTCTTCAATGCAGGAGGTAGCGTGAAAGACCGCATCAGCCTGCGTATGGTGGAGGATGCAGAGAGGGCCGGCATCCTTAAACCTGGAGACACCATCATCGAGCCAACATCCGGCAACACCGGTACGGCGATGAAACAACGTTACATTTTATTAATTCAACATATGTTTTTATTCAAGTAGACTTACAATAGAGGGAATGGTCATGATTTATAGCCGATCTTGCTCTCCTTGGAGACACACACACCTACTGTACTGTGCAAAAGTCTTAGGCAGTCCAGAAGTGTGCTTAAGGCTGTTTATCTGGGCAGGAAGTATATATTTGCTCAAGGGATAAAGAACCGGTTTAATTTCAGGACATCTGTGAACGAAGACTGACACAATAGAAGAAATACCCATTACTTTTTATTACTGACCTCTTGTTGGATGACTAGATGATCACCTCTTCAGCTCCCAAACCTCTCCTCAGGGACACCCCAGCCGTTCCATGTATTTATTACATTTCACCACCAGCTCTCTTACTTCGTTAGATCAATTAATTTAGTTAAATCGGGGGTGGGCAGTCTTACCCAGAAAGGACTGTTGTGTATGCAGGTTTTCCCTCCAAAGAGAGGACTGATTGGCTGAAAGAGTCCTCACACCTGGGTCTGAACAGCTGACCTACAGGTTATCCCAAAAACCTGCATACACACCGGCCCTTTGTAGATAAGACTGCCCACTCCTAAGTTAAATAGTCAATGAGGTATTAATTAGTCATACAAGGTGTGCTAGTGGTTGGGTAGGTATGGAAATATTGTCTGGTTACTGCTAATACAGGGGTGACTTTAATGGAGGTCTTTAAGTGGTTAAGCTGACACACTTCGACAGACTTAATGTAGTTTTACACCAGCATGAACATCATTTAGGCATCATTTTCATTGGCCGCCTAAGACTTTTTCACAGTACTGTGTGTATATATATACTTGATTGTAACTTGGTAACCAAACACAGGGTCAGCCAGTTATCTGGCGCGTCTAGAACATTTCAGTGATGGTTGAAGGCCTTGTTCATGGGCCCAGCAGAGGAGTGAATATTCTGCTGAGGCTGGGGCTCTAACTGGCAACCTTCCAGTCAGACACAGAGGCTTAGCCCACTGACCTACTCACCACCCGGGGGGGGGGGGGGGGGGGGGGGGGGGGGGGGGGGGGGGGGGGGGGGGGGGG
>JABFEA020000001.1:45385792-45413926 GCA_019775915.2 Cyphomyrus plagiostoma
CATATTTACCCCAATCGCCCACACTTACAGCGGTACAACATGAAGATTCATACAATCATACAACCTCTCCAGTTTTACGGGGACCCCCCCCCCCCCCCCCCCCGCCGCACCATGTCCTTGTTAGGCAGCAATGCCATAAACCAACATTCTTTATCTTAACACCATAGTGTCAATTTCTGCGTTTCTAGTGTGGATCAAAAGACTTGTACCTTTGAAAACACCCTGTTACATGCCTAGTGTGCATGTTAAATAAAACCATTTTCTTTTTTATTTAAATACATATTGGTATTTATAATGTAACCGTATTACACCATGCTCAGCATTACAGGAAGTGTATTCCTGATTTCTGGGAAGTCCTCAGTTCACAGGAATAAACAGGCTGATAATACAAAAGCTTTGAGGTGGGGATTTGCAGCCAATGCCAAGCTGTGCTGTGTGAAACCTAATGCGTCTTTCAGGGTGGGGTAACATCCAGAGGGAAGCTATGAAACCTGAGAGCCGGCTGCTCTGTATGATAGCGTGTATTTCAGCATTCTCTCTACATGTTAGTGTGTTTGATAGTATTCTCTCTGTCTCAGGGCTACCAACTTCGGCCAGCTCGCTGGATCTTCAGTTCAGGACAAGTCTGCACACACCTGCACACACATTTACATGTATCTAATAGTTTTTTAAATAGTTTTATTTATTGTAGATTGTCTGTAGGGTGTGCAAACTACCCCAACACTTTTGATGTAGCTAATTCTGGGTTTCTAAAGGAATAATATAAATTTGCCAAAAGATTTCATGCATGAGTGTGAGAGCTTTAAAGCGAATGTCAGCCAGATGCATGTTGGCAACCCTGCTATCTTATGTGTTAGGATTTTCTCCCTTACGTGTTAGCAAGTATAATAGTGTTCTCTCTCTTGCATGTTAGCGTGTATGATAGCATTCTCTCCCTTACAAGTTAGTGTGTAGGATAGTGTTCTCTTCCTTATATATTAGCGTGTTTGTTAGCATTCTCTCTCTTACATATTAGCGTGTAAGTTGGCATTCTCCTTATATTTCATATTAGCATTCGCTCTCTTACATGTTAGTGTATGTTAGCATTCTTGCTATGCTTTGTTGGAAGATCTTATTCAATGGTGCCCCAGACCAGATCAGAGGAATTCATAATGTCATAGATCACTGAGCCAGCAACCTCTTTGGGCTTCAGCTGTCAGTGAATTTGTTCTTACTCTTTAGTCCACCCCCAGCCTGAGGTGGTGGGAGGTTTAGCCAGTTTGAGAACCTGTGTGATATTTACACTGGGGTCCTCCCCTGCATGCGGCAGAGTTCACATGTGGCCAAGCTCTGATTAGGGGGAGTTCCCCCTCTGTTAACACGCAGCCTGTGAGGAAGAACAAACAAACACACAAAACTGTCAAAGGTGCTTTTCTCTTGCTCCGTGGGCACTAACTTAGACTCAAACAGCCCAGCGATAACTTGACACCTGACTTCAAAAATGACTCGGCGGTTTCCTGCATGCAGTCAGACCTGCTTCAACAGGATTAATCTTTGAGTCTTTTTTTCCAGAGTGTTTGTTGCTCTGTAGTTCTATAAGTCCTGCTTTTGCAAAAGGTGGCAATATATTGAACAATTGAGGTTTGGGCTTATGAGTTGTATAACTGATCTTACTCACTAACCAATGCAGAGCCAATTACACAAACTATGTGGGACAAAGTAAGCAAGACACATGGACAGATTCTATGTTCTTACTGTATGTCAGTATGGTTGTGCTGGATTGTACTTTCAGTGTTTATTTTGTGCATGGTAGATTTATAGTATGATGATATGCATATGGTATATGCTCAGAGTATTTGAACAGTATTTTATCTTATACTATGGTACTTTGTTCCGATACCATAGTATTCTGTCTCACAGTTTTTATGTCAAACCTGTATTGGTTCTTTGATATTTGGTACTCATTGTATTGCCCATATGTACATAGAATATAGTAATTGCATTGTAAATATTGGACTGGGATTCGTTTGTACTGGATTTGGTGTCTGAGAATTTTACCTGTGCAACTCAAAGAAATAAGTATTTATGATATTTTGTTTTTGTCATTTCAAATAAAGACACTGCTTACAGTATGAACAGTTTTGTTTCTGATTTTTCGAACGTGTTTTGATTTAAACAAAAGTTTTCCTTCAGTTTTTGTCATTCAAACGCTTGTATTGGTAAATCAATTGGCTTGATGTATGTTGGTGTTTTCTTCACTAAGCCAAAACAGATACATTTCACGAATGGTACACTTAATGTACTTATGTATAATCTCACTGCTTCATCATTACAATAATATGGTAAATAATATGTAAAATACTATTGAAAATAAACTTATATTACCTGGAGCCTATAGCATATTTAAAAACTTATTACCATGGTACAATACAAAAAGATTAACAGATTAAGGCTGTATTTTAGCTGAAAATACCTTATAATACTACGTAGTATACTATGGTATATAGGTGGCCAAATCACAGTGGTTTTACTTTAATAACAGTGGTATTACTTTAATAATTATACCATAGTACTTTTTTGTAAGGGCCAATAGGAGATCAGTCTCAGGAAAATGGTGAAGAAAGGTGAATTGCATCACAAACTGTGGGTGATGACGGTAAAATCTGATACATGCAGAATCTCTGAGGGAATTTTATTAAAATAAATAGTAATGTAAATAAAATACGCACACACTCATAGACATGTGTTTGCCAGAACACAACAACTGTACAAAAATAACTGCACATATACGCATGAACAAAAATCATACTTCAGTGTTCAAGATGTAACTGAACCAATATGAATCTTAAGCAAGACATCTCTGTTCAAAAGTGCATTCCTGAAAATGCAGAGAATCACATACAGATACAGGCCGCTGAAGTCCACTGGTGCTAACAATAACATTCTTTATTACTATCCATTGTGTCTCCTTTCTGACCAAACTAGTCTTGTGTTTTCATTCCTCTGGAGCCTGATGAAATGAACATGGAAGACAATGCAAGTCCAAAATGATGTCAGTGTGACAGTACCAATGGTATGAATTAAAGGACAACGACAGTACTGCTTTCTAAGTGTGACACAAGTGAACAGTTTAATCTCTAATGAAACATTTCTGCACATGGTCAAAACCCAGTGGATATTATTGCTTGAGACCCCGACAGCTTAAGATAAACTCAACAACGAAAAGTTGTTTAATGTTTAATGTTCAAGAAGCCACAAAAGGTGCCTTGACCTCTACTATTTTGCAGGTACTCACAGGTACTTGCAGGTACTCTGATGTCAGTGCAAGGAAAGCAGTGTCACACTTGGCTATATCTAAGCCTAACACTTCACTCAAAAAAGATTTACCAACAGAGAGGTAGTTACAGGAAGGCAGAACATGCCACCCCCAAGGAAATAAGGGTAGATTGCAGCCATGACAACCACATCTCTTAAAGAAGCGTGATAATCAGCCAGCAAGAAGCGAGTCCTACTTTTTTTCTGCAGTACGAATCCACTCTGATTGCTATGTTTGCTGACAGCATGAACCAATTGAGTCACATGCTATGGAGGACCTTGACGTGTGCAGAGTCACGTGTGCCGTCACACTGGGAACCTGGCAAGCACACGTTTGGTCATGTCAGTTCAAATATATACACCTGGCATGTTTGCAACCAGTATCTGTGAGCTTAGCTACAAATCATCTAAAGAGAAATAAAAGCACCTTTAGCAAAGAAGCTTTTGAGGGGAAATAACTTGCTTGTAAATATGTACTTTAAATAAGAAGATAGCTAAAGGTTTAGTCTAACATGGAAAAGAAAGCAGGAAAAGAAGATGGAAAAGAAACCAGGGATGAGTGCTATCAGCAAACGTGGCATTGTCTCTAGGAAGACAGAACCTCTTCCTATTAAATCCCTTGAAGTTATAAATGTCTTTAACGTGAGCATATATGTGCATGACGTAGGTCATTAAGGGAAGACCGCTTCTTCGCCATCTTGCTCCGCTGGCAGCTGGGGCCAGTTCGGTCCTGGAGCCTGCTTATTGCTTATAGTCTGCAACCACGCTAAACGCACACCGACGCGCGGCAGGGGCCCAGAGGCTGAAACACTGGCGCACATGAGCACGCTCATGCAGGCAGAGGTAACGGATGTAGTCATAAATACACACGTTGGTCCACGGTTGTGCAGATCCTTTGTGGTTTAGCTTTTTTAGCAGAGAGATAAATACTTAGTCTGTAGCTGTACTCAGGGGTGCCGCTAGCAATTTTGGGCCCTAAGACAAAATATGAGGTTGGGCCCCCCTAGGTAATGTTATTATTAATAAAGCAGATCTCTGGGGGGCCCTAAACGGTGTG
The DNA here is from genome assembly GCA_019775915.2 of Cyphomyrus plagiostoma. Classification (NCBI taxonomy): domain Eukaryota; kingdom Metazoa; phylum Chordata; class Actinopteri; order Osteoglossiformes; family Mormyridae; genus Cyphomyrus; species Cyphomyrus plagiostoma. The sequence continues at coordinate 45,390,144 of JABFEA020000001.1, forward strand.
GGCCCTTAGAATTGTCCCAACTTTCCCCCCCTTAGCGGCGCCCCTGGCTGTACTGATAATTCTTTTTTTGTGGTAGATACTTTAAGTAGGAGTCCTGCTCCTGATGGACCTCCATGATCCTCTGGCCTCCTGGGCTTCATGGCCTCACCAGGGACCTGCCCCCTGTGCCTCCCCAAGGCCTGCTCCCTCCACGGCTGTGTATTGGGGCTCTGAGGTCCAGTTCCCACCAGGTCAGCACAGTCTTGCTCTCCGCTAAGCCGGCATCTTTACTTGACCATAACACAGCTGCTGAGCTGAGCCTGCCCCGCCATATTCAATTCCTGCACTGAAGGCTCCATGCTTGCCATTGCCCCCGGACTCCAGCGTCCTTGAGGAGGGAGCAAGGGGAAAGTAGGCAGGGGCGGGCCCTCTGGCATGGGCTGCGATGGGGCTTGGGAATGGACCCAAGGTTGTTGGCTGATGTGCAGATGAGCCTCCAGGAGTTGTGCAGCAGAGAGCACCGGAGACAGGGAGGAAGAGGACAATGAAGATGAACTGGATGCAGCTGGTTCCATGGGTCGCTGCTGCCAGAGGGGCCCCTGCTGACCGAGAGGGGCATTTCCGTGAGGTTGGAAGGGCAGGAGAGAGTCTGACTGCTGTTGCTGCTGGCTGGGAAAGTGAGGCCTCAGCTGATGTTGCATCTGAAGTACCCTGTACAGAGAGACAGAGGTCAGACCCACTGGATAAGGAGGCGGGGTTAAAACGAGGCGGGGTTTAAGGGGGCGGAGTTAAGCATTGAAGTCACATGGCTAGTAAAAATGCCTCCTTGACCCGACTCACTTCAGTTGTTGTAGCACCTCCTCTAAAAGGCAGGGGCGTTCGTGGAGCCCAGTGGAGCCATTGAGGCAAGCGGAGAGTCCCGGGTGTCCTCTGCTGCCCCGGAGGCATGTGGCGTTGGGGCCCTTGATCTTGCTGAAGCCTAGCTGGCCCTTGGCTCGGGGTACTTTCCTGAGCTGCTGCCGGAAGGCCTTCAGCCCTGTAAGGGTCAGGGAATTAGACTGATGGTAAAGTGTCTAAGTGCTTAAGGCAGTTCCTCAAACCAGAAGGGTTACTTAAGCCAAGCTGACCCCTTTTGACCTCCAGGCACGTACCTTGTGTGAGCGAGGTGTCAGAGGCCCGACGCCCCTGATGGAAGCTGGCATGAGTCTGAAGCAGCAAAGAGGAGGACTGGGTGAAGGGGAATGCTGTGGGGCTCTGGAGAGCAGGTGGGGGCTGCAAGGGGCAGGTGTTGGAGGAGGTGGGCAGACAACTGTCTGAGGATGTGCTGTCCGAGGGACTGACCACAGTACCTGGAAGGAGACACCGCCATGTTAGATACCTGACACCGGTGCTTCCCAATTCAGTCCACATTTTTGCTCCCTCCTAGTCGTAGGGAGTTTGGAGGCAGCAAAAACATGGACCGACTGTGAGTTGCCGAGTCCTAGATTGGGATACATTGCCTTACACAGTATGGTTTTTGTATCTGTGTGTAGGAACGGCAAACTTACAGGGAGCACTGCCCAAGCGGAAGTGGGTGGAGACCTCAGCCACCGTGTGTCTGCGGGAGGTGTTAGCAGGTAACTGGAGGGGCGGGGTCACCAAAGGCTCTTCCTCCTCCAGTTCCTGAGGCTGCACCTCTTTGCCGCTAGCACTCTCCAATAGACTGATGGGGGATATGGACCGGTTCTGAAGCAGCCTGTTCAGGCCCGCTTCAACAGGGAAGACCACATGCTGGACACATGTGAAGAAAGGGGTGGGAGGGGGATACATGCACTGTTAGCATTAGTCATCTCACAGAGATCTTTTGCCCCATTACTGTTCCAAGAGCAGCTACCTTAGCCGTTTTAGGAGACAGACACGACATCAGCACATGCTTCTGAATAAAGGCATCAAAAAACTGGTTACTGGTTGGTTACTTAGGGTGTCCACTAACCTGGAAGTGCCGACAGGAGTCACACTCTGTCTCGCCATGTGCTGTGGGGCTCACTGTCGACGGCTTCTGGAATGCTGTCTGGAAGCTGTCAGAAAGTTCCATGGCCACATGGGGGCGGGGAGAAGGCCTCAGCTCTCGGCCAGAAGTTTCACTGGGGCTTTGGGGGCACTGCCCCCCCCCGCCAGCCTGCAAGCTGAGCTGATGTGCTCGTTGCTCCTTCAGCCGCTCCAGAAGCAAGGAGTAGATGGCTGAAAAGTGGTTGTAGCTGCTCTTCTGGAGAGACTGGATCAGAGGGTGGGCCAGGTCAGACATCGTACATTTGAGCACTGGGCTGATCATACAGTTCAATGACACACAAGGGCAATTAATCGTCATGTTTTCTATTGCGATTGCCCTGCCCAGTCCTCACCTCAATGGTTCTCTGCCGATCGATTCCAAGAGCCTGCATGATTCCCAGCACCGACTGGCTGTAGTCCTCCAGGCCAGAGCTGGAGCGGATGGCAGGAGAGGTAAGTCCCAAGCAAGCGGCCGGATCAGCCAGCATCCAACGGTGCTGCTTGATCTGGGCAATGCTGATCCGCTTGGCTGGGTCTACCGCCAGCATCTTCCGGATCAGGTTTTCACAGTCTGAATGAGCGGGGAGCAGGAGAGGAAGAGGTTGAGACCCATTAGTGGATGCGTATCTCTGCCCCGCCCTCAGATGCACTGGCCAATCACATAGCTAGTGTGCTCTGAAGAGCGAATGGTATGTTGGTGTGGGAGGGGATGGGAGCCTGCTTACCTTGCGACATGAAGAACGGAACTCGGAAGCGGCCTTCCGTGACCCTCTGTCTCAGCACAGGTAGGCTGGGTCCGTCAAAGGGCAGGGATCCACACACCAGCACATAAAGGACAACGCCCAGACTCTGGGAAAAGTGAGGGTGCAATGCCGTTAATGTCAGCTAGTCGCTAATCTGGAGGGGTGGGGGCACCGGTGAGTCAGAAGAAACACCTGTTATTTTTTTTAATAAGCATCGGGGGCTAACATGAAATAGTTCTAATTAGTAAATTATTCCCACCTGCAGAAAGACAGATGATGTTATTTTTAATCTTAAGATGCTTAATATGATCATAGAACTTGTCAGGTTGGGAAAGTAAGCAAAAATTTAGCAATTAAAGAGCAATGTGCTGTATGGGGCATAAGTACGATATCAGGGAGGGGTCCTGCGGTTTCTGCTTACCCAGACATCCAGCAGAGGGCCTTCATACTCCTTCCCCTCAAAGACCTCAGGGGCAGCATAGGGGGGGCTCCCACACCACGTGGACAGGGACTCCCCAGCAGTGTAGAAGTTTCCGAAGCCAAAGTCTGAAAGGGCAGCATGCAGAGGATTTACACGTGTTCTGTCTGCTGTCCTCTTTATCACATCAGGCTATTTTAATGGTGGTAATATCGCCGCAGCCTGGCTGACTCAGTGCTAAGCTAGCAGCCAGTATCCCAGACCATTGCTGGATGCAGTGTAGCTTGCTAAGCTAACAGTCAGAATCCTAATATCAATGATGAACAAAATCTGGCAAAAAGTGCAGTTCGTTGTCATGTGCTACCTATAGCGCACATCATACCTGCTAGCTTGATGTTCATGTTGGCATCCAAAAGCAGGTTCTCTGTCTTAAGGTCCCGGTGCACAATGTGGTGCTGGTGACAGTAGTCCACTGCAGCCAGGATCTGGCAGAACTTCTTGCGGGCCTCCCCTTCAGTCATGCGTCCGTTGGCAGTGAGGTAATCTGCAGAGTACAGAGGCCAGCTCATTCCAATAGCCGCAAAAAGGAGACAAGTTTGTCCTGTGATACTTCTTGCTGAGTCCACACCAGCTTGTCTAGCATGACGAGAGATTCCAAGGACCGAAGTGACCGGATAATTTGACCCGCTGGTTGTAATTCTCCCACGTCAGTGATTTTGACACTGACTGAGTCACTCTGGGTGGGTAGTCAATGGGTATTTTCATGGGACTGGAGACTTAGTGGCTCAGAAGGTCCGACAGAGTGTAACTGCATTTCCAACTTACCGAACATCTCTCCGTTCCTCGCGTATTCTGTCACTATGTACAGCATGTCCTTTGTCTCCATGACCTGTTAGACACAAAAAAGAAGCTGTTTAGTGAAGGCAGTATTAGATATGACACACCAGGGGAAAGAATTGCAGTAGTTAGACCAACAGATTGCCTTCGAACACCTGAAATGACACCTGCATAAACCACACCACAGGTATTTTTTGCAGCTTTGTGGGTTCTGTAATTCCTCATATTTTTAGTTCTGTCCTTCATGGTGCCGTTATATAAGACCATCTGCAGTCTGAATTTTGGTCTACGGCAGAAAAAGCTCACAGCTTCACGTCATCATCCTCAGCCTCTCTTTTACCACACCAGCCCCACAGCATCACAGGTGGAAGCTGTCCTGCATCATGAAATTATTTAAGACTGCCCCACCTCACGAGGGACTCAAATGTGCAGCAGTGTACACTAAAATGTACAAGTTGTAGATGATCCAAGAAAAAAACAAGATGTACCCAGCAGAGAGGAAACGTAGTGGATACACGTGTGAATTTTGCTGCGAGAACAGTACATTTTGGCTGAGAAAAAAGTGCAGATGAAGAAAAAAACTAGACATATTTAACCACAAGGCAATGAATATTCCAGAAGATCACAAATGCATTATTTCAGTTTTGCATGTCAAATAACTCTGCAGCTTGCTGACTGACCTACATATGAAAAAGTAAATCTTCTGAGGTTGACATATGGTTAAGTATGTTATGTTTTCTCCCCCATAATCCCTCAGGGTGCGGAGGGGTGAACGTGATTGGAGGCAGACACCGGGGTAGGGGGTTGGGAGAGACACTAAAGAATGTGCTGAGAGATAGGCTGAGCGACGTGCTGAGGGACATGTGCAGCAACATGCTGATGTGCTATGTAGTGGGATCACCATGAACAAAGCGCATTAGGACAGTTTTTCCCAACCGTGTCCTCAGGGACACCTAGTTTCCCTCTCACCTGGGACCAAACCATGGACTGTCTGGGGGTCCCCAAAGGCTGGATTGGGAAACACTGGTCTAGGGGAACAATGGACAAAGTGCACCGTAGCTGCATACAGCCATTTGCTACTAATTCTGCAGATGGGCTAGTTATTCCAAATGATCCTGACAAAAGAATTATCCTCAAACCTGGCTTGGTCCTTGAGCATTATAATGTTTACATGAACATTCACCAGCTGATCTATAATATGGGTGAGGTCAACAGCGAGTGGACAACCGACACATGAAACTGTGAAAGTTGCCATGCACTTGTGGTGTGCAGAATTGAAGAGCAATTTTCCAGAACTTTCTCAGATCATCAGATATGTTTTTGGGATAGTTTCTGCGGACTTAGTGAGTCTTGGAAATTTAATGTTAGTTCCCTTTTGTGAGTGAGCTACAACCACTCTCTCTGAGTGAGTTTTGCCCCCTGACAGTATAATATATAATGAGGGGTTATTGGCGGTTTCATTGCAAAAACAACAGAAAACTAAGCAAGTTTTATAAATTTGCTCTTCAGTTATTGATGCCAATTCAGACTGTGGGATTAGTGTTGTTTGGGAACACTTTCACAATCTGGACTTTCAAGCTAATCCTCAGAAATACATCCAATTACTGAACCTAAGGCAACCATAGTGAAGAAAGCTGACATTCGGGTTTGCAAAATGTGTGCTTCCCCACTAGGGCGGGCCTGGTGCAGTCACTCGAGTGGCAGGACACTGTCTGAGCAGGCCGCCTCAGCTGTTTGGCAGGACAGAGAGCGACACACTAGCTTCCAGCAAAGTGCACGGGCGCAGGCGAGGGCAGCCAAGCCGGCGGATGTCACGTGGTGCCTTCACACCGCGGACACAGCGCACTGAGCAGGTTCGATCGTAATCTGCTTATCATTAGCCGCATCACAGGAGCGATTATAACATTAATGTACTCAAATTACCGGCAAGAGCATGGATGTGCGAGTGTGTACGTCTGAACTGTACTTGATTAATCAACAAGCTATTTGGAAGGCTGGAGAATGTGTCGGAGTTACTGAAAGCCTACAGCTGTCCAGCTGTGTTTCTGTGTCTTCATCCTCATATATTGTGTTTAAAACTGTTTTCAAAAACCAAGAAGCAGGGAAAATTAAAAACAAGCAAAACTGCAAGATTAAAATAAGAACTTTCTAGAAGCCAAGGGTCAACCCTCAATTCAATATCAAGCCTCTGTCTCATGGGGCATTTCCCTCAGATCTTTTGCCCCCTTGCCAGATCATTCTCTCTCCAGTAGCAATCACACACATCCCGTGTTACATCTCAGGTCACATCCCATGTCACGTCCCACGGCTGATCCCCGCTGTGTCCTACCTGGTAAAGCTTGATGATGTTTGGGTGACTCAGCAGCTTCATGATCTGAACTTCCCTGTAGACGTTTCTGAGATTTGAAGAGTTGAGCCTCGTCTTATCAATAATTTTGATGGCAACCTGCGTGTCGATAGTGGTCAACAAATAGTTATATTTAAAGCAGTAACTGTAAAAAGACATTTTTTGCAACGTATAGCGCCATTTTACAAATTTCAATTATTTTCTCATGATACTACGAGATGTTGCACTCGCATCAGTTAACACTACATTGAAGAATAGCCAACGGCACCAAACAATAAAGACACGGGAACAATAGGCAGACAATAAATATTTAAGTAGCCTATTACTTTAAAACACAACGTACAGGACACAAAGCTTGCTGTTTATTATATAAAGAAATAAAGATATGATGCAGTCATGCTCGTTTTCTTTTATCTTATTACATATTTTTATAGGAATCCACTGATAATAATAATAATAATAATAATAATAATAATAATAATAATAATATAGCTACCTGTGTTTTAGTAACTTTATGCCGTGCAAGTTTCACCACAGCGAAGTTCCCTTTCCCCAGCGTCTTCAGGATTTCGTAAAAGCCGACTTGCAGAGGTCGACCCGGGTTGCGGACGGACTGGGACCCCGCGGGACCCTCTGACACCATTACCATGTCGGGGGTATTTCTGATTTTCTTGTTTAATGACTTGTTCGTAGTCTTTGTTACACCTGTATATTTTTCAAAATAAATATATATATTTAAAATGCTTAAATCCACTAGATTGATACGAAGTCGAACTGGCAAATTGAGTACAGCACATATTTGCAAAAAAGAATAATTCGAAGGAAAGAAATCTCCGACAAATAACAGACCTTTTCCCCATTTTGGGAAAAATCTTGTATCATTCGACATATATGAATTAGCAAATTAATATTTCAATAATTCTTTTATAAATTAATAAAGAATAAGTTGTGAAAATGTTCACAAAGAAAATTAATACATTTTCTACTTTTTAAATGGTTAATATTATAGCCCTAATTTTGTTTAATCAACGAAAAACAGACAGTTTTTAGTAATCTTAAAAATTGCTATATTATGGTGTGTAGGCTTCATGCAGTAGCATTAGTCTATATTTTAATACTTAAATATTACATACATTACAAAGTTTGTCTGTGGAAATAACTGTAAATGAACTTACCTTAACAGTCATCCACACAGCCTATCCTTTTCTTTCAAAGAGGCAGTAAATCCTTCACAGACAGCAAGTTAAAGTCGGAACGATGGCATACATACGCGCTACAACCTAAATGAAAGTAACCGCATGCTGTCCAGCACTTGCCGAGCGCTCATCGCTGACGGACTCCTCCCCTTACTTCCCCGCCTCCTCCCCCAGCCGCAACAAACCGATACCTGCCCCACTGACGTCATTTTCGCGTCACACTTGGGCACAGGTTGCCAGGCAACCGCAGCTCGCTCGTAGTCTGACGCTAACGGTGATGGAGGGGTTGCCTGGAGATGAGGGCGATGACGCAAACACCAGAGACTGTTGTGAACCTGGGTCCGCGTCGACTCTTCCTGCTGGAAGGCACGAGCCATTTCCGCAAAATTCCGTACCATTTCTCTTGCGTAGCAACTTAAAACATTACATCACTGTGCGGAAAAGCGGTGTCGCAGTTTGATATGCACAGTATGCCAAGTGTTGTGTCTAGGGAAATGTACTAACGCCAGGTGGGTTGTTTCTTATGTCCTGATGGATGATAGCTGTCGCCACTTATTGTTTCTTTTGCATATTGGACACATTATTTAATGCTTTTGTCTTTTAATGCCACATGCAGTTCAGTAAGTGCCAAGGCAAGTCCAAATATAATATAGAAATTGCTTAGCATGTTCATAAAAAATGTATTACAATTGTATTTGGAAATCAAGATCCAAGTTAAGCAATTGTTTTACCAAATTATAAGCTTCTTTCTATACAGCCCATCTGTGTCTTACATTTTATTCTCTTCTCTTAATTTAGACTCTTCTACGGTATGACACAAAAGAACATGCTGTTATTACATGACCCCCCAGCTATAGGGAATAACATCAGCACCCTTCTGAGGACTTCAGGGTGTACAGCAGCTGCTATATCAGGGCTTCACACCACTGTTAACATTTACCTAAGCAATCTGCAATTAAAGCACAGTCTGGAATGCATCCACATTCTAGGCATCGTTTTTCCTGAAGCACATTTCCTACACTGAAAGGCAGGTGTGATACAGTTGGAAGTGTGGGGTCACTGTACCTTTGGGCGTGACGTCAATAATTCCACATCATTTATCCACAGTCACACCTTTACTGGTTAATACATCCAAACATAAACTGCATAAATAAAATCTTTCATTACCAACCCTGGCAATATCTACTTAAAGATTCCTGGTGTATCAGCAACCACGTCAGGACTGAAGGTACAAGCGTAAAGAGATCAAGGTTTTCAGGGAATTGGCAAAAAAACACCACGGTAATGACTGGGAAGGTGAATTCCATTCAAAAGTACTGGACATACCCAGACGTTTCCCTACCACCCCAATGTTCCTGTGGCTGCTGTTGGCTGTCAAAATCATTCATTCCCCATAAATGAACATCTGGCACATGCTCCACTCTTCTTCATTATCCATTTTTTCCCCGTGCAGTTCCTGGGGGAATTGCTCACAGAAAAGCTCTCATTAACTATGCGACCTAGCGCCAGCCGAGTGTGAAAACTGCAGCAACACGCTGGTGAATGTGGGAGTGTTCCAGACACACACATCCTGGGGAGACTCTGCCAGTGCTCATGTGCAATTTATGGCTATAATTACAGCTGAATTACAGCTTAAACCTGTTGCTTTTGAAGCCCAGCCATCCTGCTTTTCTGTCCATATCAATACTATGATTTTGTATGAATAATTTTAATAACTGCTTTCTCCCACCTTCCCTCTATACCAAGTTATTGTGTCTGGCAGCGATCTGGTCTTATCAACGCCTGCCAGAACACATTACGATACACATGATACGATACATGGCGAAAACAGAATGCATGATGTCACATAGAAGAAAGCAGAGAGGGAAAAAGGTCAATGGAGTCTTTACAGGAAGAACAAAAACAAAATGAAAAACATGTAAAGGTCACCTAGAAGCGTCTATATGAAGCCTTGTGCTGATTTAGAACTCCGAAGTTAAATGTCATACATGTTTTTACTACTGCAATACGCCCACAGTCGTCCATAATTAAGAATTTATTTTATGTAACTATTCATGAAAAGTGTGACAATCCAAAACTGAAATAAGAAACATCTCTATCTTTAAAGTAAAAAGTACACCGAGGAATATTTTGTCTACCAGTGTCTTCACTGTTTCGTGTTTCGTGTTTAATGATCAGACATTGAGCAGTAAATGACTATGCCTGAACATCGGCAACAATAGTAGTTACCTGAATGGCAAGATTTTCTACCATGAGAACCCCATATGGGGCTTAACCCTAATTCCAAAAAGGCAACCTTAACCACAAGTAACCAAACAAAATACAACACTTCTGCCATTTTTGGTTTATACATAACATATACATAGCACACACACACCAGTTAGCCTAGATCTCAGAAGTAGGATGTACAAAACGTTGTCCACTTTCTGAAGGGTAAAGTCGCGGTCACACATGGTTTTCACTTAGCAACCATTTTGCTTGATGACCTGCTCGCTGGAACGGAACTCTAACGCTACACAGTGATCATATAAACTTAGCGAAACGATCAGTGATGTATGACATTAAATAGACAGATTACCTAATGATAAATGGCATTACCATTTTGGATGGTGGCTTGTGGTTTTTGAAAAAGCTCGTTCAGGTGGCATGTATAATAAAGGTGTGATTGTGCGACCCTTTTCTTTGAGACGTATGCTCTGAAAGTCTGCTTTGTTTGAAACAAGCAGCTCTAAGTGGGGGCCAGGAACTGGCACCATGAAAGCTCTGAACAAAAAGATTTTGTGCTTTTCAAGAATTTGCTTGTGTTCTTAGCTTCTGGCTGAAGTGTGACTGTGATTGTGTGTGAGACAACAAGGAGAGCGTGACCTTGGTGAGACACATCACCTGAGATTATACCACTGCTGTCCGGCCAAGGGTCTTTCCCTGTCAGCGGATCATCAGCAGTGGAATGAGTATTCATCGATTGGACCATTCCCAGGGTCTTCCAGATGTCTCACCGTGTGCCTTGGGCTTCACCCTGCCAGGGCCGCACATGACTTACAGGAAGGGCCACCTGAGTCTCTGCTGTGCATCATTATTTTTCGCACTCTGCAGATACCAACATCAGAGTCCTGCTGTCTGTGAGTCATGGTGTGCTCAACCTTGGAGGCCAAAGCCGCACCAATGGCCTGCTTTCTCAGCGTAGCCCTGCCGTTAGTAACTGGGACAGCTAGATGTGGCTTCACTGTGAAGCAGACACGCTGAAAGGAATGGTTTTGGGGGCGAGATATTAAGAAAATGTCAACAAATGTCAACAAATGTCAATTTGACCTGTCATGTATTTTCCTGATGTACCTGATAGTATAAATACAGAATACAAAACATGCAACTGGCTCGACTAGCATTTTAATTGCAGACACATCACATAGTATGAGGCACAGAGAGGACCACTGAGACACAACACAGCTTGTACTTGAAGAGCAAGGTCACCTTCCTTTCAAGGCTACTTTGAGCTCACACGGCAGAATTTCTCAGTACTCACTGTGCTGAAGGCCTCAAGTTTTATTTACACTGACTTATCTATGACGATTTACACGAAACTCGGGGGAGAGGATCACTGGCTTTCTGTCCGCAGATTTCCCAGAAGGCACTGCAGCGGAGAACGCACACATTGCAACAAACAGCTGTCCTCCTGCTTTATACAGTGATCTCAAACCAGTTAAATTCTGACAGACATTGTGATCAAAATGCAACTTTAACCATGGATTCGGTGTTTTAAAATGGAGCAATAGTGTTTCTTCCCATTCAAAACATTTTGCCAGACGTTGATGAGTCTTGCTTTTTGGACTGGTTGACGATCCCTGTCTTCAACTAAATGCAGCTATATAATATGTCATTCCCAGCAAGGCTGGAGTCAGAAGGCCGAGGTCAGCTGACCCCCCTTCTCCACCCCCCTGGATCCTGCTGTCCCCTTGGCATGACGAGGTCAGGCAGCTTGGCATGGCCTGCATTCCAGAGCCGACACGAGCCACCCATCCTGGGCGAATCAGATGGCAGCCTAAGATGGGGGCTGGCAGGTGGCCCGATCTGACACTGTTTACAGGGTGGGGGCTGGCAGGATAATGTGGTCTCACAGATGCGGGGGGCCAGCCAGGTGCAGGACAGACTTAGATGGAGACACAAGATAAGGTCGAGATGCTGTATAAGGTAGAAATGCACGTATGCGTAAACAGTAGGCAGATGGAAGGCAGCGTCTGGTTGTATGTGCCATCAATGATGTCTCTCTCACACTGTGTTTCTCTTTTGCTCTGACTTTCTTCCCTCTGTCTCTCTGTCTCTCTTTTTCATCCCTCTCTCTGTTTCTACACACTCTCATTTCTCACTATTTCTGTCTCCTTCATCCTCCCGTGGTCTTCCGTTGCTTTTTCTCAATCTACCCAACTCTTCATGGACAGAAAAAGAATAACTCAAGAGGCGCGGTCACACTGCCCGTCTGCTAGCATGTGACATTTAATCATAGTTGCAGGAGGCTTCAACCTAGACTTTTTCTGTCTTTCATTCTGAAAGCTGTACTGGTGTGATTTCTGTAGCTGAAAGTTTGAGTCAAAACCCCATGAAAACCATTTGTTCTGGGAATGTTGGCATAAGGGCTGAGATTTGGTTTCACATATAGGAGATTACGTTTCCATTCACCCAATACAATTAAATGTACCAGGACTAAAGATTTCAGAGCATTGTTCAGTGAGGGGTTCTTGGAAAAGATACTGGGCCACCCAAATGGCACAGACCGTCCTGTAGCGTGGTGACTGACTACTGACACACTTTGCTCATAATTACTGACATCACAGGAAATCGTCATTGTTTTCGGAAGGTCGCAACTGCTGGACCGTAAGGAGTGGAGAGCAAACAGGGACAGGAATTTGGATTTTTCCACTGAAGCTGGGGAGGGGGTGGTGAATCTGTGAAGCTGCTGATGACTGGGGCTCAGACAGGAGCCTCAGATGGGAAGCTCCAAATTGCGACATAGTAGGGGGCGGTTGTTGGCTTTCTAAATGATGGCGCGCAGCCAGTCGTTTTGTTTGTGTTTCACAAGCTCTCCAAGACCAAATGACCTGTCATATTTCCGTCACTGGAGCCCCCTGGTATCCCATAGTACATTTATGACATTTCCCGTACAGTGTCACAGGCCGGTAGCTGGAGGTATGTTGGACTTTCCAGTAAATTCACAAATTGTGAGGAAATGGAAATGCTTTCTGGGTGGAAGCCTTGCGTGTCTCTCAGCCTATCAGAGCTCACCATAGCGCTGATTCATAGGAAGAGAGTGAGAAAAGTCGGCCCCACGTTTCTATATTGAGTGTGACGCCTTCCTGCCTGCCCTCCCACAAACACCATTACCCACAATCCCCTGTGTATCCGCTTCTTCATTTCAAATTTACTCGGTCCAGATACAGAAAGTGGCTCATCAGACTCATTCTCTGTTTCATTTCTACCACAAATGCCGTCCTCATTTTAGCCCCACAGTTGACACCCCGTGGTGCTCAATACTTAAAAAAAAAAAAAACTGCGTCTGGTAACCTGGTATGCCGGGAATACCAGCAGCAGAGATGCCGGCGATCTCACAGGCAGTGCTCGGTGACGTCTCAGGGAGGAGCTCAGGCAGGAATGACGCAGATGGCTGTGGATTCGGTTTCCCACCTGAGGTGACCTTCCAGCTTCTGCAGCCTCCATCTGGGGTCTAAGCCAGCGGTAACGCTTTCTTCTTCTGTCTTCCTGCCTCCCTGCAGCTGCCTCGGGTCACGTGAGGGGTGTCTGTCGCGGTTAAACATAAACCAGCACCTGATTAGTGCACTTCAGGAAAGACGTGAGCAGAAGTTTACAAAATACAAAACGGACAGCTGAGTGCCATGGTACTAAATACCAACCTTGTAACTTCGCATTCGAAATAACAATAATTAACCTCTAGATTGTGCTGCATGACGTGGATTATATATGCAAAAACAAACGATGGAGAAGCATGCCCGTTGAAAAATATTATCAGAGTCAACTCAGTATGTTACTATGGTAACACTAAAATAATAGTGTGACTTTTTCGTGCGTGTTTGTGTGTGTGACTTGAAGGGAGGAGGACCCCCGAGGTGTTCACACAGCTGCCTGAGTGTCAAAGCAGGCAGCTGCTGTTGTTTGACTTAAGCACCCAGACCATTAGCCTCATACCAATGATGGCTGATAAACCATCAACACCTCCATGTCAGAGACACGGAGGCTGTAAACGTCAGGTGCATCAAAGTGCAGCTGGTGTGCAAAGGCTGACGAAGGCCAGGGGCACTGAAGGACAGCTCTCAGATCAGCAGCGTCGGTGTATGCCAAGATCAGATTGACTCCAGGTCTAATCCAAGGCTAAACCTGCAAATTCTCAGTCCAGAGGCTGGTGGGGTAGATTCTGCTCCTAGTGGGCTGCAGTTTCTAGATGTAGACTCACCATCAGCTGTCACCCAGCAGCTGACTTCCGCTTTTGGGACAAAGACTACATGTTAAGTATGAAAACGATGTAGGAATCCGGCGCTCACACCGCTGCCCAAATACAGTTTGCCCGCATTAGAACCCCACACTGGGAGCTCTCCGCTCCCCAACCTCACGTCCGGGACGCACCTATCAGGTGCTAAATGAGTGGCCATCTGGCCCCTGTGCCGCTCGGTCGCACAGCTGTCTGTGATTCGGCAGATAACCCCGCTGTGTGCTTGGAGGCGACATCCTGCTGGTGTGCGTTTCCTGCTTCTGTTCTCTTGCTATTTCAGAGCCGCCCTCCACATTCAAACCGACTCAGGGTGAGTGGGAGGGTGTAGCACCATATTGTAGTAGACTGTGAGCAGAGATTGGTCATATTCAAAAGCTGCAAATAGAACTGTAATGATATGCAGGTGGTTTTATAACTGTATAGATATCCAGCGTTATTTTTAAGCTGAAGATGACAGTATTGCAGGGGACTAAAGAATGAAAACAATTCTGTTCAAAGCTCAAATAATGTTTATTTCAGAGAAAAATAACATGTCATTTCAGACACTTAATAACTGAAATTTAAATGTATCACAGAACATTAAAATTAAGTAAAAATGAAGAAAATTTTAAGTTCTGGGTAGGAAAGTTGAAGGTGCTTGGGTCTTTATGCTGAGCCTTATAGGATGTTCAGAGGGCCTGATTATGATGAGTTGACCTTGTTCAGTGAAAACTGTTGTGGAATTATGTCCCTTTTATTTCAGATAATGCGTGGGTTCTGAGCGATATTGGACTATCATTGGTGCCGTGAAGAAATAAATAAACAGCTGTTAGAGTGTGCACAAAGTGTGTACATGTGTTTGTTATGTCATGTGACATGTACAGCCAATCACAAATCTACCCAGATATCTCAGGGATGTGCACAAAGCCAGTTCTGTGGATCGATGGGAAGAAGGCAAACACAAACCAACTGGAAGCCAATAAATAACCATCATTGTGTTTTCACAAGACCTCCGGAAACCGAGAAAGACACCAGACCCGGAACGAAGGGGAACACTGCGCACAGACCCGGAACGCGAGAGAACATTGGGCACAGGCCCGGAACGAGGGGGAACATTGCGCAGTCTCGTTGATGTCGTTCAGAGTCACTCCGGATCTGAAGCAGGACCCTGAAAGAGGAAAAAATAGTTTTCATCACCAGGTGAACCTTGACTGAATGATGCTGGGTGAAGCTAATGTGACAAGTGTGTCGAATAATTTCTTTGTCCCCTTTGCTGTAAGTATCACTAATGGCCTAAACTGACTCCACAGACCCGTGAATAAAACTGACGTCAGTAAAAAACCCATTTACCGGCGCACGCCACAGCAGGCTGCAGACTCATAATCGGCAAGTGTGGCATGAGGGCAGGCCGACGGCTGGCGTGAGCTCTTCTGGGACCTTGTGCGTGTGGAGGAGCTCAGCTACTGCTGACTCAGCCTCCATCAGAGCGAGTGTCCTTTCTCCCAAACGCGCACACAATGCCTCTGTTTCGCTCGCTGATGAATGACTTACAATGAAATGACACACTGTGCCTCTTTCGGAGGCTGCTCCAGAACGTTCTCTGACACTGTCTCAGCGTGGAATTATACTGATTAAGCAATCGATCATTCAGCAGCGGGGGCAGCGAGTCATTTTATGGTTACATAAGGCTTGTAGTTACATGATTCTGGATCGTTCCCTAAATATCAGCGATGTGTTCCTAGCCATCACACACTCTGGCTTACATTCAGTAGTATCTCAGTGAGCGTGTGAGCCAGAGCGCCGCTTTGCCGTTTGGGCAGACGTGGGGGGGGGCTTACTTTTTGGCGGGTCGGCTCGTCCGAGGGCTTGTCCCACCCGTGGGGGTTGTCCAGCGCCGCCAGGTCATCTAGCACCTCACGGGCGGCCTGGCACACGGCATCGTGGTGGCTGCAGGACAGCTGGTGCAGGCGGTCCAGGGCGGGCCCATTCCTCAGAGCCACACCCACCTGGCTCACAGGCCCCGCCTCCAGTGCCAAAGAGTGGAGTAGCCGTAGGCTATGGAGACAAACCTCTACCTCCCCATCTCGAGAAGGAAAGAGGAGAGAAGATATTTAAATCTCCCACCATGTCTCTTATGACTATGCCAGGAGATGCCGAAGGTGTTCGTGTGTGTGGAGGGGTTAAAGACTGTCATGTCACCTGCCGTGTTGCTGACTCACCTGACATACAAAGCATGGGTAAGAATGCCGTCAATGCACACTTGCGGTGTGCTGAGAGCAGTGACTCATCTCCTGTATTCCGTCCTTTCCCCCAAGCTGGTGTTGTGTTTGCGTCTGTCCGCCCTTTTTGCCAAACCCCGCGTGTGGAGAGCGGGTGTGCGCATGCGTGTGTGTTAATAGCTGAATGTCTGTGAGTACTGCTTTATATTACTGATCTCACAAGTGGAGTGCATTGACCAAAACTGCTCCAGTACTGGGAGCAGAATGAAAACAAACACAAAAGCAGGAAGTTAAATCGAAAGAAAACAGGAAGTTAGAAATGATTCAGCCTGATGCTGAAGAGGAGTCTTAACCCATGACCTTCTAAAAAAAATCACACCTGTGCCCCCCATCCCTTCTGAGAGTCCTGAGTAGACCTGGGGGGCGTCCTACCTTGGAGAAGGCCCTGAAGGAGCTGGGGCAGGCTGGCGCTCTGGCCAAGGAGCTGCAGCCCTTTAATGCTGATGCTGACGTTGTAAAGGGTCATCAGTATCAGCCTAGGGGGGCGGACAGAGATCAGCTACTTCTGAGAAAACAACACATTTGGGAGGACGGCCAGGACGGCATGTGTTTGCACTTAGGAAGCACGTACTGTGTCAGGTTACATCTTTAGATGCCCTTTCCCTGAAATCCGCGTTGTCTGCTAATACTGAAAGCACTGCCTAGCACTGAATCAGTGTTTAGGGTTAGCAGGTAAATCATACGCAGCTTGGGTGGAAAGCCTGATTTATACCTCCGCGTCAAGTCTATGGTGTAACCTACCCCGTCGCCAGCATTTACACTTGTGCGCCAGTGTGTCTGTGTCGCTCAGCAATTTCGGCGCCCAAAACACCAGGTGACACATAATCTTGGATGTTACGTTTCCCTTCTTCCCACCCTGCATGACTGTTGAGTCATGCAAATGAAATAGAGAACAAAAAAAACATTTATCAAGTCCTGGTTTTATTTGTGCTGCTCCAAACTTCCTGTAGAGAAATTTGAAAAAATGTTGAGCCGCTACATAGTACAGAAAAAGTATCTTCATTTAAAGTATGAATAAACTGTACGTAGGTGAAATTGGCGCTGACTTCCTGAGTGTTTTTCAGACTTGCTACAAAGCGTAGGGTGGGTTAGTTAATGCTAGACATAAATAAAACTTCAGTTTCAATCAGGAAGGCAATGTTATGCTACAATCCCCCTAAAGGATTATTACAGCATCTGTGTCGAAGATAAAGTGATCACTGAAATCACACAACAGATTTTTTTTTGTTTTGAGATGCTCAGTCCAGCAAAACTTAGTTGCGTTGCACCAGATTAGGATGCGGTGGGTCTGGTCAGCAGGTGGCGCTCTCTTACACTTTGAGCTTGGAGAAAACCCCTGGCTTCATGGCTCCCAGCAGTCGCATCATGGTGTCCAGCAGGATGTGGGCGGAGATAGAGAGGAAGTCCCGCCCACTGGGCACCGCAGCTATGTCTGAAACACAAAGAAAACACTCTGACCTTGTGAAGAATCCACCCCACCCCCCCCCAGCTAAACCATCAACACTAAAAGAAAACCAGGTGTCTGTGAGACTGGGTTCTGCCGCCTTACCATGACCCAGATAAGAGAATAGGTGCAGCCTGCCCCCACTGCGCTGGCGATCCCCCAGCCTCGAAGGCCAGTGCCGCACTCACTGGTGATGATTCCAGCCACAGCCAGGACAAACTGGTGCTCCTGACAGCTGGAGTCCTCCTTGTCCATCTTCACCGGGTTCAGGGAACTGACAAAGCTCTCCAGTGTTTGTTCCGCTAAAGCGAGAAAGGGCTCTATGTAGCTCTGCAGGGGAGGATGTGCACATACAGGAACACGTGTGCCATCTTGAATCAAAATCAGACTCAGTAAAAACACTTCAGGCTCACTGCTGCATGTGTTCACATAACTCTAAAAGCTAAAACACGCGTGTATGACGTTCTGTCTGCTTTCAGCTGAATCACCTTTTTCTGGGATTACAGGAGTGTCAAGCCCAGGCCGGTGCCTGCGGCTGAGCCGCTTCTCACGAATCCCCTGGCCAATAATTATGTATTTTCTACTCTCATGAACATTTTCCATCTAGTTTTTCTTGACACACACACACGCACGCACATACTGTGAGGGCGGGACGATCCCATCACCTCCCGGGATGGGCAGAGGGCATGCTGGGACTGTGGCACGGCTCACTCACACCAGCCAGGATGTCCTTCACCGCCTCCTCCTTGACAGAGACGCTCCAGAGCAGCGTGCAGGCAGTCGAACCCAGAGCCGTGCAGAAGTCAGCCTGCTGCTGAAGCAGCTCCCGACCCAGACCCAGCTGCTGCCTGAGCCCCAGGTTCTCCTGTGGAAACGTGTGCAGACAGAGTGCAGAGACACACCAGCTCTCTCACTGACATACATGCAGAAAAACACACACATTGACTCTACGACCTCTTTGCCCCTCAGGAGGACACAGCAGCTCTCCCAAAACGCACAGGACCCAGCGCTGCTACCTGTGAACAGATGGCCATCTCCACAAGTATGTTTGTGTTCAGCACCTTACTTTGTGATCTACCCCCCACCTCCTCCATGCAGACAGAAACCAGGCCACATCCGTAAGCAGGAGCCTGTGCTTCTGTTTTTGGGATATTTCCCGTCAGTTGTTCGACGTGAAGGCTGTTTCCTAAACATGCAACCTGACATCAAACAAAAGCTTTACTACTTATAGTTTTGTGAAAATCAGGTGTCACCGTTTGTGAGGACACCCCCGCACAGTGTCTGCTCAACACAGTTGCGATTTCGGTAGGCAGATTATCACAAAGAGCGTCCCCTCAAATACAGAAAGTGCACCTCGCATTTATGAAACACTGAGTAATTCTTCGTTCACCTGCTATCAGGCTTCATCTGCTTTCTGAGATGTGAGGGTTTGGGTTTAGGGATTGATGTTTAGAGTTAACCATGAGTCAGTGGGAAGTCCCCAGACTTCCAGAGAGGCCCCCGCCCCCGTGTCCCTCACCTCTCGCTCCCTCTGACAATCTCTGTGCGCTGCATCCATGCGTGAGTGGAGGTGCAGGCAGTCTTGCCTCAGCTGCTTCTGCTCAAACTCTGCACGCTCCATCACTACAGCGGGGTGCAGAAGGGGAAGGAGGAGTATGTCAGCCTGCCAGTTGAGTGATTAGGTCTTGCTTGTTTAGCTCAGTTTTTCGCAACCAAGTCCTTGAGGATCCCCAAACAGTCCATGTTTTCACACCCTCCCAGTCCCCAGTGCTGTACCAGGGTGTGTCCAAATACTTGTTTCCCATGTAGTAGGCAAAACTATAGCACACAAAGTGAACAGTATGTCCAGATCCTCAGCACAGATGAGACAAGCAGGGAAACGGTATCTGGATGACACCGCATTCTGCAAAATTCCAAAGTGTGCAGCCGACGAATGCTACGCTATCCCACACGGATGCTACGCTATCCCACAAGGCGACTCGGGCTGCAACCAGAGAGGAAGAATGTTGCTTGCTCAGAAATTTTTGTCAAGATGGCGGAGGAAGTGCCATCTGTGCAAAACTTTGAGTATAAAACAATACTTAGAAACAGAAGTTGGCTCAAATATGTATTATTCGTTGATAATTTAAAAGTTTTTACTTTCATTTGAGTCAAGCTATATCATTGGTGTGTCCGAGGGGATGCGTACTGTTCTCAGGCATACATACAGTGTGTATGACATAAATGGTCCAGTATTGGGCTTCTAACAATTCAGTATGTACTGTGTAAGCATTTGATTTTGGATACACCCCAGGAATTGGGTGTTCTTGATTGTTTGATTCAATTGTGCTGGTAGGTGGGCGGGAGCAAAAATGTAGACTGGCTGGGGGTCTTCAAAGACAGGACTGAGAAACACTAGTTTAGATAACTGACAACATAATACATCTCCGTGTGTGAGAAAGGCAGCATGGCAGGTTCGCAAACAAACGTGAGCAGTGAGGCACACCACACCAAACCTGTTTACATTAACAAATAGACTGCAAACGCACTGAGCTCGAACTGACAGCCATCTGCTGACAGCAATCATACAGTCAGCAGCCCAACACACTTCAGGATCTCCATTTATCCCCCAACATTGAACTGCAAAACAATTTTCTTTTATTTTGGATCTTATCCCAGGTTGGCAAGACTCAGATAGTCAGCAAGCAGTTTTACAGCCTGGAGGAGAGGTGCTGGTCTGAAATTTATGTTGTCACGTACTTATACTCAGGTTACAGTCCTTCGGGGTGACACTTAAGATCTCCTGTTAAGATCAAGTGTCTGTGACTGTCACCATATACTCACAGATCCTTACAGGGCAATGAGCCTGTTTTAATTCCTGCTCCTAATGAACATGTCAATCTGTTGTTGAACGTGTTAAATATGTCTTAGGACGGCAGTGTACGGAAAGAGGGTCATTCATATCGGCGATTCTTACTGGTTTCCATCACACCAGCTTTGCGGATTGTTTCCAACAGGTCCCGGTTGAGGACTTTGGGCAGAAATTCTCGCAGTTGCATGACTTCTGTAGTCAATTTTTCTACATCTCTCTTTCTGACCTTCACAAACTCCTCCAGCCCTGAATCCTATGAGGTTATGAATTTCTAAATTAACACCAAGAAAGGCGCCGTGCGTGCACGCTGTAACTCACATCTAACGCATAGCAAGACGGCGAGCAGCCGGGCCGTCGCCATTAATGCATCGAACGGCAGTGCTTTTAATATACCTAATTACTAAAGATTTAAACATTTTTAATAATTTCATTATGGAGCGAAAACAAGATATTAAACCTAGCTCCCCGAAAAGGCCTAGTGTATTTGTCAGTACATAACCGTAACTTATGAACAACGTTACTATTATTTATAAATTTCACACAAGTTATACAAACAGTCATCTGTATCGTTACCATTACGTGTATTTCTTGGGTTTGAACTGCGAAGATTTCTTCCCGGGCACTAACAGTGCACTAATTAATTCGCTGATACACTTATGTCAGAATTCTTTAATACCCTGTTTTCTGGTTCGATTGCGCCCCCCAGTGGTGCTATTTTTATTTACACAAAATAACACAAATTAGCAGCCTTTTTACAATAACCCGTGGTGCAGAGGAAGTGATGCCGATCCTGTATTAGGATCCCAGTCCATAAGACAAGATGTACTGTTGACCGTGCCCTTTTGGAGAGTCATATCGCTCACTGAACTGTAACCGTCGATGTATTTAAAACGGTCCCTTTTAAAGCGCAGGATCTGTCGTCATCTGCTGGAAAGACTGAAATATTGCAAACAGCCCATTTATTAAAAATCCGAAGACAACGCTGCGGTAAGACCGGTGTGTTTACATAATCAGAATTTATTTCCACGTTATTAGCATTTATTTCCATATGTTTTGGGTACCACTTTACAATAAGGCTCTTTTTTGCCACTTATAAATGGTAATAACTCATTAATAAAAAGAAAATTGTGTTATAACTTGTTAAAAAATTTCTATCAATAATTTACAAAGAGTTACAACCTAATTAATAACTAGATTATAAACCATTCATAAACTCTTTATATGGCTAGCCTTATTGTAAAGTGGCATCTTTTTGTATACTTTAATTAAGCCGGAATTCACTGCAGTCTGCAGGCAAGGAGGTTAACAGCTGTGATTTAACTTGACGAGACGTACTGTATAACTGAGATAGGTTTTTTTTCTGCAAACTATTATTAAAAAATACAGTAGCAGTGTATTGGCACTCATGCATCAGCACCTAGATGCTCGCCTATCGTCCGTCGTCCTCCTCGACCTTACTGCTTTCCACCAACGTCACCGTAACCACACCCGCGGCCAGGACTATTCCATCGCATACCCGAAAACAGGGGTCACGCTCGCAACCTTTTATTAATTTATTTATTTTCAATCTATATTAAATTGCTAATACCTCCGCATATGAATTGTATAATAAATGAAAATTCAGAATAATGCACAGCACGCGACTGATGCCTTAAAAAAATAAATTAGCAGCACTGACGGCTTTAAGTACCAACCAGTTTTCCCTTGTGGTATCGCCGCTCCTTTTTTATTTAAAATATATTTGCTTTGGTTGCGCGACAGGAGAGGAGCAGGTTTCTGCTCTGTTGCCGTAGCTGGCAGTAAATTTCGATGTTTTGGTTCGTATTATGAGAATCCGCTCAACATTTTTGTTTTCTTTTTAACCAGTTTCGATTTTTACGAAGGTTTGTGTTCGGCACTTTTGAGGCTACGATGACGACTCCGGCGACCAGGCGCCTGATGAGGGATTTTAAACGGTAATTTGGAGACGCTCCCTGCCGCTGCTCTTTAACACGCACATGTGCTCGATGGTGCCGGTCGGCTGTCCGCATAGCTGCAGCCGTATGTGGGTCTTTCTTAATATAATCGTGGCGCTCGGTCGCTAGCTTAAACCCTGACAAACCGCACCGCCCAGCAGGAAAATCAAGCCGCTGGGCTGGCCGAATTGGTCAGAAACGTTACATACACTAATCGCTAGTAATGGCACGAGGAAGAGATTTATATTTTAACAGGAATATGAGGCTTTAATTATTGATTAGCCTGCATGCGTTAGTTTAAGCCCTAGTATGTATGGCCATAGATGTGATGGAGGTGACTCTATCAACCTGTGTCTGGCGACCCCCTTAGGCTGCAGGAGGACCCCCCTACCGGTGTTAGCGGAGCACCGTCGGAGAACAACATCATGCTGTGGAATGCGGTCATTTTCGGGTGAGCCGACCGTGCGTCGTCACCTCTGTATGGTTAACGGATCATGTTATATTGCAGCTTAAATCTCTTAAGTCGTTCATTCATGACCGTGTGTTTTCTGTTGCAGGCCTGAAGGTACTCCCTTTGAAGACGGTACGTAGTGCGGAGAATGGCCAGCCTGCTCCACTTCTGCGCTAAATGTAATAGTCGCTAACTCTCTGCCTGTCCTTTCTTCACAGGCACCTTCAAGCTTACAGTGGAGTTCACAGAAGAATACCCAAATAAACCACCTACAGTGCGCTTTGTGTCCAAGATGTTTCACCCAAATGGTATGCAATGAGTGTCTCATACTAATAAGTGTTAATCTTAGTGGTTTCAGAAGTTGACAGACAGACATCTGTACTGTAGACTTCTGTAACGCCAGTGTGAGGATGTCAGGTTATTTTAACCTGGGGTGTGATTTTGATACTTGGCAAGCAAATTTCTGTGTGAAGACCCAAGCTGGGTTTCTCATTGATACTGCCAGGTTTTTCAGTACTCAGTATTTGATTCTAAGTGAGTACACACTTTTCTTGTTCCTGTTTAGTGTATGCTGATGGTAGCATATGCCTAGACATTCTTCAGAACCGCTGGAGCCCGACCTACGACGTGTCCTCCATCCTCACCTCCATCCAGGTATGTGATATAATGTGAGTGATCATTTGAGAACGGGACAAGTATGTGATGACCAGTTGGGGGGGGGGGGGGGGGGGGGGGGGGGGGGGGGGGGGGGGGGGGGGGGGGGGGGGGGGGGGGGGGGGGGGG
>JABFEA020000001.1:45414026-45427519 GCA_019775915.2 Cyphomyrus plagiostoma
AACACTGTTTTTTTATTTTTTTTTGTTGTAATTTGGCAACGGTTAAATTTTTTTTTTACAAATGCCCCCCCCCCCCCCCCCCCCCCAAAATCTCACGTAATTCATTTGCAGTCCCTGCTGGATGAGCCAAACCCCAACAGTCCGGCAAACAGCCAGGCCGCCCAGCTGTACCAGGAGAATAAGAGGGAGTACCACAAGCGTGTTTCTGCCATTGTGGAGCAGAGCTGGGGAGACAGTTGACGTCGATATAGCTGCCCGGTGCTATCTGCCCATTTCATAGAGGACTGGTGATTCCTTTCTTCCTCCATGCACTTTAAAAGCCACCCCATCATCTTTCTGCACTGTAGACCTTCGTGGGTGGACTCTGCCTTTGCTTCCCTGCAGCATTAAGTTGTTCTTTATGTGAATCAGTGTCCCTTCGCTTAACGATTAATTGCATTTCTTTTGTACTGAACACTGGTGTAGATGAACGGATGCAAATCACCTATTGCTCTTTTCATTACGAGTGTGTTAGAGGGTTTGATTATTGGGCGGGTCTCCTGTGTCCATCATACCCTATGTGTATGCGGAGGACCCAGAATGGCTGAGGCCAGGTTTGAAGGGATCATCAACCCCAATATGTCTCACCTCTGTGCACGTGCAAAGGTTCACCTTAGCATTTTTGTTAGCATTGTAAATAAAGGGGCAAAATGAGTTAAAGTGACTGTGAATATGAAGTGTTTTTAAGGGCAGCATTGCTTGTTTAACACAGTCATATGATTTTACTTTGTGTAATATACAAATATGGTACTGGTGAGATTACAGAAGTACTGTCAACATGTGAGCTGGACAGGAGTTTGGTTGTTTATTAATATGTCCTCAGCAGTGCTGTACTCTGAGGGGTAGTAGGTGTTGATCTGTTTTGCAAGCCAGATTTAGAGTCTCTCTTCCCTACATGTATCTGGCTAATTGCCAAACATGATATTACTGGACCTCTTTTTAAATGTCCCTTCAGTGAGGAGGGAAAGAGAGAGCATGTTTCCAACAAAGGTGGACAGCGTCAGAGCTGAAAGCTTGTAAACACTGCAAACTCTGTTTACTGGTGGAGCATTTATACACTGCTGTCAGGACATTTATACAACTGCCTGCTTCACTTCAAATGCAGGAAGTGCAATCAAAAGTATACAGCACAACATAATAGAACAATGTTTGAAATGACTGAATAATAAAAAACCTGCAGGGTCAACATTGGCAAAATTATCAACATCTGAACTTATTGGTAACAGATCAGATTAAGCTTATTGCCTTATTGACTTTGAGTGTCACTGTCTCTTTCAGGGGGTGTTGGGGGTACTTCACTCATTTAAACTCAAATTCGGGGCTGATTAGTAAAAATCATTCCCATTGAGGTACTGATACGCTGTTAAGCCACACCAATAGTATAACAGTGACTGGGGTGGCAGCTGTGTACTGAAGGTCACAGAGCCAAAAAAACTATTTTTACGTCATTAGTCGAAGACCTTTATGTACAGCAGATTGAAAGCTCTTTGGGAACAGACTTATCCCTCATTCTGATCAAAAGCTCTTCCAGTCCAACTTGCCTTTTCTTTCTGTGTGCAAAGTCAGATTGACACCAACAACATGTTAAAGTACAGGGCCTGTGTGTCACGCGTCTTGCTTTCTTGCACTAGTGCGTAAATCCTCTGGGAACCTGAATCAGGTTTTGATGCTACAGGGAAGGGCAACAGTCTGGTGTGTCTAATCATGCTGCAGGACTGACTAACAGGTCATCAGCATGGCACTTTTTGAACGTGTGTCTTTGGTCTCCACCCAAGAAGCTACCTGTTGTAGGCCCTTTCCTTTCTAGATTTCTCCAGGGCTTTATCCATCGTCTTCTCGCTTTCCCCCCGGCACTTCGGGCAGTACCACTTCCCCTTCGGCTTGTGGTTGAGTCCCACGCAGGAGAAGTGGAACCACTCGATGGGACACTCTTCATTGTCACAGCCAATCATTTCCCCGTAGGAGACCTGGTCACACAGGCAATAGGTTGGCTCATTGGGGTCGATGGGAACATCAGGCGCAGACGCCTCCCTCTCAGCCTTGGCCTTGGTCCGCTTCTTCTTTTTGGAGGCCTTGACCTTCTTCTCTTTGGGTGTGCCAGCACTGCCCTCATCTCCATGCTCCAGGTTGGAAGCTGAATTCTCACGGTTCTCATGGTTCTTCTGGCGCCGGGAGCGCTTCCCGTTGGATTTCTCTGGGATTACGACCACCTCATCGCGCTTCTTCTCCTGACCAGTCTTGTTCTCCACGGGCTCCTGAGAAGGTTCAAGAAACTCCACGTGGCTGTCCACCTGTCGAACACGGTTCTCCACTAGCTCTACCATCTGGCTAACAATCTGAATCTTCTCATCACCCAGCTCCTGGCTCCGTATCAAGGACCGCTGGATGGAATACATCAGCCGCCTCCTTTGGGCTGGGTCTGTCTCCCTCTTGTGCTTCTCATAAGCTTCATCCAACTCCTTCAGAATCTCTACAACATGGCAAGATCACAAGAAGGTTATTGGCTCAGTGCTCTGAGTACAGTCAACAAAGCAGTAACAGTGCATAAATAGGGCAAAATGCATGACCATTAACCTATCAAATCATTAGAATATACAGTCAAATATGTAACATTTTTCATAATTATACATAAAACTTCCTTTAGCAAGTTAGAATTCAAAGCATACCTTGATTTGAATAATGTAAATTTTAATGTGAATACATTATGTATTTTTAATATGCAATTAAATGACAAAAATGTCTACTGCTGCAAATTAAACGCACATATGCATAGAAGGATAATAGAGCATACGGCAAGATCGCACAACCCTATATCGGGGGATGACTTTAACAAGTACACAGGAAGCCAAAAATAATAAACACTGCATGCCATAAAAAGTAATTGTGCGACTTTATTAAACAAAACAAAATTTTCCTACCGATTGACATTCAAATGCAGCCAATCGACGTTAAAAACAACATTCCCATGTCCCGCCCGAAACATGGAAATACCCAATTAGGAAGCGGCGTCCCCATCCTAAGACGAAATGTGGGCGGCGCTCTTCGGCACGAGGCCATGCAGCCAATCAACGAGAGACGAAGCGCTAAAGCACTTATGGTCACGTGCCACATCGATGGCGGAACGAAGTGCAATGTGCAGAGATGCATCCGCTGCTTGTACAAGTACAGCTACAGCATAACAGTAACGCTTTGTAAATAGCGGCAGCCCTCGTCCTAACAGTACGAGTAAGACACAGACGCTTGTAAGATATTTATGATATGTTATATATGTTATGTTATTGAGTCAAATGTACTCACCCTGCCCTTCATTACAAACGACATAATCGCTGTCACGGGTATTATTAATACTCAATCTTTTAGCACCACAAATTTATTAATATTGGAAAGAATTAGAATATGTAACTTGTTCAACCTGTAAGCCCACTGCCAGGATTTCTGGGGTTGTCTCGCAGAACATGCTTTCCTGTTTCAATATAACATGGTGTTTTGCTCGAACTAGGTTCCGCAGTAGTTGCCAGACTAAAAATAGCAAACGTTTAAAAACAATGCGCCGGGAAACATCAGCGCTGACACAGATTTCTTTCGGACCTGTTAAGGGGCTGAGGAGGAGTCACACATCAGGCTGGGCTGATTGCGGCATGGGCCCCCTCGGTAAAATTTGCCGACCGGGAGGAGGGTTCCCTTAATAAATTTTGGGATGCCGGTCGCCTTCCACCCCTGATAATGTGAAAAGGGGGTGTTTGTGTGTGAAATAGCGACCAGCGGCGCTACGTCGTGCGAAGTCCCTGTCGCCATCCGTGCCTGGTAAATGAAGCCCGCCTCCCTGCTCTCCATCGCCCCTCGTTCTGAAAGTTACGATTGATTTGCTAACATCGCTACAGACACGTCATTGAAAAGATTCAGAAACGCAACCCACCCGACCCCCAGTGCACCCCCAACATACGATGGACACCATGCCTCACCCTGGTATTTCGCGTCAATCTCCCGCATAAGGGAGACGTTTCTCTGTAGGTCGAAGGGCAGCGACTCCACTAGATCCAGGTACTCCTCCACGTACCTAGCTGCGTGGGGCAACTCGAAGGTGGCGGGACTCAGCATTCTGCAGGCTTCGTTTCCCGTTCGCCCACAGGTCTGTTCAAAACTACATCTGTCCCTTCGGAATAAAAGGAAATTAAAGTATCCTGTACTTCAGCGCGGGCAGATGATAAGTCAACGCCTGTCCCGTCCAGTCGTATATCTAACTAATTCTTCTCCATATAAAACCGGGTAAGTCTCCACAGATGTTTCGCTGTCTGGCGGTATATTCATTTAGATCCCCGTTGAAACGACGATTAAATGACGCGAATGATCCAAGGTGGAAAATCTCAGACGAATTTGAAACATCAATGCAATGTTAGTACAGCTGTCTGCGCATGCGCAGATCCGCCCCTCTGACCACTTCAGTTTGAAACGCAAAGGTAACGTTACTGCGGCCATATGCGCATGCGTTGCGCAGGGATTTTTTTTCTCCTGTCAATTTTATTCGGTTGGTGATGCTACAAGAAGATTTTTATTGTGTTAGTGGGATAAACAGATTACAAAACGTGGTTCAGGTGGTGTGAAAGCCCTGAGCCACCAAGACTTTTAGATGGCAGGGTCGGTCTTTTCGCTTCCAGTATCTGGTGAGATGACGGGCTGTTCATCGGCCATTTTGAAACTGTAGACCGGGCAGAGAGACCCTGACCCCGTTCCGCCTCTGCTGACCGCCCGTCGTGCCCAGAGAACACCACTAGGATCCTTGTGTGACTGACTGTACCCTGAGTTTAGGTACTTTCGGGAACATTTATCTGAGTTTCAGGGTTGTACATATATGGCCAGGAGGAGACACAAGTACACACAGGTGTTTTGTGTAGATTAAGTGTAATTTTAATTACTGATTTATTTTCATTCTGCTTACCACACACAAATCCACAATGTATTGCGTGGAAGTACGTGTTTTGAGAAACTTAACGAAATACCTGAGATTCTCACATTGTGCAAGAATGCGGCTAAGAGACGGTGAAAATCCGGAGGCATCGTTCAGATCCGCCAAACTCGTGCACAGCGAGTCTGCGCACCCCTGCTGCTCCGGGGCAGACAGGACCTGGACGAAACCCACTGGGCACGACACCGGCCTGAAGACCTTCAACAGTCTGACGAAAAGGAAGGAGCCGCTGGTCCTTGCAAAGGACGGAGTCGCTTCTTGGTAATGAGAATGTCTTTGAGCGTCCACGTGTGTGGAGAACACCTCGCCAAGGGCTGGTAACCAACACGGTCTTGTGTCCTGTTAAAGGTACAGCTGTGGACCAACAGTCTATGATGATGCTCACCTGGGCCACGCTTGGTAAGACGTTTCCTTATCATACCGCAGTTTAAGGAGGCATTTCAGCTAAAAGACTGATTTAAGCTAAAACGGTGGCTCACAGAAAAGTAGCTTCACACGTCAATTTTTGTGTGGCACGCTGTATAAGGATGGAGTCCCAGCAGAGTGAAAATTCCAGCTGTCAATCTGCTGAACCCGTTTGAATGTCACTGCATGAATAAACTGAAATTTAAGCCCTTAAAAGAATCTGTCAAGCAAATAACCTCCTATTTTTTGATTCTGTGTTTCTAACTTATTATTACTAACTGGTTATCACTTTTTATGGATGAACCTCTTTTGTTTTTACTTTTCAGCTCGTATGTTCGTTTTGACATCCTGCAGAGGATTTTGTCCCGGATTTTTGGCATAAATGTAATCCATGTCATGGTCATAACCGACATTGATGATAAAATCATTAAAAGGGCTCTAGAGGTAAATAGACGTTATGTTTTTACTTATGAGCTTGAATTGGATAAATTATTGGAAGATGAACATTATAAGGCTGACCCACTGATTAATAAACCATACTTTTGTGTGTGTCTGGTGACCATATTTTTCAGGGTAATGTTTCTCCAACTGTATTGGCTAGAACGTATGAAGAAGAGTTTAAGACCGACATGTTGGCTTTAAAGGTGAGTTTCACACACAAGCATTTGCAGACATTCCAACAGCTGGAATCATAACATAATTAAATTATTGTAATGTTTTTATTTGTATAATTGGAAAATGGCCATACATGTTCAAAGAGTGTTGTTCGTGGCTTCTGTCCTATTAGGTGCAGCCGCCCACTGTTTACATGAGGGTCACAGAGAACATACCTCAGATTGTCGCGTTCATACAGCAAATCATGAACAACGGCCATGCTTATGTCACCAGTGAAGGTGAATTTAACATGTATTGCATTTCAGTTTTATACCTTTTGTAAATATGATGCTCAAACCCAGTTTATGGGGTTAAACATGGCCTGAAGCAACTGCTGTCGCCAATCAGTGAACTTTTGGTAGTACTGTGGAAATTGAAACCAAGTTTGTGGAAATCGCCGGATGCAGAGGGTGCCCTGATTGACTGATTTATTTTAACACAGGGAATGTGTATTTTGACATCAGGTCCATCGGGAGTCAGTACGGGAAGCTTGTTGGTCTTGCAGAAGATGCTTGTGAACCAGGTATGCATGTCTGTCTTTGTCTCTGAACTCTGCCAGTCTCAACTCAAGAATGCTGATGCCACAAAGTGTCTCTCCTTGCTGCTGGAGCTTAAATAAGCTTAAATACGTCCTCGTCCATTGCAGCAGAAGGCTGTTATTTGCTGTGGTCTTTTTAATATCAAACATGAGTCACTTTTACTATTATTTTAAGACTAGTGTGTTCATTTTAAAGAGTCATCTTCAGAGTACAATGAGAGCTTGTGTTTCACTGTCCTTAAACATTTCAAAGAGTGACAGGTGGCTCTGTTCACCAGGAGATGGAGACAAGCGTGACACCCGGGACTTTGCCTTGTGGAAGTCCTCTAAGCCCCAGGAGCCAGCCTGGAACTCCCCCTGGGGACAGGGTAGACCTGGCTGGCACATTGAATGTTCCACCATTGCCAGGTCAGGGTCCTTCTCACACAGCTGCTCTTGGTATCCAAACACAAAAGGAATGTCTTTTTAAACTTTTTTTCCCATGCCTCAGATTCACCTATCCATCTTCTAATCACATCTTCTATGAATGCTTTGCGGTTTGGGTTACGGGAAGGCCTGGAGCCTATCCCAGACTCAGAGATCAGAGGCACACCCTTTTTGGTAGCCTGATTGTTGGCAGCATATGAAGTCGAGGGATCCACAAACAGAATGGAAAGACCTGAGCGGGGGGGTGTAATTCAAGAAGGAGGTTCGGGTGGTTCAGTAGAAGCCTGAGCCTGTCCACTGTCCCTGGACCTGCAGCTCTGTGTTTGGAAGTCATCTGGACATCCACTCTGGGGGCATCGACCTGGCATTCCCACACCACGAAAATGAGATTGCCCAGTGTGAGGCCTACCACCAGTGTGGGCAGTGGGGCAACTACTTCTTGCATTCAGGTAGGCTGCTTGCAAAATGTGATTTCTACAAATTTCCACATGGTTCTGAAAGACATGGTTAATAGGTCATTTCAAGCAATCCAGTGGTTTGTAAATGTTTTAGATTTTTATTGATAAAGGACATTCCCCCTCCAGGACATCTACATCTGAAAGGAAGCCCAGAGAAGATGTCAAAGTCACTGAAAAACTACATTACAATAAAGGTAGTGTCCAGCCTTGCTCATACATGTCAACTCAGTGGAATCTGTGAGATGGGTGATAAACTTGTACGATTTGCTGAAAATAACTAGCAAAAAATGGGTCTCCTTAAACCTCATGACTGGATGGTGGTAGGGGGATGATGAAATTGCAAAAGTACTATCATTGCCAAAATGACTGAAGTTTAAATCGCCGTCCTGTGGGCCTTGTTACAGGATTTTCTGCAGTCCTACTCTGCCAGTGAATTCCGCATGTTTTGCCTGCTGAGCCGCTACAGATCAGGTGTGCTTCCCTCATGTTGCTCTGTATCTGGCAGTATTAAAAGTGGAGGGAGGGGGGGCAAGTTCAAGCCCTCTGTCCTCATGCTTTGTTAACATTGTCAGCCATCGACTACAGCGATGCCAGCATGGTGGAAGCCAGGAGCTTGCTGTCCTCCATCTCGGCTTTCTACCATGACGCTGAGGCCTACATCAAAGGGCAGCTCCTGAGCCAAGCTGTGGATGAGGGGATGTTGTGGCAGAGGTAGCCCCCGCACCCTACTATAAATCACACTGCAGACACATGGCTGTAACGAGTCTAGCACTTGTGAGGCACCAAAGTGTCTGTTTTACTTCCCGGTTCTGGATGTTTCAGGTTAGCCGACACCCAGACTAGAATCCAGACAGCCCTTGCAGATGACTTTGACACCCCGCAGGCCATCAATGCTGTGATGAACCTTGTTTACCAAGGAAACAGTCAGCTCCAAGTTGTTACCAAGGTGATCCAATGACCAGTCCTATCCAGTGATGGCAAATGTTCAAACTGGTGTGCACATGTGATACTGTGTGGTGTGACTTACTGTGCAGTGTCTCTGTAAGTCATATGCTCCAGTTTAACCGTTGATCTGAAGATGGCTGTCCTTCCCATCAGACCGATGGCTCACCCAGAAGCCCAGCAGTATTTGGAGCGATCATCTCATACATTAAGAACTTCCTAGATGTCGTGGGCATAGATCCAGTGGAAAGAAAGGTTTGGCACCAGTTTCTGATGTGAATCTTAGCCTGAGCTAATTAAATAGCAGGAAAACAGTCCTAAGCATGCCTAAGAAATATCAGGCATAATTACAAGTATATTAAAAAGCCACAGATTGTATGTTGGAGATTAGATGAAATGATGGTATGTAAGAGCATAGGTTGAGAAAAGACCATTCTGCACAACACGGGGTTTGAAGTTGTTCTGAGGTAGCCTTCTGCCGTAGGTTGTCCTCACGGCAGAATCTTCCGGAACCCTGGAGAACGTGGTGGAGCAGCTGGTCAGGTTCCGCAGTGAGGTGCGGCACTTCGCCCTGTCTACAGAGGACGACAAGTCCAGCGCCTCCCCAGCTGGGTTCCACCCTGGCCGAAAGAGGCCCAGACCAGACAGGGAGCCCTTGTTGACGGCCTGTGACACCCTACGGAAAGACTTGGCCCCTCTTGGGGTGCTCATAAAGGTGAGCCTCAGCCAGCAGAGATGGGACCAGTGCTTGTGCCTTTGCTACCCCAATATGGTATGGATAGTAATGTCATTGGTTAAAGTGATCACAGCGGGCCTGGGGGGGCAGATGTGGGTCAGTGGGCTAAGCCTCCGTGCCTGTGATCGGAAGGTCGTCGGTTCCAGTCTGGTCTCGGCACATCTGCAGGTTCTTTGCCTGCTATGGGTGGCTGCCCTTCGTGGCCAGTTTGCGCTCACCCTCAGAGAGCAAATTGGGGGCGGTGTAAAGAGAATTTCCCCATGGGGATCAATAATGTATTGAGTATTATCATTGTTGTTGCTAATATAATTATTGGTGTTTTTAATTCATTCTGCTTGTCGTTGGCATGTTTGGTTCACACTCCTTCAGCACAATTTGCTAATTCTGTCCCCTCTGCTGTCCGCCTGGTTACCTCTAATCCTGGATTGACCCTAAAAACATGAGAGTCCTAATGGCAGGTCTGGTCTGGGTGTCCCTAAAACAGACACTCCATCCATCCCTTTGAGACTGTGCTGAGGACCAGCAGTCAGGGCTTAATATGCTATTACAGTCACACATCTTAAAATGAAGTGCACAGTTTAGAAGAGCTTTTACAGAAAAGTTAAACCCAGACTGCACCTGTTATTTAGTGACCAAATATATGCTTTGGCTGATGAGAGGAATTGCCGTTGTACCTTTGAACATAATTCTTGAACTGCTCGAGTAATACGATTGAGTCATGCTAAAACATGTTTGTCTGTCGCTGTTTCAGGACAGAGGCTCACATTCCACTTGGGAGATCACCAGGCCACAACTCAATCGGACAGAGCAGCAGGAGGGAGAGCTGCAAGGGGGCGGAGCTAACAGTGTAGCACAGAAGTGATTGGCCACTGTATAGCTTGCTATACATGAAGAAACTCTCCACATTGGGGAATGTCCTTCCCTGACTTACATGGTCCATTCTTCTGTAGATGCCCATGTCATCGCATAGAAAGGAAAGCAATTAGGAGACTTGTGTGGTATGTAAAAAAAAAATGTTCTAAATGGAACCAGTTACTGGCAACAGCAGTGAGGATGTTTTATAAATGTGAGCTCCAACTTTGATCTTCCCAGGCACAAGCCCTAACAGGCAGTTCCTGAATTATTTAAATTGTTCACTGGTCGAGGGGACTTACCAATGCAAAAACTCAGCAATAGCACAGAGATATTATTGCAGTAAATATTTAAATTCTGTTGTGAACAGTTTCATGTTTTACTGTCAGTCATCTTGGGAAATGCTGAATGTACCATACAGCTCAAAATGTTAAATTGCTTTATTTAATCAAGTTCTGCTGCCTATATTAAGTGACCTTTAAAATAAACTTTGTTTCTGTAAACTTCTGTTCACATGTTGGCCTTTCTGACTTGAACAAGTTTTATGCTCCAGTAAGAATTTTTGTAGAATAACCTAGATATTAAGATGCAGAAAATCATACAAGCCTTTTAATCTTTTTAGACTAAGGTCTGACAAACTGGTAGAATTACAGTGTGAGCTACATTCTTTTACCATCCATAGGACAACTGCAAAGGTTGGGTGATAAAGGTGAACCTCAGGAACTTATCTAGAATACCGCAGGTTGTGTGTCACCTGCTCTATTCCTGTGTGTGCGTGTAATACAGGAGATTGCTACAGCTGCTTCTTGTCATTTAGGTAAGTAGGTCTGAATCCACTCTGCATTTAATGGATGGTGTAATGAGATGCTGGTTGTTTTGGTCTATAAACCATGAGGCACTTAATCAGAAAACCTCCCTCTGGGGTACAGGGTGATATGGCTTCTTTGTTTGCTGTAGTTCCTGTTACATCTGTGAAACCTGGTTATTTCAAGGTCATTTTGATCTGGTTATGGTACCTTTGCAGTTCTCCAAGTGATTTTATTAAGATATTCACAAAGTCCAGAAGCTGAGGAGTCTCTGCCTTGAAGGTGCCTTCAGCAGATCCACCGGTTATGACCTCAGCTCTCAAAGAGCTTCCGGAAGGCGCTCCCGATCTCCGGCAGCATGTCCGACGTAGTCATGGAGCGACCGTGCTTGTGGAACGCCTGCCGGTTGCACTGCCTGGTCAGGGCGCAGGCCCCGAAGGCGGCCACCATTGCTGGGCTTGTGCTGGGTTGGCAGGGAGGGACAGTCAACACACTATCACTATTCCTAAGAATGAGGGGGTCTCCCTTGGTAAGCAAGGGTTAACCCACAGATTTTACTATCTGAGGAAGGATCACTAATGAATGGTTACAAGTTTAGGTTATTGGATGAACAGCCCTGTGCTTCCCCCATTTAAATCGGCCACTATGTTGGATTTGTCTCGAACCCTAAATCCAGGACTGTGCTCATAAGGATTTACCCCTTGGTGGCTTCTGCTGTGGATGAGTAGGCCCAGTGTGCCAGGACCCCCAGGGAGCCAGAGAGGAGGTCACCCTGTCCACCGCAGCGCCGACTGCTGCCCTCCTGACTGCATACCATCACTGTAGAGACAGCGAAAGGTCATTGGGTATTCGTAAAATGCCCCCTTTTGTCAGTTTAGGGCATTCCTCAATATGCGTACCCCATCTACATCATCATACATTGCTGAAGACCAGTTCTAATACTAAGAACAGAAGTACACACAACGCTAAATTATCAAATCAAGGATACATCCGCATCAAATTACACCTATCCCATGATTCACTGCACCCAAAGTTCATTCTTTGGAGGCAAGTTAGTAAGACTGGTCTTGCCAAGACCACAAGTACTGTCTTTGCATTCTTGGAATTGACCAACAACCTTAATCTGGGTAGAGGTGCCCACCACTGTTCCCATTGGTGATGATGTCCTCCTCTCCTTTAAGCACCACTGTCAAGTTCCCCATGGCCACACTGAGCTGGAGAGCAGACCTCTGGATGTCACTGCTGTCCAGCGGCTCATGGTGCTGTAGCAGAAAGGGGGAGGGAAACGTGTTTCATGCCTCCCCAGTACAGTAAGGACACCCAGGCAGTGTTGCTGGAGCAGTATTTACAAAAAGCACAGGCTCTGACCAGTGGACTGGATACTGGATACTTCACATGCCATGGTGCTAAATGTTCTGCCAAAAAGTGAATTTGCTGGAAATTCCCAGGTGTCTCACCGTTGCTTCATAGAGTCGCCTGAACTCCATGAAGTTGGGCGTGAGGATGGCTTTTGGGTAGCCATGGATGACAGCTGGTTGTTGGGCAACAAGCCAAAGTCCATCCTAAAAGGAATTGTGAGAAAAACTTTACTTTGTGTGTGCGCATTTTTTATATGTTTTATACATAGTGGTACCTCGGTTCTCAAACTTAATTCATTCCAGAATCCGGATCGAATCCTAAAAAGTTCGAGTTCTGGTTGAATTTTTCCAATAAGAAATAATTTAAAACAAATTAATTGGTTCCCGGCCCCCCAAAATTACACCTAAATGTGTTTTTTAGACACAAAATTTAAACACAAAATGAACAGGATAAAACAAGACAAGCATTTTTTCTTAATGGCTTACAAAACGATAATCTTATCCCAACATTACCCCTGTCCTGGCCCGATGGACTGCTCCTTCCGTGTGCCACGCCCCTTGTTAACCCCGCCTGGAATCCCCATGTGATCAGCTGTTTCTGGTTGTTGTCATTAGTCC
Source organism: Cyphomyrus plagiostoma (assembly GCA_019775915.2). Taxonomy (NCBI): domain Eukaryota; kingdom Metazoa; phylum Chordata; class Actinopteri; order Osteoglossiformes; family Mormyridae; genus Cyphomyrus; species Cyphomyrus plagiostoma. The sequence goes on from JABFEA020000001.1 coordinate 45,426,822, forward strand.
TCTGTATTAAGTCCGTGTTTCAGTTTGTTTCCCCAGTCCAGTCATTGGGTGCGTTCGACTTGCTTACAGTGCTGGTTTAAAACAACGCATTCTGATCCTGACGTAATGCATTACAGTTAGATGCATTGCGACCTCTCACCCGGCTGCACAACTGGAACCGCCTCCGTGACGACACATCTTTGCTCTTATTGGCTGAAGAGTTTAGTTACATGCATGACATTTGTATCCCAGGCAGTTCCAATGCATAATCTGCTATTTCTCCCAAATATCACGTAAAGCAGTGAGAACTGGTTTTGAGTTAATTTACCAGGTTAAAAAAGTTTAAATAAATGACATAAATGCTCTAATAGTACACGTTAGTGGTTTATTTAACATTAGTTACTGTAATGTTGTGCTACTGTATTTGGTTAATCGTCCAGTCTTTGAAGAAGGCATTCAAGTAAGAATTGCATTGCAGTACAACTCATTTCCTGGCGCGTACAATTTGTATTGGGTCAGTGTTCACGGTTCGACTTATGATATTCCGATCGAGTACTAGGTCAAAGTTAGTTCAGTTCTAGTGAGTTTCGAGAACCGAGGTACCTATACACACACACACACACACACACACACACACACACACACCTAAAGGATTATTAGGAACACCATACTAATATGGTGTTTGACCCCCTTTCGCCTTCAGAACTGCCTTAATTCTA
>JABFEA020000001.1:45427619-45456519 GCA_019775915.2 Cyphomyrus plagiostoma
CACATACACATATACATATATATACACATACACATATACACATACACATATACACATACACATATACACATACACATATACACATACATATATACACATACATATATACACATACATATATACATATACACATACATATATACATATATACATATACACATACATATATACACATACACATACATATATACACATACATATATACATATACACATATACACATATACATATACATATATACATATATACATACACATATATACATACACACATACACATATATACATATATACATACACATATATACATACACACATACACATATATACATACACATATATACATACACATACATACATACACATATATACATACACACACATATATACATATATATACATACACACACATATATACATATATATATACACACACACACACATATATACACACACACATATATATACACATACACACACACACACACACACGCCCCACTCCGAACGATCCTCATGCGTGCCACGTCCACCTCATTACCCAATGTTTTTCCCGGATTGTTTTCACCTGTCTCTCGTTCCTGCCTGCCTGCATCGGCTTGGTCTGCTGCAGGACTTCGTGTTCTGGCGCTCCCAGCCCAAGGTATCGGAGGATCCGACGTCCTTGGAAATGGCAAACCGGGGCGCGGACCTCCTCGGGAAGGAGCGCCCGCCGGGCCAGCACTACCCGCTCCAGCGAGCTCGGACGCTCCTCGGCTGCCTCCTTCGCCGGCTCGCCGACCAACGGAAGGAGAGCGTGGCTCGGAGCCAGGAGCCAGCAAGCATTTTCGTGGGCGCCTGCTCGCTCGTCCCCGCCAGGGAGACTGATGGTAAGCGAGGGAGCTACCCGTGTGCCTGGGGGGACACCGCCGAGGACGAGCTGCCTCTGCTGGGGCGGTACCATTTCCGGCCGGCACGCATTGATGGAAAATGGATAAGCCCGGTAAGGGACGCCGTCCCGCGAATCCCCAGAACTCTTAAAGGGGCAGTGCCTGGCCGGCCGGTGCTGGACCTGCCTGCGCCTGCCCTGCCTAAGCCGAGCACCGAGGCGCCTCTGCCTGCAGCTGCTGCCGCCCGCAAAGCCTCCGTTCCCGAGGCTGCAGTGCCTACAGTGCCCCTTGAAGATCCGGAACCGGTACTGCAACGGCCTGGCACGGACACTGCAAGGAGGTTTCTTACCCTCCAGGGCCTGTACTGGCGGGTAGCGGGAGAGCCGGCAGTAAGGGACTCCCCAGAGGCTGCTCCCCTACTCGAGCAGCTCCGGAAGGAGTTCGCCGCTGTCTTGCCCGAGTCCCCACTCCAGCAGCTTTTCCGGGTGGAGGGGACCTTGAAGAGGCTGCTCTGCTGGAGGACAGAACAGACCTGCCCTGCGGGGTGTACCGTGCCCTCACCTGAGGAGCACACCCCTGCTCAGGCCCCCACAGCTGCTCCTGAGGCCGCCCCCGCAGCTGTCACTGCTCTGCCTGAGACCACCACGCCTGCGCCTCTGCCCATAGAGGCTGCATCGCCCGTTCCTGCTCAGCCCGCGGCCCCCGAGAGCCCGTGACTCATGTCCCCGAGGAGGTCCTGGACCGTGCCAACCTTGCTCGTCCTCTAGGGGTGGACTTGGAGGAGGAGCTCGAGTGGGACCCCTTGGGGATCCAGGTGCTGGGTTCCCATGACCCGGCCCGACTGCCAGTGCCCCAGAAAGGTGGAGCCCAACGAGGTCCCCGCCTCTCCGTGTCCCACAAGCGGAGGGTCAGGGTCCCTCCCGACCCCGCCCCCTGGCACGCCCGTGCGGCCCCTGGTCCTCCGGGTCCGCGTCGGCCGCCTCCGGGCCCCCCTGCTCCAGCTGGGCGTCGGACGGCGCCTTCACAGGCTCCGGTTATGCCGTCGCCTTCCCCCTCTCGTCTGCCGGTGGTCCCTCCGGGTCCCCTCCGGCGGTCCCTCGGCCCATCTCCTTGGCCCCTGCTGCGGCCCCTCCGGCCGCTGCCCGTCGCCAGCCTGGGTGTCCTCCTCCTGTGTCGGTCTCATCTGCTCCTCCTCCTTTTGTCCCGCCTCTGTTCACTCCCGGCCCACTTGTTCCTCCTTTTGGTCCTGATCCCTCGGTTTCTCCCGTTCTTGTCTGCGTTTCCTGTCCTGTGTCGCGTCCTGTCCTGGTTTTTGTCCTTGTGCCTGTTTTGTGTTTCGGGCTTGTTCCCTGGTCCTTGTTAATGGTTTTGGTTTTGTCTTCCAGGTTCGTCTCGTCTGTCGCCTCTCCTGGGGCGCGCCTTTGGGGGGGGCTTATGTCATGCCCCGCTCTGAACGATTCTCATGTGTGCCACCGCCCACCTCATTACCCAATGTTTTTCCCGGATTGTTTTCACCTGTCTCTCGTTCCTGCCTGCCTGTGTTGTGTATATCAAGTCTGCATCAGCGTAGGTCCGGCAGACTGGTCATTAATGTTCATTAATGTTTCTTGATGTTCGTGCTAAACGTCTCCTCATTGTGGATGTGTGTGCTAAATAAACCCCATCTTCCCGGATTCCTGGCTTGACTTCCTGGTTTTACCGCTCTACCGCCGCGAATCGTGACACACACACACACACACACATATATATATATGCACACATTTTTATATTATATTTTTTGTCTGTGTGCATATTATATGAAATGGTGTACTTACTGCGTCTATAACAACAGGAATGCCTCTTGCTTTTGATTTCTCTATAATATCCTGAATACAGAGAAAGAAAAGATTTTCTGAAATGAGCCCATGAAGTTCAGTTTCAGCGACTGTCTGAATGGCCACGCCTGCTGTTTTTCGGCTGATGGTCAGGTGAAGAACATTTAAACGTTACCATCAGTCTCATATTTCATATCTCTGCCAGCAGAAGTGGCATCCAGAAGAGACCATGTGTGTGACACCATTCTGCTCACCTTGGCATTCTTAAGGAGCTTATCGTCCCTGCCTAAACCAGGTCCAATGACGACGCTGTGTAGCCTAGGCAGCCATTTCTCCACCTCCTCCACCGCATCAGGGCCATCTCTGTGATCATTTGGTTTAGGGGGGCAGGAATTTGAGGTGCTTAGTGCACGCAAAGCTATGAAAACAGGTTGCGTATGACAGAAACAAGCTTGGAGAGGTGGTATGGCACGGTGCCATTCGCAGACTTACAGAACTGGATGCACAATCAGCTCGGGACTGTAGGACTTGATCACAGTGGCAGCATCTTTGGTGCAAAACACATGAGACAGGTCCGCCCCCTGGAAACAGGAAATGTGCCAATGGGATACAGTTATGCTCCAGCAGGGCACAGGAAGAGTCGCCGATTCACACTTACCACTTTCAATGCAGAGATCGCTGCAAAGTACGGAGCCCCTGTATACCTGTTGTAATGGGTGATACGTCACAATCTCAGTGTTTTATAAACAGCCAGAGCAAATTCTGATTTTAACAGTAACTGACATTATTATCAACACTAGTAACACTGTCTCTCCTGCTCAAACCAGAGGTACATTCCCATTTTTGGCTGTTTCCAGGTAACAGATCTGTAATTACTTGGATGACTGACTAATAGACATAATGTATGTGGCAGGGGAGTGTCTGAGGTCTGAGGCACAGGACAGCAGCTCTGGGGGAAGCTCACATACTCCTGACATCCTCCGACGATGCCAATGCGCCCATCCTGACCCTTGTGCTTCCTAGGCATCAGCGGGGGAATAATGCTCTTCACATGAGGCAGGATGCTGTCCATGTTCCTCTGCGCGGTGCCTCCCACGGAGAACGAACGCTCGATGACTGGAGGAGGAACAAAGGCGAGGGTTGGCATCAGCTCACGTGGAATCTCTGTTACCTGAACACACCAGGATAGCCCTGAAAAGATCCGATTTGCGTGTCCACACAGCCCTGAAAAGATCAGATCTGTGTCACATTAAGGCAAAAAAATCCAATTTGAGTCACTTCAGCAAGGCAGTGTGAACGTAGCCTAACTGATGAGAAATGACAGCGAACTCTCAGACAACAAAGAACTCAAACACCAGGTAATAAGCCCTCGTCTCACAAGCCGACCCATAAACACATTGTATTTTGGTGGAGATGCAGATCTACATTCAGCAGGATTGACACAAGGCAGGAATGGGCCATCGAGTGTGATCTCCAGAGCGGCTCCTGATACTCTTCCATGGCCTCTCTCCCTGCCGATCTGAAGTGGGGGTACCTAGAGGACGGGCTGGGACAGCCCCTCGATTTCCACAAGGCTGCTGGTCAGCATGATGCTCGGGGCAGGCCTGTGGCGTGGGTGTGGGGCCGGGCGTGACCATCCCGCTGAACATCTGGCCCAACATCTGGAGCATGTGCAGCTCGCGCGAGTGTTCCGCTTCCCGGCGCCGCTCCTCCAGCTGCTGCCGCTGCTCCTCCTGCTTGTGGAAGTTCTCCTCGGCCTCCACGCTGTGCTCCAGGAAGCGCTCCAGGAGTTTGTCCAGAGGCAGGCTGGCATAGCACTTCCGGGACTTCCTGGGGCGGCTGGAGGACGGGCTGGCCATAGAGGCCTGGGCACCAGGCTGCCTTACTGACATGCCTGCAGAGGCAACAGGGTGAAGTTAACACAGACGCCATGCTTACACACGGTTACCATAGAAACAGCCAAACTCAACATTCATGAGACATCCCTGTAACTTGGTAAGCTGGTTTGCTATCATTACATAATTGGAAAACTGTATCTGTATAGTAAAGCATCACTGACAGCAGTCAAAATATGAACCACAGGGGCAAGAAAAGGACCATGAAACTTACCGCTGTTTACTGTCACTGGGATGGGGAATGTTGGGTATTCCACCTTCACAGCGGCCTGAGTGTAGGAGGATTCGCCTGCACGCTCCACCAAGGTCTCCTGTGTAGGCTCTGTGCCATCTCCCTCCTCCTCCATGCCGTCTAGGGGCTCGTCTCCTGTGGCCACGCCATCCTGCGTCTCCATTTGAGGTCGGCTACTCAAAATCCTCTCCATCTCGTCGTAAAACTTGCAGATCTTGTGGCAGTGGCCATTCCTTCTAGTGCCCTCCTTGGCTTGGTAGTACTGCCTCTTGAGGCTCTTGACGCGAATACGGCATTGCTCCGGGGTCCGGTCGAAGCCCATCTCCCCCAGCCGGCCGGCCACGTCGCGGTAAACGTGACTGTTGCGGAAGTTTCCGTCCAGCGCCATCTGCACGTCCTGCTCACCCCAGATGTTCAGCAAAGCTCTGGTCTCTACGTCGGACCACAAAAAGCCCCGTGTGTTTGCCAGCATGTTGCAGCAGAAATGCGGTCAGCTAGGGGCGAAAGCGGATTACCAGCCCGAGGACGCGCTGGACGCAGTCCACGCTCCTACATACCGGCACCCACCGGCCTTCTCCAAATCGCCCCGGGCGCAGCGGGATTCGTCAAATGGAGCAGTTTGCTTTGTCACCGACATTCACACAGCAGAATAAGATAAAATTCCTTACACCAAAATCAGCCAAGCCGAGGATTAAGGAACCGCTCAGTGGAGCATCAGATCTGTCTACAGCAGACTCAGGGAGACGCGCGTAATCGTCACCGAGACCAGTGTGCGCGTCACCGTCACAAGGCAGCGCGTCACCGAGATCTGCGTGCTTCATCACGGGGATCAGTGTGCTCTCCGGACTCACCGCAGACAGTTGGAATCAGTAATGCAGAGGGCAGATTTATTTTCAGTTGCATACTAATTGGGTGAAAATCACTGTCTTGTATCTAACGATACATCAACACAACCAAGCCACTGGCGAGTTAAAGACAATGTGCACAGTGCTTCTGTATGTGACCGCAAGCAATACAATCGGGTAGTCTGTGCGCCTGACGTTCAAACAAGGGACACATCGCAGTGTTAGGGAACTCTGTGACAACAGTCTGCCAGGCAACCTTAAACAAACGAGCCGTGAAACAAAGCGATGGAGGTTTTCTGATGCCTTTACCTTCGCTATAAAAGAGAAATATCGAAAGCAGGACTGCCAGGATGCATGCGGCCGCTTCTAACTGCATTCTCCCACGCCTAAGCACAGGTATCAGTCGGGCAGCTCTTACCTAGATGGAAGCAACGGCCTATTTCTGACAGGAGACCGCGGGAAAAGCTAATCTTATTCATTAGCCGAATCCTGCGAGGCTCCAGTTGACCAGGAAATGTATGGCCGTTGCGTAAACCGTGTTTAATCCATCTATCCAATCACAGTCTGTCAATAGGGGTCAAAGGTCGTCTTCTTTTACATGATTCGTCCAAAATATCTGTATGCCGATGTCTATATTAGTGACCGGCAAGAAAGTTTTAATTTGGTCAAATTAAGTTTTAGTTGTATCTAGTATGAACTCAGGTACAGTTAAAAGAATTTTAGAGGATACGGGTCCTTAAAGTTAATGTTGGGATTTCTGCAAGCGATAAAACATTTTATTGCGCATACTTCTCGTGGTACATGACTTTCGCGATCTCCAGTAAAGCTATATTTAAACCTTTTTTATGTGTTTTTGGCCATTCATTTTAACGTATTTTGCTAATGGCACTGTCGTCTCGATCATGCATGATCGTGGACGTACATCGAACAATTAAGGTTGTGGGATCAGCAATCTTAGGGTTCATCCTCAGCTCGTCGAAATTCTAATAGTACGTATAGTTTCATTTCAGTGGATTAATTGGCCCATAAACATCTCGGAGTAGAACTAACGAAATGCTACTCTTTCTCGTTTCTGGAAACTGGTCTCTTTCTTTCGGTTAACAGTGTGTGTGTGTGCTATGTAACCGTGATAACGGCAGAATATACACTTGGAAAAATATTACAAGTTACAACTACTTATTGTATCAAAATCATTTTTAAAGAAACATCTTCAGCTTCGTGTTTTAAAATTTAACATTGGGTTGCCATCACTATATGTAGGTTACCAAGAGCATTTAAAAATGTTTTGAAAACCCATATTGGAAATGACCACGAATCGTTAGTTCATTAACGCACTATCACATAGAATGTGGGTCTATTTATAACCTGATTACTTTCAGTTCTTTTTTTTATTTCTTTGTTATCTGAAGCTGAATCGTACCACCAATAGGGTACATGCTGTCCACATTTCTGTGCTTTGCTTCGTCGCGAAATCATCTCCCGTATCCTAAAAGTGGCGTCACATTACTTTGATGTAATTAAAAAGTTCACTCTGTTGCATTTCACCCATTTCCTGGCTTCCTGTTTCGTCATCGCCAAAGGAGTTTACTCCCAAAAGCTTGACGAGCTGATCACAATATGCATGGCTGCTGAGACGCTATATAATATAAGACCGGGAGCCGTAGGGAGACAAGGCAGGGGGTCGGGCGGAGAAGAGGGAACGTATAGATAGGACGAGCAGGTCGGTACGGTCACTAATCCCGACTCCTTGTGTGTTAATTAGTTCAGGAAAAATCATCTACCATGTTTCAGAGCATAGCCGAGCTTTGAAACACATTTTGGTTAAAGTTACTAAAACAGGCCCTTTCCGTATTTTAATGAAAGTAAAGTACACCATAGACAGAGGAATTTCGTCCCCGGTAAGGCTGAAAAGGCGGCGTTCGCGGAGTACTATGCCGGACTATAACAAGATGAAGAAGCCCGACGTTAAACTGGTGATCCTCGGTGACATGAATGTTGGAAAGACCTCTCTGCTGCACAGGTACATGGAGAGGAAGTTTAAAGACACCATCAGTACGGTTGGAGGGGCGTTTTTCCTGAAGCAGTGGGGACGCTACAACATCTCCATCTGGGACACTGCAGGTAAACTCTTTGCCACCGTCGGGCAATTAACCTAATTACACGGACAACCTGACACCTAAATTTACCACTAATTAACGGATTTTTTCTGAAATATTTCTAAACATTTTTAAGCCCTGACTACTTTATACCCATAAATTACGATGATAAAAGCAAAGATTAAACCAAACGCGAATCCGAGAGCCCTTATACGACGCTTAATGTGTTTTTGTAGTTCAGCAACAAGCTTTTGCATAGTGTGTAATGTCCTATTTTGAGGGCTCCGAAGTCTTTAACATGGTCTATATTAGAAAGAAAATATTAAGTGTTTACGTTCATTGAGTGACTGACTTGCAGGGGGTTTAATTTTAAAGGTGGGCGGGCAGCTTCGGGTCGCGTTTCCCGCATTTAACCTGCGCTCCAGGTTAATGGGAGATAAGCGCTCTCCGAATTTTTAACCAACGCTGAGGGATGAGCCGGGCTCAAGTTTTATTTTGTCATTTAAATTAATGCTACACTTTGCTTTAATTATTAACTTTATAACTTGGTAGGCCTAAATCTTCTGCTTAGAAAGTACTGTGCCTGTGTGCTTTTCTTTTGTGCGGGGGTTTCTCTCTCTCCCCTTATCTTTCGTCATACCTTGGGTCTCATGATTTCATTATGCTGACGATACAGTTTCAAGGTGTAGACCATGATTTTCCTTCTTGGGCCAGTTAGGAGCAGACACTTTTCTGCTTTGTGCCAAACCCTTATCTGCTATACCACCTGGCCAGTTGCACTGAAGACTAGCGCTCAGTGAGTTTAGCTACAGGTTTGAAAGTAGTATAAGTGGCCGTTTTAATAATGATAATTAATAATTAAGTGTGCATTCTGGATATCTGCAATTGAATTCTTACTATGAAAAACTTCCGTTTCAGATATCTACAATTCAATTAATAGTCACAAGTGCTGTAATTTTTCCTAGGAAGAATGAGGATGGGGATATCTGAAATGACAGTTGTGGATAGGAATAATGTCTTTGTGGATAACTGAAATGCTCTTTCTGACTAGTAAGAATACAATTTTGACTAGGAGAAAAGCTATTGTGAATATCTAAAATGTAATTACGGATAGGAGTATGACTTGATTAAATGATAAATGGGCTTTCCGTAAAAGCAGTGTAGATGCACGGTGTGATGAACGTGATGACGTAGGGGTTGCGTGAGAGAAACGAGAGAGGGAATAGATGGCAAAGAAGCCACATTTGTATGGTGCTCTGTGTGATAAATTGATCCTGCTGATGATTCCCTTTTTATATAATACGGACACCTACGTGATAACCCTGGAGGTACTTGGACGATATTGCATTACTTCATGGGTTCTGGTCGGCATGTCATGTCTGACAGGAGGCAGAATCATTTGCGTATGGAAATGTCCGGCAGCTTGGTGTGTTTTTCCTGGGAAATTCTCACAACCTTTTAAGTGGTACATGGGGTTATGTAGCAATAATAAAATATCCTGGGCCCATGTGAGGCTGCCAGACCTAGACTGAGAAAGGAACTTAACTCTCCTGAGTCATCAGTCACGTTGTTAGTGTATGCTTAGTTTAGGACAGAATTCACTAATATGCTATGAATATAACTTATATTTAGCTTTTTGGTCAGTCAAAATTAATTTATCAAGCACATTAAGAACAGCCAGTGCTGATCGAAGTGCTGTACAATCATAAAATGTGTAAAATCTGCCTATAAAAGTATATTGGTAAGTGTGTGTCTGTATGTGTGAGAGAGGGAGAGAGAGCAAAGGGTGACATAAAATACCAGTAGCTTCCCCCAGTGTTGTACAATAGGCTGGATTTTATTCCCCACAAATAGACTGAGCTATAAAGCAGTCACTGAAACGCTCTCTCTGTTCTCCTTTTGTAGTGGGTGCTGATAACTGTTCCCTAACCTCAAAAAGAGGCAACCTTTTCAAAACCAATAACTATAACCTCTTTGGCTATGAAAAATGTAACATACTCTCGACAGCCTGGAGTTCATCTACCGGATTTGTAAAGAGTGCGGTTAACCAAGTACAGAGCATTGGCGATTTGCATAGAAAATATAAAATTGTGAAATAAATGAATGTGTTTGCTGGTACTTAACTAAAGTAATAAATAAAATACATTTTCTGATCTGTAAGGGAAGCGGAATCAGTAGTTAATTTAAGCCATTTATTTAATTAAAATCTGGTTTAAGGTGTAGATAAGCTAATATTACTGTAATACTCTTACCATGATTTTGTGAATATGAACAACATGATAATGCTGTTTTTATTTGTACAGTGTGTAATTCTTTCCCAAAAACAACAACACTTCCTCATTCTGACATCAACATGCAGCCCAGCCAAGCCAACTGAATTGCACTCGAACTGAGATATGAACTGTTGTGGATGATGGTCACTTGAGTGCTTCATATCTAGCTTTTGATTTGTTCTGGATTTAGAAAGAAACCCCAGATTGCTGCCTCAGTAGCAGGTTCTAGCAGCCCTGGTTGAAGCTTGTTGACATTTAGTATTATCGGTCACATGGCTGAACTGACATTGAGGGAATAGGAGTGGTCCTGGGTATGTGCGACTGTCTGCATCAAGCCTTATTCACTGTGTACATTTTTAATGCTGAGTCATGTAGCTAAACACAAGCGCAATGCTGCATTAGGTTTTTTTTTTTGAGGAAGGCAGCCTTTAAATGTTTCCTGTTTTCTTGTGTCACTTCACAGTTTGAAGTGTTGATGGGATTGACGTTATTGGGTTACTGGTCGTAACTGCTATACTGCTTGCTTTATTTTGACATGAAGCCTTTTGAGAAACCATTTTTTCCATTCTGGGAGTGCTTCTCACATCCTTTTTATTTGAGCATAAAAATATATTTCTATTGGCAATGCACTTCCCAGGTGGAAAAGTAGTAATGAATATTAAACTTTTCCCTGTGAATGCTGTTTTTCTGTAAAAATTTCTGGGATAGATGATAAATGTCTGGAACAGAGTTTTGCCACACAGCAAACGCCTTCAGACAGACAATGGCACCTTATGTACTGTGGTGAAGACCAAGACTTCTGCATGTTTTTCAGACAATGTTTTCTTCTGTGCAGCTCCAGCGAATGAATTCTCACCGTCCCCCTCTGTTTGTTTTCAGGACCGCCCCCTCGCAATGGCATGTTCGGGTGAGGCCTACATGTCTAACTGGCTTGTGTGTGTTTCTCTCTCTGCGTGGTTCAGGTCGGGAACAGTTCCACGGGTTGGGATCCATGTATTGTCGTGGTGCGTCTGCCATACTCCTCACCTACGATGTCACCAGCTGGCAGAGCCTGGCTGAGCTGGAGGACCGCTTCTTGTCCCTGACCGACACCGCCAACGACGACTGCATCTTTGCCATCGTGGGCAACAAGGCTGACCTCACCGACGCCATGGCCATGGAGCAGGAGGGGGGGCAGGAGAGCTGCCCGGCCAACGTGTGCCCCACACCTCCAGCCTCCCCCAGCGTGCACAAGCAGGTGCACCGCGAGGATGCCATGGCACTCTACCGCCGCGTCCTCAGATACAAGATGCTGGACGAACGCACTAGCTTACCGGCCGAGAGCATGTGCTTTGAGACCAGCGCCAAAACAGGCTACAACGTGGACCAGCTGTTTGAGAGACTGTTCGAATTGGTGCTGCCTTCCATCATGAAGAAGAGGGACGAGGAGAAGACCTCCACCGTCGACCTGGAACAGTCGGCAGACATGGCCAAAGCCAAAAGCCATTGCTGCTCCTGACCTCTCCTCCCAGCACTGACTGGCACACCTCTTAGTGCCCACGGAAGACGTCAGCGTTGCCACTAATACATTCCCCATCACTTGTGCTTTAACTGTGATTTACCTTTTTCCCTCACACATGCAATCCAGAGCCTACAGCCTTCGCATCAACAGCAGAGGGGACAAAGTACATCAAAGCTGATGGCGTGTCACTGTTTGGGTTTTCATTCCTGAAGACTCCCGTGCGGTGATCATTTTGTGGGTTCTCTGCTCGTGGTTCCATGAGCGAGTCATGGATGACGGAGGTGGCTTTGTTTTTCCTCCTTCGTTCCATTAAATCACTGAATGTATGTACTTTCACCATGGTGTCTAACCAAAATCACTAGCAGTTCTGTTTTTAGGAATTTTATTACAGAGAATCCCAACTGTGACATCAACAGGCTTTTTTTATTTTATTTTTTATTGGATGCATTTAAATTGTACCTAATCGCCCTATGAATGTGACTATTTAAGATGTAAATTTTAAAACTTTCATTGTAAATTAAAGAACTATAATCTGGCTATTGGCTCTTCTGTTTCTCAGACTTGGAGAGAGGGGGCTTTGTGATTTTTGCCAGCTGTGTTTGACTTCCTGTCCTAATCTTCACTTGGTTACCAGCAGCACTGCTTTTGTGGCTCAGTGTGTGTTCCAAACCACTGTGGTCTGGCAGAATTTCTGCATCTCTCCAATGACAAGAGTTCATTAGGGGTGGTCCTTCCCTGCATGATGAGCTGTGATTGGGTATTCCCTTAGTATGATACATGAGAGGATGCAAAGTAATACTGCTTTGCATCTTGAGCAGAAACACGTTTGTCAGAATTAACTACCCCCTTTTATTAATCTGATACATACTGATACGTGAATGTATGATAAATTCATCACTTAAATAGGTTGTTGTAGCCCTGAAAAAGCTTATTGGAGATCCTGTGTGATCATCTGGTTTATTTTTGTGAGCTGATACCACTTTCATTCTAGTGTGCACATATATCAAGGTGGCTTGGACAGGAAAGCAACAAAACTACCTTTTTTTTTTTTAAGAAATTGTATTTAGAAATTCATCTTGAAGATGAACCAACAACTTAATTACATCAAATACTTTGAAACATAACGGCACATATATAATGAATGATTAAAATGTTTCTTTTACTGTTAGACTGCACACAACTCTTCAAGTTTTAGTATTCATATTTTGAATCCTGCAGTCTTCATTTTACATGTACGGTTCCGTAGTAGTGAAAATTGGGATAATGGAATAATTGAGTGGACAAAGAGCTTTTAACATGGTTTCAGTGCATTCTTGGACAGACTGTGTTAGTTATTTAAATACAGATTTAATGCAGACGTCACAAACTAATATAGCTTCATAAGTTGATGGGGAGGCTTTGTGTTGGAATGAAAAATGCGTTAAAGGATCGTAATTGCAAAATAAAGCTACTATTATGGAAGGAAGGAAACTGAATAATCACACCTGCAAACATCTTTCATTTGCTCCATTTGCCAGATGAAGTGTTAGTGGTTCTGCAGAAGTGCCAAGTTCTGTTCCATGCTAACAATTGAAGGACTGGTTAAAAGAAGCAGTGCATCAATCTTTGGTCTGGCTGTATGTTCTTTAGCTACGGATGAAACCTTTAAACACATGACTGAGGTAATAACTTAAGCACCATTTCAATCTTGAGGTGAGTTTAGGAGCCGCCTTTCTCAGGATTCGGTGTTTTCTTTGTCCTGTTCATCTCTTCGTCTTGTTTATTTTTTTTGCAGATCCAAAGAAGTCGGGGGGGGGGGGGGCAGGGTTTGGGGTCTAGGGCTTCATAAGTTCTTCATGCATACCTGGCAGCGGCTGATCCTAGACAGGAGCTGACCTGCCTTCAGTGTCTCGGACTCTGGCTTACTGTGAAAGTTCTGCTCGATGGACGTCAGCCAGAAGCTTTGCTTGTTGGCGAAGTAGTGGCAAGTCCCCTTGGCCCCGTTGCACTCGATGAAGGGCGTGGAGCGGAAGTCCTCCAAACAGGAGCCGGGGGATACCAGCGACTGGCCGCCACCTTCGCCGCCCGCCGCCGTGTGCTTGGAAAAGCAAGAGAGGTGGGGTCAGAACCTTAGTGCAGCACACGTGCGGGAGACCAGATGCCTGTGCGGTATCTAAAGTTGGCATCAGTGTGGCACAAAACAAAGAAGCGAGGCCTCACCATGAGGAAAGAGTAGCCGATCCAGAGACTGCGCCAGCCATCCGGGCACATGGGGATGGTGATGTCCTGGCTGTGGATGGCGATGGCCACTGATGGCGCCTCGCACACTGAGCAGCGGCTGATATACGGCTTGATCTCCGCCTCCTCCACAGGCATCATGGGAATGGGGGCGGTGGTAGAGAGCCAGTAGGACTTGTCATTGCGGCTGGCGTAGTAACAGAGGTCTCCGGGGTTGCAGTACAGAAACGGCATCGTGTTGAAACGTGGGAGGCAAGACCCAGCCAGGCCTGAACATATCAATATAAAAAACACAATCAGAATGTGGGTTTCGTATCAGGAACATGTGAAGATGCTGACGCCCTGGCAAGACTTACCCAGGTCCTGGTTGTGGGCTTTCTCCTGGCCCTCGAAGTAAAGCAGACTGTACCCCTCCCATAGCTTGGCCATGCCAATCGGGCACATGGGCGTCTGATCGGATTGGCTGTGCTTCACCAGCAGGTATCCCACGTTCACACTGCGCCCTGGCATCCCTGGGGAGCCAGGGAAGCCCGGCTGGCCTCGTTCTCCTACAGTCAGGGGACAAGGGGACACCGACACTGATCCGCCTTCACTGTGACCTCTGCTCTGTCTGTCATGAAAACAGACTCTGAATTAGGGGTTTAATGATTCTCCAAATCCACGGTTAAGTTCAGAACTCAATTTTTGTATTACAGTTCAGGTCACACCTCAGTTTGTTTTTTTTTTTTTTGGGGGAGGGGGGGGTTATGTTATGAGCTTGTGTATTTTACACGTTGCCTGCCAGCTGAGGAAGGTTTTTTTAAAATGTGACAATTTACATGCATTTTGTCTATGACATGATTGCCATCCCTATATTCCGCTGCATGACCAAAGTGATCCTAGACCGCTGACATGAATGTGCACCAGGGCTCTGCAGTTATTGTCCATCTTGTGATAATGAAACTAGATTGGCTTTTACCAAGCATGATCGAACAATTATGAATAGACCAAAATATTCATGTGACGACAATACATTAAGCGTAATATTAACAAAATATACAGCTTGCCCTAACTCTAAATATAATAAGTATTTTGTGATTTTTATGTCTTACAGTGTTAATTGTGAAATGGAAAAATTAGTTTTGTGACATTAGTAATGTTATGGGAGCTCAACAGGCTGGATCTTTGGGATTGAGTTGGGGTTGGGGACAAGGGGTGTCGAGTTTCTGCCTTCTGGAACCTCGACATGAGAACATAAATGTGTGTATTGCACTTTTGGTCTTGATTTCAGAACCATTACAGCATTACTCCAAATATACCAAGCTTGAAAGTAGGAGGTGGAGGGAATGATTTAGAAAGAGATTCTGACATGGCTGTATAAATGGGACTTTGTCTTTTGTAAGTTTATGAAACCAACAGCACTCGATATATAGTTCCAGTCATATGTTTGGACACGCCTACAAAGGAGAGTGACAGTGTCACATCACATGACCTGGTCACCTGACCTAAACACAGTAGAAGTGGTTTGGGAAGAGTTAGACTAGAGAGTGAAGGAAAAGCAGCCAATGAGAGCTCAGCACAGGCATGGGAGCTCCTTCAGGACAGCGGGAAAAGCATCCCAGGAGGCCGCCTCATGGAACTGGTGTAGAGGAGACTGTAGGGCAGCCAGTGCCTGGAGCAACTGGGATTAAGGGCCTTGCTCAAGGGAGAAAAATAGGATGACAAATATTGTTTTTTGTTTAATACTTCTTTGGTCAGTGCATAATTCCATATGTGCTATTTCATCGTTTTGATGTCTTTATTGTAAAATGTAGAGAATAGTGCAAATAAATCTTTGAATGGGTAGCTGTGTCCAAACGTTTGACTGGCACCGTATATAATATTATGCCTTTGCTATCAGTGTGGGTGAAAAGGCAGAGGTATTCTGAAGGGCTTTTAATGTGTGATATAGGCCATCTTAATGCTCTGGCCTCAGCCTGAACCATACTCCCCAGTTGAAATCCCCCTTCTAGATGCATCCTTACCTTCAAGGCCCTGCAGACCAGGGTGCCCAACTTGTCCTTGATCGCCACGGTAACCCGGTGTCCCTGGTTTGCCACTCACTCCTGGCATGCCCTTCTGTCCCTTTTGTCCAATGTACCCTTAGGGCCCCCATGACAGCAGAATTACACATTAGACTGGGTTTGGGTGGGAGGGTAAGTACTGGGCAGGGTGCTGGACTGGTGACTGGTCTTAGCCGAGCCCAGCTGCATAGAGCTGAGCTGCTTGAGCAAAACATTCAGAGAACTGAGAAAACTGAGACAAGGTTATATACTCTCTTCATACAAATAATAATAATAAACAACAACAAATGTCATATAGGAGGACAGTGAGTCATCTACCTGGGTCACCGGGGGGACCCTGGGGGCCATTCTCTCCAGCCCTTCCTCTTGGGCCTTGGATACCATAAGCGCCCATGGGGCCCCTCTCACCAATCTGCTTGATAGGGAGGGGGGCAGGACCCTGAGAGCCAGTGTCCCCAGGAAAACCTTTGAGGTCCCATTAGAGAAAAATCAGGATGAGAATGTGCACCACAATGGACAGACAGCCTGGTGCTGAGGTCACTGACAGCACCTTTTCGCACTGCTTCTGATTAGATGCTATCTCCTAACACATTATTAATTACCATGCCAAGCTAACGCAGCACGCAGGACGATGACGTTACCTGGAGGTCCAGAGTCTCCCTTGGGACCGACAGGACCCAGGTCTCCTTGTATGCCAAATCGCCCAGGAGTCCCCATCTCTCCTTGCTCTCCCCTTTCACCTTTGGGGGACATATGTCACAGTTCAGTCACATCATGTTTTTTTTTTTTTTTAAAAAGCACCAGCTAAATCCCTTCAATGATGTATTTAAACTACAGATCCATTGTGCAGCTGCTAAACAGGACAGTCATAGAAGGTTCCAGACCCTGTACCTTTGAGTCCCGGGGGTCCATCTTGCCCTTTGACCCCTGGATTCCCTTTATCTCCATAATCGCCCTTCTCCCCTTGTTCTCCAAAGGCTCCAGGGAGACCCCTGTCCCCCTTTTCCCCCTTTGGAGATGGGATCCCGGGGGGACCCTGTGTCCCAGGGTGACCTGTGAAACATCATCACCATACATGATCCAACTCATACAGAAACAAACAGCAATGAAGCTGCAGTACAAGAACATCCTCAACCTCCACTGCTTCCAGTATCTAAACAGTATTTTCCTTAAGCTTCCATCAGTTAGAGGATTCGGTGCATCTTATCCATCTATGGCCCACCTTTAGCTCCTTTTGCTCCTGGAAATCCAGGGTCTCCAAATGAGCCCTTCCTGTCTCGGCTTCCCTGTGGCCCTGGTGGGCCTGGAGGCCCTGGCAGTCCAGGTAAGCCCAGAATACCTGAGGAGAGCATGTATCCAGCAAAATGATGTTCTGTTATGTTCTATGGCAGACTGACACTTGGTTTCCTTACCCTAGGGTAAGGAGACAGGGTCTGGCTGTTTGTACACAATGCATCTCCAAGGTTTCAATGGATTATCTAACCACCGTATTCAAACTAACCAGGATCTCCAGGAAGTCCGACATTGCCACTTGACCCTGGCAAGCCACCAAAAGGGCTTGGGATTCCAAACTCTCCTTTAGTTCCCTTCACTCCGGGATCACCTTCAGGTCCCCAGATATCCAAGCCTGCCACAAAAAAAAAGAATAACATTTTCTATGAATGCCATGTCTATAAGATTCTATGAACACATCCATAACACATTATAATGCATCCACAAAGCATTATAGACATGGCTATAAATATTTATAAAAAGGCATAACACATAGCCATGATATGCATAAGAAATGCTCTATGAAGCTATCATCTACAATGCACTGAAGAAACCTTCAAGATGCAGTATAACATATCCTTAATTCTTATGCTGAGTATTGTAATGCCTTACAAAGGTATTTATTGTGCAATATAGATGAGCTTCATTTGAGTTTATGAAGTAGTATGTTCAGCATCATAATACCTTATGACTATCAACCCAAGATGGTTAATGCTTTATTGATTTCTATACTGACAGTTGTAATGCATTATAGGTGAGCTGAAGGTATAGTGTTACTAAAAAAAGCACCATCATTTTTCCAGCTGGTTCTTTTACAAATAAAAGAATTTTTCGTCTTTATGAATAGTCTTCCTAGTTAGCCTTAGCATGGATCTCACATCGCCCTGCTCAGACTGGTACCTGGGAGTCCTTTGGTGCCCTTTTGACCTTTCAAGCCATGCAGGCCAAAAATACCCTTGAGACCAGGAAAACCTGCAAGAAAGACACACGGCACTTACAATTAGTCTAACAAAGAAACAAAAAGGCATAAGTGACGAGCATTGGCAGACAGGCGTGGTAGATGGAGTGCTGTCATAATGACTGGCTTCTGTGCATGGTGACCTGCCACACACCTCTTTGTCCTGGAAGACCTGGTGCACCATCAGTGCCCGACAAGCCCGGGACTCCCGGCCAGCCCTTCTGGCCTGAGCTGCCGGGGAAGCCTTTGATTCCCTTAGAGCCTAAAAACACAACGTCAGCATTCAATACTTCTGCTGATTTTTACCCGAGGAAAACCATTTGCTACTACATAATCATAATAACAATAAAGATGATAGTACTAGGTACTTTGTTGATCCCCAAGGCAAAATTCTCTTTACGTCTCCCACAACTTGCTCTCTGAGGGTGAGAGCAAATTGGCTACCAAGCACAGCCACCCATAGCAGCTCCCAGGGAGCTGGAGGTTAAGGGCCTCACCAAAGGACCCGCAGATGTGCCGAAACCAGGCTGGTACTGACAACCTTCCGATCACAGGCACAGAGGTTTAACCCCCTGAGCCACACGCTGCCCACATAGCAGCTGTGGTGGCGGCTCCTGTCTTTCAGTAGAAAGCTGTGCACTTCTTTCTTACCTGGGTGACCCTGTGACCCCAGCAGCCCTGGCTCTCCTTTCATACCATCAATGCCATGGAACCCTGCAGTGCCGTGGTCACCGGGCTGACCGGGATGCCCCTCAAGACCTGTAGGTGAAACACAGTTGTCAGCAGCACAACTACGACACTAAGTGTGTGCGTGAGGAGACACGACGGCTGGGACATTCTTCCACCCTTCCACTTTTTTGTACTCGGTTGCCATTTTCAGGGTCATGGGGTCCAAAGCCTATCCTGGAAACTACTGGTATAAGGCGGGGAGTAAGCCGGGATGGGCCACCAACCCATCGCAGCATGGAGATTCTTATTGGCCTTTAATAATTCTTAAAACAGGGGGTGGGCAGTCTTTTACAGAAAGGGCCGGTGTGTATGCTGGTTTTCTCTGCATCTCCCTAATTAGATTCTTAATTAGAGGGCTGATTGGCTGAACACCTGGGTTTGAACAGCTGACTTACAGGTTATCCCAAAAACCCACATACACACCGGCCCTATGCGGATAAGATAGGCCACCCCTGTTTTACAACAACAATTAGTGAGATTTAGTCTGTTACAGAGTGACATTAAAAGGTGAGGTGATGGTACATTCACACTATTCTACCTCTGCTTTTAGGCCCAATCAAGAATCCTTCAGGTCTGGCTGATTTAGGGAATTTGGGCCCATAGTGTAAAAACTGCACTGCTCTGCTGGTTGCACCACTAGTGTTTGTGTTAAATGTTGGTTTGTTTCACAAACCAGGTTTTGTAATGAAGTCTGGCATTAATGGCAGGACACAAGCATGCCTTGCATCCACATCTCATTGTCCGTTACTTACCAGGGTCTCCAGGTATACCATCTTCACCTCTCAGTCCCGTGGAACCTGGCAGGTTGATGATCGGGCCTTCTTCACCTGCCCAAACAAGCTCCTAGTTAAACCGTTGAACTTGTGAGTAACACTACAGTTCTGTTATTCTCCTCCAATGTTAAGATGAAAACTACAGCTCTGAATGTAACCATGCATCTGATAGGCAGAGACCCACAGTAATAGCCAGAATGTTTCATACCTTTGCCTCCCTTTAAGCCCGGTTCCCCAATAGGTCCGTAGGCTCCTATTGATCCCTTGTCACCCTGTAACCGTAACACCAATGAGCATCGTTCGGGAGCCATGCCCAGTGCTCAAGTGCTGGTGGGCTGCCCCTACTTACCTTGCTCCCAGGCATGCCAAAAAACCCCTGAACCCCTTGGTTTCCAGTGGGGCCTGGCATCCCCTTGAGCCCTGTCAGGCCCTGTGACCCAGGGCTACCCTGGGTACCTTTCTCCAGGCTGGGCTCTCCAGGGAAGCCATCCAAGCCAGCGACACCTGGCACGCCTGGCATACCCTTGGTACCTGGAGGGTTAGACACAACTAGATTAAGAAACCAGTTATCTGGGTACAACCCCTGTAAAGACTTCAGCTCCAGTCAGAGTATTTGTTCCTATCTACATTGCTATGCACCATTTAAGGGCTAGCAATCAGTGCCCTAGTGCAGTGTTCCTAATTCGGTGGGGGGGAGGGAGGAGTTATTTAACCCTGATGAATGGTGATGACTGAATGCTTCATATGGTTGAAATGATGTTATAGCAAATAGGGGAAGGAGCTAAAACTTGGAATGTCTGGGGGTCTGCCAGGACCCAGTTGAGAAAGGCAGGCTTACCTCTAGGCCCTACGAATCCTTTTAGTCCTTCTTCCCCAGGATCGCCCTTAACCCCCTTCATCTCTAGCTTCATGACTATTGGGATTGTTGGTTTTTCACCCGGAGGTCCGACCAACCCTCTCTCACCTGACACACACATGCACACACATATAAACAATACACAAAGGTTATATAATATTTCTTTATTTTATAAAGCCTACTTCACCATTCACTAGTCTAACACAACAGATTTATGTGTGAATAAATGACATTTCATCAGCAAACTCTGGTGTTTTGGGTAGTCCCTATGCATGCTACTATTACTACAGGCTTCATGGAGCTCTGCTCTGCTTAGCCTGCTGGTTCTATGAGAGATGATCAAACATAAGACACCAGATCAACAGATGGTCCCCAGACTTACCCTTTTCGCCTCTTTGCCCAGTGATACCTTTCTGCCCTGGAGTACCTATGAAACCAGTCTCGCCTTTCACACCAGGAAGACCCTTTAGACCTTTGAGGCCCTGCCCTCCAGTGAAGCCTTGCAGGCCTAGTGAGCCTTTATAACCTGCATGGGAACAGAATTGCAACTGGATAATGGCAGATAAAAAGCAAATATGTTACTTTAAACTGCTTCATCATCTGCAGGATGGCTTATGGAAATGAGATGCCACTTCATTGGCTGGCGAGCGATAGACACAAACCTTTCATTCCTGGCATACCACTGAAGCCAAAATCGCCTTCTCCCCCTGGATCTCCAGGAGACCCATCGCTGCCTTTTGAACCAGTGTCACCTGGGTCTCCTGGGAACCCCTTCATTCCCACTGGACCAGGAGGTCCTGAATCACCCTGAAGCCCTTTAACTCCAGGGATACCTATACGACAAGACAAATAATGTATTTCTCACCACAGTTTATCAAGATGCCCAGATATTCACACAAAAACCAAAAGTATCTCACCAGGATCACCGAGTGCCCCCTGAGGGCCTGAAGGCCCTCTCAGTCCTGTTGCCCCAGGGTAACCAAGTGTTCCTGGTGGGCCTGCTTTTCCTTCTTCCCCTTGCAGACCGTAAGGACCCATTTCACCCTTGAAACCAACGATACCAGGCATTCCAGGCATTCCTGTGGGGAAGGTTGAAGTAGAACTGGGCTGTTGGAGCAACCTGCAACAGCTTGATTGAATGTGCATTTATACTTAGTCTCTGTTAATTATATTTCATTGCTATTGATCTGCAACCCTAACCAGGATAAGCAGCTGAAGGGGTGATGGATGGATGGATGGACGGATGGCATTGACCCCTTGTACTGTTGTGAGTTATTTCTCACCTGGATAGCCTTGTTGGCCAGGATCCCCAGGGGTACCCTTCAGACCTTGAAGTCCTGGAGGTCCTGATTCTCCAGATGGCCCAGGTAGGGCGTCCAGAACCTCCCCATGGTCACCCTTCTGTCCAGGATCCCCACGTTTGCCTGGTTTTCCTGGAATACCGGGTGTCCCTGGCTGGCCCCGGTCACCTGGTTTACCCCCATCCCCACGGGGGCCCGTAAAACCTGCAGTGTGTCACATTCAAATGCCGTCTTTTTTAAAAATGGCACATTTCTGTCATATTTATGATAATGTTTTTTTTTGCATATGGTTAATTTCATATACACTCAGCCACTGCAGTTGTGTTTACCTCCACTCAGACTCTCAGACAATGAGTTTTGTGGGACCCCCTGTTGGCCAGAAACTGTCACTACACTAAATATTAACACATTCCTACAGTATCTGCTAAACAGCTAGCTAGCCATGATCTTCAGAGTCTGCTCGCTAGCTGTTTATTTTGTTTTTGAAACATCTGAGGGGGCAAAACATAGCTGGAAGTCCAAAACCTACAAATCCAGACCAAGATTATGTTACAACCAACCAGTTAAGCATAAACAGTCAGTCACAGAGTACTCAAGTGGTTGGCTGAAGCAAAACCTTGGTCTGGATTTGTAGCTTTTGGACTTGAACTTTCCACCTCTTGGACACAGAAATAACCCACCCCTGTCCAAGCTTGTGGTTGGCTGGAACAGTTCTTGTGTAGCTGGGCATTATTCTCATTAATATACAATACTATCAGAAAAAAAACATTTAATTTTAGCCCATAGCATAATTAGCTAGATGCTAAAGCACCAGCATGGTGTAACAGAGATGGATGTTGTGAAACTGAGGAAGAAATTGGTAAGTTAAGATTAATCAGACACTCACCTGGGCGGCCTGGCACCCCTCCACCTGGATCTCCTCTCTCACCTTTGAGACCTTCCTCCCCAGGCAGTCCTGGTATCCCTTTACGACCAGGCGAACCTGAGGCAGCAAAAAGGCTTTTAAGATCTGATAGAGCTACTTCTATATTTACCATCTCATTCTTTGAAAAAATTCTTGTTGCACTGGACAATCAATAACGATTTTGGAGCTGAAACATTATTACCTGGGTGACCATCGATACCTGAAGGTCCTGGAAGGCCCCGTTCACCCGGAGGCCCTGGCAGAGCAACGCACTCTCCTGTGAAATCACAAGAATCCCACACTGCATAAGGCCCATTATTGTTCTCAACGCAGCCATGTCTCATTGACAGCATGCCGGAGAAAGGGTCATATGAATTACGCCACAACAACGCGACATTCAGTATGTCAGCATGTGCTGCTGCATCATGGGAAAGCCAAGGTGAGGTGTATAACGTTGAATTGATACTGAAATCGGAGAGAAAAAGAGGACATGGAGGTTTTATGAGGCGACGGCAGCACAAGCTGTCCAGTTGGAGGCGATACCTGCAGCGTTCATGTCACCACCATGTTCCAGATCACAGCCTCCTTCCAGAATCAAGAGCAAAGGGTACCACAGAGGAAGGTTAGGGTTAGCCCAGTTATACACCCAGATAAGCACCACGTGCTGAAGCTACACCCGCATAGGTCACAGCAGAGCCCATAGCCCACTGAAATGTAGCAAGACTCCCAGCAGAGCATGGCGTCAGTAAGTTAACTGAGTTTATGTGTTGAACCTTCAGACTGTAATTACTATTATTATAAATATTGTTAATCGTTCAGTAGGCTAGTATGGCTATACACAGCTGAATAAAATTGAATGCCTTTATGTGCACTGTCAAGTAGAGAAATCAAGAAAGATTAAGAAGGAGATGAAGGGACTAACCCGGAAGGCCTTTGGGGCCAGGGGGTCCTGCTTGGCCATCAGACCCCGAATCACCAGGAAGACCTGGCAGCCCCTTTTCTGCACCTAGAACTATGCCGGGGTCCCCTGGATCCCCATGGGACCCTGGAGGGCCGGGAGAACCCTTCACTCCCTTCTCTCCAGGAGGTCCAGCGGGCCTATCGCCCTGAAGCATAAACCAGAGGATACATATGAACAAAGACACCCACAGACAGACACGCACAAACGCACACAGGTTTGCAGTTATATCTTTGTGCAGACTCTCCATTTCTACAGGGAAAACTCTAATCCTAGCATAACAACCTTGACCTCTAAGCAGCCCTAACCCTAACCATAAGTAATCAAACAATTTAGAACTTCTGGGAAACACTTTACATTACGGGACCCAAATACTTAGTAATAACTCAGTTATTACTGAAGTACAAATCATGGACGGATATAGTCACTACTTGTGATAAAAGATGCCTCGATTTACTGAACAAACATGAGATCAGTATTTCACTTGTTATTCATGACTCGTTCCTTCAGTAGTTCCTTAGTAGTTCCTTCACTGGTTCAAAAAGGTTTACAAAGAGATGCAGAAGCATAGGGTCATCCTTTACTCAAGAGGACACAAATAATGTGTATATACTTACTTAGTGCATTAATTTATCAGTAACTAAGTGGTTTTATGTACCAATCCCACGTTCAGCATTAGTCAGTCATGATGGGTCATGTATTCCATTTAGGAACTATATTAGTTAATAGTTAACTAACTAGTTAATAATTAACTAAGTCCCTGCATGAAATACATAAGCCATCATAACTGATTGATGAACTAACACTTAGTTAATTAATACATTAAGTAAGCGTGTACTACTACATTGTATCCCCTCAAGTACAGTGTTAACACTTGTGTTATTCATGACTTGTTTCTTCAGTAGTTCCTTCAGTGGCTCCTTCAGTAGCTCACAAAGGTTTACAGAATTAACAGATATAGTGACAAATATAGGAACTGTTTGAGAGATGCAGAAGCATAGGGTCATCCTTTACTCAAGAGGACACAAATAATGTGTATATACTTACTTAGTGCATTAATTTATCAGTAACTAAGTGGTTTTATGTACCAATCCCACGTTCAGCATTAGTCAGTCATGATGGGTCATGTATTCCATTTAGGAACTATATTAGTTAATAGTTAACTAACTAGTTAATAATTAACTAAGTCCCTGCATGAAATACATAAGCCATCATAACTGATTGATGAACTAACACTTAGTTAATTAATACATTAAGTAAGCGTGTACTACTACATTGTATCCCCTCAAGTACAGTGTTAACACTTGTGTTATTCATGACTTGTTTCTTCAGTAGTTCCTTCAGTGGCTCCTTCAGTAGCTCACAAAGGTTTACAGAATTAACAGATATAGTGACAAATATAGGAACTGTTTGAGAAAAAAATATGGATCACAATTTATTAATGATGAATTAACATTAAATCACTATGTAACTCAGACTTAGTTTGTGGTTAATTAATACATAACTAATAACATAGTATGTGTACCCCATCAAGTAAAGTGTTACCCACTTTTGGCATTTTTGATTTGTTTTTGATTGCAGTTACAGATTTTTATAAAACTGAGTTTCCCCTTGTGGTCCCCACAACATCAGAATAACAGGTTTTTACCACATTGTGGGGACATTTGGTCTTCACATTACAATATACAATATCAGTCAAAAGTTTTTGCACACCACAGGTTTTCATCACTTTTCCATGTATTTCATAAACTGCAGATTTTTTTTTTATTCTTGTTAAGCATTATATAAAAGGCTAGTTGAGTGAACAAACTATAAGTGAAAAAGTCGAATAAAACAAATTTCCGTTATAACATGGAATAAGTATGTAACAGTGCATGTTTGACACCATATTAACTGGTTGTGTGGTGATGGCATAGTCAGATTGTAGGCTATAGTTACAGTTGAACCTCGATACTACGTGCAAGACGGGATGTCAAAAACATGTACGTTATAAGCGTAGAACGTTGTAACCACTTAGTGCAAGATGGATGAAAGAACTCACGAAATATCCATGTCAATGATAAAACTGTAATAGAACAGACCCTTAAATTGACTACAAAACAAACAAACACATTATTACTTGTTAAATAATTCAACAAAGCTCATTTGGATCCTTGAAATTTTCCTTAAAGTTTGCCAAGCAACGCAATAGACAAATGTGCATTGTCAGGCAAAGATCAGGTAGATAGCGACACAAGTTGTGGTGGGCGGGTAGAGCGCTGTACGTTGTAATGATGGTTAGTTTTCGTATTTTCTCAAGAAATGTGGACGTTGTATCGAAGTTTACGCTGTAAGGGTGTACACTGTAAACAATGGCTGCTATTGGAATAATACATGGGCTAAAAACGGGAATTAGAAACCTGTACGTTGAAAAGGTGAAAACGTTGTATCCGGGGTACGTAGTAACGAGGTTCGACTGTAGCTGTTTCATCCAACGAAACAGAGCAGTATTTAATGTCCCTTTTAGAAAGAATGCCTCAGATTTGCTCTGCTGTTATAACTGATAGAGGAGGTTACATTGATGAATGAAATATCTGACATTTTCTTGCTAATAAAGGTACTCAAATGGTGAACATACTGTGAATTTATTTGTTAGCAAAGAATATTGGGTGTATTTTTAATAAATGTTAAGTGAGTAACATTCAAATGTAGAAAATCTCAGAGTGAGAAAAAACTTTTGACCGGTAGTGTACATGTAACCCCTGACACACACACATACAGATACCCTATACCCTCTTATGAACAAAAGCATTATGGGTATACATGAGCAGATTCTTTATGATCATTTACAATTTAAAAGAGTACAAATTCAACATCTTGCTATATTGGAAGATTTTACATTGTCCAAAGGACATCAGTTAATATGTAGCCTCCAGAAGAGAGGAGGGACTCACAGGAGGACCTCGCATGCCAGGAATTCCAGAAAATCCACTAGGTCCTGGTTCACCTGGGTTTCCAGTGTCCCCTCCTACACCAGGTTCCCCTGGGTCACCCTGAAGTCCTACGAAACACCCAGAGAGTCACCAAGCCGGCTGCTAAATCAACCATGTGAAACACCTATTTGTTTGCTATCGCCATTAGCATTTTCAGCCCTATCATTAGCTGGAGATGCCTCTAAGAAACATAGGCTGTTCCCTATGAAGTGGAAAGGGAGATCACACTGTGGGCAGGCGTGTGGGGGCCGCAGGTACCTTTTTCGGTGGCTTCCCTCTGCTCTCCTTTGCGGCCCTTGGGACCCGGAGACCCTACTTGACCTCGGTAACCCTGGAGATTTATGATTGAGAAGGAGCTTATTAAGGAGTCATGCCTGTGTGGCTGGATCTGCAAATGGCTTGTTTTATGCTGCATTATCTCATCCCATGTCCAAAAGGGAAACTGATTCCACAGAATCCAGGAATTGCAGTTACATAAAGAAGGCAATGAACCCCAAATTACATTTATTCATTTATTTGATGCTTTTATCAAACAGTTCCTTACAATAGAGGGAAGGGTTATAATGTATCTGACACTGATAGTGCAAAGCTCTACTAGTTAATAAAAACTGTGTGAGCATCCATCCCTCTATCCATCCATTTTCTGAAGCCACTTGTGCTATTCAGGGTTGCGGGGGGTCCTGAGTCTATCCCGGGGCCTACAGGTGCAAGGCAGGGAACAACCCAGGATGTGGCGCCAACCTATTGCATGAGCAATGTTAGGTAATTTGGTTATCAGACTGAATAATATTGTAAAGGGGGCCTGTGTGAATAAGAATAGCTAATCTGACAGTGGCTTGTGTGTCATCCCCAAAAGGTCACAGCTTACCGGCAAGCCGTCTTCACCCTGTGGTCCGGGCTGGCCTCTGTCTCCTGGTTGGCCCCACTCGCCTTGGATGCCTTTTGTGCCGGCTGGCCCTGGTGGGCCAGCACGGCCGGGTGGGGACTCCACAGTACTGCACTGGCAGGGCCCCGGGTCTCCTAGAGGAAGGGGCCCATAGGAGATATGCTCAAATCGGCTCAGGTCTCACCTGGGAAGCACTATGATATTCGGACCAAGGATTTTGGCTGAGAATGCAAGAACAAACAATCTGCCATGGAGACAGATGTCAAAGCTTCACCTTTAGGACCTTTCAATCCAGCAAGTCCTGGACGCCCAATTTCACCTACTAAACCTTTAAACTCAATTTCCCCTGAAAAGCAAAAAAATACAAAAAAAATAAAAAATTGGTGGGTGCATGAACCGTCATTTTGTCCATCAGTGCTGCACACAATAGCCATCTGCCACACCGTCATGGCGTCTCCCTAAGCAGCAGAGGTCACTCCTCTCCAGACTGCTGTTCTTCTTCGTCCCACCATAGCACTGGTGTCCACTTACCCAACACTCCATCCATGCAGACCCACAGATGAACCACGTGTTTGCTCCCTCCCAGCTCCCCGCTAGACAATCTGAATTTTTCCCCTACTGGGAGCTGGGAAGGAGCAAGATCGTGGTCCATCTGCAGGTCCACGAAGACCAGATTGGGAAACACTGACTTACAAGATCCTTTAAGACCGGGGGCTCCAGGAAGGCCAGGCAGACCATCATCACCAGGAGATCCAGCGATCTGAGCAGGAGCTCCAGGATAGCCAACAGATCCTTTGGTGCCTTTCTGTCCCTTCTGCCCAGGGGGACCAACAAATAAGCCTAGGAATCACCCAAAAGAATAATGTTTGGCTTATTGCTTTCCAACTGTAAAACGTTCTTTGGTCACCAAAGAACTAGAGAGATAGGAAGAGTAAAGGACAGTTCATGCATTTGGAACTGGTCATGCCCTAAATGCCATCTTACCACTGCTGGGCTTGGCTGGAGGTCCGGAAGGACCTGGTAGACCCCTCTCTCCCTGTTCCCCGGTCTCACCCTGAGGGCCCATCTCACCCGGAGGGCCTGGAGGCCCCACTGCGATTTCAAAACAAGCATGGATTGGCTGTCAGAATGAATAATACATCAGGTGATAACCCTAAACATTCATACTCAGTTATCATATGACATACCTAAAGCAGTCCCATCATCCATCACATCACCAGGGTCTCCCCTCTCACCCTGAAACACAAGTCTTGGTGTTATTCAACAAATACATCAATTACACTTTGGTACAGTTATTATCATATGTGTGTTTTTACTGCAAATAAATATTAATGGGGACCCAAAATTCTGACCTTGTATTGTGACTGTAATCTTTTGTGAAATTGGACCTGTTTAGCAACTCGTATTAATTGGCCCATACTGACCATTTTATTGGCAATCAAGAACACCAAAAATGAGACAGCTGTCGGTCCCATTGGAATCACCTGAACTTGAAGTTAATAAAATATTTA
>JABFEA020000001.1:45470609-45503045 GCA_019775915.2 Cyphomyrus plagiostoma
GACTCCTGCGTCATACAGCCTACTCAGACTCCTGCGTCATACAGCCTGCTCGGACTCCTCAGACATACAGCCTGCTCAGACTCCTCAGACATACAGCCTACTCAGACTCCTGCGTCATACAGCCTACTCAAACTCCTGCGTCATACAGCCTGCTCAGACTCCTGCGTCATACAGCCTACTCGGACTCCTGCGTCATACAGCCTACTCAGACTCCTGCGTCATACAGCCTGCTCGGACTCCCCAGACATACAGCCTGCTCGGACTCCTCAGACATACAGCCTACTCAGACTCCTGCGTCATACAGCCTACTCAGACTCCTGCGTCATACAGCCTGCTCAGACTCCTGCGTAATACAGCCTACTCAGACTCCTGCGTCATACAGCCTGCTCGGACTCCTCAGACATACAGCCTAAGGTCTGTTCAGCCTGTTCAGAATCCTGAGATGTACAGCCTGTTCAGAATACTGAGATGTATACTTGCTTCCATGATCCCGACAGGACACGAGGGCCCCTTCCAGACTAAATGATACATTCATGACTCATTATTTGGGCCTTTCCTCCACAAAGATTTGAGAGTATACAGTGCACATGAGGGACAGATTTGTCAACACTTTGTGGAATTGAATCTTATAAACAGAAACTCTATATAGATGTCTACTATTAAATATGTTTAGAGATCGTTCAAACATATCCTGTTACACTCACCAGCTATGTGAGGCATGTATGAAGAATGTGAGAAAAACATGATTTCAGAGACAGGTGGTTAAAACCGGCAAAGAAAAAGTGAATTTTATTCCAGTGGAAGGATGAAAATTTAGAATGAAAACCATAAGTACTCAGTGAACATGAGTATTTCTATGATTTCCTCCATGGTTAACATTACTACCAAAGCAGTGGGAATGTTGGCTCATACAAAATATTCAGTGTAAACAGTGGTAGTCATCTTTGGGTTAGAGCAAGGGTGGCCAATCTTATCCGCAAAGGGCCGGTGTGTATGCAGGTTTTCACTGCAACTCCCTAATTAGAGGACTGACTGGCTGAAGAGTCCTGACACCTGGGTTTGAACAGCTAAACTACAGGTTATCCCAAAAACCTGCATACACACCGCCCCTTTGCGGATAAGATTGGCTGCCGCTGGGTTACAGGATGTGGTCAAGGTGCACGGTTGCTAATCTCCCCATTAGGATACGATAACCTAGGACTGTTGCCTCACACCTCTGGGACCCAGGTTCCGATCACAGTCCAAAAACATGCCGAGGCTGATTGGAGTTGCCAAATTGCCCGTAGGTGCGCATGTGTGAGTGAATGGTGTGTGAGTGTGCCCTGCGATGGGCTGGCCCCCCATCCAGGGTTATTCCCTGCCTCGTGCCCATTGCTTCCGGGATAGGCTTCGGACCCCCCACAACCCAGTAGGACAAGCAGTTTGGAAAATGGATGGGTGAAACAGGGGGGTATTTACATTTTTAAGTGGATTTGTCTAGTGGTGGTCTAAAAAATACTTCAATACAAATGAATGCTGGGAGCCTCAATCAGAAATTTTGGATGTGTTTTGGTACAACAGAAATACCACATGCAGTGCAGTGTAGCTATGACTGGGAAGAAGAGCCCACTGGAATACAGCTCAGAGAACACCAGCATCAGCTAAAGTAGATTCTACAGAACAGCTGTGATGATAGACCATTAACTGAAATCAATTAACACTCTATCTGCGGGTGGAACATTCCCTCTTTCTGCACCAATAAGGGCATAACATTGCTTCGACAAATCATGAGGAATTGGTTTTGTGTAAATTGGACTTTTCCACATCTCCTGAGGATCACTGGCCTTCATCTTGTCTGGTTCCACTTGCTCTGCTTTGCTGGTCAGTGCTGAGGTTTTTTCGTTCTCATGACACAGCTGCTGCCCACGTTTTCAAATTGTTGGGCACCAGCCAATCAGGCAATTACAGGAGAGTTTCAGAAATAGGACTTCTAGAAAATTTATCGTTTGTAAATTCTTGTTCATTGTTGCTTCCAAGATGATTTTCAATATGAAACAGGAGACTGCCTTCGATTTTGAAAACCAAAAATCATGTGAATAAATAAATAAATGTAAAGAACACCTTCAAAAAGTTCTGGTGTTTCATAGAAATCAAACTTAATAGCAAGACAGAGATAAACAATCACCTGAGGTGAGTTTCGGTGCAGTCTAAATAGAGACAACGTTGTATACAAATCCTCTGCTGAACAGTCAACAGCCCACTAATGCTAAAACAAGATGACATACTTGACAGTCCTGTGCTCCAGACTAAATATAGGGTGATGTGTTCAGTGGCCCTCTGAACACCACTGACCTCGTAATGCCGTCAAGCTCAGTAATGGTTTGTTTGTACCAGCCTGAATGGGTGGGTGTGCTGGGTGGGCTCCTTTGCAGTGATGTAAATGTTACCACTGAAGTAAGAAATGAATGGGCGAGTGAATTTTCATGTACAGGTGTGACATGTCAAGCATCTACTGTAGACCTAAGGAGCACCAGCTTGGACGTGTGGGGAGGCGGTGTTTGTGGTTTATCAACAGGTGCAACACAGAGCTGAAGTAATTTTCCTCGCCTGGGGGTATTTCCAGTTAAACTAGTCCTGGGTAGGCTTACTGAGACAAAAATGTTCTGAGGGCAGAACGAAAAATTGATTTTCTCTTTGCATCAATCAGACTGTAGAGGAGGTGGGTCCGAGCAACTGGAGAAGGCAGGACCAAGATGTCTAATTGGTTGATCCTAGTTTCTTGGACCCACCTCCTTTACAGTCTGATTGGTTATCTCTCTGAAGCAATCATTATTCATTCTGCCCTGAAAATATTTTCCCACGAGCCTCAATCTACAGAAGAATCAATAAGTTCTAATAAAAATGCAGCAGAACAAAGTCATTAATGCTTTTCTCCCTTTTACTCTCTGCCTGCACTACCTTAGGCTCTACTGATGCTAGTTTTATCCAGTCTTAGTCTGATGGTGTCATGCCCTGCAATGGTTACAATGGCCATAAAGCCACTAGTTCAGGTTGTTGGTTGCTCCAGGGGGTTGTCTCCTGAAGCTTCTCTCCGGCACGTGCTGGGCCACAGAAGGTCCCTCTCCACTTTCTAAACGCATCTCACATTGCAGATTAATTAATAATTAGGGGTGTTTCTGCCAGTGTGCACTGCTTTGCCTCACACATTCAGAGTTGGGGACTCAAATTCCACCATCATTCTGTGTGTGTAGAATTTGCACATCATGTCATGCAAGTCTCCTCCAGGTACTAAAGTTTGCTGTCAGAGTCTGAATGAGACATGGGGTCTCTAAAAATCACACAGGATGTGATTGTGTATGTGCATGTGCGTGTGTGTGCATGAGCTTGTGTGTGTGTGTGCGTGTGCTTGTCTGTGTGTGTGTGCATGTGCTTGTGTGTGTGTGCATGTGTGTGTGTGCCTGTGCTTGTGTGTGTGTGCATGTGTGTGTGTGCATGTGTGTGTGTGTGCATCTCTGTATACGTGCATGTGGTTGTCTGTGTATGTGTGTGTGTACATGTACTTGTGTGTGTGTGCATGTACTTGTCTGTGTATGTGTTCGTGTGCTTGTGTGTCTGTGTTTGCGAGTGCACACCAAGACACCATTTCCTCAAAAAATGTCCATGTCTTTAAAATAGCTCCCAATCAACTAAAAAAATGCATTCAGCTTGGACCTTGCCAAACGGACTATCCCCCCCCTCCGTCCAGCATCCTGTCTGAGACACCTGATCTTTGACCCTGATGCTGTTATCCTGCTAAATCTAGCCCTGTGATTAGAAGCTGAGAACAAAGTTCCTTTTAGCTCCCTGTCGCAGCCTTTGCCCACGCCTTTTAATGGGCTTGCTCAGAGGAGGCTCTGTGCTCCGTGTCATCAGCCTATCAGAGTCTCTCCTGCTGTCCCTTAACAATGTGTCCCTTGTTATGACCCTTGTCTTTAACTTTTAAGGCTCAAATAACATAATATGGACGTACTCAAAAGCAGGCAGCTGGGGACGGTGCCTTTGCATTATGTCAAAAAAATTCTTTTATGCCAATAACATTATTACGAGAAGATGGTCAAAAGCGTGATTCCTATTTACTGATCTTCTGAAAGGCTCTGAGCAGATCTGGTGTGGGGGTTTGGCATTCCTGGGGGGTTATTTAAATGCCTCTAGGAGGAGCTAATGCCCCCTCCTCACCAAGTGACGGAAGCCATCTAATAAGGCAAATTTATTCACTCTTTGGAACACTGGTGTACTGTAGTGTGTGTTAGGTACAGATTTGTGATCGACTGAATGTGTAATTAATTAAGCATGACGGAGCTGTGATTGGAGTAGCACTATGTCTCAGTAGGTAGCACTGAGGCCTCAGGCCTGCATGGTTGGGGGTTTGGATCTCGCCCCCATTGCCTGTGGAAATCCAGGATCTACGTATGGAGGGGGTGTCATTAGAATGTTGATGTTAGTTGATGTGTTTTGGGAGATTTGGTATGTTTTGGGAGATCCAAACTATTACACAAAACATTAAGATAACTGTCTTGCCAGAAAACTATTAAACCACATTAAGGGGATAAACATAGAAAACCTAATAACAGAAAAACGCATAAACAAACCATGTGTTTTCAAGTGCATCACGGAAGTGCAACCAAGAGCAAAGGGGCTCATGCCCAGAATTTGCTAACCCAGAGTTTGCTTGCTTCGTTTTTTTTCATCCCACAAACGGTTTTCTTTACAGGATTTGGCTTAAGTGTTCCAGCTTGTCTTCTGTAAAATGTAGGGGCTCATTGCTACAGACCTTGTCACACATCAAAATGCCATTTCATTTGCTGAAGATATATTTAATACGGTTTTATATTTAATGCTTTGCTTCAGATAAAAAAAAAAAAAACAGTTATTTGAAGTTATATTACTAATTAAATTATGAATTAACTGAATTAGTGGTGAAATTTAGAGTAAATGTGGAATGGCTGGGTTACCCCTGAGGAGAGATTTTGGAACGGAAGCAGCATTCATCTAGCCAGCCAGTAAGATATCAGTGATTTTCTAGCGAGCAGAAAAAATTATTGCTAGTTTTTATTGTGTTGTAACGCTAAATGTTTTTTTTCTAAGGAAATATACACTTACTATGCGAAATAAATTGCTTTAAACACGCTTCATGACTCCCAACGACTTTATATAGAGTACTTTATATAGTTTCCTGCTTCCATTTCCAAAAATGTTCCATGCCTTGTCATATTTGCCGTGAGGAAAACAGCAGACATCTATTTATGAATAAGTTCCTTTTGGTCCATGTCTTCTTAATAGCAACAGGAAAAAACATGTGATATCCTTGGTGGGGGTGTGGGGGGGGGGACTTGGGGGATCTCTTACTGCTGCAGTCTGTTTAAAATGAAAGGCATCAAAGATGCAGAGGCCCCAGCAGGCCGGCACCGCGAGCGCAGCCCCCATCGCTCCTCTATGTACAGCGACTCCGCATCTCATGTTGTTCCATAATACTGGAAATTTAATGGAAATTTAGTTCAATGTAGCAAAGACACAAAAACATTCCGCTCTGGAAATATTTATAGATACCCCCTATGTTCCCCAGGACAACATCTGGATACATTCCGTGGTTTGTTCCCATGTACTATCCCATAAATCAAAGACTCTGTCACACAACTTCCTGTCTAAATTATTCGACTGCTGGTTCCCAGGACCGCTGGTCACAAACCGGCTTCAGGTAAGGACTAACGCCGCCTACAGGGTGGTGCTACATCGGTCTGGCTTCTTCCCTGCCAAAATCATTAAAAAAAAAAAGCCCACATAATTCTAATTAATGTCTTCAGTGATGGCTTATTCGGTCATTCCCTAAAGGGACTCACTCTAACAACACTCTCCCAGCTCTTGCAACACCAAGTTAAACTGGCCAGTATCTGCTGATGGTGATAATCAGTCTTCTCCATGTGAGAATACTTCCATTTGCAGCTTAATGCAGATGTTAGACCCTCTTCTGCCAGCAAGGACACAGACTTTGTGGACTTCGCGCCATGTCCAACAGCAGATGAACAGCCGTAAACTATTCTGTTATGCACTGGTGTTTGTACAGTGGCCACTTAATGATTTCAATGCGCTGTACAGCTGTGTGTAATCTACAGAGAGAGCTTGGGGGGGTGAATGGAGGAGGAGTTTCCATCCGTATGTAGAGACTTATCTGAAAGCATGTGTTGTAGGTCTTGCTTTCTTGCAGACCAGCACTGGATTGTGCAGCACCACAGACCCATAGCACCAACAGACATGTCAACACAAGGAAAGGGCTCCAAACACATCCCATTGTTGAGACTAAATAATTATTTCTCAAGATGTGCCTGTTTAGCAGGATGATAAACAGCTTCTCTTTCCACCCCAAATGTGGCTGCTGATTCCATAGGGGAAATGTCTGGAAGAAATTCCCCAAAACATCCCTCTTGTGTTGTCCTTTCCCATATGACTCACCCCAAAACCTTCTCACTGTGGATGCTACCACATGAAGATCCCAGGTGGAACAGCAAACAGCACAGACAAGAAACAGACTGGAAGATGACTGAAGCCATCTGCTGGGGAGGAAGACCCCCCTGCTCAGTCTGGTCACGGTCACCGGAGGGAATTACACCTGTTTAATATAATTTATTTTATAAACATTACATATCTTTATACATATTATATGTTTCACTTCTTACTATATATCACCATTTTTTGTTTATATCTTTCATCCCATTGTCAGGTGATCTTGCCCCATTCAAGCCAGGAACAGCTGTAAATGAGGCAATGGGGTGGGACTGGGGGGGGGGGGGGTGTGTGTAGTCTCTCAATAACTTGCTGTACGGCGGATGTGAGCAGCCGGGGGAGGCACTGCAGCGACGGTGTATCACAGTGACCCAC
This sequence comes from Cyphomyrus plagiostoma, assembly GCA_019775915.2. Classification (NCBI taxonomy): domain Eukaryota; kingdom Metazoa; phylum Chordata; class Actinopteri; order Osteoglossiformes; family Mormyridae; genus Cyphomyrus; species Cyphomyrus plagiostoma. The sequence continues at coordinate 45,477,501 of JABFEA020000001.1, forward strand.
AGAGAGCCTGTCCTTACGGAGCAGTGCTCTCTGGGAACTGGAGCATTGGGGAATGCATCGGCGCCCTGGCCTGTGACCTGAGATGTGGACGGTGGAGTGTGCACTGGCCCACATCAGCGCATAGCTGTCCCAAAATGGGCAGAGGGCGGCACGTCGCAGAGAGCGCTTACAGGCACTGCGTGTGGAAATGCTGCTTGCATTTTTTTTTTGTTCAAATTAAGAGAAACAGCAGCTGGAATTTAAGGCATCCAGGACAATCAGCCTGCTTTGTGTGTGTCTCCAGCGGGGAGGCCCAGTCTCCTGACCCCGGGGCCAGGGAACCGGCGCAGTGACGCAGCCGAAGGAATGCGCTTCCTTTACCGTCGCATCACTCCCTCTCTTGCTCTGTTTTTGCTCTGGGATGTCTGACATCAAACATGAAAAGACAAACCCATTTCCTCAAGCATCTTGGTGTTATTTTAACTTCAAGGAAATTCATAACATCGCGTCAGGCCTTTTATAACAATAGCTACTTGACTGAAATAGCCAGAATTTAACAGATGGTTTCCATGGTAAGACACATCAAGCCATCATAACAGTACATATCCCACTCCGGTCACCGGTTATACATTCTGTTCCCCCCAAGGCAAGAATTTATTAAGTAAAAAACTTTAATCCGACCCTTATGGTTTGTCTTAAAAAAATCCACTCTGATCTTAAGGTACCTTAAGCCATTGTCTTTGGGCACGCACATTGAAGAGGATAAAAACAGAAGAACATGGAAGTAACCAATCAGATTGCCCTTCTGTGCACCAGGCACCAATGGGAAGGTACCAGTGCATGAGAAGCTGAGGCCAAAGATCCTTATCATAGGTCAAAAGTGACACAATGCTGGCGGTGCTGCAATATTAATCCTTAGTTTGATCCTCAGAGACAAAATTGCTACTTACCCTTGCCCCCTTCTCCGGGAAACATTTACAGCCCCCACTGCAGTCTCTGCCCCCGCATGGTCCACTGAACTTCTTTCCCCCCTGGGAGAAAAAAAGAAGCAGGGAGGTGTCATTGGAATGTGGCATATCACAATGTCTCCACAACAAGCAGGTGGTGAACTTAAGCCCATGAAAAAAAGTTCTTTCTGTATAAAAGGCACCTCTAGCTGTATTACGAGTCCCTGTACTGGGTAAGCATTTATAAAAGATGGATAGATGGATGGATGGATGGACAGATGGATGGAGTTCCAGGTGTTTCCTATCAATGCAGTCATTATTTTGTTCCGTATCTTATGTGTATGTGTCTGGTTAGAAAAGCCAAAATTTTCTTCAGTATCTGCAGACTGACATGGACCCCAATACACAATCTTCCAATTCAACACCTTTATGTCTGTCGTTTCACAGCTGTTCCCACAGTCACGCCACTGGCCATCTTGAGAAGTTTCCTCAAACCGAAAGGTTTAATCCGTTAGAGCGTCTCACCAATGCTATGTGATGTTTTGTAATTTTTTTCAAAAACATCAACAAAAAAAAAAAATGGAATACCAGAAAGAAAAGACGTCAGGGAATATAAATTTCACATCTCATTTTGAAAGTCAAACAATCGAGTGTTTAAGCAGTGTTTTGATGATAATTTATTTGCTATTTAGGTCTCGGTAACCAGGGCCCAAGAAGGAAGGGCTTTCAGGTAAGATGGATGGATTGAACTCACTTAGGACTCACTCAGAACTCACTTAGGACTCACTCAGAACTCACTTAGAACTCACAGACTGCAGCAGTATTTGCTATAGTTTTCAGTGAGAATTTCAGCTGATCCCCATGTTTTTGGACTGTAATGGAGGACCTATAAAGACACAGGGAGAATAAGCATAAACAGAACTGGGGCCAGATTTGAAGGCCTAACTACACAAAGCAGTTACAGTCCCACCATCCTGATTTTATATGCACTGCTGCTGTTACTGGTGCAGTATGGATGACTCATTAAATACAGAAACAGTAGATTCACATGCAGAGAAAAGTGACAGGTAGTTATTCATTAACTGCTTCATATTCACGCTGGACAAGAAGCATTTTCACGATTCACTCGTCTGATCAGTATATGTGCTTGAAAAGCTAACAGACATACCTCAACAATTTGGGTTAAGTGCTTGAAGAACAATTTTGTTTCTATCAAAAGAGAAACTTTAGGTATAAATGTGTCTATTACTGCAGCAAAGAAACTCAGAATGAAAGGTGAAGATCAAGCAGTAAACCACTCATTTCCTGTACGGCTGCAATGGTTTATCTTACTTCTATATAAAGAAAAGGTGAAAATTTCATTGCCTGTGTAAAGACAAACATTATCTAGTCAGTAGCATAAGACTAAGCTGAGGACAGGACCACCGAGACGCATCACGAAACAGCTAACTGAGTCATTTACGCAATTTTCATTAAGGAAACTCCAGACCATTTTAAACAAGTTGTGGCTAAAGCTCCCTTTACAGTTTAGTCCTTAAGGGACAGTTGGACCGCCCTGAAAGGCCTCAGCTTTAAACAGCCCCGAGCCTTGGAGTCCTCTGCAAGTAAATCCTGTTTATTCCGCCTGTGTGCAACAGCAAGACCGCGGGAATAATACAAATTCCCGCCACCACACTGACGTGAGGTTCTCAACATAGGTCAGACAAAGACCACACTGGCTTCCACACTGGCTCCATAAAGAACTCTTTTTGTTCTAAGATAAGTCTTTTCATGCTCTCACATCTCTTCCATACAAAAGCCAATTCTCCCAGAGAATGCAGGCTGTTTTACTTCACTTACATCCATAATAAGATTCCTACCCATGGTTTCAAAGGGAATACTGCCCATGTAAACCTGAATGGGATTTTCTGTCAGGAAATAAGAGTATTTTTTAGAATATGTGGTTCCTTTTAGTTTTTCCCCAGAGGACACAATATAAAATAAATACATTACCGTCGGCACATATTTACATTTTTGGCATTGATCTCATTCTCTATACTTGCTTTGTTGGATAGCTAATGCCAACACCAAGTATGAAACAGCCTCAGAAGAAAAGTCCCTAAATGATTTCAAATTGGGTTTCATTTGCTTTCTACCTAAATGTCCTGGAACAATAAAAAAAATGTTTTGAATGCCCATACAATGAAGCAGAAAGATCCGGAGGAGTAATAAAGCCGGCCATAACGGTTTATGGCTATTTCAGATGGAGATCTCTTCATTGTACTCCATCCGGTCAACCCGCCCCTGGTTTCCGTGGCTGGTTAAATGACGGTTTCTCCATTAGACATCCTACCTGTGGAGAGGGGTAACAATGTTCTGGGGTTGGGGGCGGCTGCTTTGTGAAATCTTGAGATTCCATCAGGAGAAACCATTAAGGAGCAAACACCAGCACACTCTGTACTAGATTAGACTGGATTAAAGAAAATGCTGCTGTAAATACCATGTTTTCAGCTTTCGCCCACTTTGCTTCCACATAAGGCTCAAGTGCATGGAGACAACATGCTATCTCATGCCAATGATAGCCATCGCAGACCACTCTCCCAACCCACATGGGTTCTCGAATGAGTTGCAGGACAAGGCATGAAAAAGCACCATTCCCTGGTGGCTGATCTTTTAATCTTCTGCTGGTGTTTATGCTCAACACAGGCCTGCACAGAAGTGACCTCAAAGATGCCATCTGGAATGGTGGGTATTCATCTCCATTGTGGCAAAATGTGGCATCAGTCTGAGCCACATTATGGGTCCGGAGCAGCTCAGAACCAGCTGGGATCTAGGTTTTGTGACAAATGCGTGTAGTTCTCAGACAGATTGTGGGACGCTGCACCAGCCGTTCTTAAACTTCAATAATCGTAAACCAAAAAAAAAAATTGAAAAGGGGTGACTAAGATGAGGATTGTACTGGTGTGGCGTGAAGGGTCCAACAAACAGCAGATGCCTGAATCATACTCTGAATGGACAAAAGCCAAAGGAATATCCACTTCCTTTTCAGCTCTGGGTGACATTATAAACCAGACACTGTGGTAAACCATGTCTAGGTCACAAGTCAGTTTCAAAAGAACTGCACAAGATAAGCATTACGGTTTGTGGTAAGTGTGGCTTTTCAATGAAGCGTGCAAGATGGGCCAATTGAGGGCAACCTGTCTCATGCCGAACCCTCAAAATGGAATAAAAAACAAGTAAAGAGAGGTAACAGCGAGGGGTACAAGACCAAAAACCAAAGTAATTTAAATGCAATATCATTGTTTTTTTCTATTTGCTACTTGCCATTCCTCTGCAGGAACCACAGAATTAAGATAGATAAATAAATAAATAAATAAATAAATAAAAGCAACATCCAACAACTTAAAGTTCACCATTTTGATACGAACAGAAATAATATAAACAGTCAAGAGAATACTTGTAATAAAGGTATAAAAAATAATGTTGTACATTTAGAGAATGTTTGGGGGTATATAAATAGCTAGCATAATGCAATGTAACTCATCACTGAAATTATCATTGTACCTATATATTCACCGCTACCTAAATCTCATGCGATGTAGGAGTGGTCTTCCCTGGAATGTATATATCAGGCCTAGAAGGACATCTCTGTTAATGAAGAAAACCGCAGATAAAGCTTCCCACGGCATGTCAAATCTCCCATGATGCACTATGGCATTCTAAAGCTGTCAAAAACATTGGCCTGTACCGGTGGTGACCTCTGTCGCTGTTAGAACCTACAAGACTCTGTTGGAGATCATGTTTCCTTTAATGATATATGAAAATGACAGAGATGGGATGAATGGGCAGCATTCTGGGTGGATGGTGAAGGCAGACATGGTTTTCTTGGCTTTTACCTCCTGACTTCTACCACATACCGCAGGAAAACAAACTGCCGACAGGTGTGTGGTGCACGACCACAATAAAACCAGCCGACGGGAAGGGGTGCTTCTGTAAAAATATGTCAAGCACGGCGTGGCTAAATACTTTTCTTGCAAGACTGGAGGTGAACGCATTGCCAGAAACGCCTGAGTCACTGCAGCTCATCAGGAACCTGTGTCGGATGGGTAAAAACGCAATTATAGAAAACACCTAAGAAATATGAGCCCCATAAGGGCAAAACATATTCTGGAGTCAGTCAGATGAAGCCAGGCCAAAATGTAAATATTTTCGGGTTCGAGTGTGCAGAAAAGCCTAGGCCAATCCCTGAGTTGATCACTCTAGAGTCTGGTTAACATCTTCAGTAGAGGGACTGCGGGTGGCAGCCAAAACTTCACAAACCCAAACAGACTCTCCAAGCCCAAGCAGTCACCATCTTGGGAAAGTCTTTATATCCTTCTGCTGCATAGCACCAGTTCCACTTTACTGCACGAGCCTATGCCCTCGTTTGAAATGACGCAGTCATTTCCTTGGCCTTCTGATCCCTGTCTACATCCCGCTAATGGGTTGACTTCACACTGTGCTGCATTTACATGCCAACTTTTACTCCAAAACCTCAAATGTCAAGGTGATGAAGTCAGTGCTGTATGTGGGGGTGAAGGATGTAAGGCTGTTGCCTAAGGACTCATACTGTTTAACTTGAAGAATGTGCTGAACCAAAATCGCTTCAATAAATTATTGAATCAGATTATCACGTAAGTAATAATGCAAGATAAATAATAATATATACATAATAAAAAACTAGTAATTATTTAGTGACACTTTACATTAACTGGACCTTAATACTGTCTTTCCGTAGAACCTTCATAATGCATTCATAGGACATTCATAAGTAGCATGAATGGAGCATGAATGTATACATTAATAACAAACATTATAACTGTATAATCCTATAATGTTTGTTATTAATGCCATTATTGAAGCTGTTAAGGTATGTTATGATGTTAAGGTTTACTGACATGCTGCTTATGAATGCATTATGAAGGCATTATAGAGGTGACATTAATGCAAACCAATTAATTTGTACATTGACATTAGCAAAATCCTGACTCTAGGGCCAACCTACGCGTCTAACAATAGGACCTTTGCCATTTGGCAGGGGCCACTACCATGTTGTAAAGATTTTGACCTGTAACCCCTAACCGCCCCACCCCCCCAACACACACCCACACACACAGACACACCCACCCCCAGCATGACATCAGAGAAATTTCTATTTCTATTCTGCTCCATGTTACCTCTCCACCCAGGGCATGCTCCACCCCCTGCACCACGCCTGATTGGCAGTAACAGCAGGATTGGACTGGTTTAAACAAACCTGGCAAAAATGCCCCCCATTTCTTAAAGACTGGTTCTCCTGCAGGCTGTTACTTCCGGGAACAATCAATTAATTATTATGTGCTCTTAACGAATCACACGGGATCCTTTAAGGCAGGAATGAGGAACTTGTTCCATGGAGGGCCGGTGCATGCCTTTGCGATGGCCTCTCAATCAGCCAGTAATTAAACAGTAGGTTCTCAACGCCATCCCTGGGGACCCACTGTTATCGGCTGATTGACAGGCCATCCCAAAATCCCGCACCCACACCGGCCCTCCATGAAACATCCTTGCTTTAAGGTGACATGGGCAGGACGATGAACCGCACAGAAGATCCTGCCCGGGACCAGCGTAGGGCTTACAGTACCTGCCCGTCACACAGGCTTTTACCAAGCTGCCAATGTGAGCCGTGGGAGTATGAGAGAGCCAAGTCTGTGCTGTGTGCAGCAGCATGCATGTCAGCCATGATTTTCAAGACTCACATACATGTCCCATGTGTAACACAGGCTTCCATGGTGGATGGGGGCGGGCAGCCAGAAATGCAAGTAAAGTGAATGAAATAATGAAAAACAGGGTGTCATGGTAAGAAAAGTCTGTGGATAGTTAGGTTTGGACTGTTAATTCCGAGTAACGCTAAGATGTATTCATATTCATTAATCTACAGGTGGATTGTGGGATGGGGGGTATAGAAGGCATAATAACAATAATTGCATGCTGTAATCAACCCCCCCGCGCTAACCCTAACACCCCCCCGCACTCCTGCAGTTGACCGCATATGTATATCAGACTTTTCGCTACATCTGGCAGCAAAGCGGTGACACTGGGTGAGACGCTTGGTGCATTTCGAGCGGAAGGAAACGGCAGAAGAATGAGTACAGAGAGTCATTCCCTGTTCCGCAGCACAAAGTGGATGAACAATGAGCTGCAGGTGACGCAGGTGGGCATCCCGTAGAAGAGGAAACCCCAACGCGAGGAGTAAGGAGACCCCCGGGCTGGGGATGCCAGACCTGTGGTCCCAGAAGATGGAGGGGCAGCATTCCAAACACCCACGCAGTAGAGGAACTCGCCATCCTGAAACGTGCCCAGGGTTCTTCTGTGTGCTGTTTTCTCTGCGGCGGTGTTTCCCAACCCGGGTCCCCGGGTATCCAGAGACAGTCCATGCTTTTGCTCCCTCCCAGCTCCCTACCCAGAGGCGGACATTTCAGGTCCGGAAAGTTAAAATTCAGACCATGATTTTGTTTCAACCAACCAGTTGAATACTGACTCCTTATACTCAACTGGTTGGTTGAAACAAAATCCTGGTTTGAGTTTTTACTTTCTGGACCTACAGTAAAATGTGGGAAGCACTGCTCTATGATTTTTCAAGCTGTCTGAGGAGCACGTGACTTCTGTGAAAACTCACATGCCCCCACCAACCATTGCTTCCCAGGCATTGAGTCAATGTGGAGTCCATGAGGAAGTTCAGCAGGTCTTTTGGATCATGATCAACATTTGTGGACCACTTCACACAAACAAAAAAGTCAACTGGCTTCGCCTGGTATTTAATGAAGGGCTCAAAGTCATTTCCGGTGGTGGTCCCCAAAAGGCGGAGGACAATGGGACACACCCAGCTACACAAGTCACAGACCTTCAGGGCCGATGTGAATCACACTTTCCAAATCATCCAGAGTGTCCCCCCTGTGGGAAGCTGTTCCCACCATTATATATATATGAGTCTCAGTTCTAGCAAAGAAAATATAAACCAGTATCTCCACAGTGACAATGCCTTTGGGAGCTGAGAACTTATCAAATATCTAAGGGGAAAGGAATTTGCTGTCCATGACCTTCACCCTTGACCTTCAGCACCCCCCCCCCACTCCAGCTCTAGAGGTCCCATGTTCCTTTACTTTTTCCAGTCACAGAATAAGACAGAGAGATAGCCTCCAACAGAGCTTCTGTCCATCGGAAAGACCACTGCCTTATTTAGAAGTAAAACACTGCATTCCTAGTGTACAATCTGCCAGTCAAGCAAAAGTCAGACTGTCTCTTGAAGACCATTTCTAATTCAATTCAGAAGCCTGTCAAATAAAAATGACCACAAGACCCTAAAAATATGTCATAGTGCTATTACAGCAGTCAGGCTGGATTTTTCGCTAAAGATGTCTAAAAAAGGCTAATAAATGGTCTCTTTCTATGATGATTATTATACGACTGTGCTGTTCTCAGAGTTACCTGAGGTCTTTTCTGCAAATTAGCAGCAGAGTATACCAGACTAAAGATTCTAGGCCCCATGAAAGCATGACATAATGAGACCCAAACCTAGACCAATCAAATTATGTTCCAAATATTTTGAGGGCTGCTGAGTGGATCATCTTAACTCCCCCCCCCCCCACTATATGATGCCCCTGCACCTGAACAACAACTGCATGCACTGTCCAGTGTTCAACACCCTGTTTTTGCACACCATACTTTCTGGTCAATTGTCTTTTCTTGTCGTTTGTGTCAATTTATTTATCTATCTATTATCCACTTTTGAGAAGCTGAGGAGAGTTATAATCTTAGCTAGTAAATCAGATGTGTTAATTTGCACTTGTTTCTGCCTCTGTCTGAAAGTGAAATGTGCAACTGTGTCTACAAACCTTTCGGCACGGAGACCCTGAGCGCGTAGCTGGGTCGTGGCGGGGGTGGACGTCACATTAACACACATCCATCATGCTCTACTGCCATGACCACGGGTGAAGTGATGTACTCTACTGGTCAGACAGCTGAGGTTTTTCACCACGAAAAGTACCGAAACAGAATTTTAACCCTCTGGCGCATAGCGGTCACTACAGTGGACAGCTGTTTTAAAAGTAATTTTCTCCCAAATGCGATACTTTCTATAGTGGAATTGCATTTCCGCCATTAGAATGTTTCATAATTCATGCATCAGAGGGTTAAATTGCCTGCATTTGGAAGTGCTATGCAACTGTGCATGTCTCTTTGTGTTTAATTGGAAATTTGAAAGAATTAAAGAATTGTTTGAGAAGCGGTTTACTTTCTAATGCTTCTTTTGCACAATAATTTGTGTTTTTTATATACTAGTAGAGCTGACACTGCAGTATAAGGTCCTTTAAATAGGAACGAACTGTCTATATATTAGTTTACAAGTCACATAAGTTCAGAGCTGAAGGCTTCAGCGGAGCTACTGATTGGCTGCACAGTCAGTGAGCCACGCCCCCCCAATATTCCGGAGCCTGACAGGCGCTACGTGCCCGTTCACACAGAACTTCCAAGATGATTTCCTGAGGCAGGAGATGGCTATAAAAGATGGCTTTGGCCTGCTGTCACCTCAGCGGCTCGTGGGTAAACGAAGCAATGAGGCAGCTAATGAACAAATCCTCAGTGAAGTAGGAATCCTCAGTCAGCAGACTGCACCCCCCCGCCCCCGATTCCCAAATGCCTTCCCCATGCCAAGACTGTGACAACTCTAGCAGAGATTAAACAGCCAAACGGCAGCCCAGGGCCTGGAATCATATTCAGACTATAAAAGGAAGGAGGATACAACTAAATGAGGGAGTGGGTCCTCTCTGTTCCCGGAGTCCTACAGGACATTAATCAGGGGCTATTCAATGACAAATACTGTCGCTAAGCCATTAAAGTGCCCCTCCCCCTTAGAAGAAGCTGACACTCAACGTTCACTGTTATGTCTGCCTGTGGTGTTTGATGGTGATGAACTTCGAGACAAAAAGGCATCCCCCCACCCCATCGAGACAAAGCTGTGCAAGTTCAAACCGAAATCAAAATGAAGAGAAATGATTTTTTTACGTGCAATAAACAGATTTAACACTTTAACACATAATCTGACATTGAACTTGGAAGTAAGAAGGTCTGGCTGACGAGCAATGCAGCTCCCAGCATGGAAAAGGTCAAAGCAGCACTCATTTCTTGGAATTGTACTACTCCTGGGTCCCTTTTATTAAGAGGTTAAAGGCAATCATAATAAGATATGCTAAGTGAAATAACATACCCATGCCTGTCCTTCTAAATGTTTTGTATTGTGAAGATGATGTGAGGTCAGTTAATGGAACGCCTGTACATTTGGATCTGACAATCAAGGCCATGATGAAGACAACTGACCCTGACTACATGAAAGAGGGAGAATGAGGCCCTCGAAATGGTGAAGATAGGGAAGTTAGCCATGAAATAGTAAACATGGGATGGCAAGCACACGGTGAGGACTGGGCCTGCATGCCCGAAGATACACCATGATGATAACTAATCTGAGCATGGCAGCGTGGAAGAGAACTGAAGCATGAGGATCTCTATCTGCAATATCAAATGCTCTATTGAAAAGGCCCCAGCTACTCCAGCATACAGAAAAGCCACTGTCAACACCATCTACACTCTCTCTAATGCAATGCCATCAGCTCCTCAAAGAATCCATGAACCAGCATCAGCCGCTGATGGATTCGTCTACCTCTCCATATGGACAGTCCCTTTGTGAAACACTGCTAAAGCAAGCAGATGCTACAGGGCTGGCCTGGCTCCACAGTTCAGTCTGCTTGCCAGGGAGACAAACGTGTGACCTCTGGACCGCGTTTTTGCCCACAATGCACAGAAACTCATTATCGGAACTACCCTGCTTCCCTAAGCAAGGCAAACACAATAGACTCTTTCCACTAATTGTTGGGCCTGCTAGCTGTAGACTATGGTGGGGAGGCAGGTCCAACTTCCTGCTTGTAATGTAAGACACAGTGCTGTAGCTCCGGGAGATCTTCTCACATACGCTACCAGACATCAATGCTTCGGCCTTCAGCTACCAGCCGCCCATAGTATAAGGACAGGCCAGCTGACACCATGACGTGGTGGTGGGCCAGGGGGTGGCGCCAGCGATGAGCCCCGCCGCATTCTTCCTGCGGACGCCCCTAGAGGCTTGCTGAGGTGCTCATGTGGAAGCAGCTACAGCTCATCCTCATCCTTCTCAAAGACGAGCCAAAATGTTTTTCTGTTCTTGGATCTCCACTCTTTGTACTGACGATGATCATGCACGCCATATGGGTGCTGTCTTCAGTCCAGTCAAACCTGAGTGCTGCAATCATAGCACAGCATCAACGCACTCTTTGGATTTCCATGCCCTTTGCTTCGAAATGTAGACTATGCCAACATCTATCTATGATAAAAGACATCTTGAAGTGCATTCCCACACCAAGACCAAATAAAACTCCCAAGACCTCTGCTCGACTTCCTGTTGACAATGTACCCCCCCCCCCCCAAGCCACACAGTCCCTGAAGAAGGCTATGGAATATGTGGCCTACGCAAATAAGTAAAGGAGAGACACTACACTTACCCCAAGGACAGCAGTGATTTTTTTTTCTCATCATGCCGTGCAAAGTATGATGAATTAATTATAGTAATAATGTGACTTTATTACTGGTTATGTTTCTTAATTGTTTTCTGGGGGCTCAATGATTGTACTGGAATTCCGACCACATCAGAATACCGTGAAGGTGTTAGGCGATATAAGTAAGTTGGCAACGTTCAATTACATGTCCGAGTTTAAGTTATGGAACTGAAAACGACTTTCCAGAATTGCACAAGTACTCCAAATTCCTAACAGTGTTTCATGCAGTCAGACCATTGGGGATGTCCACATGGATAGATCCAGACATGAAATACTAAGGACAGTACAGGATATGAGACAGGATGTGAGGACTAGGTTTACAGAAAGAGAAACAGGAGCACTGGTACATAACTATGGTTCAACTGGCCTTTCACTGACTGCACATACTGGATGGTCTTATCAGGCCACGGAACCACTCCAGGGGGAACTGTTCTCCAGATGTATCAACTAGGGAGGCCCGATATTTTTTCCCCCGGAAGGAAATGTGGTAAGACTAACACGCCTCAGGCTTGTCTTCACTCTGAGTCCCATAAGGTACCTTTTAACGTGCGATGCATTGTGCTGACTTACTGTGTCCACCCGCAGCACACACACAAAGAAAAACTTCTGAGGAAATCTGACAAAAGCATCAAAAAGTAAAATTTTGCCAGTGATAACTGTGGCTATAGGGTAAAACAAACACCAAGCACATGTGGTTTTATGTTGACACTAGTGATTTTCACATGGAAGAAGGAAGTCTGATTCTATCATGACCTTCCAGCTGTGAATAAAATCACTTTTTCTCCCAGCTGGTCTCCACTCAAAGCCGGACCGCTTGGCAATGTTAGCTGTGAGTTGCAGGCTACATGGTCGGGCTGTTTCCAATCTCATCAGCGTAGCTTTTAAAATAAATAAGTTTAAATGTGGGAATAAAATCACGTGTATCTCAAAACATCTGTGAAAGATGTTAAAATTAGGCATTATATTTACTAAATAAAAAATCGTTTCTGCAGTTTGATGACATTCGTTTTTTATACGGCAAAATATAGAGAACCCTTGTCGGGCGGCACAGGACCGACCTCCACCGGGTCAAACCTGACGCCAGCGCCGCGCCGCCGTGCGCGCGTCCACCCCACTGATAAACGTAACGCGCGTGTCCTCTATTTCTGCGCACTTTGAGTCTAAACTTAGGACTATCTATTGCGCATATTTCGACATAAGGACAATAATGCAAGTTTGCAATATAAGGATTTGTTCCATCGTCGGTAAAACGAATACATTAAAAACATAAAAAGGTTCAATGAGCTTAAAAGCAACTTACTGCTTCCACTTCAGACGTCAGAAGAACGAATACTGTCAAACACAGTATAATGCACCTGTAAACAAATAAATAAAAGTATGAATGAGATATTAATATACGTATTACAAGCGTATACAAAACTTATTCTATACATCTGAATGCGAGTGAATAGTGTACTTGCCATGTGTTGAATTCTTTTCGGCAATGAACCCGCATCATTCCGCGCACCCGCACTTCAGAGTTCATTCGGATTGTTTCCTCAGTTTTTTCCAACATCTAGTGCATCTTGATCTGGGATTTTTTTTGGACAAAAGTTTATAACTCCTCATATATAAACCATTGTACTGCAAAACTGATTTTAGCGGAAAATGCATTTCAGCTTTTACACCATCTAATGAAACGCTTGCTATTTATGCGCAAATTATTCGGAAGGTACTTGGATTATAAGAATGTGCGCCTAGGGAACAGATAAAAATATAATAATATAAATGCAATTACGTTTTATAACATTGTAAGCAGAAAACACTTACAGCGACAGTCAGAACTGCCTGTTCCCTCGCATCCAGCTGAACTTCCCTTCTGGACTGTCAGGCACCCACCTTCGGGCAAGAAACAGTATCTATCCCGAGAGAAAGAATCCCGCGTCGTGGAGAAATTACAAAATATACCTACAACGACCACTAAAAAGACGAGGACGAAACTTTGTGCTAAGAAGCAAGAAATGCAAGTGGCGGTTTCTTAGAGAAAGACGTGTACGGGGGTGGTCATGTCTAACACGAGGGGTGGGGTGCAAAGAAGAACAAGAAGTTTCTGTGGGCACAAACTCAGAGCGGTATCAAAGCCAAGCAAAGATGAAGTCAAATGCGGTCTATAAACTTCGATAATACAAAACAGACAGAAAAATTAAGAAGCGACGGACTATCCTGTTAGGAGAGCTATCTTAAAAGACTTTCTTAAATTACAATGCCGTCACATATCGTCTTATTTTTCATCGTCTTCACTAACCTACACCGGGCTACAGCTGATGTGAGTATAAACTTAAACTTAAATTATATTAAGTTATATTATAAATTATATTATTATATAATACTGGACATGTATGATTTGACTGTCATTGACTTTGGTAGGAGTCATAAAAGCAAGTTTTCAATATTGTTGCAACCTGCTTCCGAAAGAGGTGAAAGGTATGACTTTTAACACTGAACAGGTTCAGTCAGACAGCCTTCAAGTGTCACCGTTGAGTTAAATCGATAATTTCCAGGCAATATAACGACTTTAACGAACCCTGTGTTACTGTGTACACTGCAACTTACACATTATGTAGATGATCGGGAGAGCGCTGCAAATACTCTTTTTATTGCATGGAATATTAGGTAGACGTTCATTTATTTTACTAGAAGGAACGGATATTGTCCAGGTAACATTGTCGAAATAGGCAGAGGCTGGGAAGAGCATTTCTGTGATTTTTTAGTCGCAGCCAGTCGGTATGGTATTGCAACCCGCGCTACGGCTGGTCGCCACCGCGTGTTTAAGTTTTAGCCCGCGACAGGCTGAATAGTACGATTGACTGTGTATCTGTAAATGTTTGCGAACAGTGAAAAAAAGTTTTTTACAGACAGTAGTAAGCTTCACGTGTTTTAGGCGAACGTGGATAATAGAGCAGAATACATACTGGCAACGGTTCCAGGATGAATATACGTAATATGGCTATGTTTATGCAATGGCTAAAAAACTTCCACCACAAAACAATAAAAAATGCTGGATCTCTTTTCACCCGTATAACTGATCGCTTGTTTAAAACCAGGTGGTTTTGTCATTGTGGCTTTGAACCTAATTGCTTTAAGGCAAATGAACACTGACTTCTCTCAGCAAGGTCTCTGTGCTTCTGTGTTCTTCTGCAGATATGCCCATAAGTCCCTTTAATGTGTACGATAATATGAGAAATAAGCAGTCAGTATCATAGATTAATTCAGTGCTTTTGAAGAAATCACCAGCATGTTAAAAAAACACACAACCACAATCACCTGTGCATTTCTGATGTGGAATTATGGGAACTTTGTGAAGAATGTCATTAACCCACTCCGGCTGTCTTGAGTGTGACAGTCTACAGACATGACCACTGACCGTACAGTTCTGTTTCCTGAAACATTTCCCCATTTCTTCAGTACATATAGGAGCTTGCACCAGCCCAGGCTCCCACTGCCTTTCAACATGCCCCCTCACCTCATCTGTAGAAGGAGCGAGTGCTGAAACGTAGTCCAGTTTTTGTTTAGCCAGACGAGGGGATCAGGGTCTGATCAGGTCTCACCCCACCAGGAGGTGAAGGGCTTAAGGCCCTATGGTAGGATCAACCTGGAGCTAAAATGGAACTAAAAAGCAAACAGTGGTTCTATGAAATTCCTGCTTCACTGCCTCAGAACCTTTGAGATGGTCAGTCAGACTCGCTTGTGGTTCTGCTCATGACCCAGCCTTACAATAAATCAACAAATCTCTGTTTTCCTCACAGCATTCCTGCACATTCATTTTTTTTTCTTTTGACTTATGGCTTGGCCTCATATTGTTGCTGAATTAACGGTTAATCCAGTCAAGGACTGTTTTGGTGGCTCAGTGGGTAACAACGTTCCCTCTCACCTCCAAGGTGGGGGGGGTTTGTCTCTCGCCTCTGCCCTGTGTTTGTGCGTTCTCCGTGTCACCCCCCTGCTCCGTGGACTTCCTTTCTCGTTGGGCTGGGCCAGCACCCCCGCATATTACCCTGATAAATAGAAACACAGCCGTGGAAACAAGTTAAGTGACCACTTTTTCACAGATCTGTATTATTCCTGGTTTGATCCTGGCTCTGCTGGCAGAAGGCTGCACAAACAGGCTGTACACAAGAATAGGAAGAAGCAGGAGACACCAGAAACAAGTCAGGTAAAAGGCGGAAGTGACTTTCTAATGCAGTTTCTCAAGAATCAGAGTATACATATATAAAATTCACAGACGTACACCCATAAATTGAGAATTGAGTGAAACAAAAAATTGTGGTCTCTTAATTTTTTCCCCAGCCACAAAACACACCTGTCATATTAAAAGCATGTGGGACCTTGTCCTCAAGCAGGACCACGTTGTGGTACCTCAGATGTTGGTGGGAGTATCTCTGCCCTTGTCCATGTCATCTCACTCCTTCTTGTGCTGTTATCATGAAATGTCACATTTCAAGGGCTTAAAGTCTCCTGTCTCTTTTCATATTTGCATTGCTTGGGACTGAAGCTCACCTCATTGGTCCATTTCTTTGGACTCTGAGGGATATGTGGTCACCACGGTGCAGAGCTGGACTCCAATTAAAATTCAGCCCTAGAATTTATCGCATGCAGGCCCACCACTCATACGTACCAATGATAATTTGCTGATAGGTGGGGGAGAGGATTTCCCCCACAATGAATTTTTGCTCGGTATGCCAGATGGGCAGTCCAGCCCTGCCATGGAGAATCACTGCAAGCATCAAACAGGTGGACAGTATGTTTTTGCAGCTGTAAAGTTGCTCTGTCATGTTGTAAATAAGCTTGTCCGCAGGGGGTCCGGCATTAAAGATGACTGGGCAGGACCGGGTTATAAAGCCAACATTCTGGGGGGGATGGGAGAGGTACAATCTAGCACTCCAGACATTATACAGGGCTGTTCATTCAGATCTTACCTGCTTCTGCTTGAGCCGGGTACTTGTCCTAAATTGACTGAGTCAGTATTTTTAAAGTACGTTGTTAGCCCTCTAATATTGCCCATGTTCCTGCTCTTGGTATTTTGCGATTGCCCAAATTATCATCCGATTTTCACAATGTCCTTAGAGATTATCAGAAAGCTTCATGAAGAGACACAGTCACTCGCATGCCTTTGGGGCCCTGTATACTGAAAGTGCTGTTGTTATTTCTGTAACCACATTGTGCATTGCTGAATTCCAACATTGTGTGGGGGGCGTGTGTATGTATGTGTGTATGAGAGGGGGGTGTACTGCCTTAGATCCCAGGAGTACGACTGACAGTATGAAACAGCTTTCCAAATAGCTCTGATCTCTGGTCAGCTCGCCAGGACCGGAGTCTGACGAGAGCTTATTAATTGCCAATAAGACAAACAAACAGCAGGAATGTCTGGGAATTAAGAACCCAGTTCCTGTACAGAAACAGACGAAATGAGCAAACGTTGACCCCAGGTTAATAATGTGCACGGCTCTCCTGCTGTGGATGTGTGGGGGAGCATGGTAGGGTCCACAGATCACTCCAGAAGCTACGAGACTTGTATTCCCAGAGTAAGACCATTTTGGCGAAATGGATTGGATAATCGTCCAGTTTCCAGTAGCTGGGGGTGACCTGTTGTTGCATTTAATTACTCATGTTTTGTGGAGCATTTCAGTGCGTGTTACTGCTGTTTATGTTCACATGCATGACTAACTTGCTCAGATCTTGGAATCAATCTGCATCTGGTCTGATGCATAAAATGCCTCTGGGATGTGGTTTCCATGGCACTGTGGCAGGGGTCACATGTGTGTGAAACAAAGGTAGATGTATCTTTGCAACAGGAAGCTTAATGGCTGTCCAAAGCAGCTCTTCCTTTCCGTGCTTTCTCTGTGGCCCTTGATATGTTTCACACGTGTAGCGGTCTAAATGCCAGGGGAAAATGCTTCTCAACATTTGTGAAACCTTTGGACTTTAGTTTAGGCTTTAAAGTTTTTAGAAATTGAAAACATATTTGTAACACTTTACTTAAAGCACTCTTGTATAATGCATTATAGATACCATCATTATGGTTTATAATGGTTTATACTAATGATTATAATGCATTATGTAGGTATTTATAGTGCATTGTAGATGAGAGCTTCATACAGTATTTTTAATGCATAATAAACACGACTACTGTATAATGTGTTATATCTTTTTATAAATAGTTATAGCCATATTTAGAATACTTTATGAATGCATTATAATGATTTATGAATGTATATATTATGCATTATGATGACTGCTTTAAGTAAAATGTTACCAAAATATTTCTCACCTAAGGCATATCGCTTTATGGATAATCACAAAATCATTCAAGTTTTGCTTATCATGCACATAACACTACTATTCTTAGTTTGTTTCATTGGGGAGCAATGGTCTTGTTTTCTGTACTGGAATATTGTGTTGGACATCAAATAAGAAGCTTCTGGAACTTTAACCAATAGCAGTTCCCCATGTTAGTGTAACACTGGCAGCCTCATACTGTTAGTGAAACAGCCTTGGCTTATTAGTGGAATAGTTCCATGGAAGTCAAACTTAAATTTCTTGAGAAGAGTGGTAACTAAACAGGGTATTAGTACCCTAATATTTGGATGAGAATACTGGCTCTGGTGCCATCAACCCAGCCAATCTCCCCTCAGCAATGATCTCTGTCTCTGCAGTCAGGAGAACCACAGGTAATACACTCAGAATGCTGTGCATATTGGTGTATCTCTGCGTTACCTGATGTTGTGATGAATCTCCACCCTGCACTCAGATAAAGTCTGGGATGAAAGTGCGATGGAAGGCAGAATAAACACAAGGAGAGTTGGGCAGGTGTGGACAAACTGCAAAACACCAGATATCAGCTGCAGGTACAGCTTATGAACATTGATGTGGCTGAGAGAGAGAGAGGGAACCAGCGGAACGTGAGCGTGTTATGGGTGCCTGGCGGACCGTTCTGTTTTGTCTACTTTGCTAGCGCTGACTGTTGAAGTTACAGGGGCGTGGTCACATCCCTCAGGTAACAAACTTCTTCCAGTGTTGGCAAGCTGCAGAACATTCCGGAAGCTGAGTTGGCCCAGCCCTTCTTGTCTTTGTGACCATAAAAGTGAAGGAAACACTCTTGCTGCCAGTGAGCATGAGACAGAGGGAAGGCGAGGGGACATGGCTTTTCTTAATCTGCCCAAACCACGGGACTGCATGTTGGCGAGAGCTGGCACTCTGCAGAGATAACGGCTTTGGGCATTCTGGTTTGTTCTCAATACCCTATTTGTGCAAAGAAAAGGGGCAGACACCCGTCCCCTCATTCCGAGTAATTCTAGTAATGTCTTTCATTCAAGCAACAAATGTGTACTGCCTCATCAGAGCCAAACATTTGGTTCATTCTTTGCTGTTTTTGTTCCTTGTTTTGTGCTCCAGCATGCTTAACAGTTGTCTTTAACTCTAACTGTTCAATGTTTTTTTTTTCTTTTCATTTTCATGATCATTTGGGCATTTTCATTGCCGGATATGCCCTTTCTTTTAGCAGTTTTCTAGTAATTTCCTGCTGTAAGCAATTTATACTCTTAAAACCCAAATAGAGAAATTAATGGAATGCTTAGGGAAATGAAAAGGCTTTTGAGAAAGTAATTGAGGTAGAGACAGTATTTGTAGATACACCTAGTTGGTCTGTTTCTGCATTCATTCATTCATTCATTCATTCGTTCGATCATTCATCCACCTATCTATCTATCTATCTATCTATCTATCTATCTATCTATCTATCTATCTATCATCTGTTTATATGTGGAGGGCTTTCTGTTTTCTGTATCATTTGAACAATGGCTGCTCTGTATCTTTCCACCAAATCAAAGTAGTTCATATTAAATTGCCCGTTCCATTAGCTGTGCTGTTGCCCCTTCATAGTTCTGTCTGTCACACATACCTTTGATTTAAGCCTCATTAAGGCTTTTTTTCAGCTGGGCTTTAGAGAGAAATTCATTTCTTGGTGGGATCTCCAGGGGGACTGCCAAGCAATTGCTCTTATATCGCTCTGCACCGGGCCACAGTTATTGAGACAGCTGCAGCCATGATTATGAGATATTTTCATGACGCTGGTGAGATGCAGCAACTTCCTGTGAGAGTCCCTCGTGGGAGCAAAATCCCAGAAAGATTCTCCAGAGCCAAATCCAGAATTTGGGCTGCCAGAATGCTGAACACGTCAACATTGTCAGTGTTTACATTTACATACATTGGCTCATTTTGCCCAGAGCAAATGTTTGCTTTCACTATGTGTAAAAAAGGAGTCCTGACAAATACGTACAGTGTGGGCGCAAAACAGAGAATTTTGTTCTGTTGATGAAAAATGGAAATTTGTGTTAGAGGACAACACCCCACCAATTTTGCCAACAGAGAAATTGCAAAGATAGGAGGTGAGGTGTCAGGAGCTGTAGATCATTAAACATTCTAGAAATCATAGATATCATAGACGCACTGTGCAGGTTTTGCTTTAGATTATTGCAGACTTGTGTCCTTCATGCATTTTTAAGCTGTGGTCTTCTGAAAGTTTTGTGACTGCATCCTTCAAAAAGTCTTGGACCTGTGTCTTTCAGACACTATTGGACCCGTGTGCTTTATACACTGGTAGGTTTGTGTTCATTACACTCAGTTGGACATATGTTCTTCAGAAACTGCTGGAGGGTGTTACATGGTGGCTTCTAGGTTGTATACGTCTGGTCAGCTCATGTAGCACCAGTCATGCTGGGCTGACCCCTGCGGACTGTGCTAGGAAACCCCGGCGACTGACAACTCATTGGCTTTTCATTATTGCTGCCTGGGGATCTCCCTTGCCGAGAAGCCAGGAAATGGCAGCAGCAGAATCTATATATCTCTTTTAGATTTAAATCTTTGTAAGCTGTACCGATCTGGATTGTTTCGTCTTGTACTTATGGATGCTATGACATCATGCACCAGTGTAGACAGTATTAATACTGTTTTGTGAAGCACTCTTTAGCAAAGGAGTGATTAGATGTTGCTGGGTTATATTTGATCTGGAAGGCCATCAGTCTAGTCCTTTGAAGCTTTGTTATCTAAAGGGGTATTTCCAGATGATTCTATAGTTGAGTTTTAGGGTGTTTCTCTAAATTGAATGAAACTCATGTCTGTGTTTTTTCCTTCTTCAAGGGATGACCAAAGTGTCTTGGTTACGCTCAAATTCGAATGTCTTTTATGGCATGTCTGGCAGGAAGGTGTCTGGGCTTGACGTCGTATGGAATAAACATGCAGTAAACACATGAAACACATGAAAAACATTTTGTGACATAAGGGTTGCTGGAGTCATTAGCTTCACTGGACCAGCTGTGATTGAAGTCAGCTCTCTACATTGTGGGACGTGTGAAGAACCACCTTCAGAACAGGAACGCCCTCAAACCCACATAGTAGCACTAAATAAACGAGAGGTTGTGTTTTGTCTGTAGATACAGGATATTTTCCCAGTTGACGGTCCTTTAGTGAATAGAAACATGAGCAGCTCCGAGCAATGCAGGGATTCTGGAGAAATGGGTTGATTTACTGGTGGTGGCCTGGGGGGGGGCGCCGTAATTAACACTGTTTATATATTTGTGCTGCATCTGGGCTCACATGTAAGCAGGAGGCCATTAACATAGTTTGTGTTGGAGATTGCTGCTGATATGACTATGGGACAGCCGTTCACTGCAGGGCCACAGCAGTCTGTGTGGAGCCCAGGATCTGTTCCCCCACCCTCTCATTACATGGATGCCCACTTCTGGCACTCATTATCAGCCAATAATATAATGAACATATGATCCTTTATCATCCCACAGCTGTTAATGAAGGACTGACAACAACCAGTGGAAGCAAGAAACAAAATAATGGGGGTGCTTCCTTCGGGACAGTAAAAGGTCCCAGGGAAAGGAAAGGCACGCCTCATTTAAAATCCCGGTGCTCTTCCTGCCGTAGATAACATAGGGAGTTGAGGCTGTCCCAGAATCAGGGGGCCCTTGTTTTGGTTTGGCCTAAACAATGATAAAAAAACATTGTTTTGATGGGCAGGGCTACATCATGCATGGCGACAATCTGCCTGTGCATGACAATTTACCTTTTAGGAGAGAGTACAAGAATTTTTCTGTGTTGATCTAGAGAAGCAGAACATTACTTCTTAATGTTAAATCTCCTAGAGTAGGTGTCTTCAACTCTGGTCCTGGAGAGCTGGAGACCATATCAACAGTTTAAAACACAGATGTGTATATGTGATAGGAACCAATGAAACACGCCTGCAAAAGTTTTTGGCATATTTTCACATATCGTGCACAAGGAACCATGTTGGCCACATGTCAAGGACCCTTTGGTGTCATTTATGTATGATATTGTTGTACCTACATGAACACAGGAGCCAAGGAGTATGTTTTGCCCCCTGCTGGTGAGAAATGTTTTTGCAGCTGTTAAAAAGGTGGTACCGAACCATCATTTAGCTGTTATTCTCCTGTTATTCTCGTTCTCCACTCCAGTAAAACACCCAGCTGTTTAAACAGTATAGCGTAACTTACATTTTAAACAACAAAATCACAGATGCTGGCTTTGAAAATGGAGTGGATATGGTGGAGAGATATAGTGTACATTATGAGAAGGGACAGTGTCTCTGGTGTGGGGGGCAATGTCAGAAAAGCAGTGTAGGCAGTTTCTTTCAATGGTGAGTGGGGGGGCTCTGTGTGATGCGGGGTCATGGGGGATGTTTCTGTTGGAGAGGTTGGTGGTGGGAATCTTTGTCATGAGGGCTTGCTTGGGGGGCCGGTCCCCCGAAGGTTCATGGTGGGGGTGTCCATGGTGGGGAGCAACAGGTGCACCCGTGCAGCCTGCGATTGGCTGCCGTGCTCACAGGGTGTTTATCCTCTGTCATTTCAGTTCCTTTCTTGGAAGGTGCATGTGTACTGCTTTCTGGGTTATGTTAGCCCCTAATAAGGAGTGCCAAAGTCTCTCCATGGGTGGAGGGGGGGGGGAGGGGGCATACAGACAAAACCATCTAGGAGCAGACTCCCTATGGGTGTGCTATGGTCTGATCTCCAGCAAACAGAATCCAAGAGGGTAAGATGACGCTGACTTCCCAAAGGAGGTTGCACAGTGGGAGAAAGAGGCAGTGAGTTGCCATATAAGGCAGGATAAGGTGGTCTGTACGGCTTGCATGGTCGTTATACTCCAGGGGGAGGCTTCTCCACTGACTCGCCCTGGATATTCACACAAACACACACCTGGATATCCACCAAACCTTATATTTCAGGGTATATTTCAGCCACACTGCTCACTGAGGAGGCCATGTCAGTATCACGGATACGTCCTAAAATGTACGTCTACTGCAAGTACAGAGTTACCACACGTCCGGGTTTAAAAGCGAAATTTTTGTTTTGCTGGTTGGTTATTGAAAACTCATTAATATTCGTGAGAGAACTGATTGGTCGGTCGGTGAAAGCAAAAACTCAGTGATATCCCGAGCCCTTGACCTGTCCCCTTTTTTTATCTCACCAAATTTGGTAACGCTAACAAAGTCGGGACTAAAGGAAATTTGCCTGTAGTCTCAGGACTAGAAAATGGGTGAGAACATCTCAAATGTACATAAACACACCCTAGTCTGACAATCTGATGCTGGCTATCCTTTCTGATATTTGGTTTGCCTGTGATAGCTGGTAGCACATTCTGCAACTTTAATGTCCATTCAGCAGTAGAGAGGCCCATGTCTTTATGTTTAATTACATTAATTAATTAATGGCATTCCGTTACCTCACAATCCTGTATGGGTGGAAGATGGATGGATTGATAGATTATCTAGAGTACATGAACTCTAGTAACTATAAACTATAATAAAGGCCAGACAATGAGTCTGTCAGGGTCATAACAATCAGGATTCTGGAATCCTAACATCAATATCAGAAAAACTAAGCAGTTTTGTCTTTTTACGATCTTTCTCATCTCCTGTTTGGGCTCATGGAAGGGCACAACAAGCTGAAAGAGGAAATATAAAGTGCATTTCAAAGTCACCTGCGGTCCTTTGAAGATGCTGGAGATTAGCGCGGTATGAGATAACAGTCAGCCAGTCCTGAGTGATAAAGTACACACACATGAAAGGTGATTCAGGATGTGCCTGCTTGGTTTGAGTTTGTGACCATCGATCTACACGTTGGTTCAGGTGCATCTCTTATCAGACTGTTTGGGTGGTTGACAGGGGCCTGTAGTTCTCCTTTCCGCTTTGTGTCTGTCCGACCTAATCTCAGGTCCATAAAAATGATGACAGGTTTAGCATGTGATGTCTGATTTTGGTTTTTGTGGATGTATAATTCTTCAACAGTCTTACTCTATACCAGCGGTTCTCAATCTGTGGGTTGAACGATCTTTGGGGGTCGAACGACCCTTTCACAGGGGTCGCCTAAGGAACCAAGACACTGCTCTATGACGTTTAATTAGTCCTGAAACTCGCGCCCATAAAAACCATGTGCGCGTACGCGCTCGCGAGCAGAAAACCCATCCTCTCTATCCGCTTGGGTTCACTGGACCCTATCTACCCGCTCGCGTCTGCTCAGCGTTCGCTCAATAGAATGAATTTTGACACTTTTGAGGCGGGAACAGTGGCCAATATCTCCACTTCTTTGATAGTTTTAAAAAATATTGACTATGATTGGCTATTTGCTTTGGTAGAAGATTAACATGATTTTGCACAAATCACAAAATGATTTGAAGCACAAAAGTAATGGGTGTGCATCGTTGTCTATGTACTGGACATCACGATTCTGTCATTAAAAATGCCCCACCTTCCGTTAAAAGTTATTAAAGCCATAAAACTGAATATCAAATATGAGGCTAACTTAACTGCGGTCAGTGACAAGTTATCTTCATCTTCTACCAAATCCGATCTGGTGAGAAAGAAGCAATCTCAACCTTCGCACTGACGTGGGCTTTTTACGCATACTGTCGTAAAATGTAGCAATGTAGTTTACTGTTGTTATACTAAAATTGTTACCCATGCTATACCATACTTCAAGACAAAAATTTATTTGTAATTAGAAATAAATATTTCACAATATATAATTACATATTGTTTTGCTTTAATTCTGTTCAATTTGTAACAATGAAAATACATCCTGCATATCAGATATTTACGTTACAATTCATAACAGTAGCAAAATTACAGTTATGAAGTAGTATGGTTGGGGGTCACCACAACATGAGGAACTGTATTAAAGGGGCGCGGCATTAGGAAGGTTGAGAACCACTGCTCTATACTTTTGATGAGATCGCACGTTGATGAGATCAGACATGAACTCCCCAACCTCTAGAACATATACATAAAACAATGTAGGTCCAAGGCCACGAAGATCTTTAGGGATCTCAGCCACCCCAACAATGAAATTCTCTCTGCATTAGGAAGGTTGAGAACCACTGCTCTATACTTTTATCTACAATCAGCTTTTTTTCCCTGGGTGTGGCAGGGTGGCTTTTTGTATCATTCTTCTGGAAGTGTCTAGTGTAAAGCACCTTTTACAGTTTGATAGAGAATGCATGGTAAACAACACTAGCACTGACTGATTAATGGCGCACGTTGATGAGATCACACATGACCTCCCCAACCTCTAGAACATATACATAACAGTGTAGGTCCAAGGCCATGAAGATCTTTAGGGCTCTCAGCCACCCCAACAATGAAATTCTCTCTGTGTTGAGGTTGTGCTGGAACATTGCTGGTGGGATTTGCTGCCATTCAGGTTGGGTATCGATGCTGGGTAATCCGGTCTGCTTTCACATTCTGGGGCTGGGCGATTATGCATTTCGCTGCGCCTTGTGCTGAGTATAATTGTGTATTTGACAAATAAAAGTTAAAGGGCAAGAAGAGAAGATCTTTTAGAACACAGGCCAGATATACACTCACCTAAAGGATTATTAGGAACACCTGTTCAATTTCTCATTAATGCAATTATCTAATCAACCAATCA
>JABFEA020000001.1:45507705-45522781 GCA_019775915.2 Cyphomyrus plagiostoma
TAAATGCCGATACCGATAGTTTGGAAAATGCCTAATATCGGCCGATAATATCGGCCTGCCGATAAATCGGTCGGGCTCTAGTCTACAGGGGACAGACCCCATGCCCATGCCTGCAAGGTTCTGTTCCACTCCTTCCTGCTCCCCCAAAAATGCATTTCGTTTGACTATGCTTACTATCCGGTTAAGAATAAATACAAACTTCTAGCCTCAACAAACAGGCTACATTCAATGTTTAACAGTTAAAACAAGCTATGTTTTTCACGTTATAGTAGGCTAGTCATGCACATGCACTCTCAAAAAAAAGTGTTATGTTCGCGCAGGGAAGAACCCAGGCAGGCAAGCAGGAATCCAAACAAACGGGGGTTTATTCAGGGTACAGGACGGACAGCGACGCATGTTAACACACATCACTAACATCAATGATGGATCTACCAGACTAACTCAGACGCGGACTAAATACATAGGACAAGCAGGCAGAAACAAGAAACAGGTGAGAACAATCGGGAGTCACACGAGGTGGGCAGGGCACACACGAGGATCGGATGGAGCTGGGTGTGACAAAAAAGGTAAAAACATGTACCTTTGATTGTCACTGGGACTGTAACCTTGGACTTCCTTTTTTCTCAGAGTATTTAACCTGCAACAGTGTTTGCTATAACAGATCGTAGATCTGCACAAACCAACATTTTTGTGGTGTTTCATTTTTAGTGCAGCTGTTACATTTGATTTGCTAGCACTTGCTGTGCATATCACTGTAGTCTGGCCTTTCAAAACCGAACTCACATGGAGTTTTAGAGCAAGCCTTGAAATGCCAGGCTTGTGCCCAGTGAATATAGTTACATGTATCGTAAAGGCCAAAGGCAAGTGGATCTCTTTGTGGTTGCACATAATGAAACAATGTAACGTTGCGAAAATTCGTTATACAAATAAAAATGAATTGAACTGAGCTGAAAAAGGACTGACAAATGTCTTATATCTCCTTACTTAATTTGACATGAAGTAGTTAAAGATTTTTGTGCTGTCATTAGCCGTGCTCACGACAGTGACGAGGAACTTTCAAAACGCTAATGTCCTCCCCAAAGTTCCCGTATAGGCTGGCAGTGTAAAAGCCGCATTAGTCATATAACCTATTTATCTTTTATTCGGTTAAACTTCGTGTAAGATAACTTTGTATTCCGTCACGAAACATGAATAACAGTATGATAAAATAGGCTAAGAAAAACATATTTGTAGAATATTTACTTGTTTTAATTATTTTTGTGGGATCCGCGAGTCATTTCTATTCTCCCGCAGACATATCGGTCACTAATTCCCGCCCACTCCTGAATTCCAAAACGGAAATTTGTCCCGCGCTGCACACTATTGCAGACTTCCAGGTCAAAGGAATATTTCAACACATGGGTAAAAGAGAGAGCTACATCCCCACCTAGTGGCAGACAAGAGCATACCCCGATATACTGTACCATACTGATAAAAAGTTATAAGTCCATAGAAGTTTGAACCCAGAATCTGCCTACTATAGAGCCAAAGACCCAGCTACCAACTCAGACTACTGTACAGATCGCTCACTTTCTCACCATGTAACCATGCCTGTGTATTTCCTTTCAGGGCGAGCAAGGACTGCCAGGCATGCAGGGCGTCATGGGCTTTCCAGGAATAGTGGGGCCAGAGGGCCACCCAGGGCCAATGGGACCAAAGGTCAGTGACTGGGGAGGGCGCCTATACCCTTCAGCCTGTGTAGGAAATGGTCTGGGGGCTATTCTGTCATATAGGTGGTTGTGTCATGTTACAGTGAGAGACCACCAAAGGGCAATCACAGAAAGTATTGGGTCAGTTACTTAATTCAGTAAAAATATTGGAAGTTTATTGGTTTTATAACAAAAATCATATATATTTATGAGAGAACACACGCATGCATTGAAATCAGAGAGGACAGTCCCACACTGACCTTAGAGAGGACTCCCATGCTGACATCAGAGAGGCAATCAGTAGTTTTAAGTGAAACATTTAATTAAAATAGTAATTAATTGGAACCCAAAAGTTAAAGAACTTTTAAAAGTTAATTGACAAGCACACACACGCACACACACACACATACACACACACACACACACACACACAGGTATCAGAGAGAACACATAGTTGCACTCATGTCACAGTGGACACTTACGTTAATGTCGGAGAGGACTCAGTCATACGGATGTCTAAGCAGCCAAGTAGATGCCTGTTATGCTAAAACTAACACTACAAATATCCTATGTGATGTGCACATGTTGTGATGTGTACATGTTAACAGTGTTTATCCTCTTTCTACAGGGAGACCGAGGAGAGCCCGGTGTTCCAGGACATGAAGGATTACGGGTAATTTCTATACACATACAATTTCCCTTATATTTCTGATCTGGAATTGCTGGGATTACCTGACTATATTAAGGTTGGGAGTAAATGCATGAAAATACTTGTACTATTCGGTGACACCGATACAACATGGGATGCTTGTGTCTGTTAGGCACAATGATCAATGACCGATTTTATTTTTGTCCGTTAGGGTCGTCCTGGTGTCGCAGGCTACCCAGGAAACCCAGGTTTTCCGGTAAGTCATGACCCAATGGGCCTGTTTTGGGGAATACCCTGTACATGCCTTGAAATGTTCTGCGAAGCAGTGAGACACTGAATGATCTTCAAATTCCATCTCCATATAATCTGACTTTGTCGGCATAGCTTGTTGTTTTGATAGTATGGCATGTTTTAAATGGATCGTTGTTTAAGAGGGGTCAGTTTACTCGGCAAATTGTGCTTTTTCAGATGCAAATTAATTTAATGGTACAGAAGCGGGGTGTCAGTGGAGCTTCTGTACTGAGAGGACCATTCAGCTGTAGATAACACCTCTGTTGTGCTTCACAGGGTATTCCAGGACAGGATGGCCCTCCGGGCCCACGTGGAATTCCAGGGTGCAATGGGACGAAGGTATTCACGACTGATTAACTGAAGCCTATTGCCAAATTTAAGATGGTCTGCTTAGGAAGTCACCCATCTGTCCGGATCTTCCTGCCGCTGTAACTTCCTGCTTGGTGAAAGACTCCTGACATTTCTCACCCATCAAACTGCCCTGTTGCAGGGAGAGCGAGGCTTCGATGGAACCCCCGGCATCCCTGGTGTGCAGGGTCCACCTGTACGTATGTGGGCAGGGTCTCCCTGTACCTGTTCTACTTCTACCATGAGTGTGACTGTTACAGCAAAGCTTCATGGTAGAGAGTCACAGCCTCCACAATGTCAAATATAAAACGTCATTTAAGGATGTTACACAGTTATAAGCAATCGATATCGGGGGGGCTTGGATTTCCCGGCAGATTCAGAGAGCCCAGCACTTGACACGAGCCCTTCGATACACTAAATTGCATGTAAAACTGGGCGGGGGGGGGGCAGAGTGACATCTTGTCAGAATGTCTAGGTATGTCCCTGATTGTATGTAACTAACACTACAGAAAGCCAGAGTGTATGTAAGCAATGATATTCTTTCTTTACATGATGGTTTGATGTTGCAAAACATCTTTTTTCAGGGTAATCCCGGATTTCCAGGCATGAAGGTGAGAGGTGCCTCAGAACTACTGATCCTGAATTTACTTCAGTTTCACGTGGCCTGGTTCTCATTTTTTATTTACTTCTTAAGAGGCATCTGGTATAAGATTCTGTGCTATATACGGCCTGCTTTCCACTGTGTGTGTTATGAGCTGCATCATTGTGCTCACAGGGGGAGCCTGGTGGTTTGACTTCGACTTACATCCCATCAAAGGGCGAGAAGGGGAGTCCTGGACACCCAGGTTTGAGAGTATGTATATCAGTACTTGCATTCCATTTTTCACCAAAAATAACTCTAAGTCGGTGAGGTCACATGCTCATTTCTGTTAGATCTGATACTACTCAGTGGTAATCCACTGAAATAATTCTCAGCAATATGCCAAAGGGGTATTCCTCCGATTTCCATGCCCTGTGCTATTTCTGGTTCTACAGGTCAGAAATGAAAATAAGCCTCAGAAATTACATTATGATTTATGATGTAATTACATGTAAGAACCATGGAACAACCAAAATGGCATCCTATATATCCTATGCATTAAGCATGCATGTAAACATCAGATGAATGATTTGTGGGTTTTTCTTTATCCAGGGACTTCCTGGCCAGCCAGGAATCTCTGGTCCAATCGGACCACCGGGACCAATGGGAATGGGAGTAAGTGATAAAAGTAGCGTGTTCGCATAATACCAGCTATTTCGTTGAGGTAACTGTCCTTCATTGTGGATACAAACATGTTTTTTTCTTATAGGGGGACCCTGGTCCATCTGGTCAAAAAGGAGAGAAGGTGCATTGGTGCCGTAGGCGCGGCTGGCTGATATTCTTTATACCATAATTCAGTACATTCTGCCAGCTTCCTGTCCACAACTGCTTAGCATGTGTTCTGTGTGCTTTTCCTGCAGGGGAACATGGTGAATTTCGTTGGCGAAAAAGGAGAGAAGGTAGGGGAGATGACTCCTGGAAGGGCAGAAGCTCTGCCATCGATGCACTTAGGTCCCTCGCTCACTGCACTTCCCATTCTGATAGGGAATTCAAGGGCTCAGAGGTCCTCCAGGCCCACCAGGAGAGTTTCCGGAGAGAGAAGGTCCTCCAACCACATACATTAATGGACCCAAGGTATGGAGGCAGTCAAACTGCTAACATTTGAGGCTTTTTTGGTAATGGGTATGCATTAGTGCTACAAATGAGCCACGTAATAGGATAACACAGCACTGGTTCTGTACTACAGGGTGACTCTGGTGAGAAAGGAGACAAAGGAGAAAAAGTAAGTAGAAAACCGAAGGAGCTTGACTGTAAAGGTCAGTCTGTGAGGCAACTTGGTCGATTCAACAATCCTAGGTGGAAATCCAGATTCTCCTTGGATACAGATGAAAAGCAGCATTAACGAGGCTCTTCCTGCCACAGGGATTTTGTGTGCCGTACCTGCATGGGTTAAAAGGGGAACCAGGTCCACAAGGGCCCAGGGTAAGCGATGATGGCTGCCTGGGATGCTCAATGTGCTGGTATTAGTGTCCAGAGTGATACATTCAATGTGCGACCTCTTTAATTTCAGGGTAAACCAGGCAAGGATGGAGAGAATGGAATCAACGTAAGTGGGATTTATAACCTCCAGTAAAATACATCAAACCATCATGTCATTTGGTTCGTACCATGATATAGAACCTGAGCATATCGATGTCCATGTTTCCAACAGGGGGAGGCAGGTTATCCTGGTGAACCAGGGCGCCCCGGACTGACGGTAACAGCTGCTTATTCTTCTGTGTGACGGGAGGGATTGTGAACTACTGTATGAAGAGACGCACTTAAATTTATGGAAACTGATTTTTCCATGAATATGTTGACAAGCCTTTAAAAGAATGATAGGTACATTTTTCGTGCCATAAAAGCAACTACGATTGTGTTTAGTTCATAATGAAGTCCATAGTTGCTGATGATTTTAACACTGTTTCAGTTTCCTGAACCTTTGTTCAAAGTCAGACTTGTTACTAATGTTATTTATTTGTTTCTAGGGCCAAAAAGGAGAGAAGGGTCTTCCTGGAAATGTGAGTTGTCTGAATTCCATCTCATGCCTCTTCTGTGTTTCCATTAACGACATTCTCTTAGCTGTAATACATAGGAAGCAAGCCAAACGAAGGTGTTTATTCTGTCAGGCCAAGTTACCCAGAATGCTGCAAAAGCGCTGACCCCGTCTTTGTCATGTGACTAATGCTTGTTGATCATGTGACTAATTGGGTGCTGGTTTGACAGGGCTATGCTCCTGGTCCTCCTGGACAACGTGGTCCACCGGGCATGAAAGGAGAAAGAGGTACATGGCTGCAGTTTTCAGGACGGCACTGGACAGCCCACAACCCACAGTTTACGACTAGCAAGCTCAATTAAAGTTAGAGAACTGAAGTACACGGCACGGGCGTATTCAAGGATGATAATCCCAAGATTCATTGGGCCCGAATTGTCAAAGTGTGCTCTGGGGAGCAGGAGGAATCATTTTCATGCATGATTTGGCCACTACAGAGTAATAATAATAATAATAATAATCCATCTATTTTCCAACCCACTTATTGTACTCCGTTACGGGGGTCTGGAGCCTATCCCGGACGCAACGGGCATGAGGCAGGGAACAACCCTGGACGGGGGGCCTGCCCATCACAGGGCACACTCATACACCAACCACTCACACACGCACACCTACAGGCAATTCAGTAACTCCAATTAGCCTCAGCATGACTTTGGACTGTGGGGGGAAACCAGAGTACTCAGAGGAAACCCCACAACAAAACGGGGAGAACATGCAAACTCCACACACATGTAACCCAGGCGGAGACTTGAACTTGAGTCCCAGAGGGGTGAGGCAACAGTGCTAACCCCTGCAAACCGTGTCACCCCCAATAATAATAATAATAATAATAATAATAATAATAATAATAATAAAGTTACATTTACATATTGCCTTTCACAATCCCAAAGTTGCTTTACAGGAGGGAAAAAAATCAGTATTCAGTAAAGGAGGAAGAGACAGTAGGAAAATGTTCAGATATGAAGGAACAGAGGGAAGAGCAGTCACGGGGAGATTGTGGGAGAGAGTTCCATAGTTTAGGGGCCATGGTGATGAAGGTCTGTGGAACAGCGGGGAGATTATTATTAGAGGATTTGAGAGAGTGAGAGGCTGAGTAGGGAGCCAAGAAGTTATCTGAGGTAGCGAGGAGCGAGGTTGTGCGGAGCTTTAAAAGTGAGAAGCACTATTTTGAATTTGATACGAGACTGAAGCGGTAACCAGTGTAACTGAGAAAGGATGGCTGTGATGTGAGTGGAGCGTTTGGTGACTGAGAACTGAAGCTGATGAGTTCTGAATATACTGCAGCTTTTATTTATTTTGCTGGGAGGACAATGAAAAGGGAGTTGCAATAGGATGAAGGTGAAAGAATGAGATTTTAGAGAGAGACTTTATGTGACGATCTAAGTTGACTATTTGAAGAGTCAAATAGTGCATCAAGATTTCTGCCCTTTACGGACCTTACAGAGTGGTTCAATTCACCTATGATTCACACAAGATCCACAACAAGAAATGAATGCAAATCTGGATGAAAAACAAATGTTGCATAAGCACAAAGCCATAGGCGGTCCGACGAAATATTAGCGTGCAACTTTTCTGTTGGCCAGGCACACACACTACACTGTTCCAAAACAGCTTCTGTTTCCATCTATGTCATGTCTGGATACTGGTGTGTGGACTCCATGTGAAGTCGTCCAGCTATAAATACCATGCTTAGAAGATCCTTACTGCTATTGATTGTCTAAATTCACATTGTAGAGACTTGGGTAGGATTTAATGCTACCTGCTCTTATCTCTCAGGTCCCCCTGGTAGTCAAGGATTTATTGGTCCACCAGGTGAGTGGCCCATCTTTTCATGTGAACTTAATGCATTACTTGCTTGTCAACCTTTTCCAAGGCCTCACCCTAGTGCTGACTTCTCCTTCACAGGGAGATACGAGTTGGGTCCACCAGGTTCTCCTGGGTTCCCAGGGGAGATTGGTCAGAAGGGGGACAAGGGTGCTGATGGCTTGCCACTAAAAGGACAGGCTGGCCGACAGGGGCCTCCGGGACCCCCAGGTCTTCCCGGGCCTGTAGGTGAGTGTTTTCTGTGGGCAGTATGATGTAGAAAATCAGCCAAGGAGTTTCTTCGGCAGTGAGGTTACCTTTTACAACACATATTTACTCAAATAGCCATTTCTCAAAATAGTTTTTTTTTCCTCAAATTCTAACTGTAATTGTAATTATGAATGAAATGCACACAAAACTTTGTACAAAAATTTAAGTTAAAAACATACCAGGAGTTGTACGTCTCTTCTGTGAATTAGTTTTTTTATTGTTACATGTCTCTCTGCATCCTGTCCTATGATGCTGTCTTACTCTCTGGCTGTTTGAATAGGTGTAGATTGTGATATTAAACATGGACCCGCCGGCCCCCCTGGCCCTCCTGGTCTTCAGGGAGAGGTAGGACAGAAAGGTGAGAGAGTTAAAGAAAAACACTCAACATGGAAACATTTAATTAAAATTCTTTTGAATTTGAAGGAGAGACTGGCTTCTATCAGCAACTGCACTTTCGGCCTCCTGCCCAGCTTCCACTAAAGTGAGAACTGGTACCTTTAATGGGTTTTCTGGGTTTTCTTCCTGTTCTCTCAGGGGACCAAGGAGATGTTTGTGTGAATTGCCAGGCAATTGGATTTCCTGGTCCTCCAGGGCCTCAAGGGCCTTCAGGACATCAAGGTAACACCTAGTGTGTACTTTCCATCAATCCATGACCTAACCGGACTCTCCATTCTATGGCTATTGTTCCACAACAGATAATCAGGTCACTATACTTTTTGTTTTGATGACAGGTTTCCCTGGGCCAGCAGGTCCCAAAGGAGAAAGTGGTGAACCTGGACCCCGTGGTCCTTCAGGGAATCCTGTAAGTAGGAATGTCCTATGCTTCAACTGCCAGCCATCTGACATCACATACATATGACGGCCTTTCACCCTAAACTTCAGTCACTTGATTCACCTTCCTTTTTCCTTAGGGCTTGGATGGCCCCAGAGGCCTGATGGGTGCTCCGGGTGCCCAAGGAGCACCAGGTGACTACTTAGTGGCACCAGGACTGAAAGGCGACAAGGGCAACCCAGGCCTTAAAGGCGTTAGAGGATCTCCAGGCTACAACGGAGATCCGGGGAAAGACGGCTTGCCAGGTTTTCCAGGAGAAAAGGGAGAACCGGTGAATATTCACTTCCATGCAATAACTAACTAGTATCAGCCATTATTTTAACCCTGTGAGTAGTTTAGAACATAGAATAACTGGTGCTCACCCTTCCAGGCAACCATGGGCATGAAAGGAGATCGAGGCAAAGACGGGGAAGTGGGTCTGATTGGGCCCCGCGGAGAGAGAGGCCCTCCAGGCCAGCCGGCATTTGGCTTTCCTGGGAGGCCAGGAGAGAAGGGGAGTCGTGGGGAACCAGGTAGACCTGGAGCACCAGGGCGGGAAGGTAAGTGTACTGGTTGGTACAGTGCATGTATTATCATTACGACAAGCGGCGAAAGTGGTATTTCAGCTTTTGTGAGCTAAATGTGCCAAGTTTCTGCTTGGTAACTTGTTTTCTATTGTTAGGCCTGAAAGGTGAAGCTGGAAAAGGGGTTAGCCTGCCTGGTCCACAAGGTGCACCGGGGCCCTCGGGGCCGATGGGAAGACCTGGGATCCCCGGTAAGTGCTGAATGTGCCTTATGAACACCTTATGAATCGTGAATGGTAAGGACACATTTAGTGAAGGACTGATTCTTTGCATCTAGACATGACTGTAAAACCATAATCTCACCTGTGCCGGCTTCTCTCTGGCACTAAGCAGAATGACAACGACTCTGGTATACTTGTCTTTTTCTTCCAGGCAGTCAAGGAGAACAGGGCACCCCTGGCTTTCCCGGTGTGAAAGGACTGAAAGGTGACATAGGGCTGTCAGGCATTGGCCAGTCTGGTCTGCCTGGGCCAAAAGGTAAGCATTTTGAAGATGTTACCAGATTACCAGAATGTAAACGGCTGGCCAGGAGGTCCCTGGATAAAGAAAAACCCACAAATCATTCATCTGATGTTTACATGCATGCTTAATGCATAGGATATATAGGATGCCATTTTGGTTGTTCCATGGTTCTTACATGTAATTACATGATAAATCATAATAATTTCTGAGGCTTATTTTCATTTCTGACCTGTAGAAACAGAAATAGCATAGGGCATGGAAATCGGGGGAATACCCCTTTGGCATATTGCTGAGAATTATTTCAGTGGATTACCACAAGTTCACATGTCATTAACTCTATATTGCAATATGTTAGGGTGTGTGATTCTTTCCTCTCTGGGGTAGGCTCAGGACTCCCGTAACCATGTGTAGGTCAAGTGATATAGAAAATGAATGAATCGATGGATGGATGGATAGATGGATGGATGAATGATAGATAAATGGATGGATGGTTGGATCGATGGAAGGGTGATAGATGGATTGATGAATGAATGAATCTCTTTATTACTTAGGGTATTCGGGGGTCCCGGGTGCACCAGGCTTACCTGGTGAACCAGGTCAACACGGAAATGATGGACATACTGGCTATTCTGGTGTCCCTGGCCAAAAGGTATGTACACAGAAGCTGAAACTTATAACTGTGGAGAATGTAAACGTGTGCATGCTTGAGAGATCATTACCTAAGCTTCACAGCCTAGAGGTTGTTTCTTGTCCGATATAATCAGTGAATGTGTGGACAAGGGTGTATCCTAGTCATGGAGATGAGGACTGTTGACTGTGTTCTAGGGAGAACCAGGCCGGGGCCTTCCGGGGCCTAAGGGCCTCATGGGTCCCCAGGGACTAACAGGCTTTCCAGGTGAGAAGGGCAGAGTGGGGCCACCTGGCATCCCAGGGAAAGAAGGGGTGACTGGGCCTCCAGGACTTCAGGGTATTACAGGTAGGGTATGCTCTCTGGCAGACATTATTTTCTTTTTAGCACAAGATTATATCTGATCAATTCTGCATCATTTGTTTGAGTACACAGTAAAGTGAAGAATCTCCAATACCTACACTGGTATGCTCATATAAATCATAGTTACAGTGATGCTTTAGTACATTTTAGCATGATTAAATGGTTTTTTGCAGCTGAGAACAGCCTCGAATGTCAAACTCTTTTCTACTCAGGTGACATTGGACCACCGGGGCAGCCTGGATTTGAGGGCCCTTCTGGACCTCCAGGGCCAGGTGACCCTGGACCTCCAGGACCACATGGGCCGCCTGGTTATCCCGGAAACACTGGTGAGCTCATCTTATAGAGCTCATTGTATCTCATAGTACAGTGACTGGGTTTCTAATCTCACAGTTGAGCCTAAGTCCATTTGCTCTCATTCAAATCTATGCTCACAGGACCACCTGGTGTGAAAGGAAACAAAGGCGACCCTGGTGGGCCTGGCTTAGATATGCCTGGACCAAGGGGAGAGAAGGGTGATCAAGGGTTCTCTGGACCCCAAGGACAAAAGGGGTCAGTAGGTCAACTAGGCCCTCCTGGCAGAGATGGATTCCCTGGGCTACAGGGTAAGCTCACAGAATTTGGAAATACATGGACAAGCTAACATTCCCATTGCCTATGATTCAGATCCCCAATCCAGGTTATTTTTTGTGTGACAGGTCATAAGGGAGATAGGGGAGGTATCGGATTACCGGGAACTCCTGGAAATCAGGGTCATTCTGGAAATCCTGGTGCCCCTGGGCAACGAGGTATGGTCCATAAAGACTTACTTAGACTTAGAATTAGATCCTCCCACGCCGTTCGGCCCATAGGGCGATGAGGTTCCTCCAACGCAACCGATGAGAGCGACATCGGCGGCAGCATTCCACTCCAGATTCACGTTGTCCAGATCCTTGATGAACGTTTTTCGCCATGTGACGTATTGGCCGCCTTGGCGTAAGACATGACCTGCGAACCGAAAGCGCCGCTAGGCTACCATCTCCGAAAGCCGTTTTGACGCCGTCTCACGCAATATGGATTAGTTTGACCGTCGATCCCGAAGACAACGTTGTTGGAAGGTGTTGAGACATCGCATGCTCGCCACTGTCATCTTCCATGCTTTGCACGCGTAAATCGCTGTCGGGATGACGATCGTGTTAAACAGGCGTACTTTGATCTGGATTCGTATCGACGTGGATCTCCAGACTGGTCAAAGCCGCTGGAAGGTTCCGTACGCCTTCCCAATGCGGCGCTTGACGTCGACCGTCTAATCTCCATCGGCTGTAATCACACTTCCCAAATACGTAAAGTCCTCCACTTCCTCCATGCCGATGTATCCAATGAGCATGACTTGGGTCTTAGGTCCATTTATACGCAATCCTACCTTTGCCGCCTCCTCGCCGAGATTTTTGGCTAATATTTTCAGGCCGGGCTGCGTCAGTGCTAGAAGCACCACATCGTCTGTGAAATTCAGGTCGGCGAGCTTCCGATTCCTGTGCCATGGGATTCCAACACCAGATTGATCCACCGAATGACGTAATGCGAAATCGATCACCAGGACGAAGAGGAAGGGAGACAGGTTACAACCTCGCCTCACCCCCATGACAATTTAGAAGAATTCTGTCACTCCGTCGTCCGTGCGGACGCAACTCGACTGGTAGTAAAGATTCTGGAAAATGTTGGTGAATTCCTTCGGGATCCTGTACGTTCGTGCGATCTTCCAGCGCGTCCCTCAGTGTAGGCTGTCGAATGCTTTTGTATAATCGACGAATAGAATGGACAAATTCTGTTGAAATTCAGTTGACTGCTCGACCACATTCTGCAAGGTGAAAATTTGCTCGCCGTAAGATCGTCCTGACTGGAACCCCACTTGCTCTTGACGCAGACGTGCATTGACCGCTCGTCTCAATCGGCGAAGGAGAATAGCACAATAGATCTTGCCCAGGACTGACAATAGAGTTATTCCACGTCAGTTGTTACAGTTTCTGAGATCCCCCTTCTTTGGCACTCGCCATGCTTAAGCAGCTCAGGCGATATTCCATCGAGTCTGCCCGCTTTCCCGGTTTTGAGGGATTTAATCGCATGTTCCACCTCCAAACGCCGAATCGGGCCAAGCTTGACGGGTAACTCGGGCGCCGCCACCAGTTGTTCGTCGGTGAACGTCGATTCGGGGGCTGGCTGGTTGAGAATTTCCCGGAAATGATCGATCCACCGCTGGTCTTGTTCCTCTTTCATAAGCAATGGCTGTCCATCCTTGTCCTTTATCGGCGCACCGTGACTGCCTATCGTCATTCCTCCGAGTTCCTGAGCGATTCAGTAGAGCGACCGTGTATCATTTCGCTCCGCCGCTTCTTGAGCTTCTTGCTCTCGTTATTTGAGCCATTCCTGCTTGTCTCTTCTCGTGCTGCGTTTCACCAATCGGTCCATATCCCGATACGCCGCATCTGTCTTTCGCCGATTTCTCTCCACCGCTTGTACTTCTCGCATTTTGGCTTGGCGCCGCGCATCGATAAGTTCCCACGTCCGATCATGAATCCACCGCTCCTTGAATGTGCCTCTCCTACGACCAATCACTTCCTCGGTGCTGCTGGTAATCGCGTCCCAACGAGATGATGGTCGGATCCCACGTCGGCACCACGTCGAGCCCTGTCGTCCAAGACTGAAGAGCGCCACCGACTTGACATGCAGACGTAATCAATTTCATTTCGAGTTCGTCCATCTGCCAAGGTCCACGTGCGTTTTTGAATGTCCCAATGTCAGAAGAAGGTATTGCCAACGCACAGGGAGTTTTCCGAGCAGAATGAGACCAACCGATCCCCATTATCCGTGGTCTCGCGTCCAGACCCTAAGGGACCGATAATGCGTTCCATTCCGATCCTCCATCCATTGATTTGTCCATTCCAATCGCCAATGACGATGACGAGGTCATGTTTTGGTGCCGCATTCTAATTGGCGCTGTAAATCCTCGTAGAAGGAACCCATGACGCTGCCGTCGCTGTCCTCCGTCGGTGCGTAGACTTGAAACATTGATATCTTGATTTGTTGAGCTTGTAGGCGCACAGAGATTATGGTCCATAAAGAGCTGTAAAGAACAGATTTTCTGTACAGCTTAAGGGTGCAAAGCATGCGTACTCCAGTCAGTCATAAGATGCAGGTTTTAAAGAGGAGAGTGCTATTTGTAGAAAGTTATGATCGGTCTGCTCTCATGGCAACGGGAAGATATTATCAGTCTGTTTCTGCACCAGGTGACCCTGGTTTGCCTGGGCAGCGGGGCACCTTTGGAGAACATGGACCCAAAGGAGAAAGAGGAGATCCAGGCCTACGGGGGCCTCCTGGAAACATGACTGACATAGATATGAGCAGCATGAAGGGTGACAAGGGCGATGCTGGGCCACAAGGTACGGCTGAAAGACAGACTTTTGACAGGTGCTGTGTATGTGTGTGTGTCAGAAAGGAGAGCAATGGTATGCGGGTAGAAGCATTCTGGTGTAGCTGTACCCGTATTTGTGCAAATGTACCATTTATAACAGGGACCCCAGGGAATACCGGAGAGAAAGGTTATCATGGAGAGCCAGGGAAGCCTGGAATGCCTGGAAAAGAAGGAATGCCTGGATCACCTGGTCAGCCAGGTAAATCACCTCTGTGTGGTATTTCTCCAAGAAATTCCAACCTGTGGTGTTTCTCTGTTTGTAGTACAGATTAAGAGGTGAGATAATGTGGCTCGTGGCTTTGTTTGCAGGTGAGAAAGGCGATCCCGGTGAACCTGGGGAGCCTGGAAGAACGGGATATCCTGGACAGAAAGGGAATCCTGGAGATATGGGACTACCAGGTACGGCATCGGTTTGGTGCTCGCAGGCTTGCCGGAGGATGGCAGCGTAACTATGGGGAGCTCAACGTCTCCTGCTTTCCCCATTCAGGATCAGATGGACCAAAGGGGGTTAAAGGAGTGGTCGGGTCCCCGGGGCACACTGGATCTCCGGGCACCACTGGGCATAAGGGGCAAAAAGGAGATGCTGGCTTACCAGGAATTGGGATGCCAGGACCCCCAGGAGAGAAGGTCGGAGGATCCTTCCCTTAAGACTACAGCATCACTTGACCTATTTATGGTGTCACTTTGGCTACATTCACACTACCAAGCCAAAGTGACTCAAATCCACTTTTTTGGCTCAATGCGACTCAGATCTGCTTCTTTTCAGGGCTGTGTGAACACACAAACTCAATCTTTTCAATTTAGATTTGAGTCACTTTCATATATGGTCTTAGAGAGGGCTATTCGATTGGCGGCCCGTGGGCCACATGCGGCCCAGAATCAACCCCCAAGAGGCCCAGCCCGTGGTTCCGCCCATAGATAATAAATTAATATATATTATTCATAAATTGTTTTTATATAATTTAATATAAATATACATATTATAAATACACTGCTCAAAAAAATTAAAGGAACGCTTTGAAAACACATCAGATCTCAATGGGGAAAAAAATCATGCTGTAT
>JABFEA020000001.1:45522881-45540688 GCA_019775915.2 Cyphomyrus plagiostoma
TAGATCTTTAAGTCCATCTCATGAAAAATCGGAGCAGAAACAAAGGTGTTGCGTTTATATTTTTGTTGAGTGTATATATCCAGATTCATGGCCATGTGACATAAATGTGAGTGGTCATGTCTTTTTTTTCCTCTATGCGCATGTGCTGAGCGTTTTATTGTTGTTGGTAAGGCAGATGACTCGTGCAAAAACTTATCAATGTGCACATGCAAACTAATTTGGAGGACAGAAGCGTTCACATTACGGTGAGATGCAGGTTACTTGTATTTATGAATGTGAACCAAGAATCAAGATAAGCAATAAAGGGTTGGCCAGTGATGTTTATAATGTGAACATAGAGTTTTTGTGCAAATCTCATATGTGTGTTTGTATGTGAATGTGTTGGTAGGGAGTTACGATATGAAGCTATTATTCTCTGAAGATGCTGTGATTTTTTTGGCCCCTCAGGGAGAGAAAGGCTTTCTTGGTTCGATTGGATTTACGGGGGAAAAAGGCCAGAAAGGCAGGATGGGTGAACATGGAATGCCAGGCACGCCAGGAGCAAAAGGGGACAGGGGCCACGATGGCCCCCAAGGTGAGCTGTCCGTCCTCCCCACAGTGCATCGCAGGGTTCTGACAGACCTGAAAACAGTGAACAGTGAAAGCCAGCATGTTTCTTTCTCACAGGAACTCCTGGGCAGCCAGGCGAGAAGGGAGTCTTCGGACTGCCCGGCCTACCAGGCGATCCGGGTGCACAAGGCCGACCAGGTGAGCCTTAAGAAGTGCGAGGTCCTTTAGGTGTGTGGCCGTGCAGGATCAGTCCCCGGCGAACAGTCATGGCTAATACATTTTGGAAATTATAAATATTCAGCACTAATAAGAAAAACCCAGATAAAAGATGACAGTTAAAAAATTTGGATTTCTGATATCTTCAGGTGAAGCTGGTCGGCAGGGCTCACCTGGGCCACATGGAGAGAAAGGCCTGCCTGGACAGGATGGGATCCCAGGATCCACTGGGGAGCGGGGGGATTCAGGTGAACAAATAAGCCTGC
The DNA here is from genome assembly GCA_019775915.2 of Cyphomyrus plagiostoma. NCBI lineage: Eukaryota > Metazoa > Chordata > Actinopteri > Osteoglossiformes > Mormyridae > Cyphomyrus > Cyphomyrus plagiostoma. The sequence continues at coordinate 45,523,913 of JABFEA020000001.1, forward strand.
AGACACGGTACCAGAGGGTGGGAGCAGTTTCTGAAGCCCTGACCCTCATTCCCCCCCTCTCCATTCCAGGTTTACCCGGCAGAGGTTTTCCTGGTCCACCTGGACAAACTGGTATTAAAGGTAAGCTTTGAGAGATATCTCTCTCATGGGTATTTGCAATTCACAGGGTTCTTCAAACTGTGTCCATGCATATAAGCTCTTTGTTACCGTTTAATGGTCTAGCTGTGAAGAAAATCTGGTAACACTTCACACAATCAGTCTTCATAATGCAGTATAGATACCTTCATAATGCATTATAATAGTCAGTATAAGAATTAAGGATGCTTTGCACTGGATAATGAAGGTATGTATGGTACATTATAGATGAGAGCTTCATAGAGCATTCATACTGCATAATAAACCTGTTTATAATGTGTTATGTCTATTTTTATAAATAGTTATAGCCATGTTTATAGTACTTTATGAATGCATTATGAAGGTATATACAGTATCATGAATAATATGTGAGTGCTTTAAGTGTTGTCCAAACTACGAAACCCTTTGGAATAATCCATATTTCTATGTGTGTGGCTCTTAAAATGGGATCTGTTCTTCATCTAAGTCTTTATATACATACATCACAACACCACAACATTTAACACGGCAAAATCGTTCTCAAACAAATGGTTCAAATTAAGCTCTTGGTGGAAGAAGCATGTGAAACTCTGGCATAATAACCTCTTGAAAACAGTGCAATTATAGTTTGGTGTTTCCAGTGAATTTGGATGTATATCTAAAATCCCATGTAATGGGGCTGAGGGTAAGTAAAAGAAAAAGACGCAAAATGTAATGATTTGCTGCTTTCTGTCGACGAGTCTATTATTGTCCACCTTTCTTATGTACATGTATAATATAATGCTGACCCAAGGTGCCTATCTGCAGGTGATAAAGGCAGTGATGGTCTCCCAGGCATCCCTGGAATACCTGGTGTCCCTGGGGCTAAAGGAGACAAGGGCCAGCCAGGGGACCAGGGCCAGCAGGGGCAGCCAGGACAGCAGGGATTTCCGGGACCCTCCATGGAAGGACCCAAAGGGGACAGGGGCCCCCCTGGAGGTCTGGGGTGGCCAGGTAGGCCCATAAGTTATCAATGTTTAGATACAATAGAAACACACATACTTCTTTTGAACAGTTATTGTAATGAACAGACTTGGAGGACCCAGGTGCAGAGAGGAGCGAGATTTAATCCGAAAATTCAAATCAGAGTGCAATTAGAGGCAAAGGGAAAATCCAGATACATAAGAACATAAGAACTATACAAACGAGAGGAGGCCATTCGGCCCATCAAGCTCGCTTGGGGAGAACTTAACTAATAGCTCAGAGTTGTTAAAATCTTATCTAGCCCTGATTTAAAGGAACCCAAGGATTCAGCTTGCACTACGTTATCAGTAATGTGAATCAGGAGTGCTTCCTTAAATCCAGTTTGAAATGTTCTCCCATGCATACAAAAGCATAGCTTCAGGCAAACAAAGGTTCATCAACAAAGTCGCAAAGTGGTACAGGCAAGAATCAGTAAACCGGGAGGAGGTGGTTCGGAGGCTGATAGGAATGCGGACCTGACAGTTATTTGATTAGCTGATTAGTTGATCATTTCTCCATTGTCAAACTCAAAGTATTCTTAAAAGAGAATAAGGTCATTGCACACTAGTTTCTTCTTCTAGTTGCTGTTGGTAACTTCTCGACTTGAACGATTTACTCAGATGAAGACATTTTGCTTTGATGAATAATGGGATAGTGGAGTGCTTGACAAGAAACTATTTTTGAAGGGGATATTGGAGCCCCTGGATCAACTGGAGTTCCTGGAAATATCGGGGCCAGAGGAGATAAAGGAGACGAGGGTTTCCAAGGGCCTCCTGGTTTCAAAGGGTTCAAGGGTGACCGAGGATCTCCTGGCTATCCTGTAAGTTGTGTGCTTTTGCCTGTCACTCACATACACTCAACCAGCACGTTGATCTGTTTCTCCAGTAATAGTACTGGTAGTGTTGTGAAACCCCTCCCCTGTTATTGATGTTATATTTTGCACCATGGCCCTGGGGGAACACTATTTCTTGGCACTGTGTACCTGTATACAGGTGGTATGACAATAAAGCTAACTTACCCTGACTTGTCCTGACTTGACTTGGCTTATCTTAACTTGGCTTAGCTTATCTTGACTTTACTTGACTTGTCTTGATTAGAAACCCTGCAACATTTCCACTTTGGACATCACTGCAATTAGAACATGCTGTTTATGAGGTGTGAATGTGTAACAGGGAACCTATGGCCTGCCTGGTATCAATGGACAGAAGGGGGAGAAGGGGCTGCAGGGATCACCGGGATTCCCAGGTATGAGAGCATAGTGAAGCATAGCGTGTCACTGGCCTCATTCACACCCACAGTGCTGTATTATGACATACAGTGACAGAAATATAGTGTCCTGCATCCAGGCCACACTGTTCCCTGTGTTACATGAGCTTCTTGCGTTGTCCAGGACTGAAAGGGGATAAAGGCTTCTTGGGAACCAAAGGAGTACAAGGAGACAGGGGCTACCCTGGAGCTAAGGGTATGTATCTCAGTTCCCCTAGTACATGCAAGTTATCCACTAACCTACAAGACAGGTCAAATCCCCATGCTAGTGGGCTTTATAAAAAGTGTCTTGTTTCCAGGTAACGAGGGCCCACCAGGGCCACCTGGCCCCCACACCTATATAAAAGGGGACGTTGGCCCCCCAGGTCCTCCAGGGCCACAGGGGCCTCAAGGGTTCCTAGGAAATCCTGGGATGAAGGGGTACCAAGGTAGATTCACATATCTTTGTACCTCCTATTAATGCTGTAAGAACTACTTTAACTGCTCTGAATTAAGAGGTAAATTGACGACTCCCCAACTGCTATGCAGACATCACTAAGCTATCTTTTTTATACTAATCACTCCCAGGTATGACAGGACAGATGGGTATCAAAGGAGAAGAAGGCCAACCAGGGTATGATGGCAGACCAGGGGTCAAGGGTGAACCAGGTCCCATTGGGCCTTCTGGTAAGTGAGTCCTTATGGTGAATCTTTCTGAGTAGATGGCTCCATGTTTGGTCCATGGTAACCCTCTAATGTCACGCTGCAGGTCCTCGAGGTTTCCCAGGCCCTCCGGGACCAGATGGCGTGCCTGGGCCAGCTGGGCTTCCAGGACCTGCATCCAAGGAACATGGGTTCTTGGTGACACGGCACAGTCAAACGGTGGAAATACCTTTATGTCCACATGGCACCACACTCATGTATGAGGGCTACTCTCTCCTGTATGTCCAGGGCAATGAACGTTCCCATGGACAGGACCTGGGTAAGAGAACTGGGGGAGATCTGGTGTAATACAGTGACGGATACACAGAGACTTCACCTGGTCTGAGATGTGCTTCCCATCACCACCTACAGGAACTTCTGGGAGTTGCCTGAGGAAGTTCAGCCCCATGCCTTTTCTCTTCTGCAACATCAACAATGTCTGCAACTTTGCTTCGAGGAATGATTACTCCTACTGGTTGACGTCACCTGAGCCAATGCCCATGAATATGGCTCCTATTACTGGGGAGAACATCAAGCCTTTCATCAGCAGGTCAGTATGTACAATGTGCTTGAATGTCGCTGCTTACGTTGCTACATTTGATTTTCACTTAACTGGATCTCCTAACAGGTGTGCTGTCTGTGAGGTCCCTGCTATGGTGATTGCAGTGCATAGCCAATCTATTCGTATCCCATCATGCCCTGCAGGCTGGGACTCCCTCTGGATTGGCTACTCCTTCGTCATGGTAAGAGTGCTGAGAATCTGGCCATCATTAGTCTGACTTTTGCTAACTAACGGACATAACATGGGGCGCTGCATGTAAATGCTCATCGAGTCTCAGCACAATGTTGAGTTTATAATGAACCATTAAAATGAAAATATTTGCTCCATGTAGCACACAAGTGCAGGAGCCGAGGGATCTGGCCAAGCCTTAGCCTCTCCCGGATCCTGCCTCGAAGAGTTCCGTAGCGCGCCTTTCATCGAGTGCCATGGCCGTGGCACCTGCAACTACTATGCCAACTCCTATAGCTTCTGGCTGGCCACCATTGAAGACAACGAGATGTTTAGGTAAGCCTTTGTCAAGCTTTACCCCTTACGCTTTCAGGGGGTTGCCGTGAGTCTATGCTAAAAGGAAATTTCCTGTTTTGTTCCAGGAAACCTCAACCTGCAACACTGAAAGCAGGAAGTCTACGGACCCATGTCAGCAGATGCCATGTCTGCATGAAGAGGACATAACGCAGTTGTTGCTTTGACTGAGGTTTAACAAACAATGGTGCTACTTGATGAAGTGAAGGACAGGTTTATTTGGGGAATAGGCGCTGCCCCCCCATATTACATGCCAAAAATATAGCCCAGCTAACAGAATACCAAGCTGCCAGTCCTCCTGGTATCTAGCTCACCAAGGATGGCTGAGAGACCCCACCGAAAGCTTTCTTCATTCAATGGCACTTTGTTTATTACTGCACTGATAATATCCTATGTAAACAGGTGTCCATTTACGGTTGCGCGTGTGTCAGGTGCTACCCAATATCCTATTTACCTTTCAACGCATTCTTGTACTTCTGTTGGTCCATCGCTACATTTCTTTCCTTTTTACAGATGATATCTAACTCCAATAAGTTCTAGACCTTTTATTTAAAGATGTACTAAAATGTTATGCAAGGGGTTGGTACAGGATACACTTTGTTGTAAATATATTGACTAAACACAGCAAATACAATTCAGACAACCATATCAATTTATAACACTTTTTTTATTTATGAGGGATAAAACATGTAAAATGGATACAATAAGCCAAAGGATAAATAAAGAATATGGCTAATATAAGTGAGTTATTCCACTGTGAGGTATAACATAATTTAGGCACATAAATTACATAACATAAAGGATTATCTATAGCACAGAAAGTGAGGTCATGACCTTCCTGTGCTTGTCTATTCTCCAAAAAGCAGCCACTCCATCCCAATAGCAAGAGTTGTCAACCGCAGACACAGCAAGTGAAGAACCTGACGTTATCGGGTAAACTTTTTGTGTAGAAATTTTCATGGGACGTAACTGATCAACAAACATACTTCCTCCAGGCACTGAATGAATCCCCATGTTTATGTATTCGTATCCTTCATGGTTTTCAAGGTTGAATGCACATACGCTTAATAAACCACGCAAACACAGAGGTGGACACACACACACATACACACACACACCATTCCTGCACTGAAGTACTTGATCATTAAACTCATTTCCTTTAGTTTTCCTCAGTGTATAAATGCTATGTCATGTGGCTATTCTGAGTTTGGCAGGTGTTAGTTAGATAGTTTATTGATTAATTTCAGAAATTTTTATAGTTGGTATAAATATGAACAAAGGAGGGCAAGTTTCCACCTGGCTGCAGTGTCCCAGAGGTCCTTCCATATTTTAACACAATCACAGCTCTAGAGATACACTGTTTGCAGCCTAAGTTGCGTGTAGTGTCCAATACAGTGACAGAAGTACCAGTGAACTGACCTCAGGCACGGTGTGTTCTCACTGGACATCCTCTTTCAGATTTACCACATTCTCTGACACATGAACATGGCCAATCATTTAGGTGATTTTTTTAAATGGGGGAGAACTAGATTTATTGTCAGGTCTTTTACTCATATTAACATGTAAAGCTGGAAACCCAGTTTGTATTTCCACCTCCAAAATCTGTATTGTATAAATCATACAATAAAATAATTTTTATAAAATTACTCCTATGTTGTTTATCCATGGCATGTGAGAATAAGGCTGGACATAAATCATGCTGTCTGCATTGCACAGTACTGCCACAAGAGGGCGTACACATCACATTATAACAGTTCAGCTCGCAGGCTACAGGCCTTGGGAGCTCCACACCATTATAAGAAAAAGAGTACAACCCTGGTATAATTGTACCCCAAGGTACAAACAACACTAATGAACCCCGAATGGTACATAAATGTTCAGAGTTCATTTCTGTACCTTAAAGGTATGATTACCTGCAGCTAGGATACAAATGGCAGACCCTCGAAGGTATAGCCCCAGTGACAAGTATTTGTACCATAAAAGGTACATATTGATAGTTTTTTTCTAACAGGGCACAGAAATAACTATGACTCTGTTTACTCTTAATTCTATTAGCTATACTAACAATAATAAGAACAATAAATAAAAAAAGAGAGTCAAACTTCCCGCCATACAATTAATTCCAAGCAAAGGGGTATAGATAACAAAAGGTAAATTTTATTGATCTGAGGGAGAAGTTCTTGGAGCCTAGGGGTGTTTCTCAATATGTGTATTTGACTGTACTTCTGTTCTTGTGTACCCAATTTACCCGTGAAGACCAGTTCCAATAACAGAGGTGGACATTTCAGGTCCAGCTAATAAAAATCCAGACCAAGGCTTTGTTTCAACCAACCAGTTGAGTACTTCAACCAACCAGTTGTGTCTTTGACTCTTTATGCTCAACTGGTTGGTTCAAACAAAAATCTGATTTGGATTTTTTACTTTCTGGACCTGAAATATGGACCTTTGTCCAATATTAAGAACACAAGTACAGAGGATGGTTAAAATCCCCAGATGTAACTCCTGCTCCACCCCAAATGTCAAGGATACATTGGATGCAAATGAGACAAATCCCATAATTCTAACCCGCCGTTCATTCTTGGGAGGCGGGTTAGTAGGACCGGTCTTGCCAAGACCACATTTACACTCTCTGCGTTCTTGGTACTGAGAAATAACACTAGGTCAGGCTGACATCCCTGGATCTGAGTAAAGCAACACCAAAATGGATGCAGAGTGTCCAGGAAGTGAAAGTAAGCATGCATTATCCTGTGGACCAACCCCCATGCCCAAGAGCTGCCTCCTGAGCTAATGGCCACGTGCCAGCAGCTAGCGGGGAGCTAACACCCCATGCCACATGCTCTGTGCCAGGCCTGATATTTTGGGGTAGAGAGACGACATCAGCACCCACCTGTCCATTGCCCTGCAGTCACTATCTAATTAATAACGGCAGGGCGTTTCGTGACAGAGGTGAGATTATGGGAGAGTGGTTAAGGGTCGTAACAGGGGGTGAAATCTTACAGGAGTAACTGCATTTCACCTTTCCTTTCCATCTCTTGGATTTTCCGTATTTGTTGCTCCTCTGTTAGCGCAGAAATTTTGGCTTAGGTGTTATACCCTCGCTGGCCTCGACACAGTAATGATTTCCACAGTAAATGCTGAGTGCAGTAGAGCCTTCCAGTCATTAAGATGGTACTACTATATTCCACAGACAGGGTTCCTCAGAGTGAAGTAGCATCTTTTATCGCCTGGATACTTTATCAAAACATTTGGGAACTGATACTCAATGAGACTGATTTGAGTTACAGTTGAGTTACAGTGACATTCCATTGTCTCTGGCTTTTGTTACAGTGACATTCCATTGTGTCTGGCTTTTGTGTATGTCACATGCGACAAGTCATTTCTGCCTGTCCCTAAAGAGGCCCTATATCAGTGTTCAATATTAATGTTGAACTTTACTTTGATCACCCTACCTATGCACTGGATGCCTTTATTACTGCAGCCAGAAGTAAATTATGCAGCCAATCGCCCAACATAAGCAGAACTCACAAATTCAATCATGTTCTATATAGTGTGTGTCCCCAACATTTAGAGCTCTGGAAAAACTTAAGAGTCCACAGGAAATGTTTTAGTTCTGCTCATTTCTCAATTTATGCTGCTGTGCAAAATAAACATTTTCTTGTGAACTGCAGCCTGGCACTTCCCTGCTCCTCATTAATGAAGGACTTCTTCCTTACTGCATGTGTCTTCAGTCCTGCTTCTACAGCGTGATACGAACTGCCCTAGCAGTGCACTTCACACCTGCATTTAATGATTCCCATTCCTTTCGAAGGTCACTTGATGTCATCCTCCGATTCACCAGGCACTACTTGGATAGGTTGACGATCACCTCTGGCATTAAAAAGTCGCTTCCACCCCTTTACCTGGCTGCTTTTCGGTCATTCCCAGTGTGTCCTGCTTCACCTCATTCATATGTACTGCTGTCTGAGCCTCTTAGCCCGGAAACATCCTGCAGCTCAAAGTATCCTTCTACCAGCAGAAACAAAATTAAACCAGGATTTAACAATGTTGATATTTTTTAAATATTTTTTTCCATAGCTGTGGGCAAAAGGTGTATGGGGGTTTCGAAGTGCAAGGCACCGTTAGCTCAATGTGTCCAGAGCACACCTGCCAACACTCCTGATTTCCCTGGGATTTTCCACTTCACCCCCTGTTGTCTCCCGGTAAACTCCCGATCATGAATATCGAAGCCCACCCCTGCCCTCTGCTCTTATCAGGAACCCCCCACACCCCCACACACCTTAGCAAAATCTCCCTATTTTTCCACAATGTAATGTTGGCAAGTAAGCTGCGGAGAAATCATTTAGGACCGATGTTTACTGAGAGTTTTTTTTTTGCCACTGACCAGAGCATTAATAAGCTTGGCCTACTTCCTGGCAGTTAAGACAGCCTCCTGTGTTTACAAACAGTGCTGGGAAGCCATTTTGAAGGTCACTGAACTCCCTGGTCATATGACTGAAGATCAAGTTTCCACTCCAGTTCTCCAATCAGGACATTCCAAAATATTGTCAAATGAAAGTATTTTCCCTAATGTTTCTGGTGGAGGGAAAAAGGTAGGAAGTAGCTAGAAGGTAGGAAGCGTCAGACTGAGTTTAGGAACAAACATGTCTGTATGTGTGTGGTTTGGGCTCTCACACATGACTGTTTCTATTGTGTTACTGCGACTTAAGAAACTGATGTTTATGTCAGTGGCATGTGCTGTGATTACAGGAAACTGCAGGCAAATGAAGAAAAGTAAATTATGGTTGACATAATTCCAAACTTGGTCCAACATATGGCTAGATTGACTGTTTATAACAGGTCAGGCAAACAGGAGACACACAGTGATTTTAAGCTTGTCGTTAGCTATGTTAGGCTATAATGTCCAGAATCAAACTATCCTTTAAGCAGCATTTGAGGTGAAACCTTAAATAGTGAAATATCTTCCTCAAGTCTGGTCATATCTCTAGGTTTTCGGAGGCCTTGCCAGGATGAATATTTCTGGTTGTCTCCTGCGCACAAAGCAGTAAATATGCAAATTTTAAAAGCAGAAGACATTAGACATGAGGGGTTATCCTCAAGGGTGCCGTGCCGAGAGACTCAGATATAAAAGGCCGTATGAAGTAATTGACGATACATCTGTCAGCCGCACATCTCAGAAGTCAGATGGATGTAACTAAATTCTGAAGTGACCCCTTTTAGAGAGGAGATATGTAAATGTCCACTAGGGACCAGAAGCTGAACACTATGATAGAAGGTGTGATCCCTGAGGCCTCCACTGCTCAAGACCATGAGGGACACTGGCAAAAGGCCAGCGGAAATAGCCCCGCTACATGTATGCCTGATAACCCCTGACCCTCAGTGCCAGAGTGCTCAGTGGGGGCAGGGTGTCAGATGCAAGAGTGTCAAGAACACTGGAATGGAGTATGAAAGAGTGCAGATGGGCTTTCGGGGATGGAGTAAAACCAAAGGCATGAGGAATTACAGGGCGCACCTGATTGTGGGGAACGGGGAAGTGAATGTAGATAAAAGCAGACTACAGTTAGGACTGGTAGGGAGGTGGTGTGGGGGGGGGGGGGGTGTGTAATGGTTAGGCTGTAAGAGCTGGAAAAGTGCTCGGCAAATAAAAAAAAGGGAGGCAGAGGCCAGAATCACACCAGGGGACGGGGGAAGTGTCCCCCCAACTGGAAAATTATGCCTGTGAGCCAAATGCACAGCAATTGGTATGATGGCTCACTACAGCAGACAAGGACCAAGCCCAGTCACTACAGATGAGTGGGTCAGTACATTTAATGGCTTGGCCATTTGTACATAGGGAGGTGAGCCTCTCGCTCGGCCTGCTCCGGTATTATATCCCTCCTGGTCCTCAGATATTAAGATGCGATTGCTGTAAATCTAGGTTCTCCTGATTTCCGTCTAAGGCTCCCCTACAACAGTCATCCTGTTTATTTACTGTCAGCGTCCAGCTGCCCACCATAACCAGTCAATGTGCTGAAGTACAAGATAATTCAAACAGATGGGTCAGTACCTCAGCATGATTGACTTTGTGTCAAAGGCAAAACACTAAATGAATCCATGCTGATTTAGTCAGACATATATTATCCTTATACATATGCACAGTGGTGAGCCATAATGGTGAAACTACTATCTGGCCCTCGTGTATTAATGAGATTATTTTTAGTACCTGCTTGTTTGACCTGTACTATGGCTCCCAATCAGCTGTGGAAGCATTAAGGTGTGAGGTGTGTAGCAACGTTACTGATTTTGGGATGATCCAATTTATTAGTGAAAGCTTAGGGGCAATTAATCTATTATTTACTGCAAGACATACAGCAACCAGTATAACATTAAAACCACCCACCTAATATTGTGTCGGTCTCCCTCATGCCATCAAAACAGCTCTGACCCAAAGAGGCATGGACTCCTCGAGACCTCTGAAGGTGTCCTATGGTATCTGGTACCAAGACATTAGCAGCAGATCCTTTAAGTCCTGTAAGTTACAAGGTGGAGCCTTCATGGATCCGACTTGTCTGTCCAGCACATCCCACAGATGCTTGATCGGACTGAAATCTGGAGAATTTGGAGAAGTCAATACCTTGAACTGTTTTTCATGTTTCTCAAACCATTCCTAAACAATTTTTGCAGTGAATCAGGGTGCATTTTCCTGCTGAAAGAGGCCACTAATATCAGGGAATACTGTTGCCATGAGGGGGGGTACCTCCTCTACATCAGTGCTTAAGTAGTAACATCCAAATGAATGCCAGGACCCAAGGTTCCCCAGTAGAACGTTATGCAGAGCATCACACTGCCTGCACCGGTTTGCCTTCTTCTCATAGTGCATCCTGGTGCCATCTTCTCAGCTAAACAACACACATGCACCCAGCCATTGATATGATGTAACACAAAACGTGACTCATCAGGCCAGGCCACCTTCCTCCTTTACTTTATGGTCCAGTCCTGACAGCCAAGTGCTCATTGTAGGCGCTTTAGGTGGTGGACAGGGTCAGCATGGACATTCTGACTGGTCTTTGGCTACCCAGCCCCATACACAGCGAGCTGCGATTCACTGTGTCCTCTGACACCATTCTATCATAACCAGCATTACCTTTTTCAGAAATTTGTGTTACAGTAGCTCTCCTGTGGGATCAGGCCCGGCAGGGTAATCTTCGTACCCCAGTGCATCAATGAGCCTTGGCCACCCATGACTCCATCACCAGTTCACTGGTTGGCTTTCCTGGGCCGCTTTTGGTAGCTACTGACCAGTGCATACTGGGAACACCCCACAAGACCTGTGATTTTGGAGATGGTCTAACCCAGTCATCACAATTTGCCCCTTGTCAAAGTTACTCAGATCTTTACACTCGTCCGTTTTTCCTGCTTCCAACACATTAACCTCAAAAACGGATTGCTCACTTGCCTAATGGCACCCTTCACGGGTACCATTGTAAAGAGATACTCAGTGTTACTCACTTCACCTGACAGAGGTTTCAATTTTATGGCTGATCAGTGTACAGTATATGGCCAAAAAGTATCAATGTACTTTTGCTTCCTTATGGTCTTTTATAGGTTATGACATCTCCTCTGATCCTGCAGGAAGAGCTGAAACCCCATCATTGTGGTTACTGTTGACACCTTCTGCAAATTATGACGCAACCCATAAGTGCTGCCCGGTAACAAACTGCACCAGCTATACAAACAAACCATCGGCGGAGCTCGCTATTACATCTCACTGCTCTCTAGGGCTAAGCCTCAAGCTTCGGTCAGATGGAATTCCTAGTCCATAACTTTCAAGGTGCTCCGCTATTAACTTTTGATTCCAGTGAATCTTTCACGGTTCCTGATCCTGGGCTTTTCAATTCTTGCTTTATTCTTGTAATTCTCTTCTGGTTTGTCTCTAAGGTACAAATCAGAGACAGATCCTCCAGTGATTCTGGGTTTGGTTCCTGTTTCCTGGTTAACCCCCTCATCTCTGCACCTGTGTTGCATGTCTCAACTGTATCTACACAGCACTCTAGGACTGGGTCATGGTGGTTGTCCATCAGACAGTTGCTACAGGCAGAAATGTTTTCAGAATACATACAGAACAGAGTCTCGTGCCGGTCCTGTGTAGATGACTGAGGCCCAGTGCTTACACAGCTTAGAGAGCCTAGACCCTACATTTTCCTAATGTTGGGAAACTTCCCCTGCTGGAAGATGTCGGGCCCTTGTGTGACACTCCCCTATCACCCAGCTCCAATTTTGACTCCCACAAAGTGAGGTCAGAGTGTCACATGGTGAGGTCAGAATGTCACATGGTGAGGTCAGAATGTCACATGGTGAGGTCAGAATGTCACATGGTGAGGTCAGATTATTATTTTTCCCCCTATTGTAGTTCTAATGCCTAAAAACATTTGAGAATATTCTATAGAAAATTGTGCTGTTCTCTTATTCTATTCTACTATTTCCTTACTTTGCTTTCGCTATAGCTACACAACCCCCATTTTCCTTGGACTATGATGGATTTGGCATCCTGAGGTGTCACATGCATGTTCACTGCATGCACCCAGCATAGGGAAATCTTCCATAATGGAGGAATTATTCAGGGAAAGAACTATTCCTGCCAGTTACTAAGACCTCATGGAAGAACTATATGGTAAACACCCTGTGAGACTTTACTGTGGTAACTGTACCATGCACTGCCTGAGAGATTCTGCCCCGCTTTGTAGGTGATAGCACACACAGAACAGATTTTATCTATTTTCAGTTCTGTGGATATTAATATATATTTAGATAGAACAATACTTATTTCATTTGTGGTTCCAACGCCTACCTACTTATAAGCTGATAAGGCTATTTGGGAGTTACCATTCTGATGAAGGCATCTCTTGCAGTTCACATGTGAGAGAGACAGAGACAAAGAGAGGTTCAGAGAGAGAGAGAGAGAAAGAGAGAGAGAGAGAGAGAGAGAGAGAGAGAGAGATTAGTGAAGATTATCATTTGGGAGCTGTATTTTTCCCTATGTATCTCAACTTTGAGCTTGGCATGACACCCCAGGGAGAGCTTATCTACGTTATACTTTCTGTTCCTGAGACCTTGGTGACAGTAATGTACATATGCAAAGGCAGCAAGGAGCATATGCTTCTCAAGTCCTTCTACTGACACAGGATTCTCTCGGGGCAAGAAGGGAACGGCTCTTATACTCCGTGTTGATTGAACATTATTACTGTGAGCTGGGTTAACTATTTGAGATATCTTACCTGGCTTGTTTTACTATATTTGGTTGACATCCTAGTATGTTTCCCTAACAACACATATATGCCATATTAATGAGGTACTCGTGTGTTAGCTTAGAGTAAAAGTATAACTAGGAACTGTAAGTTCCATGTCCTGTCAGTCTCGTTTCTCAGATATATCATGTCCCTAGTTAGATTCCAGACAGGCTCAAAGTTTCAGGTTATTGTGGAGTGACTACAGTCAACCTCTGTCGTGGCAACACTGCTCTTACTTAACTGTTAACGATCAATATATTCTGATTAGAATAGAGGCTCTAATTGAAGGTGGTCAGTCACCCATTCCTTTTGAGTGCAGATCAGAGATGGTCCACAACTATATGGTCAAGAGGAAATTTTGTAGCTTAACAGTGTGTGAGGAATGATAAATGTTTGTCTAATTTTTAAAAAAATATATGTGCAGTATTAACAAGCATTATGGAAATCAGTTATGCAGATATCGTGTTGAACATAAGAATACTCCATGTTACCTATAATTGTAGAATAGCTACGGCTGTGAGATCACATGCCTTAATTACACCACAAGTGTCAGAAAAGGGATGGACATAACCTGGAGCTGCCAGCAGTTTATGAAGCAACATATCAGGAATATCAATCTCCTTATTGAGTCTGATTTTAATTGGGCCTTTAAAACCTGATGCCTTTGCATTGCAAGACCTTTGTGATGAAATGACAAACAAAAGGAATATCTTTTACAATTTTTTTTACAGATGTTTGCTTTGTTGTGAATCAATCTATCTGCCCAACCCCACCTGAACAGCAAGACAGAAAAAACAGGCATAAATATACACGCGTGTGACATCCTGGCACTGGCAAACAGAGACAGCTTATGGTTTACTGTTCACCGTATTTCAGAACAAGGTCCACCGCTGACCTTGGAATCCCCATGTAGTCTGACACTTAGTGTAACTGAATCACTACTGAATCAGACTGCGGAATAAAGCAGAAGGCTTCATGAAAACAAGTCAAACTGAATAATAGCTGGAAGAGAAGGACACAAATGATTCAATGGCTAAGATGTCTGCTGTTCTGCGTTCCATGTTTCCGTGCTGTATTGCAACTTCTAGACCAATTGTAAGTTTTAACCACACTGTATAACACACAAATTATTGTACCACATTTACATGTTCTAGCCATGCAGCTTCACAAGTACCATTCCTGCGGTTTCACCTGTAGTAATTCTGTCCAGTCATCTGTTTTCACCCAGTGGTTTTGCATGTTCTAGCCATTCTGTGTCACATGTTCTTTCTCTGCCACATCCTGCATAGAAATCACAGGTGTGTCAGGTGTTCTTGCCAAAACATATTATATGTTCTCAATGTACCATGTTACATGTTCTAACTACCCTACAGTATCACATGTTAAATTTCCCTCTCTTGTATTTTGTGACCATTTAGTGCTTGTTTTTTCTTAAGAAGTGAGAAGTTCATGCTGAAAAATTGGTAGAACATTGGAACCCTGAAGACACACATGTGCAGTCTGTTGCACATGTTATGGAAAGAAGATGGCTATAAAGACAATAAGGGTATGAACTGTGTTTTGTGTTTGGTCACAATTGGGAAACAGTGATGGAAGCAAAAGGTTTGATGAACTAGGTGGTCTCTTAATGGTTATTGAACTTCTTAAGGAGTCACATAATAAGCTAAGAAAGGGTGTGGGAGATTCTACTACAATGTTCTTCTAAGCAGAAATGTTCAGAAATGTTACCCAATTTAAAAATAGTACTCAAGTCAATGCTGAAACTGAACCTTTGTGGTTAGGGATAAAACATAATACAAAACTGTTACTATAGTTAACAGTTAGACCGCATTGTTAGAATTATCTACGTCATTGTAGTTGCACCCCATGAGAAATGATTTGGCAAGCTTGCACAGTAAATATTATTGCAAAAACAATTCTCCCTTTACAGGCACATTGGACAAATACAGACTGTTCCATAGCCTTGAGACAGGAACAGAACCGCTCTCCAGGGTTAGGGTCATGTGACAGCGAAGAATCACCGCAGGACAAAACACCATCTTTCGGATTACATATGTCAACTCGCTTAAGATGTATTGACAGCTTGCGGGGGAGGGGGAAAGGTCAAGTCACTGGATAAATTATAATTTAATTTATCAAATTGATGTCAACATCAGTTTATGATCATTCTGCCACACAAAAGGTTGATCTCCTGGAGCACTGGTAGAAAACCATATTTCCCTTAACATGTGGAGATGATGACTCGACAAGTCCTTGATTTGAAAACAGTTGCAAATCAAGGGCCACACCTTCACATTCGGCCCAGTACAATAAAATCAGTGGCGTCAAACAGCTGACCTGAATGTCTGTTTCTGGCCAGTCTGAGAGAAGAGGGGGGGCTCACTGGGGACCTGTGACTTTTCCCAAAAAAAAAAACAAATCCCTGAACTGCAATGGGTGAAGCGAAGACATTAACACATAAAGCAGGAATTCATTGCTTTAGAACAGAACTTCAACCTACTAATACAAACACTTCTTCAAGCGATGAGTAACCTGATAATCACCATGCTAGAACTGTGCTGAACTCAAATCAGCTTTACAGAGCACTGACTCTGCACTATAGCCCAGAACTTAAGAACTTTTTCAGTCTGGTAGAACAATTTCATCAGTTACGAGAACAAATCTCCTGAAGGAGGGTGATGTTTGTCCATTACCAGGGATTAGGCCTGCTAGCGGTGATGACTAAGCCTCCGCTAGACTCTATCTAGCATGATCCAGATGTTTGTAACGCATCACAGTGCGAATTCTTACAGCCTTAGAAATAGCCGGTTCTGCTCCTGCTAACTGACTTCGGTGGAACGTGAACATTAGGCAGGCCCACAAATCACGTGGAATTCATCCACACGGCCACAACGGGGAGTTCTGTCTGTATCCAGACATGGTGAATGGTCCGTTATGGGGTGACGGTGCTCGTATTAAACCCTGATTTATAATTTCGTGTAGAATCTACGCCGTCTGTAACCACATAGCCACGTATTACATTTAGTAGTTACATTTCTGGGGAGCTCTATGCCAGGCCACGGTGTACACCTGACCAACAGTGTAGATTTTATGCAGAAGGAATCAGTCCGTAAAGGAGACAGTGAGACACGACATGGCTTCTCGTACACAGCATTGGTGACGCTCCTGTAAATTTGTCAGTAATGCTTGTGGGAAAATGGCTTTACGATAGAATAATAACTATCATCATAGGAGATCCCTCAGGGAAAATAAAACAGAAATGTGAGATGGAGGGGGGGGGGGGGGTTGTGGCTGGAATGGGAGGGAGAGTCAGGTTACAGGTTTTTGTGGTGATTTTTAACACTTTTCCTTCGTTCCCAAAAATAT
>JABFEA020000001.1:45540788-45564834 GCA_019775915.2 Cyphomyrus plagiostoma
TTTATTCCCTGTGGTAAAACCGCTTACCCCTACAACAAAACCTACCACAATCGCCGACCCCCCCGCCAAAAAACACCCAAAACGGCACATGGCGGGGGGGGGGGTTCTGGCTGTCATGGGAGGGAGAGTCAGGTGACAGGTTTTTGTGCTGATTAGTTCCACTTGTCCTTCGTTCCCAAAAATAGTATTTAGAGGCATGTTGTGTTTTGTTTTGCAGTAACCCTGACAACAGTCAGGACGCATGTACCAAATTTTCCCACCTGAATTTGTGCTTTTCATTTCTTTAATTGCTCACTGAACTGGCCTATTTTGGCAAGGTCCCTCTGTCCTGCCCCGTAATAAATAACGCTTCCCTGCTGAATCGCAGTATCACATGATAATGTTTTCTGTTCTGCCTAAATGGGCTTAGCACAGTGAGGAACAATGTAACTCCCACCCCCCGCCCAACAAACAAAAAACGGAATATATTCCAGCTCATTTCACTACAAACACGCAGGGACTCCCAGTTTAACACTGATTTGTCAGTGTGATTCCTGCCCAGAGCTGTTCAAAACATGATAGAATGTGAACTTGTTCAATTGTGTGTAACCATAAACAACAAAGCAAAGAAAGTCAGGGAAATGCAGGAGTCAGGGTCAACACAATGGCTGACAGTGTTGCTGACAAAGAATGCAAGATATTTTGAATTCTTTGAATTAAAATCTTTGTGATCCTGGTAAGTATTGGTCAAGTTTTCTGCACTTTTAAGTCTGTTAAATTGATTTAAAATGCTTCATTATTAACTGTGGCTGGGTTCAGGGACCCAAGTTATTAGGTCATGGATCCATGGCTAAAGGGTGATACATTCTATATTTCTGTTCAGACTATAATTGATAAAGTAAAAATATCATGTAAGTGAAGCAGAGTCACCAGTGGGAAAGTATGGATGGCACTTAGAATTAAGAATGCCATACATGTGAGAGAACGGGCTTTTCGTGGTGAATGGTAAACTATGCAAGGCAAGTGCCTGAATGAGTCAGTATCAAAAAAGAAACTATTCCCATGAGTACAACAGCAAGGCCCTGCAACTCCCTTCTACACACCCTGTAAACTGTGAGCTTTTGAGCAATTTGAGCAATTTTAATTTTTTTTAATGATGATGTTTGATATTTTATTGCACATTTCTGACATTAAGGCATAGTACCATGTCTATATTACTGTTTGTCTTGCTAGGATATGCCATACTATGTACAGGAGTTTTTACGTTGTCACATATACAATGTTTATTAAAAAAACGAGGTTTGAAGTAATATTTATATCAAAGTATATGAAAGGATTTATGTGAGATTTAAAAACAATGTGCATGCGGCGGCCACTCTGATGCTACTGATCATAGAGGCATGAACCGCTCATTCAGTTCAAGGACATGGAGAAAGCTCACCTCACTTGATGTCACATGACATTCACACATGATGACAGGCTGGATGGCATTACCGGCAGATAGCAGCTCATTAGGCAAGGTGTCACCTTTTCAACACATGTTTTCAACACACGCTGGTACACGTTTTTATTTGTGGCCAATTGTGAATGCGTGCGAGGATGTAGGGCAGTGTTTTCCAATCCGGTCCTCGGGGATCTGCAGACAGTTCATGTTTTTGCTCCCTCCCAGCTCCCAAAAACATGGACTGTCTGTGGGACCCCAAGGACTGGGTCAGGAAACATAGATGTAGAGGATAAGCGTTAAACACATTTCAAGGGTGGTGGATAGCAGGTCACAGGGGATCTGACCTTAACCCAATGGCATTCTGGATGAACGGCCAGCAGCGGTTCCCAGAAAGAGTTCGACATGACAGAAGCCGAAGCTGATGTGTTTGTATTTATATGCTAAACATTAACCTGAATATATACTGATATTAAAGTTCATTTTTTTTAATATATTTTTTTTGCATATTGTTCCCTAGTTTGCTTCCACTATAGATTTCTTAAGGAACAATGGAGGTTAAAGATCTCCTCAGGTACACAGTCAAGGGCATGTTAGAGGGGGGAAAAGTAGGATCATTCCAGGGGCCCCTGACTGACAGGGAGCCTAAAAATATTGGAACATAATTGGAGTGGTGTGGGTTGGGGGCTCAATCTGACATGCTGTCATGGGACCCAAAATCTGTATCAACACTGCTGTACACAGTACCGGTACTGTGAAATAACACAACGGCCAAAAAAATGGGATTGCAAGATATCTGCTGCTGGGATTGCAGTCCAGCTACCTTGTACAGTACCCTCTCCCAGGATCATTCCGGGCTCCAAGGAAGCTGGATGAAGCCAGCTTGGATTTCCCCACCAGGGAGTACAGGGATAAGAATTTTCACATCAAAGCACGTGAAAGGAGATAATTATGATGGCGCCAACCTTATAATCGATATCGTCCATGTGCAATCTTTTCCTCTTAAATTGGCAAGTTACAGAGTCAACAGAGTTCAGAAGAATGTAAAGAAAAGACCAAAGAGAAGGGGACTGTTCCTCAGGGGACACAGTAATGGAGAATCTAAAGGCTCCCAAGATACACAATACTTAGTGGTAACAAAAGGAAGCAGGGTCAGTGAGGCAGGTATCCACAGCGACTAACTGCACAGGTACAGATTTCACTGCACTTTTGGAACCTGCTTTCAGGCTGTTACGAGGTTGATCTTTGACGCATTTCTCATTGACTTCAGGGTGGTAATGCGATGCTCAGAGTCTGGTGATGATAGAAATGATCTCTTGGAGCTATAAAGAAAGGCTCCTCTTAGTGTTGCTCTCAGACAGGAGGTTGGGATGGGACTCTGGGCGGAAACAAGGTTTCGATGGGTGTGATTTTGGGAAAAGCAACCGTGAATCTGTAACTTCAAGAAGCAGGTGGCAATTAAAGGTGGATGAGTGAGAATGGGACCTAAAGATGTTCATTTTGACAAATTTAGACAAATCCATGTTTCATTTTCCCTTTCTTTCCACATGCTTCCCCCTAGGAAAAAGAATCATTGGTGGAAAATATTTTCTCCTTTCATGAAGACTGATCACAGTTTTTCTCCAACACAGTCTGAGCAAATCGATTTATTATGAAATTCATCAGCCTTATCAGATCAGTAGAGATTAATTTTGTTATTAGACTTTATCACTTCAGAAAACCATTCCTTGGGAATCCTTGGGAAAGCGGCGTTTGAACATAAAAGCATGGAAATGATCTGCCGGCCTCCTGTAGAGCAGCTCTGTGTGCACAGAGCTGCCCCTGGGTTCTATGTGGACGTAAGCGCCTTGTTGTCATGGTGAGTCTCATATAGTAGTGCCCAAGAGCAGGATACACTGCAGGCCAGACCCTGACCTCTCAGCAGTCAGCTGGATCACACTCTGTAGGACAAACAAGGGCTTTGGTGAGAAAAATGACAACAGGTTCCATGAATCCTAACCTAGTGACTGAGAGTGGCAGATGAATCTCATACCATGTGTCCTCCTGTCCAGCAGGGGATGTTTGCATAGTCATTGTTGTTGTGAATGTCCTCTCTGACCTGTGATTGACCTGGACGTGCTGCTGGCTAATGAGCTCTGCTGGCTATATAAACAGTCTGTGGTGCGGTGCTTGGTGATCAGTAATATCAAGTCAAGATTTAACTTCAACCTGATAGAAATAAACATGAATCTTGTATTGGCCTCCAAGTCACAGAAAACAAACAGAGGAGAGGTGGTGCTGTGGCTAACACCTCTGGAGACCAGGGTTCTAGTTGCTGCTCTGGCTCTGCGTATGTGCAGTTTAAATGTTGCTATGGGGGTTCCTCTGGGTTCTCCAACCCCCCGCCCACGCAAAATATTGAATTGGAATAATAGTGTTCCAATAATATGAATTGGAAATGCTCCATTGTCCATATGAGTGAATGGTCTCTATGCCCTGTGATGGATTGGGTCATTCCCTGCCCAAACACTGAGGAACACTACAGATTCCTGGCATGCATTAATGCATTAGGCTGGTGTGTCATCAGTCGCTGCATTACTGCACTGCTGCTCTTGCCTCCCACAAATGCCGCGAAGTCATCATTGTCATCTGACTGACAGGGGCAGGGGTCAGAGGTCAGGTGGAGGACAGCATGTGACCTAACTGTGCTGGACACCAGCCAATCAGAGGTTGTTGTATAGCAGTCCACTGTTTCCGTTCATTTACTGTCGCTGTGGTGGTGCCAGTCTAGTGTGGATGTTCCAGAGGTTGATTAGTGCTTCTCCAACAACGCAGGCAACCAGCCAGATGCACAAAAAGTCCTGAGATGTGTGTGTTTTTTTAAGATTCACTCTGTTAGCACAGTGTGAGTCCCTGCGGTACTGCTGGGCTCTGGGAAGCCTTTGTATAAGTGAAGCCAGCGGCTGCTACAGTGAAAACACACAAAACACTCCTCTCAGAAAATCACAAAAAAACTTTAATAACAAGCAAGCTGACTTAAAAAGCCCTTGAGCTGCTTTCAGTAGTAAGAAACATCTCTTAACCTCTAGTACCTGAGAATCATTTCTCCTCATTTACTATCAGTCTTATATTGAACATATTAAAAATGCAAGAATTGTAAATGCTGACTTTGCACAACTAAAAGTCTTAAGATTTCAGGTCATTTAAGAAAATGCTAATGGTACCAAAATAAAAGTGTTCTGATGTGAGCTGGACTATACAGTCTTTTACTTTTGTGGCTGGCTTTGAAACCCTGCTCTGTTGGCCTTGGGATCAATGAATTCCTCAAAAGCCCCACGATGCATTGCAGCACTCTAAAAATATACTACTGGATGCTTTTAGATGAATATTGGAAGACAAGGATTATTAGGTTATCTGTGTATGAGAGAGAGAGTATTGCTGGTGTGTAAATTTCAGGTCCCTGAGGCTTGTGGTGCTGACTGTTGCGGGCAGAGATTACCGCAGTAACAGAGATCTTTTCACATTGTGGAAATACTACCACTCGGGTTCCAAGCTGCTCCAGGCTTGTTTTGGCCCTGGTTCTTACTTCCCTCAGTTTTGGACTCAGGCCCAAAGTCCACTTAGCCTTCTGCACTCTTTACGCATAACATATATTATACTTACATCGAACCAGCTGGTGTGCTTTTTTTTCTTTAAAGATAAGAACATGTGTTTTCATGTAGACCTATGGAGTTATGTTATAAAACACAGACTTTTACTGACAGTTAACCAGATTGAATTTGGCCAAACTATGAATTAATTCCTAGTTTTTTTTTTTTAATTTAGGGCTCAGGAATGGAAAAAATGTTTACTCCCAAACAGTGTTAGATGTATTTTATTCAACCAGTCTCGTTATGTATCTGGACCTATGATAAACATTTCTGCTAAGATTCGGGACTCCCGGTGTGAGGCTGCCTTATCTACGGGGGGGTGCACCTCCCTACTCGGTCTTGGCCAGGGAGCTTCTGGTCCATGAGGAATCATGCAGTTTGGGCCACATCGATTTATGTGGAACCACTCAACGTCTTACCTGCTTTGTACTACACTGTGGATTGTTTTTTTTTTTTTGCCTGTGTTTGGTGCATCTTCCAACACAGCAAACCCATCATTATGAACCGTTAGCCATCACCATGAACCCCCCCATGTGTGGGCATGATGAAAACGTAGATGGAGTCGAGTATGTGGTGCCTTTAAGCAAAACTCACCACCCCACCCCCTTGGAATAACGGACTCCCCCACGATGCGCTCTTAGACGAACAAACAACCCAGGGCACGGTTGGGGGAGGGGGGCTCCAGCCCCCCTGAGTAGTGCTGGAGCGATAGCAAATCAGGGGAGCACATGCTCACTGCTGGAGGCAAGCATGCTGATCACCCTCCCAGGGAATCGTGGTTCATCCAATCACCCGCTATCCCACAACCCCCTGCGGCTCAGCCCAAACACAGGTTTTCAAAGTGCGCCAAGGTGCAAACATTCGGCCAGGAATATCCGAAGACTACATCCTGCATGGAGTGGAGAGGCACCCTTTCCAGAAATATATCTCAGATGTCAAACTGCGATTCATCAAACTCCTGTCTAAGGTACAGAAGTGCAGAAGGACAGAGCGCTGGATAGAGGGAATAATTTGCTTCATCTTGTGCTGGCAGACTTCGATCCCTAATCACACAGCCACTAAAGCCTGGAGTGAGGCCTGTCACTTCCATTGCTCCTGAAGAGATGCTTTATGGGCCACTGCAGTGTCACTGCTTTTAAACCACGCGCTCGTTCACTGGCTGCTTTTAAAGGCACACGCGCCGTTTATAGAGCTGTTTGTTTTACAGGAGCAGTTTAGACTCAGTGACTGGTGTCAGGGGTACCTCAGGCTGTTCATGCTAGAGCTTTCCAAAAGCCACATCTTAACTGCTGGGCCATCAGGCACCAGGCTGCCCTCTGCCCGCCTCAGCTGGGAGTTCGGGCACACCCACTAGGACACTTGTCTGTATGTGTGCACACCGCACAGCTAGATAGCATCTGTCATCACCATTAGCTATTTAAACATCTAAATATTGCGGCACTTTACATACTGACTTTGTTAAAGACCTTCATCTGCTGCCTGAATGATTGTACTGAAGTTAAATGCTACCCAGTCGTTCGTTTGTAATAAAACAAATGTGATGAAACTTGGTGACTGAGAGGAACCTTCTGTGTTTTCTTTTTTATGCATTTTTTTCACTTGAAATATGCTCCATCCATCAATTTTGTATGTCTGTTTGTCCTATGCAGGGTCGCAGGGGTCCGAAACCTATCCTGGTGTCTCACCTTCCCCTAATTAGTAAATCAGGTAATAGGTAATTGTGCCTGCTCTGGACGGGGGGCAATCAGACCTCAACCTTATTTAAGCTGAGCAGATGGTAAGGGGTGGGGGGGGGCATTTTGAGCACTTGCCCCATTTGGGTTCCTGGTTCATCGATCTTCAGCCCCTTGCCCTTAAGTCTGTCTTCTGGTTCAGCTCATCCTGTTGCCGTCCATCCATCCAGCCACCCAAACCCACCTTGCTCCCAGTTCCCAGCAGCGATGGGACTGTCGCTCTCTAGAGACCAGTGTGCAGAAGGCCTGGCATGATGGATGGGTGGCACAGATTGAGAACTTTTGTCGCAGTCCTTGTCTATGGAGGCCAATAAAAGGTTATAATTGTTAAGCACTGAGACTAAGCCATGACACCTTGGGTGTAAGGCAGGGAGTAAGCCAGGATGGGGCACCAATCCATGTGCTTGGTTTAATTGGGGAATAATGGGGAAAACTGAGGGAGATTCTTAATGCATGTGGGCAAGAAATGTCTGTCTCACTGGGTGAGAACAAAGAGGATGGACTGGTAGAGCTGTACCCATCCTTCAATAATTACTCTTTCACCCCCCTCCCCTCCACTATATCTTTTTCCATTATACTCTGAATTTTCTTAAAGAGCAATCCATCCCACAATGCACTGCTGCCAGACGGCGACCGTGTTCAAACACGGGGTTGGCTCGCGACGCGAGTCGTCTCACACTCTGTCATCAGCCCGGGTCTCTGAAAGCGGAGCCTGGCATCACACGCCCACGCTCCCACCCTGGCACATGCCAGCCACGTAACTCCTGCAGCTGACGCAGGGGCGGGCGTCTCGATGTGCAGCGCGGGCACGGTGCTGTGGCACTGGGGGCTGGCGTTGGCTTTCGGTGACTCACCCAAACGCGGTAGGTGGGTGTTTTGCCGTCCCAAACCACGCGCTCACAATGGCTCCAACAGATCACCGAGGGAAGTGACGGTAGCTGTCAGACACCAACACAAGTGACGGGAACACTAACCTTCCTCGAAGCCAAAGGAAAACATTCTCCTGATATGATATCATCATGCTCCATATTAGTGGTGCAATTCAGTTGCATATGCAGAATCGGTAACACATATCAACACCCCACACACGCCCCCTAAAATATAGAATCAATGACCTCACCATTACAGGGGTCATTTGGAATGTTCTCCAGGCATGAATTCTCCAAGCGGCTGAACATGCAAATTAGAGCCTCGTTTTCCTGTGGCATATTGATTAAAATGCCACAGGGCATGTCTGCATCATCACACTGGGCCTCTGACAGAGGTCAAAGGTCAGCCTGTGACATTTGTTTCACTGCCTTTGGTTTTAGGCCTAACTGATAAAGCAGACCTCGTGCTATTTAAAATGTAGGAATGAGAAAGACCAACGGAAGCAGTCGGCAACAGACATTAACACAAGTAAAAACTGTTTTAAGGTAGATGGAGATGGATGAAGTTTTAATATAGACGTATCTCTCTTCCCAGTAACAGCTCACCACAGTTGATATTTGAAGTGGGAAATACAGAGTGGGATTTGACTTATGTAGAACAGAGAGAATCCAGATGGCGGCCCACAAGCTTCCTAACATTTTTACATATTTCAGAAAGGTACCATTTTCCTGTCCTTTCAGGCCATTTGGCCAAACTCATTTTAATAGTTCTTAAGGACTACTTATTGTGTAAGACTGCAGCAGAAAATGTTACGAGATAAAAACAAAGCGTTTGGTAACGTTTTCTAGAGCCTTCCGAGTTCATGCCATTCCTAAGTTATCTGGCCCGTGCACATCAGGGCCGACAGGCTTGTCCATAAATAACAGTCTCACTTCTGGACTCAGCTGGGGATTGCAGGCCACCTCGCTGACGAACCAGTCCTGCGACACTTCAGACCCTGATAGGTTTAACTGCCACCTTCCGTTACTTCCTCTTAACTAATCTTGTAGCTCCTGTGGGGTTCGAAGGAGGCACTCCATTTCCACACATCTGGGTTCGAAACACTCTCCCGGAATGGGTGCTCAAACCTGATCCTAGGTTGCTGAACAATGAGAACGCAAAGCAATAGTTTGGTAGTTCACATTTCACAGGCTTGACCCCAAAACCTACCATCCTGCTCTGTACTGCCCCCTGCAGGAATGACCTTGATACATCATGGGTGCTCCTCACTCACGCCTCTGACCTGCGCACTGCCTCGCCTGACCTGCTTCCCGCGTCAATGTCACGAGTTAATAAAAACAGAAGGTCACACACAACACAAATGGCCCTCTGCACAACGTGACCACTCAGGAAGGACATGTTTGTGGCCGGCGTGTGGCAGCTGAGGAGGGCTGCCCTCTGACAAAGGCTCTTTGTTGTGGAGAACACAGAGCACCACTGTGTTACGAGAAGGTCTCCTTAGAGTTCGCAGAGTGTGGGCCATTGTGTCTGGGACCGGAGCCGGAAGCACAGAAGGGATTGTGACTGCCTGGCCCATGTGGTGACTATCCGATGAGACAGGGACTGTTTCTTAATACCAAGAACACAAAGATCATACTTGTGGTCTTGGCAAGACCAGTCTTGCTAACATGCCTTCCAAAAAAGACCTTGAGGTGCAATGAATCATGGATTTGGTCTCATTTGGCGAGGATGCAAGTGATGTATCCTTGATATTTGGGGTGGGCAAGAATGACATCTGGGGATTGTTTACCATCCTCTGAACTTCTGTTCTTAGTATTGGAACTGGTCTTTGGCAATGGAAGGTGATGGTCAAGTATGGGAAGAATATGGTTAAGTATGGGAAGAGTATGGTCAAGTAGGCATATCAAGAAACACCCAGGGTGTGGCTCAATGTGCTTCGCTATGGAGGCCCTGTAGAACACTGTATCTTCTGTGGCACCAGGAGGTTCCGCAAGGCTTCTTATTGGCACTGGATGTGAAGTGAATCTTCCTCAGAAGCAGGAGGACAGTCTGTGAGGAGGTGAGCTGGCAGGAAAAGCCCCACCCACTTGTGCTCACGCTCCTCTCGGGTACTTCCTGACAAACAGGCTGTTTATAGCCGAGGGGGGAGGCGGCATACAAGCGCATGTGGGAGCTGTCAGCGGCAGGAGGAGCGTGGGTGTCCAGGAATTAGGTTTGCGGCCAGTAAAGCTGTGTGTGTGGTACGCAGATGACGCGACTCAGTGCTACGCAGATCACGCCTGCGGTGCTGTGGTTCAGCGTGATAGCCAGAGAGAGCACGGCATGAGAACAGACCGGTATGGAAGATGTTGTTGGTAAAATCCAGCTCCAGTTACAGCTGGCTTCGTTATCTATTCATTAGCTGTTGATTTCTGCGGCGCTGGTGCAATAAGTCTGATTCTTTTTTAATTATTGACTCTTAATGTGCGAACTCCATCATACATTTATGAACTGAACGTCAAAGCAGATCGTACTAAGAATGGCAGCAGCCATTGATGTTTTCCTCTGCCTTTGGTCACGGTACCTGAAGGCTTCCGCAAAAATATTAGACTGTGAGCGACTAAGCGTCAGATAAGCAACCGAAAATGAGTGATGAATGGTGGAGTTCTGTGTCAAACTGGGACACTTCAAATAACTGAGTGCCAGGAGACAGAAAAGTGCTAAAACAGAAATCATCTGAGGGAAGAGAGAAAGTCTGAGGAGAGATTCTGACTCGCAGACAAATAGGCCCAGAGGGACAACTCGACTCCCAGACAAAAATGCCTGGAGAGACACCCAGGAAGGTCTAGAAGGGATGTCTGGAATGATTGGATCCATCCGGAATGTGGCCATGGGGATGCAGTCAAGCTCTTCCCAAGACCAAAATAATAAGATTATCTACTATCACCTCTTGAACAGACTATGACATCAATGAACCCACAGAATGTATTCCGCATCTCTCCTTATCCTCAATATTGCATTGGGCAGTTATTGCGTCAGGTGACTCATCCCAGCACATCAAATTGTTGGTATGCTTCTGTCCATTTACAGCACTGCTCTGTGGGTTGAGTTCTATGCTGGAGCACAAAATTTTTCCAATGGTGCACTGAGCTGGGTATCACTGTCAGGGCAGGTACTGTGCATCCTGGTCTGACTGACTGCTGGTAATTTCATGAACAAACATAAGACGGTTCGCTTAGCAAGCAGGTCTTCCCTGGTCTCTGTCACCATTCAGTCGTACGTCTAACAGGTTTTTTTCTCTTTAATTATTGGCATCAGTTGACCAATTCTAGTCCAAACCTGGTCCAAACATTTTTACACAAGTTTAGCTAACTGCAGGTCAGATAATAGACACCTATCCATAACTCTCATGTACTTTTTGAAGACATGTTGCTTAAAAAAAATGAGCTGTGAAAAGATATTGAGTACAGGACACCAATATGCCCCCCCCCCACTCAGAAGGAATAACTGAACTGTCTGGAACAGTGGCTCACGGGATCACACTGCCTTACAAGCACACCCTCCTGTCTGGACTTCTGAATATGCTGCATTGTAGTACCAGTGACGTAACTCCGACTGCCCCAGCATGGAGGTTTAGCGGAGACTCATTGGAGGTCAAGGACAGGGCATCCTGTCCTGTGATTACAGTCACGTGAACAGCATTATCCGTGGAGGCTAATCACAGAAGCCTGCTTGGCAGTCACTCCCCCTCGCCCCCCCACCCGGGGTGGGTCACATGGTCTCAGAAGGAGCATTCCATTGAAGGACCTGCTCGTGAATGTGAACACACACACACATGCATACACAGACCAGGGCTCATATCTTTGTGGGGACCGTCCATTCATTTCTATGGGCAAAACCCTATTCACAACAATGACAACCTTAACCGCTATCCAGCCCTAACCTTAACCTCCCACACACACACACACACACATTTGTTTATCTATGATTATAGGAACTGTGTATGATTGTACCCCCTCCACAAAAAAAAAAAACAGGGATAGATGAGTAACAAGCAGGATGATTTTTTTCATTGCACACTTTAAAATGAAATTTCTCAGCATATATACATACAGACTTTGGGTTATTAGTGTTGTATTTTAGTAATGTTTACAAACTTAGCAGAATTGGGGCAAACAGTAGACAGGAATCCTAATTAATCCTAATTCGAACTGCACGGCAAAAGAAGATAATCAGGCAACAAAACTAATGAAGGTAGACAGAGTAGCCATTTCCCAGTTGCCAAAGGCTGGTGGTCTAATAGATGTCATTTAAATTCACCAAACATGCAGAAACCAGTGAAACACACATGTTGTGTGCTGCAGGTCACACACGCAGAGCTCAGATGGACACCAGGCAGGCATGTGACACTGTGAAGCGTTTAAAGGTGAACCCCCACCAGCTGTTAGCAGAGATGACCTATACACCATGACAGGACACCATGCTGTCATGCTGTCTCAGATTATGTCTGCATATGATAATTGGCCGATCCAGTTTAGTCCCCTTCAGCCTGTCCAATGATATTTCAGCAGCGTACCCCTGTGTGAGTTGTTGCGAAGCTTTGGCCAGGTGCTCACCAACCAACCAGTCCTTTAAATCTACTTTGGCCTAAGGTGGTTTGGTTTCAGCTCAAAGGATGAGCATATGAGATCAGATTCTGCAGGAGGGCAGAGAGATGGTAATGCCTGTACTCTGATTTTCTAAACAATATTGTGTCTTGAAAAACCTGTACTGCAAAGTTTCCCAATCCGGTACTCAGGGACCCACAGGCGATCCACATTTCTGCTCCCTCCCAGGCCCCGGTAGCAAAAATGTGGACTGTCTGGGGGACTGAATTGGGAATCACTGTTCTCCTGGACTGGAATGTGGGAGGGCCATGGAAACTCCAAGTAATAATTTTGAGATAAACAAGGCTGGATGAGGTATTATTATTGCTTTGCTGCAATAATCCTCATCGAAGACCACCTGTAGTACAGTCAATTCCATGCCAAAGCCAGTAAGCAAAACAAAAACAATAATAAAGACCTCCGTCAACAATCTTGCCCCATGTCTGGTACAGATGCTGCTGCTATTAGCCCATCTGTTCCCGCCCCGGCTGCCCGCCCTCTCTGCAGACTTTGACAGCTGTGCATCCTTCAGGACTGACCCCCAGCTCAGAGGTCACACCCCAGCTGCCACGCCCCAGGCATTGGACCAGGAAAAAACATGGCCCACTTATATGGGCTGCAAAACACAGGGATCCCTTTGTGTTCCTTTACAAAACAAATCCCAATTCACAGCTAGTTAACAATGTACTCTTACGCACATATTGTTCACCCTATCCATGACAAAGTAATATATACAGTGGTTCCTTGGTTCTCGAACTTAATCCGTTCCAGACTCCGGATCAAATCCTAAAAAGTTTGAGTTCTGATCGAGTTTTTCCCATAAAAAATAATGGAAAACCAATTAATTGGTTCCCGGCCCATGTTTTTTAGCATTTAAACACAAAATGAACATGATAAAACAAGAAGAACATTTTTTTCTTAATAGCTTCCAAAACGATAAAGATCTTATCCCAACATTACCCCTGTCCTGCCCCGATCATCTGCTCCTGTGTGCCACGGCCCCTCGTTAACCTCGTGTGGAATCCCCATGTGATCAGCCATTTCTGGTTGTTATCATTAGTCCTCTGTATTAAGTCTATGTTTTAGTTTGTTTCCCCAGTTCGGTCATTGGGTGCGTTCGACTTGCTTACAGTGCTGGCTTAAAGCAACGCATTCTGATCCTGACGCAATGCATTACAGTTAGATGCATTGCAACCTCTCCCCCGACTGCACAAACTGGAATCGCCTCCGTGACAACACACCTTTGCCCTTATTGACTGAAGAGTTTAGTTACACGCATTTTTATCCCAGGCAGTTATGATTTTAGTTACTGTAATGTTGCGCTGCTTTATTTGGTTAATCGTCTAGTCTGTGAAGAAGGCATTCAAGTAAGAATTGCATTGTAGTATGACTAGCGCGTACAATTTATATTAGGTCAGCGTTCATGATTCAACATCTGATATTCAGATTGAATTCTAGGTCAAACTAGTTTGTTCGATTTTCAAGAAATTTGAGTTCTAGTGAGTTTAAGAACCGAGGTACCACTGTATTTAAAAACTCTTAACAGCCACGGCAGTGCCAGTCCACAGTCAGTCTGTTTAATTGTACACTGCTTCGTGTGTCACTCTTTGCCTGGTTGAAGAGCACTGGTGCATCAGCAGCTGATAGCATGTTTGGACAGATCCCTGACAGCAAAGCCAGACTTCCCTGCACATTACGCTGAAGGTGGGTATCGATAGAAGGTGGACACTTAGGAATACTCACTGTGGACGGCATGTCAGTCAGTGCACCACACAATATACAGGAAAGCTCCTGATTCCATTTAGGAAGGTTCCTCTGCTATGGTGGTTGAGGTTGTATACCTGGATAAGGGGCCGCAAGGCCTTGTATAGAGAAAGTAGAACAGAGTGGAAAGACATTAAAAACATGAATAAAGCAAGATTCACAATGAAAAAAAAAACTACATTTACTGAAATGCCCAGAAATTCTCACTGGATTCAGTCCTCTCTAAAAAGTAAAAAAAAAAAAAATAGCTAAATGAAAGAATGCCCCTGCATCAATTTTATGATTAGGTAAATAGTTAACTTTTCACGAACATATTCATTACAGAAAATCAACAACAGAAAATAGGTGTTCGCCATTTGTCAGCTGTGGCACAAGGCCACTAGTAATACTGAAATGTCCAGAGGCATTTCATGGAAATCTAAAAGACACCTGTCTTTGGGAAGTCCCTTGAGAGCCCAGCCTCATTCGAACAAAGTCATCCCACACACCTGCATGACTGAGGCTGCAATAAGCCTCCTTAAATGCTTTCTAAACACAGGGTTTCTGAAAAAAATACTAATTCTGAATTTGAACAAAAACTTAACAAATACAATCATTTGACTGTGAATTATTCATTATAAACTCCTACATAAACTATAAACGTGCTTTATAAACTATAACATTCTTTGTAATAGTAGTAGAATTCTACCGATTCTATAAGTCTAATGGTCTAATTGCTGATTGTGTCAGGGGTAATGATCAATACGTGTACTTGTTTGTGTACATAATTTGAAGCTAAATGGAGATATATGGTACTTGTTTATACTTGTCACACATTTCGACGCTACTCATTGGTGATTATAATCTGCTGCTTTACATGACACCTGGAGCTTACGGATGGGTGTTGTGGAAAGAAGCCTTAGAGAGAATACAACACACCTCCACAAACTGGCGGATAACTGATCAAGATAATGTGCGTATTTTGGAAGTGGGGACGGATCGAAGACCTTCAATGCCAGGAACACCTATCGCAGACAGCTTGGCCTAATTACAGCACCGAGGTCCAGAAACGACAGCAAGCTGACAAAGGGAATCTCCGCCACCTTCAGCAGCCTAACAATTAGTAGCTTATATATGGGGAACCCACCCAGGTCATGAGACCAAGTACCTCAATCTGCTTAAGCAAACATTAATAAATCTGTCACCCTAGCTCTCAAAAAGCCGCACTACAGAGATACAGAGCTTGGCGTGTAGCTGGAAGACAGCACTGAGGTCAAAGTTTGCTGCAGGGAAACATCAATCATCTCTGCAACAAACATCAAGGGATGTCCAAATGGATGGTGTGAACTGGATCAGATGAAGCCCAGGCAGAACATATATGACACGGCCGCATGAAATCAGCTGTTCCACGGTACTCTGGCACCTGCAGATATATGCTACACATACACAAGCTAAAACATTTCGAACATTCTGTCAGCTGTATAATTTTAAAACAAAAATTAAAACAGAATAAAATACACATTAAGACTAGATTACCATCCTGTTTGAAGCCTTACAAATAAGGATTTAACAGGCATTTAATTAACTTGCAAATTAATGGCGCATAGCATGTTAATCAGATGTTGGTGAATATTCAAACCTTAATGAAGGGAATATAAGGGGTAGATTGTAATACAAACTGGACACAGTGTTTTACAGTTTATGTAATATCCTGCACATCCACATTCTTGTACAGCACATAGCACCATGGCAACAGACCCTCAAACTCTTTCACAGCGCCATGACAACAGACCCTCATGGCACCACCTCTGCTCACCATAACAGCACCATGACCTACAGAGTACCACAGGATGGTTAAATACAACCCCCAAAAAGTAGCAGGAGAATTTGAGCTTGAATTAATACTGTGCATAATAAGCAAGTTATTCAGATGCATACTGTTTTAAGTAATAAATGGACCATATGGTCTTTTTACAGGGTTTTCATATATGGTTTGTCCTCACAGTAGAATTAAATGTAAATTTTCAAACCTGGTCCTGTGTGAGCACATTTTACGGGGGTGGGGGGTGTTAATGCCTACACAGCCAGTATATGGCTCTCCCCCTTTCCCAGCCACTGCAGACTTCAGGTATTCTAGCACGGCTGTAAACCACATGACCTGTAATGATGGATTTTCAGTGAATATATTCTTTGGAGCATTACATTTACATTTCCTGTACTTAATGAGATTATAATTGCCATAATCTCTCTGACTCTCACTCGTGAACGGCTTGAATTACAGTTGTTCAGTTGTGAACAAACTGAAGGCAGTATCGTTCAGTGAATGAACTGAAGACTTACACGGCGAACAATACAAACAAGTTGGTTTAGTGACCATCATTTCGCTGCTTAAGTGTATTTGTTATCCGTGGGCAGTTGGGTCGGAAATACGGGGACGCATCCCCAAAATAAATAATTTTAATAGATAAATAATAAATAACCCCCCATAAATAAATTATTAAGTGCATGTTCCTTATCTTTCATTATGAATCCGCGCGTTACTGAGGCCAATACGCTGCGCATACAGATTTTATCATATGGATCAGTTATTTGTTTGGTTATGTTTAATTATGAAACTGTACCCTAAATAGTCTTAGGTCTTATTTTAAATTATTGCATGTTTCTTGTTCAAAAATTATTAAAAAAAAATTCTGACGTCGCATCCTTTCACAATGTGACTATCGCATGTGTGCCCATTACAACGTTATGATATACATTGCACCCCCCTCCCCCTCCCCGGGGAAATTCGGTCCTCCGCAATGTCAAACTCCTTCCGCCACTATGGAAAAACCCCAGTTTGCGAATCATTAAAATCATACCGCTGCCACCACTGCTGATATAAAACGCTCTTTTTTTGTAGGCTTGTGTAACCTGAAGTCCACATGGGTCGCTGCTTTCTGCGACACCCCCGGACACACGCACCCCAAGCCACCGAGTTTTCCCTGCGTGTTTTCCCGCAGGGTGAATCCTAGACCAAGATGAATCTCGCATGACACACGCAGCTACGCTCTGCGGCCATGGAGGACACTCTGTGGCAGCATCTCCCGTCTCAGATCCCGGAAAAAAGAGAAACAATCGAGAGTCCCTGTCAAAGACTAAAAATACTTTTCTGCCACAGTCGTGACATTTGCACGGGCGACTTACCGGCTATAAATTTCGCTGCTCGACATAACCACTTTTAATTCGCTTCTACGGGGAATATTCTGTTCTACCGGGAAACATTTAATTATACACATTAAATATGTTTTGGTAGACTAAAATTTCAGACATTTCTATATGAGGAACACAAGCGTGAAAAATACATGAAAATACGCTAGAGGCACTGTAGTGCCTATATATCCCAGCGCTTAAAATAGACGACCATTTGTGTTATGTAACCAATAAAATCCCCAAACTGTCAGCTGTTCAAAGACAGCGACTAAAGCAGAGGGT
Organism: Cyphomyrus plagiostoma; assembly: GCA_019775915.2. Lineage (NCBI taxonomy): Eukaryota > Metazoa > Chordata > Actinopteri > Osteoglossiformes > Mormyridae > Cyphomyrus > Cyphomyrus plagiostoma. The sequence continues at coordinate 45,558,280 of JABFEA020000001.1, forward strand.
GCCGATTTGTCGTAACGGCGTTAAGTGGGATCCCCCCCTCCGGGTGCATGCGTCAGATGCAGCTCTGTGCTGTGCACTGCAGTGGCCCCGGGGTAACACTTGTTTACAACCGTACTTTCTCATGCTTTTGCACGGCGCCGCTGTTTACATATTGAGCGACACAAACACGGTAATAAAGCCACGGTTCACGGCCTCTAAAAATGAGATTATCTCTGTGAGCGCCTCCCCTAGATGTTTACTTCTCAATATGCCAAGTGTCTTAATTAGGTTACTGAAAAAATATTTCCCATGCATGCATACTTTTGAGTGCTGACAAGTCATTTGCCGATATAACTCAATGCTTTAGTTACACACCCCGTCCTCCCTTAATACGACTATCTCACGTTTTCACGGCAGCTTAATTTAGGTTTTACACTAGAAGAGAACAGCACCATGCCTATAATAACCCACACAGCTCTCGGATTCCCTGTGAAGTGCAGATGGAATTTTGACAGTTTAAAACATTACACCGAGACTGAAGCATAAAATATGTGTTTCACTATCAGAAATGTAATTTATTGCACAGAATTTAACTTGCATGTATTTGGGGTTCAACATTAATACTTATACCTGAAGTTATTTTGGACCCTTTGAGCACGTGCTAGTTTTTTGACTGTATATTACGGAGGTGAAAGTTGCAGAGCCCAGACATGCATTTTACTTAAGGCTTTATTTTGCATGAACGAGAAACGACGTAGAAGCAGGTGTTACGGGAATGGGAATAAATAAGGAAACGAGTCAGCTTTGCGGTACCCGTTTCGCTGCGCGGAAAGGGGCGGCCTTAATGCCTTAATAGGGAAGGCTGTTTTTCTGTATGAGTCGCTCATGCTGTTATCAATCAAAATTCTGAACCAATCAGCCAACAAGATGGGCGGGCCTGCGAACACGCCTTCCCTACGTTTCGCTCCACCCCGTGTGTGTATATGTGTGTGTTTTTCTTTCCTTTTTTTGAAACTAAAGCTGGATGCGTAGAGCGTCACATGTTGTTTTTCCTGGCCGGTATGCGTTACACTATGCTAAACTGTATCAGATGCGGAGCGGGCGGATGAGATAAGAGTGTACCGACGCACTTCGGAGTAGATCACAATAGGGAGCAGAAAGTGAGAGTTCAGGGAGCCGGGATGGCGAGTCCGCCGCACGCCGGCGACGGCGTTGAGAAGTGCGGCTATCTGAGGAAACAGAAGCACGGACACAAACGCTTCTTCGTGCTGAAGGCGCCGGGCGAAGGCTGCCCTGCTCGTCTGGAGTGCTACGAGAACGAGAAAAAGTGGCGGAACAGGTCGGCAGCCCGGAGGGTCATACCATTGGACTCCTGTCTGAACATCAGCAGGAGAGCGGATGCCAAACACCGGCACCTGATCGCCCTCTACACCAAGGACGAGTACTTCGCTGTAGCTGCCGACTGCGAGCTGGAGCAAGAGGAATGGTACGCAGCGCTGGCGGGTTTGATGACTGGAGGGAAAGTAAACGCCGGCTCAGAGTCGTCTTTGGTGGGATTGGAGGATGCCGACTACGGCATGATCACGCCAGCGAGCGCAGCTTATAAGGAAGTATGGCAGGTAAATTTGAAATCTAAAGGACTGGGGCAAAGCAAGAACCTGACAGGGGTGTACAGGCTGTGCCTGTCCAGCCGGACCATCAGCTTCGTTAAGCTGAACTCAGAGGTTGCCTCTGTGGTTCTGCAGCTCATGAACATACGGAGGTGTGGACACTCTGACAGTTTTTTCTTCATTGAAGTGGGCAGGTCCGCCTCCACCGGACCTGGTGAGCTCTGGATGCAGGCAGATGATTCTGTGGTGGCGCAGAACATACATGAGACTATCTTGGAGGCTATGAAAGCAATGAAGGAGCTGTGTGAATTCCGGCCGCGGAGTAAAAGCCAGTCCTCGGGCACCAACCCCATCTCTGTGCCCACTAGGCGGCACTTGAATAACCTGCCTCCCAGCCAAACAGGGCTTCTCAGGAGGTCCAGGACGGATAGCACTGCAGCTACGTCCCCCGTTGGGAAGTTCAGCTCCTGTCGCGTCAGGACTGCCAGCGAGGGGGATGGCACCATGACCCGGCCCGTATCTGTGAATGGGAGCCCTGTCAGCCCCTGTGCCAGTCGGGCCCCTCTGGAGAGGTCTAACACGGTCACGGCACGGCCCAGCCGCATGTTCGAGATGTCGGTGTTGCAGCACAGCAAGTCCATGTCTATGCCAGTATCTCGCTCCCCACCTTCGATCGCCAGCCCGGTGAGCCTCTCCTCCAGCAGTGGCAATGGCTCCGCCTCCGATGCCCTTCCGAGGCCTCCCAGTGCTTGTGCATCTGTGTCTGGCTCCCCCAGTGATGCTGGGTTCATGTCCTGTGATGAATACGGGTCCAGTCCCGGTGACCTGAGGCCACACCTAGGGAATAGGAGCGATACGCCAGAGTACATGACTGACACGCCCCCTTCACGTGATGGCAGTGACCTGAATGGCTATGAGTTGATGGAGAGGCAGGCCGGGGAGTGCTGGCGGAAGTGCCGCGATGAGGAGTCTGACAAGGCGTACAGGAAGCGGACTTACTCGCTAACCACGCCACCCCAGCAGAGGGCGCCCTCACAAGTTTCTTCTACCTCTCTGGATGAGTATACGTTGATGAGAGCAACGTGTTCCAACCTCTCTGGCCGGGGATTACGCAATGTCTCTCCAAAAATTGCATATCCAGAGGATTATGGAGATGTAGAAATTGGGTCCCAGAGGAGCTCAAGCAGTAACCTGGGTGACGATGGCTACATGCAGATGACCCCAGGCGTGGTACCCCTGGCTGGCAGGAGCGAAAACTATATGGCAATGAGCCCCAAGACGGTTTCTGCTCCTAAGCAGATAATCAATCCCAGGGTGCATCCACCGATGGCTGGCAGCGGGGGTAGGGTAGCGTCCCCCAGTGGCTCCTTGGATGACAGTGGCTACCTTAGGATGTTGTGTGGCCACAAGCTGTCCATCGAGAGTTCTGACTGTAAGCTGGTGAACGGCGAGTACATGAACATGTCCCCTGTGGAGCCCTGCGTGTCCTTCACACCCCCAGACTGCTTCCCAGGATGCCTTGCCCCCGAATTCCAGAGGACATTCCCCTCTAGCATGCTGCTTCGTTCCCACCGGACCCCCACTAGGAACAGCGATAACAATGACCAGTATGTGATGATGAGGAGCCTGCAGGCTCCAAAAGAGATGGAAGAGATTAGCTGCCGGGTCACGCCTGCCGATTCGCCGCCACCCAGGCTAAGCTGGGGAGAGTCTCTGAGGGGGAGGGTCAACCGGCCCACCAGACTGTCCCTGGAGACGGTGAGGACCCTGCCAAGCATGCAAGAACTTCCTCTTCCCAAGGAACCGAAAAGTCCGGGTGAATATATCAATATAGACTTCAGTGAGGCTGCAAGGTGTTCCTTCACCTCACTGACCTTGGGGTGCCGGGCCACATCGCCGCTTTCCAGCTGCGTGAACATGGACCAAGGCACTGTGTCACCAAGTCCCGTAGTCGCCAGCAATGGGGGTCTCCCATCTCTTTCTTGCCCCCCTCAATTGGAAGAGGTAAAGGATGACTACACAGAGATGTCCTTCACATGTCCTGGGCCCCCCACTCAGAGCACGGATGGCACCCCCCAACCCATCAGCCCCAGCGGCAGCATGCAGCAGCTGACCCTCGAGGACCAGCCTGTGCCAGGAATGGAGACTTTCCTGGTGCCCATGGTCCAACCTGACCCGGACCGGGGTGCCAAGGTGATCCGGGCCGACCCACAGGGGCGTCGTCGGCACAGCTCGGAGACATTCTCATCCACCACCACCGTCACGCCAGTCTTTCCCTCCTTTGCCCATGACCCTAGGCGGCACGGCTCGGCCTCTGTAGAGAACGTGTGGGCACGTGGTAGCCAGGGTTCTGACGGGGAAGCCGGGAGCCCCATGTGCCGGGAGACCTCAGCCGGTTTCCAGAATGGACTCAACTACATCGCCTTAAACCTGATGGACGAAAACCTGGGTGCCTGTAAGAGCTTGATGCAGCTTAAAGCCACCAGCTGCTGCAAAGGGGGCATCAACGCTTTGCATGGCGTCCCATTCGTCGGCCTGGCCTTCAAAGAAGCTGCTGCTGTGGTTAAAGGTGAGTCTCTCTCCTTTGCTTGATGTCAGAAAAAAATGTATGCATGCATGGGCTCTTTTGGGGGCTGTTTTTAAGATAATGAATCTGCATTATAAACTATCGTTTAGTTTCCCTGCTACTGCCACCTGCGAAGATTCTGTAGGGTCCTTTTGCAATGTTATGCATTTTCTTGCGCGTATGACTATTATATTGAACTTCGTGACTCGTGGTCCCGGTGACTGCAGCACGTGGATGCTGGCTGCATTAACCGTGTGTCCGTCACACACACGCTTCAAGGGCTGTTTCCGATAGACTCTGATATGACGGCGTTTCCCCACACGCTGAACTGTTGCCATGGTTTTTCGAGGACAATTAAACAGAGGAGCGCTCTATATTAGAGCGCTCTGGCCCTTTAACGATGCAGTATTTATGTGTCTGTCATTTAGGGCTGGATTATGGTTACATGGTATTCGTGATTTTTTTGGCAGCCTTTTTTTTTTTTACATTTTAAGGGAAATGGATAAGTGTAGCTTATTATTTTAAAAAACGCAGCTGGCTGGATGGTGTTGCGTAACGTGCCCTAGTGAGGTCCTGCTTCTGGTGCAGGGAGGCTGGTGTTTTTAGGATGATGTCGCAGTGCCCTGGGATCAGGGGATGCAAGGGCGACGTCCGTTTTCTGATAAACAGCATAAATAGGAAGCCCTCAGAGCCGATTTTAAAAAGCACAAAATCATTGACCCCCTTACTAAAATTGAAATGGAAGCATTTTGCTTTTCATTTAATTTCTTCTGGCGTTTCAGATTGTAGGATTTAATCTCTTAAATGTATGCATGACATCTGCCTATGAGAATTGTTTTACACTGAATTACCTTGCAGAGCCTCTACACATATGGAGAAATTAGTTGCAGCGAATGCTCTCAGTATAGTCTCTCTGTGATATTTAGTATTTTAAGTTTGTGCGTGTGTAGTTAGGAGGGTGTTATTCTCAGTGACCTGCATGGATAGGTGCATATCACAGGGAATTTAATCATACTGAATCATTTTTCACCAAAGCTTTAAAATTTTGCGTCCCTTTACATTTTGACGGTACAATGTAGATAAATCGAAGGAACCACAATGCGGCTCTGTTGTATGTTTAGGTACGTCTGCTGGCGGAGAGCAGTCTTTCCGTACACGCAGGGGTGGTCTAGGTTTTGTCCTGCCTTGGGGAATGGCTGCTTAATCCGTGCAACTTGGAGGAGCCGGTGACACCGACGGCCGCGAAGAATAAAAATTCGCCCCGGGCGAAACCGCACGGAGCCCCGTAACAAAATGCGGGACACGCGATCGCGGTCTCATTTCTCCCTAAATACGCCATGAGTGCGGCTGTCGGTCCCTCTGGCTTAAAGGACGACAAAGTCTGCTTGTGTTTGTGGAAATATGAGTCGTGGATGCGCTGTATCTCCGTGGAACTTAATTTTATTTTTCAATCAAATTAATGAAATGCCTCTTCTCTTTACCAACTGAAAATGTGTATTAGTTTAGTTGTAACTCTTCTAACAGTATATACATAAATTGGAGCAGGTCGTGCATAGCTTAATGGTGTGACACGTGTGAATACTTACTCTGATGCCAGACCTATACTGTAGGATCTTTATATTAAATATAAATTGTCATTGTACTGCAGGGGACTGAGAAAAACAATTTTTATGAAGTCAGATTCCAATGCAGGCTTTTGCATGGGTAGCTGGTTTGGTCACTGGGACCTGAACTGGGGCTCAGTAAAACATCCCTGTGGCCTTGCTACCAGCTGACTGTGGATGTTTTTTTCCGGATGCATCCGGAGCCTCTTGGATTGAGGTCACAGCAGGCTGGCTGTTGATGGACGGAGCCTGTAAAGTAAATACGCACGTACACTGTGGGGAATCCTCGCCACCTTCCCACACATAAGACGTTTTTAATGTGTAGCATCCATTTTGAGAGTGTGCTGGACAGCTCGGGGCTGGGGGTGCAGAGGTGTGAGTGCCGGACTGTTCCGGGAATGACCTGCCAGCGGTGGCCGGCAAAGAATGTAATAACCTGCATAAATAATTTAGGCCCGTGGTCGGAATGTCAACAGACAGAACAGCATTTCCACGGTGGCGTTGTGTTCCAGCCTGGCCGGATTCCGCCTTTCGCTCAGGCATCCGACATACCGACTCTCGCCTCTGGAATCCTAAAAATCCAGGCTGCGAAGCCCCAAGTCTTCTCTGAAAACAGCTAAATGAAAATAAGAGGAATCACCAGCCAAATGCTGTCAGTATTGCACCTGACTGTACACATGGGTGGGGGGGGGGTTTCGGGAACCTTAAGAAGTAATGGGACGCGTTGCTATTTGGCTGCAGCTCGTTCAGACCTGAGGGCCTGTCCCCTCCTGTGTTCCACCTGCTTGGCGGGGGC
>JABFEA020000001.1:45573871-45604877 GCA_019775915.2 Cyphomyrus plagiostoma
CGCAGGCGCCGCCCCTCTGGCTGCGGGGGGGGCCCAAGGCGGTGGGGAGGAGCAACAAAAGCATGTGTGTTTGGGGAATTGTCAACTGTTCATAAAGAGTAGCAAATGCAGGAAATAATTAAAGATTAATGGGGGGAGAGGACTGTTGTGTCTGTGTGTTGCGGGGGGTGGGGTAATTCAGAAAAGCTTCATATTTTGGGACCATAATGAATTGAAGTTTAGTCATTTGCATCAGACAGAGATTAGTGCTGTAGTTAACAAAGCTGCCTTCCCTGTCTCTTGGGGGGGGGGGTGTCACTGCTTTGTTGGGGCTTGGGGTCCAGGCGCCCCCCCCCCCATCCCCACAAAGTCCATACACCAGTCAATAGGTTACTACACAAAGTCTCAGTATTCACAACAGCTCAGTCATACAGGCAGCCGAAAACACACAACAGATGGACGGCATTTTACTGAAAACACACAAAACCTTAATTGCTGTGACGTCTGTTTAACTAATGACCCCCCCACAAAACTCCATGGAAAAATCCTTGCATGAATGGATGTTGATTGACTGGTTGGCATCGTTTACAAACAGCGAGAAGATCCTGTCTAAATATTAGTGCTCTCGATATGTACACTGTGTGCGCCACACAATGACTAACCCATTATGTTCAATTAAGCTGACCTTGTTTGGATTCTGTGCCACAATTCTTTTCGTTAGGTCATCGCTTATGACATTTCACTCTGTGTAAGGACAGGGCAGGGACACAACGGACACACATGAGTCGTTAGGCCCACTTGGTGTCACTCATCTTGAACAGGATGCTGCAGAGATGAACACCCCCCGCCCCCCCTGTTGTCCCAGCCCTGTTCACGGGATGCAAAGATGCTACACTGCAAACTCTAGATCACTTTCAAACCTTTCCCAGCCCATTTTAGCCTTGCTATGTATTCGGGATACCTTCATTCCGTCCATGTTCATCCGGAAAGGCAGGACTGCATCTGGCTGGTACCATTCCCCATCACTCATCCGGACACAAAGAGGCCACCAGGAACTTCCCGAATGCGGAAGCCCTGCAGAGCACTTAACCCACACACAAATGGGTCAGAACTCGCCACTCGCAGAAACAGAGCAAGCTGAGAAACAAGAGAGCTTTAGTCTACAAATGAATGATTCAAAATGAGTGTAGGCTCTCATTCAGGTCAAGATATATTTTAAATCTCTCTCTACAACAGAAGTAGCTTAACCACAATTTAACTAAAAAAAGACCCCGAGACATTTACATTTATTTTATTTAGTTGCTTTTATCCAGAACAACGTACAAACATGGCTGTCAAGGAATCGACTAGACTTAAGTGTCATGTTGATCTTTCAGTGAATGCTCGGTGGTAACTGTGGTCAGTCCTGTCGCTCAATAAGTAAGGCATTGTGCTAATGATGCAAAAGGCTGAGGGTTCAAATCCCTGGGAGCACACATAAAGAAACTGCAACCCTCTGTCAGTCACCTTGGCTAATCGCTTAATGCCAGCCGTTGCGGCAGGTGAAGTAGCAAGAGGTACAAAACATCTCCCAACAAACCTACTCATTTAGTCTGCTATATAAGGTTTTGCATTTCAGCTGAACTTAATATTAATAATTAATTTGTGCTGGGACATCCCCATCATCAACAAGAAGCAGAGAATTTAGATGACCATTTTTGGTAAAGAAAAAAATATATCAGGTGGCACATATCAATAGTGTGTAATGTTTCTGCGGTCCAGTTTTTACTCTCCTAAATGTGAATAATAACTGTTATTCCTTTTCTTGGCTCACAGTTCTATTTTTTGCTCAACTAGTTCCTTCAGAGATTATTTTTTTACAACATAAAAAGGCAAACACATTCCTGGTCGCATTCTCGCGCAAGAAAACACTATGTCCCAGCATCTTAGAGGATAAGCGTCATTTGAGGAGTCACGTTGCAGCCAACATGACCCTGTTGGGCTATTTTCTGGCATGTCTTTTGTTTTCACTCCCTGGTAGTTGCAGAATATAGCCAGGCCTGGCTAATACAGCCCAGACCACACGATGAACACAGTCATTCAGCAGTTATCTTATTAGCAGCCATTAAAGATGCACTCCACAGCATGTAAACAACATTCCTCCCCTGTTCTTAGATACACTGTATTCTAGTACAGAATAAAAATGGAAGCTTGTTAAACCAGAAATAACTGAAAGTAACAATAAGAAACGTTACTATTGACTTCTTGATTTAATTTTAAACAGTTTACATGAATTAACACTTTCTTAAGTCTAATTGTTATTTGTCTGGAATTTGAATCATAACTGGAAACAAGCAGCAAATGTGTTTTGGATTATAATTCTTTCTTGTTGTGTCTGTTGCCCCCCCTCCCCCACCTTTGGTGCTCTTCTGAGCTCATTATGTGAAACATTACACTGGTAAGAACTGATTTGTTGTTATATTAACTGCCAGCGGTGGTTATTTGTACAATGAATTTGAGAGGAAGAGGAAGTAGTAGAGAATGTACACACAGCGATCACTTCCTGAGCGATGTGCAGCACAGAGCTGGTGAGCGCAGCCCAGCGTGACTGCTCCACTCATTCCAACCAATCTGCGCTTCTGGTTCCAGCAGAATAGAAAACTCCAGACGTCCGATTTCCTTCTAACTCTTGGCAGCCTTGCCTTTCAGGAAGTTAGTCTTGCGTGAATGAGTACCATCCTGTTTGCATTTGATACTGGGCCAAAGTACACTGATAGGGGATCTCAGAGTGTGTCCTAAACACATTGGAGCAGTCGCTCGTAGCATGAATCATCTCTTTCAATAAATTTGACATTTGCGGTACATCGTAATAAGCCGGCTTGCTGAATTATCCGAAGGCATTGTGTATCTTCATTGTTTTCCAGCCAGGCAGAGCTAAATGACTATTTTAATCTTAGGTATGACCTCCCTCCGCTGTAACGTTGAGAACTCCCTCAAGGCACTCAGTCCCTGAGTACCTTTAGTTATCAGTGTCTGTGATTCCTCTGACAGAAACTGTAATTTGCCTCCCTGGAGATCTAAGGTGAGAAAGAGTAAATGAGAAGAGGCAGGAATGTTGACTCACCTGGGCCAGGCTGTGGTGGAACACTTCCTGGTGGAACTTCTGCAGGACATTGAGGATGGAATTAAGCCTCTCGTACTGCTTCTGCTCTCAGAAGTCAGTGTCAACAGAAGAATGGTCAATCCATCATTATGGGCAGATGATGGAGCTGGACTCAGAGACATGCAGTGGACCCTTCCATATCGTGGGGGTTATGGGGGCAGGTCCTCCATGATCTGAAAGAAACATGAAACTTCCGGACCCGGTGGTGAGCAAAGCTAGCATGCGAATGTAACGAAGTGAATCGAAAAGATTTGGGAAGTGTGAGATACAAAGATCACTGGCAGATTACTGCGAGATCACTGCAAGATATCACATGAGAAACTGCTGTAAACATGCTTGGCGTCCTCCAAAGCAGCACTATATACAAATACTTTATGCATTTGTGAGTTACATGCCCTCCCCAGGTTATGAATGACATCCGTTCCCTAAGTTTGTCTTAACATAGAATTTGTTGGTAAGTTGGAAACATAATAATACAGTAAATAAAAACAATTACATACAGTAGTAACGATAAAAGCAACTACATAGGGTGCTATACTGTACCTCGAGCCAACGGACCACTAAATCTGTGCAATGTCTTAGCGAATGTCATAAAGTTATTCGTTATTTTGGACCATTGTATTTAACCCAAGTTTTTAATACAACAAGCTTTATGGCAGTCCGTTAAAAAGTAAGAGTTGTTCATAAGTCGGACATTCTTAATTCGGGGCCTGCTTGTACTGAACTGTGTGTCTGTGTGTCACCTGTAGCTTTTGTAAAAACACCCAAAATCTTCTTAAGCCAACCCTGCATTGTACTGGAACCTTCACGACACAGAAGGGCGGTCTGTAGTCTCTTGCTTCACTGCAGACGTCACGCTTCCAGTGCTTGTATAAACGAACCATCTCGGTAGTGAGCAGCTCCTAAAAGGACGTTTTCATGTTTTAGTATCTTAGGGTGAAAGGGCAAAGGTCATGTCCATCCGAGGAGGAATGAGGTAGGGAGTGTGACACTTGCATATATTTAAGGACAGAGGGCATATCCATTTCAGTGTATCTGTAAATGGTAAATGAAGCAAACGTGGTGGATGGAGCTAAAGTGAAAATAAACATCCATGGGAGTGATGACTTGGGTTGACCTTTGCATTGCCTGTGTATATACGCAAAAACAATATGATGCCCCCCCCCCCGTTACACCTCAGTGGTCACATCGTAGTCTCACACAGCCTTGGCATTTGTAAGGTTGTCTCCTTTCTGCTATCTACAGGACAGCTCACTTCTAACTTGCATGCTTGAGGGAGACTCCTGTATAGGTCTCACCTGTGTTCAGCCGCATGTATCCTGCCTTTTCCTTCAGCTGAGTGTGAGTGGGAATAAGGAAAAGGTTTGTAAAAGGAACCCACTCTCGCAGCAGGGGTCAATGTGCCACCTAAGTGAATAAGTCATAGAGTGAGAAGTGGATCTGGCCCCTTTATTTGTAGCATGTCTGTGAATGTGGGAGAAGCTGTGGATACGCTCTCTCTCTCTGTTGACCCTAGGGTAGTAGGGATGCTCTCTCTCTCTCTGCTGTCCCTAGGGCACTGGGGATGCTCTCTTTCTCTCTGTTGTCCCTAGGGCACTGGGGATGCTCTCTCTCTCTCTCTCTCTCTCTCTGTTGTCCTTACGGCACTGGGGATGCTCTCTCTCTCTCTCTCTCTCTCTCTCTCTCTCTTTCCGTTGACCCTAGGGCACTAGGGATGCTCTTTCTCTTTCTCTGCTTTCCAAAGGGCACTGAGGATGATCTCTCTCTGTCTCTTTCTCTCTTTCAGCTGACCTTAGGAATACCCAGATGAAATCCTATGATGACATGTAAACTCCACTTGAACCTTGGTCCCAGAGTTGTAAGGCAACAGTGCTAACCATGGCACCACCACAACTCCCCTACCCACAACTAACCAAATAAAACTCAAGAATTTTGGCAATTTTAGCTTTTTGATTGCAGTCGCATATTTGTATAAAATTCAGTTTTATCACATTGTGGGGACATATGGTGCCCACATTGTAATATATACAGTGGCAGAAAAAATTAAGTGATTGCTCTATATTTTTAAACAAATCTGCCTTTTTAAATCTTGGCTTAATGGTTCTGCTAGCAGAAAGGTACGCTGAGCAGCAGGTTACTTCCAGGTTCACAGTTTCTAAGACGGCAGCACACAAGAATAAGGTGAAGCAGGAGTTACTGGGAACGACCAGAAACTAGCCATACCAGAGATGACCATTAACTTATCTGACAGTTTCTCATGAATTGTAGGATGACATCAAGTGACCTTCTAAAGGAATGGGAAACATTAAGTGCAGGTGTGAAGTGCACTGCTAGGACTCTTAGAAGCAAGACTGAAGTCCCATAAAGCAAGGAAGAAGCCCTTCATTAATGAGCAATAGGGAAGAACCAGGCAGTTTACTAAAGTAAAAAATAAACAAATAAATATATAAATTGTATTTTATTCACAGGTGCAGACCCAGACCTTGAGAAATGAGGGAAACACAAAAATGTCCTGTGTTCCCTTAATTTTTTTTTGAAGCTATACATAATCCACATGCATACATACACACACACACACACACTCCCTCAGCACACTGTGATGTCATCTCCCTATGTGTGTATATATGTGAAACAAAGTCAGAGATGTGTTTGACCAAGGGCAGGTCCCCACATGTACTGACTCAGGGAACCGTTTCTACTAAAAGATGGTTACTCATTCATGTACAAAAAAAAAAGCAGTTTTCAAAGACGAGAGCTGAGTGCATTTGCTAGCTCTGGGAGCCAGACAGGCTGCCTGGAGAGTGTAAGATGCAATAACATACTGCGTGGAAACGCAGCGTTGTGTCACGCTCAGTCTGTTCAGACCCCAGGCCAGTCAGAAGGTCTACCACGTTCAGCACTCGCTTGCTGGATCTCCGCCCGGCTGCCTGGCCCTGCAGCGTGACCAGGATCTGCTCATGCTTCATTCATGTCACCTGTGGGGCTGTGTGAAAAATTCCCGCCTCCATCAGCCAGCTCAATGCTTAACATTTGTTCCTTTGGTTCACTTCACAAAACAACGCTTCCTCCTTACATGAAAAGGTATCAATGATGGCAGAAATCACTACGTCATTAATCAGCTGCTGAATACAGACAGTTGTCAGTCAATGAGATCCTTCGGTTCCAAAAAAATAAAAAATAAAAACAACTTACAGCCTGACCACTGTCCTGTTTCTGCCTTTACCCCACTAGGTTGTCGAGTAAATCCATAACATTTCTGATCAGTGCCGTCAACAAAACAGAACAGAAGGTGCAGCAAAAGGTAAGCCAGAAATTGGACTCAAATTACAGCTAATTACAGTTCCATCATGTTCTGTTCTTGTTTAAGGAACTCATTGAGCCAGGCGTTGCCTGGAACAGGCTGAACGTCAGGAAGAACAGTCCATTACCACGGGAACACAGACAGCCAAATACAAGTACACCTGATAATAGCCTTCACTACTCACCATGTTGCTCATTAATATTTTCTAGCTGGCAGTAGGTAGTGTGTGTTTGTGTATGTGTGTGTGTGCGGGGTGTCTATGTATGTAATACCTTGTGGGGACAAAAAAAACTGTTATTTTGATGCAGTGGGGAATATTGTGTTGGTTCACACAAGGGGAAACTGAATTTTATAAACATCGATAACTGCAATCATCCATCCATCCATCCATCCATCCATTTTCCGTAACCACTTTTCCTATTCAGGGTTCTGGGGGGTTTGGAGCCTACCTTGGAGATTATGCAAGGCAGGATGGGGTGTCAACCCATTACAGGGCACTGTTACCTGTGAAGAATGAAAAAGAGGCTAGGAGAGAGGAACCACAGATGCCAGAAGGTAAGAAGAAAAAAACTTAGACAAGAGCTGGCTGTTGTCCTCGATCTGACAAGCAGCACGAAGGCTGGGAATCTGCCATTTTACAGCATGAAAACCAGTCAAAGAACCACTGAGGCAAAACGCAAGAAAAGGTACATAAACTAAGGAGCTGCCGTTTGGAAATCGCTTCAGTTCCCATTTTTTTCATTGGTGTCTATCTCAGACGAGGAAAATCAATTATGCTTTAATGAGCCTTCCAATTAGCCCAGGAGCATTGTGTTAAATATAACCCTTTTTGTCATGATCCAATAAGAGGCAGGCTTCCATTTGACCCTGTCAGCTGGGCAGGATGATAAACCCATTTGTTATATTCCACTGAGGGACACACTTGGTAAAGACGGATAGAGAGGCAGCTGTGCCCAGTACGGTGGACCTCAGGCTGACTTGTAAGCTGACATGTATGGTGGAACACAAGACAAAGCCACGAGTGATAGCAGCCAGGGCTAAGGTGGTTCTTAAAGGCTGTGCTACATAGCCGTCGGGCCATTTATAGGGACCCCGAGCGTCAGGTGTTAGGAGTTATGAATCTACCAAGAGATCTAGCTCAGCAGATCACACCTTCAGCCACAGCAACGGACTGGGAAACATTCCTAACTCGGTTCACTGGCTGTCCACCGCTGGTCCCTATTAGCAGTATCCTCTAACAACACCAGCACCCCTATAATTACTTCCATGCACCTTTGAAGTTCCGAACCCCCACAGCCCCAGAGTGCTTGGCACATACCTCAGGAGGCCACGGGGTTCGTAGGGATTAGCTAAAACACACCTTCCAGGTGTGTTTAGCCCAACCGGAACCAAACCAACACCAGCAAACAAGAACAAGATTCACTGCTGATTGTTTTCATTTCAGGGGCCACCAGAAATGTTAGCTGACAAGCCTCCATAAAGGGCCACTGGAAAGGTCACCTTGAAAGTAACCTGAGAGGGGGAGGGTCTCTTGAATGTCACATGCAGACTCTTCCTGAAGAATCAGCTCTTCCTACTTCATCCAGACACCAACCACATGGGCCAGATGGCAGTGGGTTGCAAAATGAGGACAATCTCATTAAGTCTGAGTAATGAAGCACAGTCAGGCTCATCCGGAGAGAAATGGCAAAAGGTTTGCTTTGAATCAGTTTTAATTAGAAGAGAAGAAGCTGCCCTTTGACAGAGGCAGGCGTTGCGTAATGGACATTGTCGCATGATGGTGTGAGACATTGACCTTGAGGATCACCCCCACCATGTGCCCGTTGAGCCAAAACATTCTTCCTGTTTGCCTTGGAAAAGTACAAGCTGCTCGGAACACGCAGCTGGTCAAGGTGACTTTGAAGGCCATACCTGTACATAAGGTGAACATCTCAGGTGGATGCCTGTGGATGTTCTGTGAATCCATGAGTGCGTGACCGTCTGCAGTGTGGTGTACCTGCTGGCCGCTCTCCTGTAGAAGTCTGACTACTCCAGTCACTATGTAAAAACTGAGATTAGCTATAACTATACCTGGGGGGGGGAGGTGTTGAAAAGAGCATTTTAACAACCAGCCGATGCCCCCACAGACAGAAAGCCCATGAAAAGTGAGAGCAGCAGCCGTGTGTGTGTGTGTGCGTGTGCCTGTCACCTTGTATGTGAACCAGTCCTTCATACAAAAAATGCAAGGTGAATGCTATCAGGTGCTACCCATTAGCCATGCCACTTCATGCTCCTTTACACCTCCCCCGCACCTCTCTCTGTCTGTTCCGGGGGGGGGGGGGTTTGGGTGGGTGCTGCAGACATTGAGCAAGGGATAAGAGGCAGAACTGTAGAACCAAACAGTGTTGGCCAGAGAGACAGTGAACTGCCTGTATAATGGGGGGGTCAACCAAGGAGCCCAAAGCTGCCAGATTGTAGGAGGCAGCACTGACCAGTAGGGGACAGTGCAGGGAGCAGCAAAATTTGATCCCTGACTCTAAGGAACGGTATGCTCCAAAAATCCAGAGATGCAAAGCTACCCGAGAATGACAGGGGAGAAAGTACCTGTGTGTATATTTGTGTGGTTGATTATGCATGCTGAGCACTAAGAAGTAAATTATTGCCCTTCCACATGAACAAGAATTGGAGAGGAACAGCTCACAATGTATTTAGATGTTTAAATGTGAGGTGCTGTGATGCAGAGGAAGGCCCAATTAATCACTGCAGAAATCCTAATCCCCACCCCCATGCCACACCCCTAAACCCTTCAGACTCTTTCGCTCCCGTGCTGTTTCAACGGAAATTTCTGCGATTTCATTGCTGCCCAGCCATGGTCTAGCTTAGCATGCAGAGCCCCTTCTGAGAGACCTTCAACATGAATTGCTGCTAAATGTGTGAGGAACGCAAAGTAAAGGACTCAAGGGGAGGAGGCTGGTTCAGGTATAATCACTGGGCCCTCAGTCCAGACCTCTGCTATTATGGTACAAATTATTTAGCATCACTGCAAGTGTTACCCCCCTTATTGGTGCTCCTGGGTGTCAGTGCTGTCTGCCCCCCCCCGCCCCCGTCTTCCCTTTAGCACTCATGGGTGATGATGATGATGATGATGATGATTATTATCATTGTAACCCTTTTTTTAGTCCCCTAATTACTAAGTAATTACTGGGTACATATGTGGTAAATTATAATATATTATTAGTTAATTACCACAGGTAATAAGTAGGTAAACACAGAGAAACTACAACTGAAAAACATAGACAAATCTCCACTATTACCCTTTAACTCTAGGCAATACAATGAAAACAGAAAAGGCTTCCTTTTACAGTACAGTGTCAGCTTACCTGCTGAGTACATTGTAATTTTGTACTTAGTAACGTTGCAGAACATAGGTTGCACAAGTTTGTGCTGACTGCATGGAAAAGGGAAAAATTTATTACAAAATATATGGTAAGATCCTGGCAATACCATGCAAACAGACAAGGCTTCCTTTTACAGTACAGTGTCAGCTTCCTTACCGAGGACATTGTACAAACATCTGCAAGAACGTACTCAGTATTTGAGAAGACGTAGCATGACGCTAGAGGATCACAGAGCCTGCCGGCAGGTCTTACAAGGAAAGTATACGGTAAAATTTAATAAACCCTTTATAAATAGGTGCAGCCATGAACAATAACTATGTAAGAAGAATAAATTGGAATCTTAATTTCTTAATCGCTGACTTACATAGTGGTGCTGCATGTATTTATTGATTATCTTTTGCTTAGTTGGTCTGTCTTGCGTTTCTCTGTTCATCACTCAGGGAGTCACTAAGTCAGTCTCATTGTACTTACATGTTCAATCTCAACAATGAAGAATTGAGTTGAACAGCACTGCAGTATTTTGTGTCCTGTAACATGGCTGTGATGTGTTACATCTCAGGGATGCGTCACAGTGAGACTGGGAAATGGTGAGTCGCGTGGGGCACAGGGCAAGCAGATGGCATGGTGTCCATCCCTGCCCTGAGCAGAAGGCCTGTGGATGTTCAGTTTTCACCGCAGGTCTTCAACACGGTTCCACCAAAGGTTGCTGCTCCTAAATACCTGTGAAGTTCTCCTGAAAGCATGTTGGATACGTGTCCCTGAGGGTCGTCCTGAGGGTGGCACTGAGGGTGGCCCTGAGGGTGACCCTGATGGTGGCACTAAGGGTGGCCCTGAGGGTCGTCCTGAGGGTGGCACTGAGGGTGGCCCTGAGGGTGGCACTGAGGGTCATACTGAGGGTGGTCCTGAGGGTGGCCCAGAGGGTCGTACTGAGGGTGGCCCTGAGGGTAGCACTGAAGGTAGCCCTGAGGGTGGCTCTGAGGGTGGCACTGAGGGTGGCACTGAGGGTCGTACTGAGGGTGGCCCTGAGGGTGGCCCTGAGGGTAGCACTGAGGGTGGCACTGAGGGTCATACTGAGGGTGGCCCTGAGGGTGGCACTGAGGGTGGCCCTGAGGGTCATCCTGAGGGTGGCACTGAGGGTCGAACTGAGGGTGGCGCTGAGGGTGGCCCAGAGAGTCGTACTGGGGGTGGCCCTGAGGGTGGCACTGAGGGTTGTACTGAGGGTGGACCTGAGGGTGGCACTGAGGGTGGCCCTGAGGGTGGCCCTGAGGGTGGCACTGAGGGTTGTACTGAGGGTGAACCTGAGGGTGGCACTGAGGGTGGCCCTGAGGGTGGACCTGAGGGTGGCACTGAGGGTGGCCCTGAGGGTGGACCTGAGGGTGGCACTGAGGGTGGCCCTGAGGGTATGCTCACGCCAGGACCGTTTCGGCTGTGTAACGGGACTGGGTGATCATTTGTAATTACTTTAAAGGTCACTATAACTGGAGCTCCTCCCTCACACAAACGAGGTATAATTGTCATATGGGACACTCAGTATGACATCATGGGACAGCCAGCAGGTAGAGCGGGGAGGTGAGGGAGGGTCACATGACAAACATGACAATATGATTCCAACCCCAAGTGCCGATACTGACCTTCTGTGGAGAGGTGTGTTTATTTATGTGTGGGTTTGGATGGGAAAACATGCCGCTTCACCCAATTTTGAGACAACAATGAAGGTCAGGAACTATTAGGGTCAATATGTTGGGCCTGTGGAATTAAACCCCACAGAACTTTGTGGAGGAAGCCCAGATCAGGGGACAGAGTCATATGACAAATAGTCCCTAAATGTCACGGTTCAGGGCAGGATATTGTGGAAAAGCCTCCTGGGGTGTAATGGGAGCCTTGTGCGTATCAGCATTGCGAGCCCCGCCCCCTCCTCTCAGCCAGGCAGGTGATCCATCAGTGTGCGACGGAGCGCGCTGACCCAGGAAAGAGGGGAGCGGAAAACCCCGCCCATGCGTTGCCATGACAATGTGGGTGTGGCCTGACCCCAAGATACTGACATGGGGGAAATGTGCTTTGGTGTCCCACTGACGCTGATTTGAATGTGCCCTTTTATTCGGTCAGACTGGAAGTGAAAATTTAACTGGGGGTGGGGGCACTGGCGGAGGGGGTTGAAGGGGCCACAGCAGGCATGGCTGCTTTTAGAAAATGTCAGCGTCAGGCATGCACTGCGAGGCAGACGTGGAGGACGTGACTGACCCCACCCCTCCCCGCACCCGAGCCCCCCTCCCTCCCTGCCATGACCTTTGCCATGGAATATTTGTGGCTGGCCGCAGAAAGGCGCTTCAAAGTCACTGAAACTGAAGATCTGGGTGCAGGGTCCCCCCGGATGCGGTGTGGGGCAGAGGGGCCCCGATGCTGTGCCATGACATGCGTGTGTGTGTGTTCAGTGCATGTGAGAGTGAGCACGTGGCCCTTGGTGAATGCATTTGCAGACACCCTGACAGACCCAGTGCCGGTTGGGTTTTGAGGTTGAAATTGAAAAAACTTTCCGAGATCCAGAAGGAGGTTGCGGATTGGTGGACATCAGTCACAAAGAAATGTGCTTTAATACACGGCCTTACCCAGGCCACGTGAGAGCTGGCTGGGCCAGATATATGACCATTTCTGGAGGGTGCGACTAGACTGCATGTCACCCTGGGGGGGAAGGGGGGGGTCACTTACTGGGATCCTTAGGTATTTCCTCATGTGTTTAATACGGCAAAGCACTGTACCAGTGCATACTCCCCAACCTGACCTGACCTTACTCAGGCTGAAGGCCAGGGATCTCCACTAAAAAGGATTGTCCTGTATTTTTGGGTCAGCCACTCTGCTACCCCGCCAACAGCTGAAGTAGCCCAGGGGCCACTGACTATGATGGCAAACCAGCTTGGCCACCTGCCTTTGTTTTTGTTTTGGCAATAATGGACACCCTTCCCTCCCACCCAAGAAACACAGGAATTCCAAACAAACATCATGTGGGCCCAGCTTGGGGCTATCTGCTAGCTGGAGATGAGCAAATTGAGAGCCCGCTTTTGTTTCGAGCGAAAATGAAAGCGTTGGCCTTGCGGAGGCCGGAAACCCGATAGGGATCATTAACCTGCTGGCATCAGGCCCTAGGTGAGCTGCAACACTGTAAGACTGGACCTCAGGATGCGACATAGCAAAACAAACACAGGCCTCATGCACGGAGGAGCTACAGCGAGGCCAGGCAATGACCTGCAGTAGGAAAGTCTGATTCACTTTGCTGCGTGAGACAAAGTGGCTGCAGATCTTGTCAGGGTTAGGTCCGGGATCATCGGCGTGGATTCAGTATTGCCGTCAAACTGTCCTCGCCACAGAAAATTTGAGAAAATACCGTTTGTTGTCCGTTGTCCCAAACAGGTTCTTATCCTGTAACCCCACCCCACATCCCCCCCCCACCAAGGGAGGGACACCCTGCCGGCTGGTGGAGCTGCATGCAGCCTGGCAGACACAGAAATCAATACTTTCATTTCAGCACTGTCTCTGTTCTCAATTAAAGATGAAGCAGAGGTCCCTCGAACCCATCTATCAGTCAGTCAGAGCCGTCAATGCCGGCTCACTGCTGAGCGTCCCGCTCGCAGACAAATGATCTATCTCTCAATAATCCAAAACAAAACTCTGCAACTAGCACCTGTATCACACACCCACCAACTGTAATGAACCCCATTGTACACTGTAACAGCACAGCAGTAGTAACTCTAATAAACCCCCCACACACACTGTGTTACCAAAGGTTACCAAAACAAACAACCTGGCCAAAAGTCATGCCAGAATCTAGTCAATCTTAAAAAGCCTGGGGAACCTGTATGGTTTCCATGGCAGCCACTGCCTGTACACGCCGGCCATCTCTCTCACGAAAGCTCATTACTTCTAACCTATCAAGTGCCAATCAAGTGTCGGCCCACGCAGCTCTATGTCTGTGAGCGCGCTCAAATCGGCGGCCAGCGTGGCGGCCGTCGAGGAACGATCATTCTGTACCAGTAAAGGAAGAAATCAGTAGCCAACAATGGAGTGTAGACATGTGCCATGTGGCAACTTCCTGTAAAGAAGGGAATAAAATAAAGGGAACAATCAAGCAAACTAGGAGGGATTTACTCAGAGCTCGTAATTAAATTTAGGCGCTAGTACTACAGTAAAAGGGGTGAAATAGGGACATGGAGCTGGTGTCATTCTGCTCGTGTCCTACACTGATGGTGTTACTTTTACTCTGAGACCGCCATTGCCTCACATCTCCAGACCTGCTGGTTTGAATCAGAATGTATATTTAACTCCAGGACCCAGAGATATGGAAGGGGGGGTACGAAGTTTAGGCCTACTGGAAATCCTACTGTAGCAATAAAGTACATTTTGAGGGGCATAATTCCAGCCCATTCCCTTGAATTTTAATGCACGACGTCTCACCCTGGACCTCGTCATCCTAAGGCTAACCCTAAGCCTAAACTAAACTACCAAAAACACAGAGATCAATCACAGCCAGTGGACAGGCCAAGATAATTACATTTCAGCAAAGAGCAGAGACTTGCTAGCAGCCAGATGAGGGTGGACACCTCAAGGCCTGGAGGTGCTCCAACAGTGGCCTGCAGATCAGGAATGAAAGTCTCCATTAACTGACCTTGGATCAAGTGCACCTACTGCTGAAGTAATATGGCCACTAATTGGTAAACCCCAAAAAAGTTATCAAAGCCTTTAAAAATGTAATAATGTAACTTGCAGACATTACTTCAAAATTCTTACACAATAAAAACAACATTTAATTCATGCCACAAAATCAAGTAACGTGTTTGTTCCTTGCAAAGTGTTGAAACACTGTCAGCACGCAACCAGAGATGCAAATAAGTGGGAAATAGTACCGGGTGATGAGGACCTGGGGACAGAAAGACCTTTGTAGCTGCCGCTCGGGGAATCATTTGTTGGTGGAAACTGGCACCTCTGACATGCTGAAAGGGCTGAGGTGCTAACGATGAAAGGGGTGAAGCTGCAAATTAAACCTTATAACCAGGCAGCGAAGCAAACTCATCACCAGCAGAAAAACACATGAGTCACATGGGCAAGAAATGAGATGTCCTCTTTGCATGAGAACTAAAGGAATTAGAGCAAGACTGGTCCAGAAGACAAACACGGTGTGCCACTGTGGAGACAAATAAATCCTCTAAATGATTTACACCATTGGGCAGTGTGTATAGTGTAGTACATCACACTAAGAGTGCCATATTACAGAGACCCTGTCTTTTCAAATGGACATTTTTGAATATTGAGTATAGCCATTATTCCGAATGTGCTCTGAAAGCAAATGAACCCCATTACTTCTTGCCAGGGTGCTGATCATTAAATATTGTGCATTTTATACTCTTTTATCTTTTTTAATTAAAATGCTTAAAATTCTATTCTGTATGAGAATGTATGATTTAGGAGGATACAGTATTCACTTTTGACAACAGAGTTGTACTCACTGGGGACACACAATAGTATTCTCATTTTAGACTTACAGTACATAAGGTATCAAGAAATGAATTGAAAGGATGGTTTATTTGCACAAGTACAGGTTCATTGGAATTCTTTTTGCATCTCAGATCTTGCTCTCCATTGAGACGTACGCAGTTGAGAATGAACTTGGTCTAGGTGTAAGATCAGCCATTTATCCAGTACCCTTAGAGCATTTTTCTTTTTTTTTTGGGGGGGGGGGGGGGTAGGGTGGTGGTTAAGGGCCTTGTTAAAGGCCCAACAGATATGTGGCTGTTCTGCTTAGGATTTGAACCGGTGACCTTTCGATCTCAGCCACGGAGGTCTAACCCACCAAGGCACATGCCACCATCAATGTACTCGTTATGGACACACTTTGCGGGACCCTCTATCCAGGTCGTGACTGTAAGCGCAGTTCCCTGCAGGTAGCCTTCTAACCAATCTCGGGTTCCTCCTCTGCCATAATGGTTACCATCAAGGCAGGTCATTGATCTCGTCTCCATAGTATAGCCATTTCCCGCTGGCTCTGTAATGTTGCTGTTCAGGGCACCATATGAATAGGTCTTTCTGTCCAATACCCATTTAAAACCTTCCCTATAGACCACCCACCAGCAAAAAAAAATGCAACACAAGAACATCCACGAAAAATTAAACCCTCGCTGCATAAAACACATTCATCGAAGGACATAGTGTCAATTAAAATGACTATTACTTCAAGCACATGGTATTATTTTTATATAATGGTGGGGCTTTATTGCATAATAAAAGCCAAAAAATGATGACTGATCATCTCATCTTCTTCAAGCGGCGATAGTGCAGGGATCACAAGAGAGGGCATTACGAGTGACACAAATAAGCAAGACTTTGACTGGCAGTGCACATTTAGACAGTGCACTTGAGGTTTAAAAAGTATAGAGGAGGAAGTCATATAATCCAAAGAGCACAGAGGAAATGGTCATGAACAGATAAAACGGTAAATCTAATTGCCTGCAATACCCTTGAGTCTTCCCCTGCACCGGATGGCATGCAGGCTTTTAAATAATACATTAAAAAGATTTATGCATGGAGCAGTGACATGGCAGGCTTGGAGGCTAGGATCGCTGAACAGTCTGGTACATCTCTGGAGCACAAGTTAGTCCTTGGGTCTAAATGCAGCATTTGGGGAATGTTTATGTTGTTTTTTTTTTATTATTTATTGCAGTAAGCATGTTTTTGAACACAAGGTGCTGCATTAAATGATCTAGCGGACAAATTAGCAAAGCTATATTGTCTTTAGTGACATCACTCAAATTTAATAAAGAGAGACCCAGGTTTTCATTATATGGTCTAGCTTGTGTTATAGTATCTGATTGTGTGATCTCTTTTCCCCAAATCCTCCCATTAAACTTGTAGAGGTAATTGCCGTTGAAGCACATCTGGCCTCATGAGGTCGGTTCCCCAACCCAGAGGGAGGACAGTACTGGTGTTCTGAATGTACCAGAGTACTGAATGCAGCTCATTCACTGCAGCAGTCTCTGTTGTCAGACAGGTCTGCACGCTCTGCACCATGCTGGAAGCTTCTCGCCAGAGGTGGCAGGCCAAAATCCAGACTGTTATGTCTCTCCTGGAGAAACACGGTCTGTGTGGTTGTGGTCCTTGACAATGCCCTTTTGTGACATGTATCTCCACCTGGGGGTCTCGACCTCCATTGGCTAACTTCCGCAGGCCATACAAGGGTCCTGATCACAGAGCAAAAAGGGGTTGTTGGTGTCTGAGACTCACTATGTTGTGGCATGACCTGAAAGAACACAGAGACTCTCCATGCGGAGGCATGACAAGAGAGTGTTGTTATACGAGATTAGGGCCAGTCTTTTATATCAGGAAAAATAATTTTTGTAACAATAGGCAGTCAGACACCACACACGCACACATACACACAGACACTCAAGTGTGTATTCATATTTTTGTTGGGACTGTCATTCATTTTTTTGAGAAAAACTCTAATCCCAACATGACGACCTAAACCCCTACCCAGCTCTAACCTTAACCTATCAAACAAAATACAAGTCCTTTGGCATTTTTAGTTTTTTTTTATTGCATTCACAGAATTTTAGTTTCCCCTTTAGCAAACAAAAACACAGTCCCTGAAGACACAGCAGGTGCTGCTGGGTAATCTAGCCCCACCCTCTCCACCAGAGCATTCTTCCCTTCTGGCAGGGTTGTATGTATACACAACCTCCCCCCCCACCCACAGTGACAATCCCTATGCAACCTCATCTGCTTTGCATCTACAGCTCCCTGTGACTTCCTTGAAATGTCACAGAAACCACTACAGACATCTACACATAGAACCCATTCTGTGGGTCAACGGTGGGGGAATCCCACAGCAAAACACTAATCATACAGGACAGAGGCTTGCGTACATCCTCCATTCACTATTGGTCTATGGGTAGCCTGAGGCCTATCGCACTGCATCCAAGGCCGGGGACACCCTGGGTGTTTTGCTTGTCCATAGCAAGGCTTCTTGTAGCCATTAAAAGGTGAAAGCATGTACACTGGTCTGACCTAAGGCAGAGGGCCAACTACAGACAGCTCCAACAAAGGCACCCTAACCATCAAAGTTCCAGGCTTTCCCAGAATCCCCTGGCCTCAGCTTCCCCTTATTTCTGCTCTATCATTGGTCAGCCAGTACAATGACCTGACACCAGCTGTGTGGGATAGCCTCATCCATTATCCTTTTTCTTAATGGTCACCAAGTCAACAGGGAGCTTGCATTCAGAACAGGCCCCGTGCGTCGAGCCCTGAATGTTTATACCCCCAGCTGGATGCACGTCTGCAGCTTTTCATTGTTCTGCCTGGGAGATTCTACTGAACCCCCCCCACCCGAAAGGAGCACAGTGGGCAAACTCTCAACCCTTATGTATATTTTGGAAACCTGACTGTTGCATGATATTACGTTTTACAGTCCAAAAGTAAAAGAGACCAAAAATGGCCCAAAGAATCGAGTCATTGTGCTGTGATGTGGGGATTGAACTACTTTATGAATCTAATTTGCATGGAACAAACTCCGGTTGCTTTTGTTCAAGTGGGAAGGGAACGGCGGTCCGTAAGGGATGTTGACTTTGATGGCCACTTGCCGCAGTCTGCAAGGCCGTAGTCCATAAGGCCACAGTTTGTGCCACATCCAAATGCTTGTTCTTTCAGACCAGAGTGGCTCCATTTTTAGTCACTCCCATAGCATCCAATGCTTCTGCACCTTGCGTTGACTTTCTTGGTCCCCGGTTCTGGGACGGTAATGAATGTCTCGTTCCCTGTGTGCCCAGGGTTGGTTTGTGGGGTATGAACAGGGAGTGAGCATACACATGCAGGTACACCTGGGCTCACGAGAAGAAGCATGCAAATTTGCATGCATGCTTCACTTCTGGTTCCTATGCTTTCCCGTTGCAGGACCTATGAAAAAGAGTATTGTGCAGCAGGGTTCCACCTCTCTTATTGTGCTGTAGACTCACCTGTCTTGTTTTGCTTATACCACTGGATTCAGATGAATAAACAGCGTTTCAGCTAATCCATTGCTGATGGTGGTTATATCCTACATTGTGGGCTCTGGTAGTAAGTTATTTCCTGATGTGTTTAGCTTGCTGGTGTCAGATAGCATGGATTCAGAATTGCAACAGCGCTAGTGTGACGTTGGGGTAAAGGAACTTCATAAATAATGGCCTGCTGTTTCTATTGGCTGCTCTAGATGTAGTATAACAGTGACACAAAGAACTGGCTTCTGAGATTAGGAGATGTCCTGCTGCATCTTCAGAATACCTGCTCAAAAGACCAGTTTAACTAACAGCAGCGCCAAACTAAAGCCAAAAATAAGTCCATAAAGGCTTTTTGACTCATTCAGCAGATGCTCCATTGAGACCATTTCTGATGTGGGGAAAATAAAGCTACTCCAGTAAGAGGCGCACTTCACATGCTGTCCCACCAAGTCTCACTGTCCAGTGACCCCATCCTCCCATCCCTGCTCCGTACTGGACAAAGCTCTGAAGTACTGGGGTATCCATAGTGAAACATTGCTCAGTGGTTCTGGAACTCAACATGTGGGAGATGACTGAGCCCTAGCGATGGAGAAGCATCTGCTCACCAGAAGGATGGCGTGTGGCCCAAAGCCCTGACACAGGGGCATTGTGGGATGCTTGTGGGCTATTTGGAGGACTGTGGCTGCAGGCTGGATCAATGTGAACTGCAGAATAAACACACTTAATGTGCACATATCTCCTCAAAAATACACGCATATCAAAACATCCTGAGGGAGATCCTGAGGGAAAGCCAGCCCCCAAGACACACAGTTTCTTCTCCATCAACCACAAGCATTAGAGATATTGAGGAAAAGGCCCCTCTGGGTAAAGTTCAGAAGGGCTTCTCAGATGAATGGCTTGCTTGTATCCTGAATAAAGGGAGCCTACTATAGTAGGCCTGTGGGTCTGTGTTAAGCCTCTCTGCCCAACGCTACCCCCATTACCTGGAGGGTGGATGACTGAGGTGGAGGAAGAACTTTTGACTCATCTCCACTAGACTGCTCCTCTTTTCCCAACCCTGTGGGTAACCTTATCCTTAGTCCCTCTCGTTCACGGTGCTGCAGATGCCAGCCCCTCTGTGCAGAATGTCATCATTAACACGAACCCCTGACTATGTACAACACCCTTAACCGGATCCTCTATAAATAAGTTATCTCACGTTACACAACTAGGATAACAGTGATTTAATGATCTCGTTTGGAGGGGCCGCTGCTGTCTCTGTATTTCCCTTGATTTCCCCTGTGAACGTCCCCCCAGCATCCCCCCCCCCCCACCATCTTACAAATCTCACTGCATCTTCTCTGAGGACCTCAGCCCCCTCCCCCATCCCTCAATGGCCCCCGCTGGAGGTATGTCTTCCAGCTGAAATATCTTCCAAAACAGTAATGCCAGCACATTGTCGCCATATAAGTGAGCCCAACAAGACATCTGCGGAGAACACCACTACTACACCACTACTACACCACTACTACACCACTACTACACCACTACTAATCCATGAATGATTCAGGAGCCCTTGTGCCTTTTCGCAGTGTATAGACTCACGAACACCCAACAATGCTGTGAATTGTTCAACACAGTTCCTCTCAATGAGACAGTCTTGGTTATACTGCCAAGGAGAAGATGTATAGTAAAGATCTGAAATGGGCAGAACTGGCCTTTTGAAGTGATAGAGACACTGGTGCAGCTATTACCAGTGTTGGCAGCAACACATTACAAAGTAACAAAGTAACGCATTGGTATAATTCTGCTACTTTTCCTGGTAACGAGAAATGTAACAA
This sequence comes from Cyphomyrus plagiostoma, assembly GCA_019775915.2. Classification (NCBI taxonomy): domain Eukaryota; kingdom Metazoa; phylum Chordata; class Actinopteri; order Osteoglossiformes; family Mormyridae; genus Cyphomyrus; species Cyphomyrus plagiostoma. The sequence goes on from JABFEA020000001.1 coordinate 45,594,505, forward strand.
TAGGGTCTGGGTATGTATGCATTAGTACAATGCTAAACTAATTTAACAATAAATTAAATATTTTATGACATTCCCTACTAATTTATTACTTTTGAATGAAGTAACTAGTAACTGTAACTAATGCCTAATTTTCAGTACTTTGCACTATGATGGCCTTTAAAGACCTTACCACAAGCACTTTCTGGTGATGTGTCTTGTACAATGAGGTGTAATTAGTTTCTATAGAGAACTATGAAAATATGGGTGCATCAATGAGTATTGATTCCTTTGTATGAAAGCGACACTCCGGGGCCAATCATGCTGTTGTTACGGACTGTTTAGAGAGACTGGCTCTCTGCTGCTGCCCACTTTGGCTCAGCATACAAGGTCCAGCTGGGCTCTGTTTCTCAATGTGTATGCAGTGTTGGTCCCCAGAGAGTGATCACAGATGTTTCTAAATCCGGAACTCCTGAATCCGGACCAATTCTCTGAATTCATATTGATAAACAAATTTCACACTGCAGCATTGTGGGTGAAGCAGCTGATTGTCCATCTCTCAGAACAGAACCGTGCTGAGGAGTCACACTAGATGCATCAAAAGGTCCAAAAGTATGTTCAGAAAGGTGGAGAGAACCATTCAGAAAGGTAATCTTTTGTTACAGTTACCTGGAGTATGCCTGCGCAGACGTGATAAAACAGCCGCGGTGTGGTTCTGTAGGACTTGTGCATATTTCTGTCCAGGGGAAATGCTGTTCAGCCTGTACTCCTGGCACAGTCTGGCTGATGGGGACTTAATCACATGATTTGCATAGGCAAAGCATAGGTTGGCTGGTAAACGTTGGCCTTTTGACGTTCATTTGCATGAAATGCCCCCTTCTCTGTCGGATCCTGGACGCGGCGCTCACATACTTTCAGGGAATGAGATTAACTGTATCAATGACCAGCTGTGTGCTTTCAGTCTGAAGCACACCGAGATACCTTTACATATACTGCTTGTTAAATACAAATTTGCATGCACAGCACTCAGTCATATACCTGTGATGGGTTGGCTCCCTGTCCTAGGTTATTCCCTACATTGCACCTGCTTTTTCCAGAACAGATTCCAGGTCGCCTCGACCTTGTATAGGACAAGTGGGTATGAACAATGAATGAATGAATAAATATTGAGTAGTATTATTATTGAGTAATACTGAGTAATGTTACTCAGGTAGCTCTCTACTTACTTAAAACTGACTTAAGTAAATACGGAAATATACCCAAAAAAAATACCCATATGGAGTCTGTATCTGTAGAAGTGATAATGCAAAAAGGAACATACAGCTGTAAGTAAATTTATACCTAATCTTTTATTTGTGTTCTTCAGAATGTGTTACTGGTGTATTTTTGGCTTATGTTTTTTGCTACAAGGCATCTTGAATGTTGTGTTACGTATGACTTTATGGAATAGATAACTAAGCCAAGTACCTCTCTGTAGTCTTTACATTGGATCTTCATTCTTGTTCATCCTGTGTATACTGAGAATTACAGGGTTTACAACCTGCATGCAACTGGTCTGCACATATCTAATTCATGTACGGAAATCAAGTCCCTTTGCCATGTGACATCTGGAAATAAACTATCAGCCTTAATCACACTGGAACTCTCTGGGTTTGAAAACATTCAACAGACCTGTTTCCATAAGTCTGCTCCCATCACAGGGATCTGTCTGATTCGACGTAAAGGGTCATCCCCTTTCTCCTAGCTGGAGATCAGCTGGGTTTGTGACATGTCACATGACTACTCTGGTTAACCGGAGAAAAACACAGCTGCTATTATCTGGTTAGTTCCAGCCCTGTCCATAATTATCAAACATCTTTATACTTCCATTAATTTGGAAGAAGGACACAGTATTTTCCCCATTAGAACAGGCCTGGGAATTTGGGAAAGGTTTCCATGGAAACCTGCTGTCTTTGGAGATCTATATGATGATTATCTTTTAATAGATTTGTAATGGAATAATATCCAATTTCAAAACTCATCCCGAAATGTTTAAAAGCAAATAGACTTAAAAAACAGAGGGGCTGGAGCCCCCCCTATCCTGTGCTTTACAGCCAGAGCCAACACACAAAGTGTCAAACCAGTGCAGCTGAGGTCAAAGGTGACATGCACAGGACGCTACGTGTTCTGTGTGGAGCATGTGGGCGAATCGCAAAGGACAGCTGCACCCAGAGCAGGGGCAACGAGTCCTCTCAACACAGCGGTTACGTAAGTGACTTTTAAATGAGGCAGCAAGATGTTTACAGCTGCAGTATGACAAACCCCTGACCTGCCCTAATGAAGCTGAGGAGGCTGAAAAGACCATCAGCAATACAGCCAGCCCTCCCTCCCACACACACACACACACACACACACTGTCATGTAATCATATCTTTTAGGGACCCGCTCATTCATTGCTATGGCAAAACTATGCTAATGCTAACTATGACAACCTTAATCCCTACCCAACCATAACCATAAGTAACGAAAGAAAATACGAGTTTTTGCATTTTTAGTTTTTTTCACTGCAGTCACGGATTTCTATAAAATAGTTTTCCCATTTGGGGAGCAGGAAACTGGTCCCCACAAGGTAAGGTAAGGTATACCTGGACACACACACACACAGACCAGTACTCATATCTGTGTGGGGAACATCTATTCATTTCTATGGGCAAAACTCTATTCCCATCAATAACAACCTTAACCCCTAACCCTGACAGGTAAGTCCTACCACCAACGAGTCTTTCCTAGGAAGCGCCGTTCAAAAAATCAATGCGCTTCTTTAGCCTTAGCGTGATAAAGGCAAAATCAGCTTACAGAGGCCAAACACTGAGCCAGCCAGGCAGGTCCTCAGGGCAAACAATCAGGGTCCTCAGGGCAAACAGAAAGATGATACTTCTCGCTGTTCAACCGCTTATAGGAGTTTGTGTGGGTATACAGCTGCATGTTACTAAAATATCCCAAATGCACTTCATTTTATTCCTGGCCAGGTGGGATATGGTCTTTTCCTACCAACGTTTGATAGTTTATTAGACTAAATTCACAAAGTGACACTACACACTGCGAGGCCTCCAGGAAAACAAGACCAGCTTCAAACCATTACATTATTTAGTATTTTATCAGAGGCCACAGGCTTGAATGCCCTGAGCAGGTGTCAGAGGTTATCTTCACTACCACATGCTCTACTCGCTGGTCCAGGATCAGCGGTGTGAGTGAAAGGTGCTGCAGAGGAGTGGTACGGCATTCTCAGTATTCTGATCCCAGTCGAGAGAGATGCACACAGACGGCATAGACTTTGTGACAGAGTTGTGCTTTATTGCTGTACAGGTCTCTATAAAATTCTGGGAACAAGGTACATAATGAGACATTCCTTCTCTCACAAACACAGTTATATTATATGGAACTTAAAAGGTCCGATTTACAAAATAGTAAAAAGATGAGCCAAACACGCTGTGCGGTGATGAACACGGGGTCGCCACAGTCAAGACGCACCCTCCTCCACCACCATGCCACAAATAAATACGTTGCCCTGGAGACATCAGCATGAGAGAGGGAAGGGCACCATGAATAATATTCCTGGGGCCTGTCCGGCCCATGGCACTGCATCTCCAACAGGGGGCGATGGTGATCATTACGCTTATGAAAAACTCAACGTGGGTGATCTTACAAGGGTCTGGGAAAGCTTGTCATTGAAGCTCATGCATTTAAAAAGCTGCAGAGAGAAAGCTATATTTTAGCAAGGTTGTCTTTTTTTCGGTTTTCAGCGAAATGATAAATATATTTAAAAAGCCACAATACTACTGAAGGGGCAGCCTTGAGCTTGTGCTGTGCCCTCCGCCTTTACCAGACGATATAGTCATATTATCCTTACCGATAATCTTCATAATCAAACCAGACTGATCCTAGTTCAGTGTACAGGATGTCAACCAACTGCTCTGCCTTGACCCTGGGCCAGCTGTCCAGTTGCACAGAGCTGAATCTGTGTTTGTATCCGCGATCCAGTTTTCAGTAAAAGCGTAGTAAGCACACACAGGGATCGCGTTCATCTTACATCACAGATGAGCGAGGTGCTTTGTAAAAGCATCACGCAGCTGCATTGTTCATTTCCATATCTCCACTTCTCCCTATACACCGATACCTACCATGGAGCAGCAGCGAAACCTTGAGTCTAGCACTAAAAAAAGCCATTTCCGGCTGTCTCGTTCGGATAGCGGAAAACCTCGTTCGCGTTAAGCGAATTCGCTGCTCCATGAAATGCCTTTTCGTTTCTTCAGCTAACATCAATGCCCTTTGCAGTCGGAGACATTTAAAGGAATTCCCATCGTTAGCAAGAGGCTACTACACCTGAGTCCTGTACACCTGGGTCCAGTACTGTCAGGGTACTGGCTGTGCTATGATACTGGTCAATACAGTGCTATTTCACCCAACCCACTAGTCAATACCTAGTATCTCAGAGTTCTAGAAAGGTCCCTTTCCATCCCATATTAATCACCATTCACTAGGTAGCCATGGCACCCACATAAACATGGCCCCTTCTTTATTTGTGTGGCTTTCAGCCTTTCTCACCCTGCGGATGGACAAAATTTTGATTTGGCCACAGGCTTTGATTTGTACATTTGCTCATCTCACATCTGCAGAGGCTCAGAGTGAGTGTGAAACTGAGAGCAGCAGCCTTGTGTGTGTGTGTGTGTATGTTTGTGCCATGTTCTCTTCAAGTCTTCGTGTTCTGTTTGTGTGGGATGTCCCTAACATCCAGTGGCTCTTAGACACTTGTGAAGGATGATAATTGGCTGGCTTAGGGCATGAGAGAATCAGGGTGGGGGGGGGAGGTTGTCCCCTATTCAGACACGGGTAAAGTATGACTCGTCAGTACAGATTACTATGGTCACCGGTCTGGTGACTAGTCTGCCTGATGCTAACAAACTAATTAAAGCTGGTCACTAAGATTTGGCTGACGCTGAAATGTGGTCACTAGTGCGTAACGGATCTGTGTCTGTAGATTGGCTGGGTTTCCCTGAAGACCCGACCGACCCACGCTTCAGGATTGGAGAAAGCACCTGGAAAAACGAGGAGGATCGTTTCACCTGAAAAGTCAACGACAAGCCAGCGCGCCGAGGTCAGCACAGTGGTCTGAATGTAAACCGCGGAGACGAGAGCCCCCGATGTGTCACGTGAAAGCGACCAGCACCAGTGGGGTTCGGGTTTCGCCGGATGGCGCCCCCCAGTGGGTCACGGGGAAACGAGAGCGTCTGCAGGAATGGAATTCCCCAGTCTACCCACCATATACTTTAATATCACTGTTTCCCCAGAGAAATCACCCATCTGCCTCTAGGGGCAATAGGGATGCGTCCTGCTGCATTGGACCTCTCCCACTACCCCTGAGATGTCGATTTCTGCTGGGAGGACAGTGAAGAGATGAAGTGAGAAGAGCACAGTGCCAGAATCCAACAGGATGGCTATGGAAAGGCTTTCTTCAGCGGACTGGGGGCGCTGACGCGGGGTGGGGGCGGGGCTGAGGTCACGGCGAGGTCGGACAGCGACCCCGCCCCGCGGAGGAGGTGACGCTCCTCACACAGCTTCCGGCGCCACGCCAGCAGCTCCTGTAGGGCGGCGTGCTCGTCCCGCGACATCCGCAGCTTCTGGATCACCTATGAGCAGAAGGTCAGAGGTCAGGGGTCAGGCAAGCACTGCACTCCTGGGCATCTCCCTGACCTTTTCCTTTTGTACTTCACATGTGTCAGCTGTTTGACTGTGCTCCTGTCCTATTACTCTAAATCTGCCACAGCAAAGACCCACTAAGACAGGTAGGATTTCACTTTATCTGCATAATCTTCCCCTTTCCTCTGTATATAGCTCCACTAACCTGCCCTGCTGTCTCTAATTTACTCCCAGCCTCCCCGGAAGTAATCTGTACTGCTAATGGGGGGAGGGACAGACGGTCTAATTAAATCATTTTAATAACTCCTCCATGCATCCCCTCATGTTTTATTCATGACATCAATTAAGCCAGGAAACGCATAACAAATCAATGGAGCCACATGAATGCAGATAAGTACACACAGACAGGCACAGACTGAAAGACATAGACCGATACACACTGACAAAGCCAGACAGACACAGACCAGAACACATTGACAGACACCGACTGGCAGACACAGACCAACAGACACAGACGATATACACTGACAGACACAGATTGAAGCAGACTGACAGACACAGTCTGACACCGACTGACAGACACAGACTGACGGACACTGAAAGACAAACTGATATATACTGACAGATACAGACGATATATGCTGACAGACACAGATCGATGCATACTGACAGACAGTGCCAAACTGATGACCAGTGACATCGTGTCTTTCAGTGTTCCATGCTCTCCAAGCAAGCGTACAGTTGCGTTATATATTTTCCCCTCTGCTGCATCTCCTTTGTGTTATTTTCTTACTCTTATCCTTCCCCATCACAAGCTGTCATTCGTGACCCTTCAGTTGGCTCTTTGCCCCCCTCCCCCATCTTTCTCCATGTCACTCTATCCTCTTCTCTTCTCCAGCCTGGAAGGATCACTATTCTATGTACCGCCACCTGCTAATGAGCTTTGCTGTCTAGTGTTGTGATGTGCGTGATAAGGTCTGACAATCCACCAAGCACACATGGGGCAGCTCCTTCCTGTTGGTGCCAGAAGCACCATTTCAGGTTGTGCTTTTGGCCATTCGCCCCTAAAGCGCAGGCTCGTATGTGCTGGCATGTTTGAACTGTCCTGAACTGGCGTGCATGCTCAGTCTGATCTCTCATCTGTAAAGGAACACTGAGAGATGACCAACTGTCCATCACACCTCGCTTGCCATCAACCACGGAATCGATTTAAATGGAGCTCTGCTCTGATTAATCTTGTAGTAGTGGTGGTGGTGGGGAGTGGAGGAGGACACTACTATTGATGATGTATGTAGGGGGAACCCAAAAAATCACAACACACAAACATATGAACCGAACTAGAGACTAAAAACACTGGCATGTTGGCGGAGTATTAGCGCATCTGAAAAACACATGCAACTACAGCTACATGTGGGGAACAACAGAAGTGAAAAACAAGTCTCGGTCAGTGTTAGTGGATTCTAAAAATCTCTACATGTGAAAAAAATGCAGTTTGTTCATATTTTTGCGGGCAGCAACCTAGGGGACAGTTTGATATCAAGATGGTAACATAATAAATTGAAAACAATGATCTATTTATTTGGAAGGATGAAAGAAGCCAAATTAAATATCGGGGCTTACATATCCTCCCATGTCCCACATGGTTCCTACGCCCTTGAACATCAGAAACAAAAGGTCAGTGCTGCAAAAATATGAATATGTCAAGAAAAGAAAAACAACACAATATGCGTTGCTTTATTCAGCAGACGCTTCAGCCAAAAGGACAGACATTTCCCTTTTTTATTGGAGAAAGCAGAGTGAGACAGTCTGACCCGGGGATTTAAAATAGCAACATTCTTTTAACAGTCATAGCATTCCCATTTAGGCAAACATATTATATTAATAACAGCTAAGTTAAATCAGCCTAAAAACCGTGAGCTAAGTTAAATCAGCCTAAAAACAGAGAGCTAAGTTAAATCAGCCTAAAAACAGTGAGCTAAGTTAAATCAGCCTAAAAACAGTGAGCTAAGTTAAATCAGCCTAAAAACCGTGAGCTAAGTTAAATCAGCCTAAAAACAGTGAGCTAAGTTAAATCAGCCTAAAAACAGAGAGCTAAGTTAAATCAGCCTAAGGTGTTTCAGGCTCCTGGACAGAATCACATTCAGAGACGATTCCAGATGATTCCATACAGGTTGCATTACATAGCGAATGCATCTGTGCTTCATAATTTATTGAGCTCTGGCCAAACCTATACAATATGTACATCTTTTTGGCTCGATGTGCAATTCAAATGAGGCTCATCTCCAGCTGTCGCCACGTCTAACTGTGCCAAGGCTTCAGCTTGATTGATATGACCTGTGCTGGAGCACAGACCACCAGTATCAGGTACACAGGCCAGAAAACATTAAAGAATAATCTGTTTTTCGTCTGTGAAAGGGATCGCATGACTGTCACCTTGTTTGTAAAGCAGATGCCCGCAAATGGGATGAAACTGCGGATGAGTTAATAAAACAAGACAAGCGGATCGTCCTTCTCGACAGGCCCTTCTGCTGTATCACAGCCTGTAGCTGCACTTAAAGGTCAGGCAGAGAGTGATGTTAGCCCACTGTGTCCATGTGGTTCCCATTTATGACTGACACACTTGATTACTAGGGACCCAGATGAACACAGACAGACCATATATCCACAACAGTAATCTAAACACACACACCTAACTGAGGCAGAACTGACTGGGGACTGAAGCTGCACACGTTCCCAGGAAAGACAATCAAGAAAGGTAAATTAAGGCTCAAGCCACCAGCTGTGGCAAACAATCAGATTCTTGTCTCCGGTATCAACAGGTGCTGTCATCATCAGTGGACCCATGTAAACCAAATGACACCCGCTGCATATAATTATATATCTAGTGACTTTTCGTCATATTGGGCCCTGCCATCTAGATATAGCATTAGCCTAGCACAGTGTTTGTTTTGTTCTGTTTGGGAAAACTTAGATGAACAGGCTGCTTATAAAAAAAAAAAAAAGCTTAGGATCTGACAGGAGAACTGCTAATGAGTGCCTGATTTCCCTCGTCAGGATCAGCAACACGCCATTCACAACAGGTTATGTGTTTCTGGAAAGTGCCACATTATGAAGGTGGGAGATGCTGTGATTCTACGGTGACGAGCACCACCAACACTATGTCCCGCTGTTCAAAATTTCAGATTCTGCGGTTCATTCGTTCCTGGAAGGATGAGAATTATACACAGGAAACCCCAAAGAATGAGCCCTGGAGAAGATTGACGATCATGGCCAGTCCAGTGTGGTTCAGCTCCTAGTCGATCATCATCATCATTCGATTTTTGCATTAGGAACTTAGCAGAGTCTCCTTTATTTCACCTTAACAAAACTTGATTATACTCGATTATTAAAAAGCATTGACTAAAATCAGCCTTCTCGGTCACTCTGTAGTATGGCGGAATGAAGACACCGCATAGCGGATGAGGGACCAAATAAGGAGTGAGAGCATCATTTGTACGGAAGGACTTCACGTTAAAAGTGAATGAAAATACAGTCGTCTGGCAAAAAGCAGAACTTCAATATCACCGCAGCACGACTGCAATGCAAATACATCTCGCAGAACACTTTTGAGTTTGAAGGACCTCCGATAATGGGAAGTCAGCCATGGATATGTGCCCCTTAGCCTCACAGAGTAGCCTAGCCTGTTTTTGTCACCACTTTGACTTAAATCATTTTGCTTAATTTACTTTCTACAATTCCATCCATCCATCCATCCATCCATTTTCCAACCCGCTTATCCCACTGGGTTGCGGGGGTTTCCAGAGCCTATCCCGGAAGCAACGGGCACGAGGCAGGGAACAACCCTGGACGGGGGGCCAGCCCATCGCAGGGCACATTCACACACCAACCACTCACACATGCACACCTACAGGCAATTTAGGAACACCAATCAGCCTCAGCATGTCTTTGGACTGTGGGGGGAAACCGGAGGAAACCCCACAACGACATGGGGAGAACATGCAAACTCCACACACATGTGATCCAGGCGGAGACTCGAACCTTTCTACAATTCCTCCACATCAAAATAATTTTTGCTAAAACAAAGGTTACCCCATCGCTTAGCCACAGCGTCTTAAATAATTTACATAAGAACATATTGTGTTTTTTAAATAGGGCTGTATGATACTGGAAATATTTTTCGCAATATTTAGGAGATGAAAATTAAATATACAGCCAAAAAGAAATTATCTACCAATAGTATCTGTCAAACATGTTGGCGGTGTTGCCGTGAATCGTGCGGGCAGACACAAAGCAGTGCCGACCAATCACTCACTTTTGCTCAATATCATCTCCATCGAATTCGACATGTATCTATACAGCAGAAGATGAATGTCTGTTCTTGTTCTCTTTTCTCATTTTCCCTCATTTTTGTTTGATTTCTCCCAAAGGCGGCACGCAGTCTAACGACTGGGACAGGAATAATAATCGCTGTCTCAGAGAGCACATGCAGAGCTCATGCAAGGCAGTGGCGGTGTTCCAGCCCCGTGTGTACCACACCCACCTCGTTACCTCCTGTGATTGCCCAGTGTTTTCACCTGTGTGGCGCTGCCGCTCGCCTGTTGTGTGCCTTGTTTTATGTATTTAAGTCTGCGCCAGCGTCTGTTCCGGCATAAACGTGTTCATGTCCGTGTCGTGCAATAAACCCCCGGTCTGTGTCATCCGCTTGCCTGGTCGTTCCTATG
>JABFEA020000001.1:45604977-45617440 GCA_019775915.2 Cyphomyrus plagiostoma
GCCCTCTTGTCCCTCCTTGTGGTCTTGGCCCTTTTGTTCCCTCCGTGTTCCCCGTCCTGGTCTGTCTGTCGGCGTTCACTGTTCTGTGTGGGTTCTTGTCCTGGTGTCTGTCTCTGTTTCGGGTCTGTCTGTCTGTTCTGTGCCCGTGCCCGGTTTGATGTTCTGGTTTTGTCTTTCAGGTCCTGTCTCTGGTTTCGTCCCGTCCGTCGCTCCTCCTTGGGCGCGCTCGGTGTGCGTGCCTTTGGGGGGGGGTTATGTTACGTCCTGCGACGTCCGTCCCGTTCCAGCCCCGTGTGTGCCACACCCACCTCATTACCTCCTGTGGTTGCCCAGTGTTTTCACCTGTGTGGCGCTGCCACTCGCCTGTCGTGTGCCTTGTTTTATGTATTTAAGTCTGCGACAGCGTCTGTTCCGGCAGACGCGGCAAAAACGTGTTCATGTCCGTGTCGTGCAATAAACCCCCGGTCTTTGTCATCCGCTTTCCTGGTCGTTTCTATGTCCGCCCTGCACGCACTCCCGGACCGTCACAGGCGGTACACTTCAAACTGATTTTTTTTAAAAAACATAACATAGATAATGTTGAAAAGGAACCCATCATTAAAACTGCAAAGTTTGTTAAGTTTTGTTTCCTATGACTGAGTAATAATATTTTAGCGCAACATATTGATGGTTTGAACCCAGCAAACTATCACAGTTCATATTATATTATATTATTTTGTACTATATAATATTTATACAAAATGATTACTTGATTGTCAAATTATTATCCAGATTACTAATTAATAGAATCAATAGTTACAGACCTACTTTGTGTACATAGAAATCCTGTTTTCAGATTTCAAAACATATTTTCAGAGAACAGTTATTACGTAAGTACCATAAGGAGAAGAACGATTTAGGCAAACATGGCTCTTGGAAATGAAACTGGAAGCAAAATGTCCATTTGATTTAACTACAGTAGTGATCTTATGCAGTTAGTCACTACACTACTTATGCAGTTAGTCACTACAGAACCCTGCAGTTTCTCAGAACACATTGTTTATCGTTTTGGATACGGCGAGTTGTTGCTTCAAATAGGTTCCAAGCATGCTTCCAATGTTCCATACATTCTTCTAATGTTCCAAACATACTTCTAATGTTCCAAGCATACTTCTAATGTTCCAAACATACTTCTAATACTCCCAAACAGCAACAGGGACCTGCTGCGTCGTTTGACTGACACAGATTAAACAGCCTGAGGCTACTGCTTTGCAAACGTGGCTGACAGGAAGGAAGAGATGCTTGAATATTTTTAAATGACAAAATAAACCATCCATCTTCTAACCGCTGGGATTTCAGGGCGGCTGGGGAACAGTAACCTCTAAATCAATAACCGTTTAACACGTAACCAGCACCCAACGAACACCTGATGGTTCTCTCAATCCTGAACAGCTGATAAAATATTGACTGTGTGTGTGTACACCAGTGATGCGCGGGTCAATGTATAAACAACCCGAACCCGACCGATGTTTTCAACTAAAGAAAAGAAAAGAAAATATTGTACCCGACCCGCTTTCTGTCTAGTACCATATAAATTACAAAGGTTTAATTGGCATCTTTATTTCAAACGACCCGACCGACCGCGACCCGAATATCATTAAAAATATTTTTGGATGACTCGTAACCGCGGGTGACCGCGGGCACCCGCTCATTTTGGATCAACCCGCGCATCACTGGTGTACACACACGACATACATGAGAAGGAGTGGATATGCACTGCTGTTTGTCCTGAGGCCTTCATGTACAATAATGCTGACTATCTGGGCCCATAGCAAGACCCTCATGCAGACTCCCCTGCATCATGGTAAAGGAGGTGAGCTCATTAAGCATGTGTATCATGGCGTTCACATGGGTATATGTCTTGAGATTTAACAAAAGCACTGGGAATCCCTTGCCTCGACTGGAGGTGCCAGGCATAAATCAGGCACACTATACACAACACCATCTGAGGAAATGATATCTGGATATGAAGCCTCCCTGTTCACTAATGCACGCACAAACCACACACACACACACACACACACACACAAACATGTATGCACACAGACAGGTTTGTAATTTTATATTTGTGGGGACTCTCCATTCATTTCTATGGGGAAAACTCTAATCCCAACATGACGACCTGAACCCCTATCCAGCCCTAACCTTAACCATAAGTAACCAAACAAAATATGAAATTTCTGCCATTTTTACTTTTTTGATTGCAGTCACAGATTGTTGTGTGGGCCCAAGAAATGGTCCCCACAACGTCAAAAAAAGGGTTTATTACATTGTGGGGGACATTTGGTCTTCACAAAGTATATATAAACCTAATCCACACACACACACACACACACACACACACACACATAACACAGACAGCGAAAAACTTGAAAGAGAAGACGTCATGAAAACTAGCAAAGAGACTAATCATTTGATATTGAAACATGCTTTAAAAAAAAGAAATCTAAGCAAGCAATAAGCATTTATAGTAATGGAAGGATGGGTTGGATCCAACACATCAGAAGAATAGGAATGTGATAAGAATAAAACTGCAGCTCAAGTTTAGTTTGAGGAGATGACAAGGTTCCGGAATGCGACGACGTCATCAGCATGAGAATTTAGCCGAACGACCTTTTTCGGTGATCTTCAATACGTACTTCCCCACGGTCCAAATTATTTACTTAAGAAGTAATCGTGAGCATGTAGCCATCTATGAGGATAAACTTTGCACACCATTTAAAACTTTGATTCTGCACAGAAGCTCTCTCTACTGAGAAAGGGCAACGGGCTTGATCTCCGCAAGTGGGGTGGGGTCTGTCCTTCTACAACTTGGTACCAAAGTGGAACCCGTTTAAATGGAACCAGAATATGAGCTTTTAAATGAGGAAAGTAATGATGGCATTTTCGCTGTACTTCAGTTTAAGCTCACTTGTATAGTGATGCTATGTGTGATAAGAGCTATTGGCTTTTGCTTAACAACTGCCCTTTCAGACTTCTGCATGGATGTTTTTTTTCATGATATTAGCCATGCTGTTTATCACTGGCTATAGGCATGCTCAATTATAATAGGATCCTTTATTCTAATCCAGAAAATGCAACATCGACCAGCGATAAATACGGTTATCTCGGCTCAGGCAGAAATCAATTAGCCGCCCCCTTTGAGGGATCCCGCATCTCATCCGCGGGTTTGTTTTTCGGCGATGAGGAAAATCCCGCATTGGTTGCTGGCTTAAGAGGGCTTCCCTTGAGCCATCTCCACCTCACGTGGACAGAACGTCTCACACCGACCCAAACATCAAGCTGCAGTTTCCAGTAAGGATGAAACCAAGTCGACGTGCACATGGATTGCTGCAGAGATAAATGATATACCAGACTCACCCCCTCCCCAAACCTGGGGGGGCGGGGTCACACCTGACCTCCCCCCCCACTTCTTACAGAGCTGCTCCCGCGCCAAAGGGAGAGAAGTTGAGGTGACCCCTCTGGAAGCACAAGACAGGAAGACAATGCATCCTTAGTTGGAACTCGACACAGAAACACATGGAAAGCAGCTGTAGGTCGTGGCAGACAGCACAGGAACAGACAGTCATATCCAGCAATGACAGTTCAGCGTATTACGGTTATATAAATGTACAGCCTTTGGGAAATCGGCAAGGGCAGCGTGGCTGCATGAAATACTGCGGCATGCACTGAATGTCCCCATTTTCCTATATCTGTGGGTTGCTGGGGACACGACGCACGACGGCAGCAGAGGAACAGCCTGCCAGTGGCTGCGAGTGGACTGCTTGCAGTGCAGCACCGTCATGCCGCAGGTCTCCATCCTACTGAAAGATTCATGGGGAAACTGAATAATGAATGAAACCTTCCCTTTAAAGCACAGGGGAAGTGAGCTATACAGCCGCGGTGCCGTCGGACAGGATAGATTCGGCGTCTCTATCCCTGTGTCTCTATTGTTGAAGTGCCCCTTTGATCCATACACCGTCGTCTCAAGTGCCGGTGAAGTGGAAACTGGGTAGGAGCTACACTGTAACTAGATCGGTATGGAAGTGGGCAGCGATGAAGGAATCATGGGTAATGGAGGAACCAATAAGAGCAATATAGAGATCTATAAAACACTGCTCCTTTATTTCTACAAAGAGAACGATTTTGTTTTTTAATTATTTGGAGCCACAATTCTGGGATGACCTGTTCTGAGACACCTTTCCATGCAGGTCACACTTATGTGATCATTCATTCATCATGTGCTTTAGTCAATGTAACATGACGGGGGTTAGTTAATCTAACATGATGGAAGTTAGTTAAACTGATAGCACTACCTCATCCATTAATGTAATGAGATTAAGGACTTTTTAGCAAGACGAGGAAAAAAAAAGCTGATATCACTATTGAGGAAATGTAACTGTCTGGCCTGTACCAGCCTGGTAAATGTAACATTGTTTCTTCCTGATTAGGAGGACAGTACGAAACCCAGTGAGATGGGCAAGGTCATAAATTTCTTCAGCGGAGGCAGTCCTGTGATCTCACACTGCTGTTGGCTTTTCCGGAAGCAGAGAGCCATGTCAGCCTACGGGGTGGCCATAAACTTAAGGCAAGAAGCATTTTGAAGCAGATCCAGTTTCTGCCAAAGGTAGGAGGCATAAAGTACTGCAGAATGAGTGCCACTAAGCAGTGTGGTAAAAAAGGTTTGATATGGGCAGCGGATTCCAGACGGGTCTCCAAGGGGCAGGACGGGGTCCTCACCTGGCTGTGATGGCTGTCTCTGTGCCTGTGCAGGTTTGCCTTGCTGTGTGACTCCTCCAGGGACCCTGCACAGACCACACA
This sequence comes from Cyphomyrus plagiostoma, assembly GCA_019775915.2. Classification (NCBI taxonomy): domain Eukaryota; kingdom Metazoa; phylum Chordata; class Actinopteri; order Osteoglossiformes; family Mormyridae; genus Cyphomyrus; species Cyphomyrus plagiostoma. The sequence continues at coordinate 45,609,817 of JABFEA020000001.1, forward strand.
GACATGCAGTTTATCCTCCCTCTCTGAGGACATAGTCCAGGGTCACAGGGTTTCTCTCCTCCTCTTTCTTCCTGTCTTAAATTTCCCTCTTGCCAAGCCTTCCCTACCCTTCCTTTTTCAAAGTGCTATAAAGCAGAGGTCCCCAACCACCGGGCCGCGGACCGGTACCATTTGGTACCGGGTCGCATAGAAAAAAATATTTTATTTCGTCGTATTTTCGTCATTTTATATGATCATATTTACTCCTCACACTTTAAATCTGGTCCGTGAAAATATTGTCTGACATGTAACCGGTCCGTGGCGTAAAAAAGGTTGGGGAGTACTGATATAAAGCATGCCCGTGATTGCCATAGAAACATTCTTGCAAATTTAAGACCTGTGAACATGCCTCTTGGCTGCTGGCTGTCAGTCTTGAAAGAGGACCAAGGACGTGGCAGTGAAGGTTAATGGTAATTTTACACACACACACACACACACACACACACACACACAATCACTTAATCTGACCACACTTCATCTGGGCACAGCAAGGCAGGGCTGAAGACAAAATGGGCCACTGAATATGAGGGCGCGGTGAGTTTGGCGATGCGGAGAATACCCAGAGCTCGTACCGCTAGACAGCCGGTTGCCGTTCTCGATGGGAATGGGGGCAACGTGATTGTTTGCGTTCTTGTCCTGGAGCTGTGGGGAGGGTGGGGTTGTGTCCACATCATCTCTGTCTCGGTCCGGCTGGTTGATGTTGAAACCTAAAGAACACCAAAACATTGGCTTTAATGCTGTGCTTGTCACGTTTATTTAGCAGTGACATATATCCAAAGCAACACACTTTCTTTGTGAATGCAATCCCTGTGACAATCGAGAGTTAAGGGCCTTACTTGAGGACCCAATAGTTCAATGACATTGCCAACCCTGGGATTTGAACCAGCGACCTTCTGATGACTAATGCAGCATCCAGACACACTGGGCTACATACTGCCATTTTTGCTCTGGTCATTTACTACTCCCTTGACCTAGGCTTAATAGACTAATATGCCAGCATGGACAGGACTACCGTCCACATAACAGTAGATGTAACATTCTTCCATCAAACTATGCCAGACAGCATAGGGATAGGGGCACATGGCAATTGTATGAAATGCCAGTGTGGATTTAACACAGTAAGAAAATCATACAGAGCATTCAAAATCTCTGCATGCTGTATCCAAACACAAGAGAATAATGATGTGCTGTTCTGGGATAAAAGGAAGGTGTGTATTAGACCAAAAGCTGACAGGTTCTCTTCTCATATGGAGTCAGTGTCAAGCATGTTTACTGTGGTTGTGACTCATAGAGTCTCAGATCAGGGCAATCACTACTACTCAGAAGACACAAAGACAGCGGCCAGCCACTGTGAAGGGCGTCAGAATCTTGATAGCTTCATTTGTACCCGACCATCACAAAAGTACCATGTTGGTAGCTATTTGTCTGGCCCTCTTCCACTCTCTCTTGTAAGCTCTGGCGAAAAAAAGCATAAAATCAACCATGTAGCAACCATTTGGGGGAAAGATATCAATAAGCGAAAAGGTGGTGCAAATGTGAGGTAATTCATCCCTGATTACGTTAGTCTCCATAATCACTGCCCAAGCAGCCCTGAAGCAGATGACAATGCCTGAGCTCTCCAGAGGCTGAGGTTAAAGGGAAGTTGCCCAGCGATTTCCGATTGCTACCCATCCCCTTCAGAAGTCAGAGATCAAATGCTCCATTTATAAACAGAGGGGAGGGGCGACCCCGGTGCTGTAGCTGGAGAATCAGGCCACACTCCGAGCAGCCAGCATCTCATCCTCCGTCTCCCACTCATCTATTATTGATCCGGCGGAGGTAGCATCCTCTAAGCTTTCAAACAGAGTGAGAATGAAGAGCTGACAGATAAAATAACCCCCAGCTGGTGTCAGGGGTGTCCTCGTGTAGAATGGGAGATGTCGGCATTTCAGACTGACCCTGCACAGAACCCTGGACAGAACAGTAAAAGTGCAACTGACATACAGTTTCACAAACAATCACATAAGCCCCACCTCCGTCACACTGCCCAAAAGTCACGTTGTTGACTGAAGGCATCTGAAAATGAAGCGTAAATCACCGTGCCGAGGCCACAAAAGTACCCACCTACACAGGCAAACAACACTGGAAGGAATGACTGGGGTGTGGTGGGAACCACGTCGAGTCACATGACTCATCAAGAATATCGATGAGACGGAGTAGTGCACACAGATTCTCCAGATTAAGAAGAGGGCCAAGGAGATCCCAGTCCAACAGGGAGAGCATTCCATGTTGGATTTCCCAGTGTTCTGCTATGATACAATACCTACACCGAAAGCAGACCAACCACAGAAAAAAAGTTCTCAATCAGACAAACTTTGGCCTCTGGAAGGATTAAATAGAATCAAAAGCTGTTTTCTGACCCATTTGATCGTTGAAATGACTGGGTTTGGCTCATGCTGAAGATCTGATGATATCTTTAGCCAAACCAAGACTGTGAAAGTGGCCAGCCTTTGAACTTTATATTTAAACATGACAGAATCTCTACGCTTTTGAGAAATTTCACAAAGCGGAGTGAGGCAGACATGGCTGTTACAATGGTTTTAATGACACTGATATTTACTGCAAATGTTTGTATTTGCCACTCGACAGTGATGAGTCTCTAGTCTCTTCAGAGGGGACAAGGCCAAAACATGAATTAAAATGTGTTTCTAATGAGCGAATGAAAAAACAATGGCTGACAGCCGGGCTTGCCAATGGCAGGACGTGTCTATGGCGAAGCTCTTTGGACAGCTCCGACTTTAAAGTGAAAGCATACATTTGCTGGGCACTGCCCAATTCCAGAAAAACAAACACAGAGTGAAACATGCTTTGCCGAATAAAAACTACAAAGGTAGGCTTGTGCAGCAGGTGACGCAATGTTCTGATGCAGGGGCGGGGTCACAGGGGCACTAGACCTAGTTGAAACCTGATTGGCTCTTTGGAGTGGCCCTTCCACTGTCACTCACTGATTCAAAACATACCATTGGTTAATGGTGAGATTGATCCCTCTGTATGAATTATAAGTTGTCTTATGCCTGCCACATTAAAAAAGTCTTATGGCCCCTTTTGTGGCGTTCAGGGAGAGGTGTGGTACAGGGCCTAAGGGTGCGTGTGTGTGTGTAGAGGAGGTTCACTGACCCAGCTCGCGGATCTTCTTGCCCGCAGCAGACTTGCGCAGCAGACTGCGGCCTGAGCTGAAGAGTGTGGTGAGCTCATCTAGTGGGCTGCTTAGGGGTCTCACGCCCACTGGGTTGAACAGCAGTGGAGAGGATGAACAGGAGTGGGCCCGTCGTGGCTCTGGCCAGCCCGTCTTCACTGGGGAGTGGGGGGGTTTCCCGGAGCTGGGGGGGGCTTCAGCTGAGGCATGTCCACGTTTGTGCGCGACCCTGAAGTGGTCGGGGGGTGCCACGGATGCAGCACGTGTCAGGTGTGACCCGACTGTCTCGGGAGGGAAGGGGAAGTGGGAGGGGGTCCTATATGATGGCATGAAAGGAGGTGGTGGGGGCGGGGGTGGCGTCAGCGGGGGGGTAGACTTGTCAGGCACGAAGACTGACAGGCTGGGGGTTGAATCGGCTCTCTGCCGGGGGTACTGGGGGGAGAGGGGGCCGCCTTCACCCTGGCTCCCGTAACCAAGGCCTGGCTCCATCACCGGAAGTTTCTTCACCTCCAATGGCGTCAGGGGCGACTCGTCCGAGGCTGGTGAACAGGTGACCGGAGACGGTGGAAAAACCAACAGGGGGGGGCGATGGGGCAGCAGGTTAGGGAAGGGAGGGGGGATGTCGCAGGGGCCATCCTTGCCGGGTGGCCACCCCCCCGGGCCAGGGGAGACACAGAGTTCTGCTGACATCAGCCTTTTACCCTCTAGAGGATGGGGCGGGTTGGATCCTTCAAGCTTAACCAGCGGAGCTTCTGACTGAAGCGTTCCTTCCTCGGGCAGGAAATACTTCATCTCCTCATAGACTGCTTCACCCTGCTCGGGGCTCTCCACCTCAACCAGGCTGGTGTTGCCAGGGTGGCCCACCATCTCCATGTAGACATCATCCTCCTGGGAATGGTAGAGGCTGAGGACGCTGCCACGAGGCCCGTCAGCAGACGCCACTCGCTGGATGGGCCCGAGGCAGTGTCCCCCCCGGCAGGACAGCTTGACCTCCATGGGCCGGGTGGCAGAGATCTCCTCGTAGGAGCCTGTGAGCTTGGTGTAGGGGCTCCGTTTGGGTTTTGGGGGTGGGATCTTCTTCATGGTGCTGTAGTCATCACTGTGCGGCCGTGGCTTTGACAGAGCTGGAGAGAGATGGAGAGACACAACAGAAAACGTCAGACTTACTGAGACTGCAGCCCTTCTACGACCATGGAGACCCTGGGGGAAATGATGACACCAGAGCGGACGCTCTTGAAAAAGGTAGCAGGTAAACAGAGGCTTAGAGGTCAGTGTGAGACTTCCAGCAGGAAATTACCATCAGCTTCAGCGTCCTTCGCTGCCATGGAAAGACAGGCGCTGACGGCTTCATAAGAGGCACTCAGGCGCGTGTTGGGATCCCTTTTCGGCTTGGGGGGAGGCTGTTTCCGTGGCGATGACAGACAGCCCCCGACTCCTCCTTCTTCCGTGCCGGCTAGCAGCTGGGAGGGGTGTTTTACCAACAGTCCGGTGGAAAGTACCAAGTCCGTGGTCAGGGGGGAGGACATGGAGCTGGAGCGGAAATGCTTGAGAGGACGGTCCGCCACACAGACGGTGCCATCTGCGGCCTTCCCGCCCTTTTCCAGGGCCCTGTTAAGATGAAACATCCAAGTGCATCATTTAAAACAGAAACTATCAATGTGATCGTCGCTCAACTCCACAGGTAACATTCAGCAAATGACTTTGAACCAAATCATCAATGACGCAAACATCTTATTTAAAATATTGTTTAATCAAAGTCACTCTTTGGATCTCCCTCAGATTTAATCTCATTCTCTTTATCTAGTACCACCATCTGTTGTTATGGGGGTGTGGTCAAAGCAAAGATCTGCAGCAGCTGAAGAAAACTCTGATCTAACATCCAATCATGCCTCTCAGACCCTGACAGACTAATGACACGCTTATTACTGTTGCACTGTGATTGACATCCCTCTCGTACACCCAAATCAGGGCCTTCCTATCCTGGGGGCAGAAAGAGCAGAGCTAGCAGATGTCCCACCTAGACGGGGGGTGGGGTTTGGGTTAAACCTTCGCGGGTAATTCGTCTTTTCACCCCAGTGTGTAATTACGTTCCCAAAAGCTGACCAGCTCACAGCTGTCCCGTCCGGAGCGCCGCTACAGCTAATTAACATGTTTTAAATAGACCAAACAATAAAAGGATGACATGCATGCAGATGACGTGTCTCCTAGTTTAATCCCCGATGCGGGATAGAGGCGCTGTCTTTCACAAAGGCACAAACACGGACTCTGTGTGTAAACACTGAAAAATAGGGATGGACCCAGGATTGCGCCAAGCGGCACACTGTGGCTTTGTGACGTGGGGGGTAAGCAGAGGAAACGCCCCAAGGAGGTACAGGGTGATGCTTTCACCAGGAGACACTGACATGGCAGAAAAAACATCCTGAAAGCAGCGGACAGGAGAATGACAGCCCCAGAGCTGCCCTTTTCATGAGTGTTTTCCTGGCACTGGAAAGTGCAGTGATCAGACAAACATCTCTAACCACATGTCCTAACCCTCCCAAAACAGGACATCCAGTCAATTATTGAGGAGAGGAGCTGCATTGCCAGTAATAATATACAAACACACTGCAGTCCTGCCATGGGAAGTCTTTATTTTCCATTTGACATGTAGTTTTAGACATACACTGTGTTAATGCACTAAGCCATTACTGGCATACTGCAGCCCCAAGCAGTAAAACCTGCAAACATGCAGTCAGCTGTTGTTTCCTAGGGTCCAGGCTGAGGCCGATATCCTTGGTGACCATTTATTTAAGAGCCCCTCCCCCATACAAACACACACCATGGGCTCCACCACACGAGCCGCTCCCTCACTCCGGGTCTGCTCACCTCTTGGGTGGCTCCTCCTCCCTCCCCAGTGGCTCCGGCCTCTCGGGCAGGTGGATGGAGCTAAGGTGTCCGCGCCGATGGTCATTGTGACGGGCAATATCAGAGGCATTCTGGATGACCAGGCTGTGATAGGCTTGTAGGCCCAGGTCCTCAACACCCTGCAGGAAGTTCTCCACCTGGCCTATCTGGTGCTCTCGCTGCTGCTGTCGGGCTCGAACCATGAGTCGAAGATGCCTCCTGCCCAACCAGCCCCGCACCACTGCAGCAAACGCACATCATATGTATAAGGTTGTTCCTGCCTTCATCCATCAGAACCTACACTGGCATTCTGAGACACTTTCACCAGTTCTTCTGCTGTACAAACTAATCTGAAATACTATTAATTTCATGTTTCCTTGAAATTCTTTGCATAGTAACTGTTTATTGTTGTCTGTTATTTATTACATTTGCCTATAATTGTCTAAATGCCTTTGTACTGACTAACATTGTGTATTATGTATCAATAAACACAGAGACCCCATAAACACATGGACACATACTCAATGGACTCCTCAATACAAATATGCAAAAAATTAATGCAATTAATACTGCAAAACATGTACTTTTTCCAGTGGCATACCACTGGTGTCGAAATGATTTCCCCAAAACAACCGAATTGTGTGACCTTGCATAAAATAACCATCTCAAAGGTGGCCGCACCTTTCTGACAGATGATGACCTTTCTGGTGAGATGATGGCAGCGGTCATTGAGATGGTCTGCCTGCCAGTACCTCAGAAACACCTTGGTGTGACCCATCTGGAGGAGCCATGCAGGGAGAGAGCAGTTTAAGCAAGGAGGACGACGGCAACACGTGAACACACATGAACGCCATGGTTATGCGACACAAAGGCCCTATTCACTGCTTCGGCTCTGACCTTGGACAATCTACTGTCTCAAAAAAGACCAATTTGTTATATTTTAGCGAAATTGGGTAATATTGTTATTATCAATAATCCAAATAAACCTTTATTCATTTATGTTTTTTGCACGGGGCATGTCAAAGAGGCTCAGCAAAAGCTTGCAGTTTTGTAGCTTCTCTGCTCGTTCCCCTCGCTTTCCACCATAATCTTGATTATCTCATTCACTCCGGCATACTGGCAGCAGATTAGTAGAAAGCCAAAGCCCGAATTATGCTACAGGACCTTTCAATTCTCAATAATCCTTTTGGAGAGGATGGGGGGGGGGCGTGATTTGACAGAGGGGGAGTGGCTGTTGACCCAGCGGGGGATTAAGGGTCTAGAGTTGAGGAAAAGTTATCCTCACAGCGGGACTCTGATGTTCGAAACTGCTTTCCCTTCCACTGCTAGCTTCCCTGCTGGAGGTGAGACATATGGCTTGGAAGCTCTCCTTATTAGTGAAGCAGCTGCTATGTGTTCAGGCATTGGGCAGGAGGGCGCGTGGGGGGGGGGGGGGGGGGGGCCCGGGGTTGGGCTCTGATTCGCGGGCAACGGGGGCCGGGGGGGGGGGGGGGGGGTAGGACGCGTAAAGGGGGCTGTGGGGTCCGA
>JABFEA020000001.1:45617540-45640506 GCA_019775915.2 Cyphomyrus plagiostoma
AGGGCGAGTGGGGTGGGGGGGGGGGGGGTCACTGGTTTGGACTCTGATACGCATGCAACTGTGGCAGGAGCTCAGGGGTGTCAGAAGGACCAGTAAAGCGTGCTGTCAGCACCGAAAGGAGCTTCTGTGTGTTAAAGGAGGTGCGTGACGTACGACCGCGAGCTTCAAATGAATGACAAACATTGTGCAATTAGCCGTGAGGACTGTGATGGCCTCTTGCAGCTCTGTTCAGCAAGGAAACAAAGTAGGGCCAATTCGTGTCGGCCAAACAGCCGGGGGCATTGGGGGAGGGGATCCCTGCCAGGGAATGGACCCCAAGAGGCTGCCGCCACTTCACCCCCTATGACACGACAAGCCTTCCTGTCTGGTAAGATAACGCCGAGAGCTGGTTATCGCCAAGTGGCAACCCGCAAGAAGACTACGCCTGACAGTGAGAGGACACCCCCGCTGACCGGACACCCCTGCTGATGTGCCTTTTCTCATCGGGAGATTACAGCTCTTTAACATTTTATCCTATCCCCCGATTATCCTAGTTGGTTCTGTCCAAGCATATACATTAGCAGTAAAAGATGCAGGAGCAATACTTCCTGTGCCAAATACAAACACTCCAGAGAGACCTACATCCCCAAACACAGACACATCAGCAAGACCTGCAATACCGTATCGCGTTCTGTCCAACTTCCTGGCAATAACAACACCGCTGCCATATGCATGGTGAGAGCGGCAGGCAAGTCAAGCTTGATGTGTGTCTTCCTGATATAACCAGAGGGGTGTGCATGTGACCCCAGCTGTTAAAGGTGCAGGCATTGACCAAGTACACGTAGAAGTGTGCATTTCAATGACTTTTCCAGATTTCAGTGCATTTCTATGACTTTTCCAGATTTCAGTGCATTTCTATGACTACGAGAAACAGAATTACTATGTAGCAGAAGGTCTATTCCCCTAAATAATCTTTCACAAGGCCAGAGGGCCTTGTTCAGGTGCACAAGGATAGAAAACCTCAGGATGGAATCCGGCTCACAAGCTGAAATCACTAAATCTGCGGAGAGATAAAATTGCCAGAGTGAACCATGCACCCCTGCGCCAACCCTGCATTCAGCTGCCCCTCTGACATAGTCCTTGAGCTTCAGATACGAAGGACCACTCAATATCTTCGGGTAATTCAGGTCCAGAGAGTAAAACTCCAGACCTATATTTTGTTTCAACCAACCACTTGAGTTTAAAGAGTCATAGTCACAGAGTACCCAACTGATTGGTTGAAACAAAATCTCAGTCTCGACTTTTACTCTCTGGACCCGAACCACCCACCTCTGAATATCTATAGGGTTTTGAGGGAAGGGAGATACACATAAGTTCTCTTCTGCTGCCCTGTTAAAGTAGCAGACATCTCACATCCTGTGGTATGCTGCATTACCTGCAGATTAAGACTGCCAACTGAAATAGCCTCAAAGAGCCTTAAGATAAAAGCTCAAGGGTCACTCGCCTGCCATCCCTGCAGTTTGCAGTGCTGCAGAATGTGGCGGCATTTGTCTTCCATGGATAGCTCCCCGTCTCCCAGGATAGCATCTGCCAGATCCTTGTATCTGTCAGGATAGGGAAACAGGAAACAGGCTATTGATTAAAGAGCATCATCCAGCCAGGCGTGCTACAGTGCAAGTAAAAAATGAAAACATTTGTGAAGGTGCACGTTTTGTCGTTTGCTCCCAGGTGAGCACTTCAGATTCAAACATCTGCACGCCACGGGCCAAATGAATGTGGAGTGTATAACTGGCACGAGCAGTGAGCTCCAGGACTCTGGAGACTGTAAGCAACGGAGCAGAGAATACCTTGTTATCTGTACTGCTGACACAACACAGCTCTGACACCGAACACAAGACTCATGCGATTTGGAACTCAAAGGTCAGAGAGTTAAGGAAGCCTGTAAACACCTGCTCCTGTGGGTGTCACCTAAGGTCACTAAGCTCAGACACGTGAGCCAGAGCGTGGAGGAGGTTACAGGAAGAGCTGTCCTTCCTTAGCGCTTGCATATGCACTCTTCATACAAAGCTTTGCATGCTGACACGCCAGTGAAATGACCTCCGGAAATATCAATCGACGATGCAAATTTTAAATACGCATGTCTGCATATGACGTGTCTCCTTTCATCGGAACTCTGACCACCATTCAAAGAAAATATATCATTGATGTCCAATGAAAACCACGTAAGCCCACATTTTACTATGGATGGAGCATGGCTATTCTCCTCTATCTACTGATAATGTCTGACAAAATCTTTTTTATGAAGTCATTTAAGTATTTTTTATGTTTGTACAAATTAACATTTCTATTCATGAAGGCCGTTTGAATGGTTTATGTCAAATCGCTAATTTTAACAACTAGTTTTAGCTACCTAACGTCATTATTAATTGATAACATAATACGAGATTAGTTTGTGTTTTGTAGACACTGACATATTTGCCTCACTGATAACAATCCACATAAGTCCATTTAAAACATTAAACCATTCACTGACGGCTGTGCAAAGACGGAAAACTGGCGATACATATTTTTCTTTGGATAGTGATGATATATTATATTGTACTGAATACCAAATGATTTCTTTGGGGATGCCGCACACTAGTGAAGGGCAGTGATTAGGAGATCTGCTTTCCAAACCAATTTACTGGATCTTCTGATTTTACTGAATTTTCTGGACCCTCTGTCACATGATGCCATCTTAGGGCAGTTTGACAGCAGTAGCGGAAAGGCAGCATCAGCCCAGAGAGAGGTTTGTGCTTTTAATGGTCATAAAGAGTGCTTCTCTCTCCTCACTATGATAATGAAACGTGACTAAATCGCCACGTAGCCCCCAGGTGCTTATAAAATCAGATAAAACTGGCACTGAGTGTGAATGTGTGAAGACCCATGAGGATCGGGCCACTTGGTCTTAATGAAGCGGGGGAAGGCAGGCAGCCCTGCTGGCGGTGGGGGGGCAACTAAGGGGCCAAGCCGAGGGCAGAGCCGTCCGCTTGCTTATTCTTAATAACCATCGGCTGTCCCTTTGCTGTGACACATCGTGGTGGCATAGCACTGAGGTTAGTGCAGAACATCACGCAAAACCTGCTCATTACAGCTCGGGACAAAATATATGGTGTGTGTTGGGTAATTAAATTGCAATTACATAATTACAAATGCACAGTCATGTAGAAACTGAGCTTAAAATATTGTCTTGCTTTGCTTTAATTAGCATGTCCTAATGAATGCTTCATAGGTGCATGAACTCACTATAACGTTAATGTCTTTGTAAGAAGACTATGAAGATCCTTCTGCAGAATTGTTACATCAACATATAAATAAACGATTATAGCATATAGAGAATTAAATAATAATTAAAAAAAAACATCGATGTGAGCTAAAGTAAATGATTCTGTTCTAACATATGGAAGAATGAAGGCATTGTTTTGTTACAACACAGGGAAGATTTATAAGGGTGCCATCTTCAGTACACCAAAGGTGTACAGCCACTACATTTAAGGGCCGGTCTCCCGCTGGCATGTAAAGCGGACCACGCAGACCCCCACACAGACCCCCACGTGACTCTGCACGCGACCCCCGCGCGTGACTCACACCGACTTCCCCAAACGGTACCTCTGGGACTCTCTCTTTTGCATTACACCACCCCCAGGAAAATAGGCTTTGTTTCACAATGAGGCTATTCATGCTAAAGTAAACAGGAGTAAATCCGGGCCAGAGCGAACCACAGGACCGAAAACATAACCAGTCACATGACCCGTCAGACCCATTCCTGTCCCGTTTCCAGCCATCTAAGCCATTTGGTTTCCTAATAAATCCCTCCGTTTTAAACATCCTGTCTGCTGCGTGTCATTCAAGGCAGGAGACTGGAGGTGGAAGATGCCCGTATATATAGGGTGTAGTTAATGAACGAATGACTTGACACGCCACATCACAAAGTGGTGAGGACGGGTCTGTGCCTCCATCAGCAAGAGACAGCTGTTTCCGATTTCATCTCCCTCCCATTTCCCAAAGCAAGGAATTTACGACAGCATGTTCAGTCACCGCCCCCAGGGTGTCTGCCACCGCGATCAAGCCAGCACCCAATCAATCCCAGGACCAGCCATCAAGCCCTCGACTTGACTACAGATCTCTCCGGAATATATATGGCGACCATAAAAGGTGGTTAAACCATACAGGCGTATGCAGCATGGCCGGTGTTTCTGCGATTTGCGGAAGAGGTGATGATTCATGTCAGCCAGCCGGAGCTGAATGGAGAGCCTGGAGTGTGAGGCCCCCACGAGGCTCGGTGAGACGTTAGCATGGCAGGATTTGGGCCACGGCGAGGAGAGGAGAAAAGTTTACTTTTCACACGGTGGTCTCTTTGTCGGCTGTCTTCATAATCTGTCTACATCGCCATTTTCCAACCTGGTCCTCGGGGACCAATCGAAGGTCCATGTTTTTGTTCCGACCCATGCAAGCAAAAACGTGGACTGTCTGTGGGTCCCTGAGGACCAGAAAGAAAAACACTGGGCTAGATTGCTAACAAGAGAGCCCCCATCTATCAGATTAATTACTGCAGGGTGGGAGATGAGGTAAGAGGAGAACGGAGAGGTGTGAAGACCCAGCCTGGCGAACTCAGATCCACCAGATGGCAACCGATGGTTATTCAGAAGAAGGCAGCCATGCTTTCTCTTGGACATTTGGAGTCTTCTGCTCTCTTCCAGAAATGGGGGGAGCCATGGGGGGTGAGTTCCATTTACATTCATTTATTTATTTAGCAGATGCCTTGATCCAGAGCGACGCACCATTGCGAGAGCAGGGTCAGGCAGTCCCCGGAGCAGCTGAAGAACAAATTTATAAAACTCACTCGGTCCATGGGATGTAAAATTGGGAAAGCGTTTTGTTGGATTACATGAGGGAGTTTTGCTGCCTGATACTGTAGCATATAAAGAGGAAGTCTGGCTTTAGGTCATAGGAGGCCTCACCTCAAAAACGACAATGGTCTTCAAATCAGGTTAAGGGCCTTACTCTAGAACATAATGGCAAAACCACTCTTGAACCCAGCAACCATCCGGTGAATGGGATAGCATCCTAACCTGCCCAGCCATACGTCACCCAGAAGAGGGTCCTTCACAGAAGATGTGGTATGTCTTGGGTCGGTCCCCACATTTTAGGTCATAGCGACCAGCCAGACAAAAAAAGACATGTAATTCTTGACAGTTTCAGCACTGCCTCCATAACAGCAGAACCTGGCAAGTCATGCAGGCGGGGAATGAACTGCATTTCAGTTTGATATGTAGTCAGCCTGCAAAACGCTCTCACTCCATGTGTGCTTAAGCAGGACTGGGAGCAATCGATCTTGCTGTACTTTCGGAATGTATGGATCTACGCCGTGGAATATTTTTTTCATGTAGAAGGTAGAGCTCACCGTGCCAGGAAGCTAGCGAAGGGCAACCGGACCGGGTATCCGTAGTGGATGGTTCGGACCATATCCAGAACTCCCACGTATTGCAGCTGCGTAGATACATGGTGGCTGTCGAAGGAGTTGGGCTGCCTGGTGCCGTTGGGTCTGACACACTGAATAAAATGAGGAGTGGATCCCTGCAGTTTGCTGATAATCTCAGAGAGTGAGTTCTGAGGCAAAAGAAACAAAGCAAGCAAACAAACTATGGTGAAACATACGCTTCCCAGCAAACTGCTTTCAGTGACAGTATATAAAGAAACAGCTGCCCTACCAAATATATAAAGAAACATCAGTTAAATAGAGTTCCTGCAGCACATCCTGGAAGGCATAGAAACACAGACACACAGATGGAGTACTTAAAATGCAATGAGTATAAACATCTGATAGATGATGTCACTGTCATATTCTGATGATGTCTCCATCTTAATCTAATGCCAGCATCCCAATCAGAGCAGCCATTGGGACACAGTTACTGGGTCTATAGTGATAAACGTGTAACTGATTGTAGACATTTAGTCAATACTGCTGTGCAAAGCTGAGTTAAATTACGAAAACCGGCATCAAACTTCGATAATCTTTAAAGGAAAATAATCAGTAACAATTAGTGACATCAGGTCAAGAAGTTTGTTAACAGTTTGTTAATACATCCTGTGGTAGAGTCTCTGTTTGAAAATTAACGCCTTAAGGAGAGCAAAGTTTAGCGAAAACCTTCCCCTTTGTGCTAATGTATGTGGCACTGTGGTCCTGGGGGAGCGTTATTTTGTGCTACTGCATACCTGTATATAGTAGGTATTACAATAGAGCCCACTTCATGTGGCTTGGAAGAGAAACAGCACCAACAAAAAACACTTCACATTAGTCCCTTGTCTGTTAGCCCCAGTTATCACAGTCTGGGAGAAATCTCAGAAAGAAGCTATGGCGGACAGCCCCCCGCCAATCGGACATGCTCTCACCCTAAGCTCGGCTGCCACGGTAACGGGCCCGCCCCTCTCAGACCGCTGCAAGAAGGAGAACGAGGTCCCTCCTTTTTTCTTTAAAATCTGCAAAGAGAAAAGAGATAAGTGTCAGTAATGGGCTTCATGTCCCAGTCAGAATCATAATCAAGTTTATTTGGGCAAGTATGTTCACACGTACCGGGATGTTACAGTACCTCCAGTTGTCAGTGGCTCACATACATACATAGTTAAGACAAAACAACAGTCACATACAATCCCATTGACATATACAATGTGGATGTCCAGCCATCTATGTTTTCATTTTCTACTGTCCTACGCAGGGTTGTGGGGGTCTGGAGCCACCTCAGAAATAATGGGTGCAAGGTGGGGAATGACCCAGAACTTGAACCCTGGTCTCCAGAGCAGTGCTAATCACTGGCACCCTATGCAGCATTATAAAGGGGACATGTTGTTCATAAATGTATAAAAAGTGCTGGAGAGCCTGTCAGTGCAAGGCCTGCTGAAATAGATACAATGTGCGCAGAAAAACACAATAAGTGCACTGGTGAAGGGATTCACTGGAACTCTGCACTGGCTTCACAGGAAAACCAAAAGCCCCGGAGAGGAAACGGCGATGGCCTGTGAATCTGTAAATGCCTGGCTGGCTAGACGTAGGCGCTATCGATGCACACGCCCACAGATGGATCCATGTGCCACGGGGCGAGAGGCCGCAAACGTGCTCTGCAGCTGGCAGTATTTCAGCTGCAATTGCAACAAGGGCCTTGACAGATATGGCTGATAGCTGTAGATAAGATAAGCTGAATGTTTGGCCATGAAATTCACCAGAAGGCGGATCGAGCTCGCACATGGAATCCTGCAGTGTCCACGCAGCGACCCGACACGGTGTTCTGTCATATCAAACAGCCACCTACTGTGCCGCAAACATTTCATCGTATGAAATGGTAGAAAACGTGATGGGGCTGTAACCATTTGACCCAGCTGTTAAACAAGCCCCCACTGCATCCCCCCGGTCCCTGAAACTCCTACTGCAAGACACAGCACCTTACTGACTTCCGGATACTTCTTTGGTTCCCAGGCTGGACAGGGCTGTGTCACCCTTTGGAGCAGCAGGGCAGATTTGGGTCCCAGCGCCTTCAAACGCTGCTGTGGTGGTACCAGCGACCCCGTCCGCGTCACTTTGCTCTGGAATGCTTGATGGATGACTACGTTCTCGCTGGCTGTGTGGAGGAAAGGGGTTTGCAGGGAGGGGAGGGGGGGGAGAAGAAAGAGGGATGCATTTACAGGGATAAACAATCAGTCCAAATAGTGGGCGGTGTCGGGCTCGGCTCACAATGGCTTCATTGAGGAACGGAGGCCTGCCTGAAAGCAGCCTCTCTATAGGCCGGTAATTGACGCACAAATACGGGGCACTAGTGTGGATGCCAGTGAATTGGCTGGCATAACGAAAACAGACCAGGCCTCGGCGCTCATTAAACCCAGCACTGGGAGTGATTGTCCCCCCAGAAGTGGTTGGGCCAAGTGTTTAAACACCTCTTAATGTGACCATTCACCTGGAAAAAAGAAGCATTGTGTATTTGGGGGGTGTGGATGGAGTGTAGACTGATCTGGGCTGGGGAGTTTGGCGCCCTGGACTCTCAGACACTTTCCTGGAGCTTCGACACAATGAGTCACAACATCTGGCCCAAATCACCAACGTTGCCTCACTGCTAAGTTAATGCTTCGGAACAACCCTGGGCTAAGATCTGGGAATGAACAGACCTACACTTTCAATATTCTACCAACCGCCCCAAAGCTCACCGGAGCAGCAGAGGTTCACATGAAGACCACAACACAGTACGTCGTTTCTGAAGATTCATGTAAGTTTCTTTGCATATAAAAGTTTTGCATTTAATCAAGTACCTAGACTCCCTGATCCCTGAGAGATTCACCCTAAATTAACAAAACTGCGTAACAAAAAAGGGGGTGTTATTAATGTGATGATCAGACCGTGTTCATCTCCACTCAAACTGAGCATAACATCAAGCACCAAAAGATCAATGGGGTACTCTCTCTAGCCAATCAAAACTGGCTTTTTCAAAAATGCTCACAAAATAAAGTATCTGAAAGAAACTGTATACAGACTGTCCCTGACTTACAATCGGTATGAAAAAAACTGAAGCAATTTTGTATTAACTTAAAAAAAGTTAAAAAGCAAATGTATGCAAAAGTAAATTTCAGTTAGCCGTAAGCCCAACTGCTACCCTAACAGTACAATAGCTGCTGTGAGAAACTACTGTATGTATGGCAGGGTGACCATCCCAGGGTCTCCCACCCTGGTTCCCACACCTAAATGTCAGTGTGATTATCCTCCCATTCTGACGTAGGGCCATTTTGACGTACGACCTGTTTGCCGGAACAGAACCCAGTCTTAAGTTGGGGACAGTCTGTACTAAATTACACCATAAATTTCTGAAGAATTCCAGCAAAAACCCAAACATGAGGGCCAAGGGAAGCTCTGGCTTACATTTCATTACGAAGAGGATGTTCTGGGGCAGGGTGTCCTTATTTTTCTTCAGTGATCCAGTGAGGTCATAGGTCACCTGTCAACCAGATAAAACATAAACAAGTCACACCCCTTGCACCTGTCGGGCAGTGGTCCGTTTGGTCTGCGAGCATGGCTGGGGAGGCGTACGACCCTCAACAGAGAGCGAGAGACACAATGGAGCCTCCACAGTCATTCTCAGAATTCCCCAAAACAGCTGCCGGCCGTTTCACCTTATGTTCTGTTACGATTAAGGGGCAGCAGACAAACCACAGGTCCTCAGTTGGGGTCGATGCTCTTGGCGGCCCAAACAAGGCACACGGGCGTCCCAGAACACCACGCTTCTCATAAAGCGTATGGGAGACAAAACACACGGCAGGTAGACACACACTGTCTATGGAAGGCATCAGGCAGGAAAAGATAAGGCTGGAGAATGCCAGGGCTTCCTCGCTGGGGGGCGGGGGGTGTTGGGGAGATCATGAAGAGGATCTGAATGGTTAACATAGCTCTTCCCCTCCCTGATCATATCAGGCTCTGTTTTTTTTTAAAGGATGATCCCTGCCTTTAATAAATAAAATAATTTATTTTCCATTTGCACACGCACAGTTACATTGTAATTGTTCTCTTTGCCTGCCCCATCATCTCCATAGCTCGGTGGTCATAGCGCAGGGTCAGCCAACCTACGGAACCCCTGTGGGGGGTCAAGGACCCTGCTTAAGGGCCCATAGACATCTGACGGCTTTGCCAAGGCTTGAACATTCGAGCAGCCAATCAGTAGGTCCCCATGCCTTACAGCTCCTCCATGCTTAGACCTTCTCCATGTCTTACAGCTCCTCCATGCTTAGACCTTCCCCATGTCTTACAGCTCATGCTTAGACCTTCTCCATGTCTTACAGCTCATGCTTAGACCTTCTCCGTGTCTTACAGCTCCTCTATGTTTAGACCTTCTCCATGTCTTACAGCTCCTCTATGTTTAGACCTTCTCCATGTCTTACAGCTCATGCTTAGACCTTCTCCGTGTCTTACAGCTCCTCCATGTTTAGACCTTCTCCATGTCTTACAGCTGCTCTATGTTTAGACCTTCTCCATGTCTTACAGCTTCTCACCTTGCCTGCAAAGTGGGCGACCGTGAAGGATGGCCCCTGGTCCTTGGGTGGTGGGTTGCCATTTCCATCCTTGGCACAGTAGAAGATGCCATTGGCATTTGCTGTAAGCAACTGGCCCTGGAGCGTCTTGTAGAGGTTCTGCTCAGATGGACGCAGTGCCTGGTTCTCCTCGTCAAGAACTGCAAGCAGGCCCTGAGGCTTCTGGGAAAGGAGACGTATGACATATTTGTTGCTGGAACCACAGAAAAACACTATATGCTTTTAAACATCTTTTTATATAAATTATTACTGCTTAGGTGATTACAGCTGGGCACCTGGAAGAAGAAATCCAGAACACCGCAGTTGTTGCCTGGGCAGGATAATGTTTCCATGGCGATGCCCTCCTGTAGACATTCTACCTGCTCTTGATGGAACAGCAAATCCATGACGTACCGGTGGATCTTCTCATTGGTCATGTTGATACAGAGCTGCAGAAAGGGTATACACATATGCATACAAAGGAATCAGGAAGAACATTTGAACTGGACTGTTAAGGTGAGATTCAGGGTGCAAAAGCACAGCTGATCCTCTGCACTAAAACCTTTAGAATCAAGTCATGAAATACAGCCTCCAAACTGCCACTCTGAAATATAAACACACATATGACTGACTAAAATAACCTGTTAACTATAAAAGATAAAAGGGAATTTCGATAAAATATAAATCCTATGCAATTAGGCTTTGGTAACATAGATCTAAGTGTCCCTGGTTGCCTGGTGGATTGCGACCCCAGGGTCACGATTACCCAGAATGCTCTGCATCAGCGGGAGCAGCAGAGGAGCCTCTATTAGTGGCTGTAGTTGGGATGTGACCCTGCATCACTGCAATGGGACATCAATAACATTACTTCAGCACCTCCCCCCAATTGCATTACCCTCCAGGGCTGTGGGGGAGACACAGACAGGGAGTGTGTGTGGGAGGGGGCAGTAATTGCTCTTTAATTAAGAACATAGTGTCAGGGACTGAAAGGGAAACATGGGTCTCCTCCCTTATTTGTTTAAAAAACTCATTTTGAAAAGCAGCACGTCCGCGACATTAACCCCCCTCTCCACTCCATACACCCCCCCGTGGGGTTGAGCACACATAGCTGGGGAGTCACCATAACTCATGCCTGCCACAACTGCCATTTATTTAAAAATTCTCCATGCGGATTACAAATTCTTAAAAATATCTGGAAAATAAATCCGAATGGGACACAACTTTATTCACAATAAAAGATGCTTGTTCTTCTCCTGTGGTGACTGCAGCACATAAACGAACGAGATGAGTCTTTAGGGGGTGTAAACGCAGTATGTCCTAGTATGTCACCTCCATCAGACGAGCATACAAGTGCTCCAGCTCAAGGACCCAGATAGAGAACCAGTCCGCAAAATGCCGCATGATCTGGCTCTCTTGTAGACAGACACAAATCCACTGGAGCTGCTTCAGCTATTAGGGCCGCCAGCGTAAGATAAGTGCAAACATGAAAGGCTCACCCAGCAATTTTCAGTGATGACTTTTAAATTGCTTCGTTCGTGCCCTTACGATCCCACCTCGTGTTTTAATGAGATTGCTGATGTGATTAGCGTGCTGTAGTTCACAACGGGCTAATCTGAAATAGACAATAATGTTTTAGAATGCTAAAGGAGGCTCATTTTCCTTGTTTGGGTCAATTACCCACAAGGAGTTGTGCTGATTGACTCTTGGATGTTCCTAACAGTCAAGGGTGGAAACTGGAACCTGCCCTCATATTCTGCTCTTGGGTGAGAGCAGGGCAGCAATGCCTCGAGGCAAAGTACAGGATAACCATAATCCCCAAGAAGAGAGTAGGCCTGCAATCATAAGAAGAAGAACAGACCTGCTGCACTCACAGGGATAGCAGGCCCACGATTCTTAAGGAGAGGGCAGACCCACAATCCTCCGGGGGGGGACCAGACCCACAATCCTCGGGGGGGGGGGGGAGCAGACCCACAATCCTCAGAGGGGAACAGCCTTGCCTAGCTGTGGTGTTTCTCAATGCGTACTTGATCATACTTGTGTTCTCAATTTCCCGTGTTACGTCATCTTACATTGCCAAAGATACTAAGAACAGAAGTACAAACGACGGTAAAAATGTCATTCTTGCCCTGCCTGAAATAACAGGGATACATCGGTTGCATATTCGCCAAACGAGACCAGTCCCATGATTCATTGCGCCCAAAATTCGTTCTTGGGAGGAAAGTTACCAATAGCGGTCATACCAAGACCATAATTATGATCTTCGCGTGCTTGGTATTGAGAAACACCCATTGTGTCATGCCACTTTTTATGCACTTCACACACACCATCGGAAGATACACAACCACTGCTACACTTTAGTCAATTTCCAACTTTATGTGCCGATGTTCCGCTGTTTACGGTGGAGTTTTGTTCTGATGAAGCCATCGTAAATTGAAAATATCCAAAGTCAAATATGAACAGAATCAATGATATGATATGATAAATCACAGAAAATAACAGCGTTGGCTCCGTTACTAAACACTGTTTCTATGAGATATTTACTATCGTGATCGTTACTGACACCGGAGGCATTTCTGAGTGGAAGCTGCGATCTCCTGGAATCAGAACAAAGTACCATATGGCGTATCACAAGTGCAGGAACAGATCAAAATTCAAAGTTAAGTACTGGACATGCATCACTATCACATCACTGTGAAGTCAAAATACTGCAAGTCAGACCATCGTAAAGCGGAGAGTGTCTGTATTTTTGTTGAATGGTTGAATCACTCTCACTGTGCAACCACCGTTAAAAGGCCCATAACCATGACTGAACTCTGCCTATGACTACCACTACAGACGGGAGGCGTCAGGGTTCACATGATATTCTCACTCTGGAGCATGGTCAGACCCCCAGCGAGACTAGGGGGGTTAGTGCATTGCTTTGGCACGGCCCCCACATTTATAAAAGCCAGAGTGCAAAGACTCCCTTCCTGATGTTGGGAAAAACAGAAAAAAATGGATGGAATAGATACAGGAATAGTGAAGTGGAACCTCCCAGGGAACATCTGCAGGGCTCAGCCCTGTCTCAGAGTTCTCCCCGTATCACTTATCCAGTCATTTTTGTGCGTTTTGGGGCCAGTCAGAAGTAGCAGTAGAGAAGGGTGTCAGTAGGGCCCTTTTACGGGATGAAAAGATGGTTTCCTATCAGAAACACCTGCCCAGCCTCCCCATGCAAGCCTTGCACTCCTCCTCCACTGTGAGCTTCTGGTAATTTGGCTCTTTTCTCTACTGTTCTGCTGGGGAAGGGGGGTGGTTATGGGATGACTAACAATGAAGCCATTCAGAGGCAAAGGCAGTTTGGCTTAAGGACTTTCCATTGTGTCTTGCCTGTAAGTCAACTGAAGTAAACCCAGCCCAGAATCCACACGTGGAGGTTTCACGAAAATACCTTGATAAACAACACCTGGGAAATTCTGCATCATAACAACAACTACTAGATGTACTCTTATGCCCAACTACAGCAGGACTAACAAAATGCCCCATTCAGAAATAGCAGGAGCTCTGCACTTCATCCCACAGATGTCAGAATATGGAGGGTTCCTAATGTTCCTTTAGAGTTCTCTTGATGGATTTTTGTGAGCTTGCAGAGCTCAGCTGCGGAGGAAATCAGTGGCCCAGTCACTGTCGTGCCTGCGCTGAGGCTAACCACAAAGATAATATCTTCATTCCCAGCTGGATATAAACAGCCGTTAAAGCCACATCAAGCTTCCCTCAAAGGCAGGGCGCTCCTCTTAAAACACAATTACATGCTTTGTCGCAAAAGGCTATAGGTTGACGTCTTCTTAGAAACACAAATGCACGCTTTGCTCTGACGGGTGACGGTTAAACATCTTCAACAGTTATGGGGCGCATGTGTTTATGTGGTGGTGAGGTGTAATTAAAATAGACAGCTCTTTAAAAAAATCGTAACAGGACACAGTGCTGGATTTCTGAAAACCAGTGACCTCTATTTAAAAGCTGTTTCTGGATGATGTGGTGACCCTTCCAGGAATGACTGAATGATGTGTAATGAATGATTCTCCAATCCTGACATCACTATGATATTGTGGCTGCTGGTTCGAACGCAGTGCGACTGAATTCTGGTCACCTAAATGGTACCATGATCCTTTGAAGACCTCCAGAAGAAAAACCAGGCCTGTATTTAGCTGGACAAGGGACCTTTCCGAAGGAGAAACAGACGTAAATGCTTGTGGGCCAGATGGCAATGTCTTCTGATAGCAGCATTCCCTAACTGGAAGTCTTCTCAGGAGATGCTGGACTGACTGTAGCCAACGTTGCTAGCAATTTCCGGCCATATTGTGCAAACACCAGCCAGATATGCAACAAGCAACAGAGGTAAGGCTCAATGTCGGCTTGCATCATGCAAACCATGGAAATCTAGTTCCCAGAGACACATGCAGCTTTCCGGAAGCATGGTTCCGGAATCACCATAGATGATGAAACTTGAAGGGAGGTTTGCTGTACCTGCTCAAAGCGGTTATCACGCAATTCCTCGAACCCGAAGATGTCCAGGACTCCAATCTCCAATGCGGCATGCCTTCGGAAGAGAGATGAGGAGCAGAGTTTATAATATGAATCCTTAAGATACTCTACAATATTTAGTATATCAATAATTTATAGAAACATGCATATTTATATTATTTGATCCTTAATGACCCCTGCGGGATAAATCGTAGTGCATCATTTAAATCAATGTCAGTTATCAAATCCTCTGCGTTTTCAGTAAAGCTTATTGTACTCTTAAGCAAACCCGACTTCTGTTTAATACCTTCATTTACAAAATACAGTCACCATTCAGCTCATTCAGGGTTGGGGGGGGGGATTCAGTCATGGTACTGACCAACCTAAAATTACACAAAAACATTCTCTGAAAATAAAACATGAGATGCAAGTTGAGATGGTTTTTTCCTTCGTATGTTTTCATGGCATTTTTTGTGCTGCGGTTCAGTTACCAGAACTTCAAACAAAATAAAAATCTGGCAACTCCATCACAGGAATAGACAGTAAGCTGAGGTCCCAGGCATCCTCTTTGGCAGCTGGAGCGACTCTTTAATAATTCAGCTCTTAAAGAGAGCTGTTCTCTTCATATCCACCTCGCGGTCAGCTATAGGTGTCTGGAGATTTTGCCTGTGCAATATTCATGTCACCCTCCACTGAGCTCAGTTAGTCCACACCTCTGTAATCCAGGAGAATATTAACTGTTCTTTGTGCTGAGATAATATGACTCGGGGCACCGTTCGCTAAATTTGTTAATATATTAGAAAGTTCCAAAAGATTGCCAGGGGCTTCAGACGCATGAATGCACGCTAGCTGGCCAGCCATTTGGAAGTGGGCTGCAATGCGATAAACAGAACCATGTGTCCATTTGCGTGTGGACGTGCGTCACGTTCCTCCTGGGTTCCGTGTTTCTTTCCCCAGTGAGTGTTTTTCACAAGCTCTGACTGACTGGCTCTCTTTGTTGATATGGTCACGTCTGCTGAACAGTGTGCGCTGAGGGGCGTGACAGCGACAGTGGGGCCTGTGTGCCGATATCGGCACGCGCGATTCCATCTGTCCCAGGTACATGGGTCACCAAGGAACAGGCAGGTTCTGGAAGTCCACCGTGAAGATGGTAGAGTATGTCGTATGGTGGAATGTTCCAGAGCACGTTCTGCGCAGGGCGGCCCACCAGTCATGATGTCATGGTGCAAGCCGGCTCAGCGAGACACTCAGCCAGTGTATGACTAGTAGCTCAAGCTTGCTGAAGTCACATCCATTCTGTCTGTCTCCAATTCAGGCACGAGAGCTATTCAGAAACCCCAAAATGAACAATGTGCTATGACTAATTGTGAGGTGTGATATCATTTAGCAACATTACTGTGCTATGCTGGCATCAGCTGTGGTTTATTGGAAAATATAAGACTTGCCTAAATTACTCAGGTTAATAAATTACATCAGCACATTTTCAAAGTGCTACAGTCAGTTCCTGACTTTGCTGAGGATGTTACAGGGGGGAATATAAAACATTGCCCACCCCCCACCTGTCAATGAACTCACCCGGAGCTTTCCTCCTGGCCATTCAGGTAGCAGTTGATATTGTTGACCAGGTAGCCAAAGAGACGGCTATACAGGGACTTGGCGAGGAGGTCTCTGTTGTGATTGGACATCTCCACTGTGCGTTGCCGTGTGATGACATCACCTGATGGAAATGGTTAGAGTGAGGGAGCAGTCAAACCATGCACATGCTCCTGGTGAAAACCCAGATCATACTCGTGAAACGTGAAAGGTTTTCATAGCAGAAGCAGAAAGTGTTCTCATGCATAAAATGCATTTCTTACATCAGACACTGTTCAGGTCGGATAGATCAAAGTACTCCATGGTTCTGTGTCCAGCACTCAAATTGAGGTCCATGGGGAAAGGTTTGGGGGTGGGGGGGTTGGGGGGTGCTCACCTTTGAAAAACTGCACGTCTGATGTAAGGGCGGAGCCTAAATCCTCAGGACAGACCTGCAGCATACTTGACACTGCAGAAAAAAGACATTGAAATCAGTGTTGCACCTAAGCAGAACTCTCCTTTACTACTTTGTTTGTCATATAGTAAATGGGCACGAAAACAGCAGAGTTCGGTGGAAGAAATTACAGTCACTCCGTTCCAGTGACACCATCACTGATTGCATCACATAACCCTGACAACGGCCTCCCTCTCTGAGCTAGGCGGCAGCGCGTGACGTCGCTTGTTTACAGGCCGGCTGGAAAATGCCTGCGTCATTACATAACGGGACAGATTCATATTCCGCCTCTGCCAACTCGGAGAGCAGCGGCGTGAGAGCTTAGCCAAGCCACTCAAGAAAAAAATACGAGGGAGAGAGTGAAACAAAAATGCAGATTGTGGCCGATCACGCGTTTGCCTGCCGTGCAGATCGTGTAGGATGGAGAGATGATGGAGCCGGAGACACAATGTAAATAACATGTGACGTGCTTCTCCCCGACATAGTGGAGGGGGCCCCTCCCCCAGGGCCGCAGCGAGAGGCACCACAGCGCAACCCCCCGCCCCCCCAGCGCCGACCTGTTTCCAGCAGCTGCAAATCAGCTACGGTCGACGCCTCGCTGTCCGCCACTGCAGTGAAGCACAGGTCTCCAAGGTGAAGGATGGCAGCCAGGATCACAAACAAGTTCTCCACCTCCTGGACAGGGAAGAACAGGCCATGCAGAGAATCAGGGGCCATCGTCACACCAGCAGCTATGCGAGTCTGCCCCCTGTTGGTCACGGCAGCGAACAACAACAACAACACAAGTACATACTGATGCCAAAAGCAGGCCTAACACACTGAAACTTTATAAACAACAACGATATAAAAGGCCTCTTAAATTAATTTTCTAGGTATGCTTAGAAATTATGGACAGATGCTCCTCGCTTTACAATGGTTTGATGGTGGCATCTACACAGTCACGCTTACGGTCTCAGTAATGATTATGAGTGTAAACATCTCCGAAAGTGTTTAGCAATGTATCATACATCAATTTTCTGTGTGATTTATCATATTTATATATCACGTCATTTATCTTTTATTTTCAACAATTGGTTCATTGGAATGTAACTTTCATGCAGCATCTGTACCGCATGAAAGTAAGTAAACGGTAAATCCAACAGCGTGCATTTGCGATTTAATGCTGATTTGTCAAAATTGGATTGTGTACAACTGGGAGGTTTACAAAGGCCTCTGGCAGCCGATGTGTAGCTTATGAGGAACTAGAGGAACGAGGCCAGCCCGCACCATCTCCGAACACGCAGGAGTATGTCTTTGGGCCTGAGCGTGTGCTAGCTGGGTGTGTGTTTACAGCAGTGGTGTAATAGTGGCTCTCTCCTCCATACCACGCCATGGAAGCCCAACGCTCTCAGGGCCTGCTTCAGAGTGCTGAGCCTGTCCCTGCCCTGTACGCTGGCTGGAACCGCCGGCCTCTCCACCGAGCCTCCCTGTCTCAGGTACCTGCAGAGGGACACATGGCGTCTCATGTCTGTTTCTCAACGATTGCTTTACACCACCTGACGTCTCACTCTGCAGCCTGAGGCTACCGCTTTCACTCTGAAGAAATAAGGGACGCACATAAGGGTTCGAGGACTTTCTCAATACTGGACAATCCTGTAACATATGGGATGATCCCGTAACAAACAGAATGATCCTGTAATTTATGCGATGATCCTGTAACAAACAGAACGATCCTGTAACATATGGGATGATCCTGTAACAAACAGAACGATCCTGTAACATATGGGATGATCCTGTAACAAACAGAACGACCCTGTAACATATGGGATAATCCATTAACAAACAGAATGATCCTGTAACATATGGGATGATCCCGTAACAAACAGAATGATCCTGTAACATATGGGATGATCCCGTAACAAACAGAATGATCCTGTAGCATATGGGATGATACCGTAATAAACAGAATAATCCTGTAACACATATGGGATAACCCCGTAACCAACAGAATGATCCTGTAATTTATGGGATTATCTCGTAACAAACAGAACGATCCTGTAACACATATGGGATTATCCCGTAACAAACAGAATGATCCTGTAACACATATGGGATTATCCCGTAACAAACAGACCGATCCTGTAACACATATGGGATTATCCCGTAACAAACAGAACAATCCTGTAACGCATATGGGATTATCCCGTAACAAACAGAACAATCCTGTAACGCATATGGGATTATCCCGTAACAAACAGCACAATCCTGTAACACATATGGGATTATCCCGTAACAAACAGAACAATCCTGTAACACATATGGGATTATCCCGTAACAAACAGAATGATCCTGTAACATATGGGACAGATGACAACCCTACTGTAGCCCAAGTTCTTTCGGGGGTCAATCTCAGCAGCCAGGGCAGCTGAAAACAAGATTTCTGGGGTGTGGTTTGGGGCAGAGCTGCCGTTTGTCCGGAGCCGTGTTTGGTGTGTCAATAACACAAACAGGGTGTGTTTCGGCCCGTGAGCGACAGTAAACCCTGACCTCTCACTCTGAAAAGTCTAACAAAAGTTGATTTGGGTCATTTGTTTCCTCCTTTTGATTCAGTGGCCAGAGATTCAGACTTTGAGTCCCATAAATGAGGGCCCAAGGAGGCCTCACACTCAGAGACTTAAATGGAAAGCTGAACATTAGGCTTCCAGAGACCTTCTCCCCACAGAAGGACGAGATGAACTCCTGACCATGCTTTGCCAAGACACGACTGAGGCGAAGTTGACCTAAAAGCAGATGAAAAGGCTACCGCAGGTTTTCAATTTACACTCCAGAGTGGAGGGGAAACATGATAACCCTCGAAAAAAGAAGCCATACTGTTTGCCACACAAACAAAACGCAGGCTGTGTGTGGATGTTCCCGGGCTGCACATCCGCCTACGCGAGTCAGTATCCAGCTGACGGAAGCGTGTCTCCGACGACTGGCAGACATGGGAGACCTGCTCCTGCCAGTAACCCACCTGTGTGTCAGGATGTTGCTCAGATGTAAAGTGCTCTTCTCTTCTGCTGACATGCCTTCAGCCATTAAGTAGAAGATGCAGAAGTTCTGCTGTTGAGGCTCCGAGGAGACAAGTCGCGACTTCTCCAGAGCGTATGTGAAAACTTGGGCTTAACACACACACACACACACACACACACACAAAACTGATTAAATACATACACATAACAGCATGTAAAACTTCTGTTTAGAAAAATAACACAATTCAACATTGTCTTGCTTTTTTGAGGGCTATCTTGTTTTTTTATTAAGCCACAACAACGTTACACTTAAGTCTACTGCAGTCAGATTATAACCCATATTCGATTTAGTCTATTGTAATTCAAAATCGATAGCGAAGTGTTTTAACGCGGTTTATCTTAGTGTGGTTCTGGCACCATCTAGTGGTAATGATAAAAACATGACAATTGGGTTATATGTATTTTATCTTGCTGGTGGCGAAGTTTTAATAATTTCAAAATATTCTTTTAATTCTCAAAATATTATTAAAATGTTTAAACGTTACATTTCGATTAAGAAATTACCTCTAATTAAACTCTTCTTCTTCTCAGAGTATTGCAAGGAAAGAAACTTCATAAATCGACTTGAGTTGCTATTCATTCGCGTTTTTGCATGACCAAAAGCTTCCAGGATGCAGTTCACCTGAAACGAAAATGAGTCATAAAAATACTGGCACCATGTTTTTCACTACAATCAATGCGGACAATGAGGATCGCTCTATTGCAGTGACATTATTTGTCCACCAGAGGGCAGTAATATACAGAAAACGCATGATGCATCACGATGTCCTTCCCTGTCTATGTAAGTCACTGCATATTCCCACAAATGAGCATTTAAGCCTCTGTGATTGTATGTCTTTGTTTATGAAGAGGCAGAGCTTCAGGGGCTGGGGCACCTACAGGAGGCCAGCTTCCACCACAGCAACGCCCAGACTTACATGCTTCATCCTGGGCTCCAGGGAAAAGCCTTTGGGGCCAGAGCAAACCGCCAGGTGCCTCACAATATGCTTGCAGGCCTCGGTCTTCCCTGAGCCGCTCTCCCCACTGTGGACAGATAGATTGGCTGACGGTAAGGGACCTCAGGATCTCTGTTGTCGTTCATGCACCCCCCCTCCCCCAATGACGTTTTCCTTAGAAGGTTCCTGCCTCTTGCACCGAGTTGCCTGAAGTGTAAAAAGGACCTGAGCATGCGGGTCCCCGAAGAGCCGCACCATTGGCCGCGATTGACTGTGACAAATGGACCAGAGGAGCGGTAAATGAGCCTCCACACAGAACCCGGCCGGAGTCGCGAAGCCATGGGCAGCCGTGGCCCACTGAAGGGAGGAGGATGGGGGTGGTGGGGGCTTCTCAGGCAGCGCTGGGGGGGTCATCTGTTCTCCGCACGGCACTTACAGTCTCTCAAGGTCGGGATTTGTTTGGAAAGCGGAGACCTGACATCAGCTTCATTCCAGTTCATCAATAGGCACGACGCTGGATGGCAGGTTAGTGCACAGAACACATGCTGACAGGCGTACTTTTCAGCCCCTGTGGCGAACGTTGGGGATTAGCGCTAAGCACACTGGGAACAGCCTGCAATTAAGCTGCCGGAACTTCTTGAGTGTCTGCTGAATATGGAGGAGCGGGTGGATCCCGGCACCTAGACAACGGGCTTTTCCACTCTACCCTGGTGGGATTACTAACAAACGCTCAGTTGGAGACAGAGGGGTCCCGCTCCCAATGTCCCTCTGTGGAACACTCTGCCCACACAAGCCGCGTTTACACAAACGCTTGGTCAGGAAGATGACAGAAGGGTAAAGACCATTGGTAAATGTGGCGCCCCCTGTAGTGGGTGATGGGAGTGCCCACCTGAGGATGAAGCACTGCCGCTGAGTCTCTTGCAGCATCATGTGATAGGCCCTCTCGGCCGAGGAGAAGATGTGGGGGGGCAACGACGAGCAAAGACGGCCACTGGAACTCAGGTACAGTTGGCTTACCTGGATCACGGGGGGAGAGAGAGATGAGAAAGCTTGTTATATGAGGTTATTGTAGTAAAAGTACAAGATGAGAGGCTTCTCTGTAGCTGAATCATTGACCTGCGGGGGCAGCGCTAAGAGGGGAAAAGGCTGGAGGGGACTCACACTAGTGGATTTTGGGTCTCGCACAGGCTGAGGGAAGCATTTACTATACGGTGGTGTGACCAAACCTGACAGCAGGGGGCAGTGGGCCTCACTAGCAGATACCACAACTTCCTTGGATACCGACAGTGAAGCCACCTGCCCCTCGCCACTTTGCGTCTACTTAATGGATACGATTTACTGTATACTTCACAAGCAGGACCTGAATTATTCATCATCATATCCAGCCTAAGCATTTACAGTGACTTCCTGTACCTTTCAGTAGCTCAGGGAGTGTTTTTTGCTTTAAAAAAACTTCAGATATTACACTCACCAATGGAGAATAGATGGGGAGATCCTTGTGGGGGTTAATAAGCAGAAGAATGTGTCCAATATACGTCTGAAAGATGGAGAAGCACAAACAAGCAACCGAAGTCAAAAGGAGGGAGTCATTAGGTGGCGTTAGAGTCATCCCATAAACAGGAAAGAGAGCTAATTCTAATGTTTTCCCTTTTCTTTCACAGGCACTGACCCTGTTGGCCAAACCCCTCAAAGGTGGACCAATCAACGGCGCCCCTAGTGGTCATACGTGGAAGTGCACGCTGCCTCACTAAAAAGGTTCTACTAAAAAGCTGCCGCTGAATCGGGGCACAGGTCAGACAGCAGGTGTGTTACACACACACGGGTCCAAAAAACACAGAGGGGTGTGACGGCAGTGACATGCCTGTCCACACGACCCCACGGCCCCCCAGGAGTGCTGCAGCATTATGGTAAATGGCCCGCAGCATTATTAGGCTGTATTCTGGGCCCCAATGTGAATAAGCTTTGATGGGATTTTCAATGGACAAATTGCATCTAAGAACTCAGCTGTTATTCTCACACAGAGCACATTACATATTGATGACAGGGCAAACAATAAGAGCCCCACAGTCTCCGTTTCTGTAAAAACACACTGGGGGGAGTCAAGATGGACCGATAATACAGCCAGGGTCTGACTCCCATTGATTATTAAATGCATTCACAGTCACACACACCGAATGGGAGCGGGGGGGGCATCACATTTAGAGAGAACGGCATAACTGATGGCTGGTCACCAACAGAATAGGAGAGATATACTGAAATTGGGTGGAGACAACTGAATAACTTAATGGTCTTTTTTTTTTTCGGGGGGGGGGGGGGGGGCGACCACCACCAATGGCGCCAAATAAAAAAAACGGGGGCCCCCCCCCACCCAACCAACCAGGTTACTTTACCCCCCC
>JABFEA020000001.1:45685537-45697788 GCA_019775915.2 Cyphomyrus plagiostoma
CTAGGTCAAACTGGTTTGTTCGACTTTCAAGAAATTTGAGTTCTAGTGAGTTCGAGAACCGAGGTACCACTATATTTAAGGCTATTTATCAAAGTAATACATGTACATTTGCTCAGAACAAAAACACCGTTTAACATTAGAACGCTTGCAAATTAAAAGTAAATTCTAACTGTTCTCCAAAACAGTACAGATATCTTGTTGGATAGTTAGAACAACATTGATTCAACTCCAAAACCTTTCCTCAGAGACACCTCAATCAATCCATGTATTCATTAAATTTCACTACTAGCTCATTTAATTATTTGATCAATCACTCAGTTTATCAATTAATTGATTAAGTTAAAAAAACTGTCCATGTTGTATTGGGTGGTTGCTGCAAATACTGGGGTGATTTTAGGTGAGCTTTTGAAATGGCTGACAGACATCACATTCACACCAGCCCGATCTTTTAAAGTCATTCTCATCGATTGCCTTAGACCTTTGCACAGTATTGTAGGTGTTGAATGCTGAATTGTGTGGACCTGGGATTCAACTCACAAGTGACTTGGAGGAAAAGTCAATAATAGTTTCTCTCTCATGTCCCATTCTGGTTCATCCCGCGACCCTGTTCTGTCGTGCAGCTTCTGGTTGTGGGACGCGGGAGGCCACCTGAGCTTGTGGCGAAAGGGATCTATTTCTGTAGACAGAGTGGCAGCCAAACAGGAAGTACAGCTGGGGTACAATAGCTAAGCTCCCAAAACTACGGTGAGTTTAAGACGCTTGACTTAATTGATGAAACGCTGCTTCCTTAAGGTCACAGAAGGGATATAAGTCCATCACAGGGCATTAAACACACTCAGGGAAACTAAATAACTTAAATAGCAGGTCTTTGGACTGTTGTGTTGCCCACACACACAGAGGGATAACATGCAACACTATGTACAAGAAGCCAGTTCTGCAGGTTTAAGGCCACAGGGCTACCTTCTGGGTAACAGCATCCAGTGGTAGGCACCACTGCCTACATCACCCCACATGAACCACACAAAGGAGAGATGGTTTGCTGCCTGCCGTCAGCCTATGTCCTGTGGTGGCGCAACCCACGTTCCAGTAGCTATGGCCAGAAGGTTCGGGAAAATCAGTAGCTTCTCAGGACCTATTATCCGGGAGGGGGGGGGGGGGGGGAGCTGCTTCTGCTCAAGCCGCTCGCTTGCCTTCCCCTGATTGCTCACAGATGGGGAAGCGGCTCACACCGCAACCCTGACAGTCCCATCCATCTTAGATCCTGTTGGGGGATGTTAGTCGGACTGTTTCGAGCACTGACCTGGGAGCTGATGGTCATCACGACAGTCCCGATGGGCGGCGTGTCTGCGCACACGCTAGTGGTACACAAATAAGCCGACATACAACAAGAAAGTGTTACCAACTCTTCCGTTTGAGTCCAGAGCCCAGACGCGTGCACACAGTCCCATTCACTATGCGATGGCTCCCTATTCTTTCAATCTGAACTTGGCTGTAAGGAGAGAGCGAGGCAGTCTAATGCAGCCCAGCACAGTGTGTGAAAATGATTAACACTGGATTATTGTGGCCGGCTGCTGGGGGAGCTGGGAGCACTGGGCAGAGCTGGGAATAGGCATCTCTGAAGGATCTGCTGAGAATGGTCCTCCTCATTATGGTCCCTCTGCCAGCTCTGCCATCCAGACGGCAAGCTGGCAGATGGGCGTGGATTAGCTGTGGGTACTCCATACTCCAGCAAACATTCTGGGGCGGGGGGGGGAGGTGTTCAAGTGGGGGGGCTGCAGCTACTCCGAGGATCCCCCTAAACCAGGCCGACCTAGCAGATCAGGGGTTCTCCACTAGCATCAACGGCGGGATTCAAAAGGCTCCATCTGCCCAAACAGTGCCCCCCACATCTAGGCCGAGCCATCCGGGGGAGGGGGGTTCTAAAGCAGAATCGGGTTTGAAATTCATGCATACAAGCTGTGCCAAATGGCACGTCCAGTTTTGGCTTATGACAGACATTTTAAACATAAACGGCCAGAACAGCAAAAATCCACAGGCGTATGAAAGGCCTGAAATCACCAAGCCTGCCCCTGTGTTTTTATAAACAGTGAACATGCTCAGGATGAATCATTTCTAAATGTCACACCACCTATCACTTAAAAATTACACATCGTAACCCCGGGGTGCCCGATTCTCCCATTGACAAAAATATTTCCACAAATAGACAAATAAAAACAAATAAAGGCTTTTCCGGAACGTCGACCCACATGCAG
This sequence comes from Cyphomyrus plagiostoma, assembly GCA_019775915.2. Classification (NCBI taxonomy): domain Eukaryota; kingdom Metazoa; phylum Chordata; class Actinopteri; order Osteoglossiformes; family Mormyridae; genus Cyphomyrus; species Cyphomyrus plagiostoma. Next base: position 45,687,790 of record JABFEA020000001.1, read on the forward strand.
GCCTACCTGAGGCCCAGCTGTAAAATTTCACATACCTGGCTGTGATGTCACCCATCCAGGTGGAAGTTCTTCTGAACGAGATGCCTGTCATCAGCCACAGGGACCCACCTCTAGCGAGGAGAGGCCCACTAGCTCACCACCGTGCCGAGACGCCCCCCCTGCACAGACAGCAGTCCTCATCCGCTCCCATAGGCAGACCCTCCCAGGCCAGCCTCACTGCCTAAGAGAGGGAGGAGCAAAGCAGGATAGAGAGGGGGAGAGAGAGAGAGTGAGGTGGAGCAAATGGGAGTAGGGAGGAGTCAGCAATCCAAGAAGACAGTCTCTGGTCTCTAATTACAGCTGTTTAGCAGAAAGCCTAGGAACTGGTGAGACTGACAAGGTCACTGTTTAGAGAGGCAGAGTCAAGATTCAAGAGTGTATTTGTCATATGTGCAGTAAACAGGCAGTTCTGCAACGCAATGAAAATCTTACTCTACGCGTCCTTAACACAAAACACAAAATACAGACTTGAAGTACAGATTAAAGAGCAAAAATAAATTAAGTTGCCTGTGCCATGACAACGTGGGTTTCAGTATCAGACGTGAGTGGAATCATCCCCGTTCTCAAACACAGGTGAAGGCAGCAGGGTCTCAGTACAAAGAGGATGGGATGACTGGCGTTACGCCCATATTTCCCACTGAGGACATCGAGGTCATGTCCTGGGTATGTTTTCTGGATTTTTTTTTTTTTTACTAACAATATTTTGTCACTGGAGGTTATTGCTACTCTCAGAAACAGGTAAGAATTCATAACTTACACTGTACTCAGGGGAACATGCCCTCCCCTAGGAAGGACTACTACTCCTGACCTCAATATCTTAAAAATCCTGGGTGGAGTCGTTCTCATACTCAGACAGAGGTGGATAGTGGTACATCCTAATGCTGGGGGAAGACTAATAGCATGTGGAGACTGGATACTGATATACCGGAGAGCAGGTATCGGCAGCACGCCACAGAAGGGCTACAGGCACAACACACACAGGAAAATTGCCCTCCCTCTCTCATTCTAAAGATGGTCTCATCCAGCTCGCATCAGCATGGTCAGACCTCATCAGCATGACAAAGGCAGAGCGGCTGACCCCAAGGGGCCCCATTCCACGCTTACGCGGAGCCGCCGTAGACAAAGGCAGGCCCTCGGGGTCCACCAGAATGCCCCCGGTGGGAAAACAGAGGGCATAGTATTAAGGGGGAATCGTGCGGAAGTAACGGGGCCAGGGGTCTCCAGGGGGGTGGGGGGAGGCGCGATCTTGTACGAGCTACAACAAACACCGGGGGTGCCGGTGACCGCAAGCCATGTAGAGCAAGGAGAGCTGAAGTCAGAGTCTGTCTGGGAAACTTTTCAGCAGCAGGAAGAACTTGGACTAGGGAGTGTCTGCAAAGTGTGCACGTCCACAGTGGCACTGCAGGCTCTACCAGCCGCCTAGATCCTCTTTACGTTCTTACTACAGCATCAGCGTGAGCAGCGGCGTCGTGACCTAAATTTACAGAGGAACCCAGACGCCAGCGTTATCTGTGGTGCTAAAACAGGAATGTCTGTCTGCGTGTCAGTAGTCAGGTGGGGTATTAGGCACTTAGGCTGGGGTATAAGGTACACAGGCTTCTTAGTACGAGTGGCCAGCTCCTCCCGACGGCGGAGTCTGCAGTTGAATTCACACCGGGGAAGAGGTTTGCTTGCTGTATGAGCGAGGTATTACGACAGCTAGGAAGTGTGATCTTAGCCATTTTTAATGCGGCGTGACTGTGCCAGACGTGGTTTATTCCAACATCTCAGAGACAGGCGCCCTCCTGGAATCTTTCCACACCACAGTGTCTGGAGTTTACATAAAATGGTGCAATAAACCCAAAAAAAACATCCAGTTGGCAGCAGTTCTGTGGGTGAAAACACCCTCTTAAGACAGGGCTGAATGGGCAGACTAACAGGTAACAGGAAGACTACAAGTGCAATACTAGCCAGGTGTGTACAGTATACACACACACACACACACACACACACAAAGCTTTGTAGTTATATCTTTGTAATTATATCTAACCTTAACCATAAGTAACCAAACAAAATACGATGACTTTTGGCATTTTTAGTTTTTTTTTATTGCAGTCACAGATTTTTATATAATTGAACTTCCCCTTGTGGTCCCCACCATGTCAAAATAACAGGTTTTTATCATAATGTGGGGACAGTCAATATAAATATACCCCCCCACACACACACAGAAAAAATATATACTTTCATATACTGAGCATATACACTCACCTAAAGGATTATTAGGAACACCATACTAATACGGTGTTTCACCCCCTTTCGCCTTCAGAACTGCNNNNGCATTGAAGCAACTGCCATGTGATTGGTTGATTAGATAATTGCATTAATGAGAAATTGAACAGGTGCTCCTAATAATTCTTTAGTTGGGTGTATTGTTTACACTTTAATTGCTATTTTTCAATACTGTAATAGTTCTGGTGCTACTTTTTAAAAATTGCCACATTGTTATTTCATCTTTTTCTTTGCTATATTTTTATGTTATATTATGGAAGTGGTAACTCAATCTTATTGTACTTATACAATGACAAAGATGTTCATTCATTCACTGAAAAGCACTAGATCATAATATCTAGGTCTGGTTAATCTCTGAATGTGACAAACAGGGCCATATCGAAATGTAACTACATTCCCCCAAACAGACCTTTGAGAAGCCAGCGGCATCCAGAGAATTGCATCTCCAACTTGGCATGAAAGACCCGGTAAATGTGGATCCACTTTTCTGAGAATGACTCTCCTTGTGAGGCCTGGAAGTCAAACACGAACACAATGGTACAAAAACAGATGAATAATTGAAGGCCAGCTGCAATCATTCTGCTGCAGATTGCAAGTGAACATTTGAAACAAATCAATACAAAAACACCCGGTATACAGCAATTATTTTCAGAGAAATGGTCTGTCATTTGTTTTCATAGGCATCTGATATATGATTATGTTTCATAAATAAAATCGTACTGTTATGCACCATTTGCAAGCATAAGTATACATGAATTTTTAGTTTCCACATATCGTGACACTTTGAGTCAGGGAACAGGATCACTCATTTATCTTGCTCCCGAGGGGCAGTTTTTGGGGTTAAAGACCTTGTTCATAGGCCCAATAGTGATGACTCTGCCAACCATGGGATTTGAACCAGTAACCTTCTGGATGTTAAATAGACTCCTAATTAGCTGGACCAGATATTCGGAAAGTCGATCCTGGAAAAGCCTTGGACAGGCAACAAGCACTGTGGCAGAGAAATGGTTGGGAAACACTGATATTTTACTGTACAAGAGATTTAGCCAGTAAAAGACTGTTTCACAGGTAGGTCAAATTAAACAAACTTAAACTGGCACCTTTTGAGACAACATACAATACTGCGTAAAAGTCTTGAGATTCAGAATAAATCCATATACTCTGGCTTTTTCCTCCTTATTTAGAACAAATTTCATAAACAAGCAAATATGCCTAACCAAGAGATATGGTGTAAACATTACACAATTAGTAGCATGAATATCAGAATGCATTGCTGATAAAATAATAAAGGAATCAACTGCACAGTCCAAACAAGTTTATACCGTACAGTGTAGGGTGTGATGTAGGCTATTATTCCAAATCACTTGCTAGTCACTGCCGCTAAACACCCACACATCTACCCCATTAAGCGTAGAACATTTACCAATTAGACAAATGCTCCAGTCGAGCAGTTCCATTGGGGACCCCTGACGTAGTATGTATGAAGTGTATGATGTGTGCCAAAATAGGGAAAAACCGGAATTCAAAAACGGAGCGCTTCCTGATCCACCTAAGAACATGCAATACAGGCGGTCAATTGAAATACATCAGGGGGTGGGGAACCTGTTCCATGGAGGGGCGGTGTGGGTGGGGCTTTTTATGATGGCCTCTCAGTTAGCCAATCACAGTGGGTCCCCAGGACTGGAGCTAAGAACTACTGCTTTATTGCTTTATTGAGAACCACCGCATCTCTGTCTGTCGGTTTAGGATTACAAGGACACACTACGTTCTTTGAACTTATTTTTTTGCAGAATTTTAATTGAAAGAATTATTTATATATTTGACCAGTCATTTAGCTTAATTGATTCTCCTGCTAGGCATGTTTACCAGATCACCTGAATCCTGCCTAATTGTAAAATACTTTTTATATAATTATATGAATTATTATAATATTTATATTGTATTATATACAGTGGTACCTCAAACTAAATCCATTCCGAGCTCCGGATCGAATCTTAAAAATCATCAAATGATCAATTTTTTCCAATAAGAAATAACGTAACAGATAAATTGGTTCCCAGCCCCCAAAAATTACACATAAATATGTTTTTTTAACATTTAAACACAAAATGAACAGGTAAAACAAGAAAAGCATTTTTTCTTAATGGCTTTCAAAACAATAAAGATATTATCCGAACATTACCCTTCCTTGTCCTGCCCCGATCGTCCGATCCTTCCGTGTGCCACGCCCCCTCGTTAACCTCCTGTGGGATCCCCATGTCATCAGCTGTTTCTGGTTGGGATCATCAGTCCTCTGTATTAAGTCCACATTTCAGTTTGTTTCCCCAGTCCGGTCACTGGGTGCTTTCTACTTGCTTACAGCGCTGGCTTAAAGCAACGCATTCTGATCTTGACATGCATTACGGTTAGATGCATTGCGACCTCTCACCCGGTTGCACAAACTAGAACCGCCTCCGTGACGACACACCTTTGCCCTTATTGGCTGAAGAGTTTAGTTACATGCATGACGTTTGTATCCCAGGCAGTTCCAATGCGTAATCTGCTATTTCTCCCGAATATCACGTAAAGCAGTGAGAACTGGTTTTCAGTTAATTTACCAGGTAAAATAAAGTTTAAATAAATGACATAAATGCTCTAATATTACAAGTAAGTTAGTGGTTTATTTATTGTTAATTACAGTACTGTTGCGCAGCTTTATTTGGTTAATCGTCCAGTCTGTGAAGAAGGCATTCAAGGAAGAATTGCATTGTAGTATGACTCCTGGCGGGTACAATTTATATTATGTCAGCGTTCATGATTCAGCTTTTGATAATCAGATCGAGTTCTAGGCCAAACTGGTTTGTTCGACTTCCAAGAAATTTGAGTTCTAACGAGTTCGAGAACCGAGGTACCACTATATATATACCACTAAATATTTAATATTTATATAATTTTTATATAATTATATGAATTATTCACATGCATTTTGGATTGTAATATTTACTTACAAATCTATAATGTAGAATTTTTGTTTGTATGATATATGTTCAACCTTTTAAAACCGCACTGTTGCGTTTGGCTATGTAGAGGTGTGTGACTTAATACAGTGAAAAATGCAGTTAAGGGTCATTTACATGTGATCACCCATGTTTTGGTGTTTTTCCACCCAAAGTGCATATCTATCCTAAAGTTCACTTAAACCCAGCAGCTAAGTGCTTTTTTGACTTAAGTTCATGGGAGAATCGGCCCCTATGTGCAGATATACACCCTCAATGTAATTCAAGATAAGGGCTGGTAGCCCACGTGAGCTACATAAAGATATTCCCTTATTTTTGCACTGATTATTGTTTGACTTGATTCCATTACAGGCATGAACTCCATTTTCTGAAATCACTTGTCTAGCTGTTCAAGGTTGTGGGGGTCCGGAGCCTAATGGAACAAGGTAGGGAACAGCCCAAGATGGGGTGCCAACTTATCACAGGGCACGCTCACACACCAGTCACTCACACACACACACACACCTTACAGGCAATCTGGTAACTCCAATCAGCCTCAGTATGTTTTTGGGCTGTGGGGGGAAACTGGAGTACCCGAGGGAAACCCCACGATGTCACGGGGAGAACATGCAAACTCCACACACATGGAATTACAACATAGACTCAAACCCGGGTCCCCGAGGGGTGAGAGGACAGTGCTTACCATAGCACAACCGTGCCACCATGTTCCTCTAACCACATGCAAGTGATATATTGAAACCTGTTAATAGATAAATGTTAACACTGCCTTTAATTGAAAAGGGAGTTCCAGTTCTAACTGGAACTTGAACTTGTTACCTCTCGATCATTTATCTGGCCTTCAAACCCAGCGCTGAACCTCCACAGAGACAGCATGCTGCTCCTCCGGAAAGCTGACACCTCCAGCACTGTTATGCAGGTCATGTGACCCTGTGTAAAGCAGCGGAACAACACCGCTGCAATCCGCCTGCGACTATCTGGCCCACATTCCCCGGAAAGGCTCCCAGCCGGCCATGGCGGGCTTACATGGGGGGGAGCAGGAAGGGAGGGAGGATGCTTGGCTGCAATCCAGCTCAGGTTCACTTTTAGCTGCCGCCATTAATCAGCATCAGCCCAAGCATAGGGGAATATGGACGAGGGAGAGAAATTATCAGAGATGTGGGGGAGACAAGACACAAACACAGATTGAAGGAAGGGACTCCAAAACTGAGTCAGGTACAGCAACTTTCTGTGGTGCATGCTGGGTAATACGGGAGTACAAATCCTTGTGCTTTGAGACAAATATTTTGCATCCCCAAACCTCAAATTAAATTTATTGCTTTGTACAAAACTGCTCACAGTTTTCTCATTTCCTTGATTGTATACAACAGCAATTTGCATCTTCAGATGTAACAACAAATTCATTTTTAATTACCTATTAACTGTCAGATTTATGCATGCCTTTTAAACATTTACATGTCAGTTACAACCAAGGAGAACATTAAACACAAAGATGAAAGATTAAAATTATAATGAAAGTGAATATTATAATGGATCATTTTAATAAATTCATCCTTATTTGTGTCTACTAGGAATCACTAACCGATCGGTTTCTGTGTAACAAGTAAATCACTGATCACACTGCCTGTTAAACTGCCTCACTAGAACTAAACAAGGGAATGACATCAGCTTCCGTGGTTGCCATGGCAGAGCACAAGGGTATTTTTTAGAGCACTGAACAGCACGCTGCCGTAGACCCTTCCGAGGCAGCAGGCATGAGCACATGTAGATGAAGCCTCAGTCTGTTCACCCTTCAAAGCCGTTTCAGAGTTCATGTCCCCCAAATTCCAACCCAATCCATTTCTCTCACACACAGACTTCATGGTGCACTGCCAGTGTTCGCCCTGCTTGGGCTGCCCGCCGTGACTGGGCTTAGAGCCCACATATGAAACCGGGGTACCGGAAAATGGAACCGGGAAGTCCAACAGAATTGGCAACCTGGAAAATGTTGGAGTTATGTTTGAGTCATGGGATATGGAAATGGTCAAACTCTTGTTCCCATGAGGAGTGAGGAAAAACGTGAACGAGAGGCTAAAATTCCATTTTTGCTTTCCAGGCATACAGAAAACGATTTTTATCCAAAAGAGCAGTAAGTTCATTTTCAAAGGGGGCAAAGCAGTAGATGTGATATCTGTATAATAAAAGCTGTTTGTGATGTATAACAGCAACTGGGCTGACAGCCAGTCTCTACAGCAGCAGTGCATGCCATTACTCTTTATGCATCTAACCCAGCGTTTCCCAACCCACTCCTTGGGCACCCAGAGACGGTCCACGTTTTTGCTCCCTCCCAGTTCCCAGCCAGTTTGTCCACATTTATTAGCAAAAACGTGGACTGTATACGGGTCCCTGAGGACCGGATTGGGAAACACTGATCTGAACTGATGCCAGAACCATCACTTTAATATACAGATTTTTAATTTCAGATCCCTGAGTCGATTGCTTTGTAACACAGCATCGGCATGCAGCAGAACAAAAGGACAGCCAAAAAGAAAGCAAAATGGCAGATAAAGATCTGAAGCACACTGGACTGTAGCCAGAAAGTGGGTTTGCACTCTGACAAGCTGTGAGGATGAGTTAGAGTCATGACCAGAATGGAAACCTGAAGAGGAACTTCCTGTGTGCACTTTACTGAGCCGGCTGGAGAGCTGACAAGGTTGCACCCTCCAGTATTTCACAGTAACCTTTTTAGCGCATGTTTGGAGATGTGGTAGCAGAAAATGATGCTTTCTGCGCCTTAACCATGGTAACAGCAAGTGAATTTCAGCCAGGCTAAAAGACATGTAGAGGTATTAGTGATCTAACATAAAAATCAAGACGAGCCTGAGGGTGGCAGCTGAGAGCCTTGGGGGGGTGTGCGGGGGGAACACAATCATGGTGCTTACTGGTGCTTTCCCAGAGGACCACTGCCCTTTTGAATGCTGGGCACCAGTTCATGCAGATGGAGGGCTGTAGCTGTACTAGCATAACAGAAAAGTCTTTGAGGACAGAACGTGGAGATAGCATGTAGGTATAGCATGTGGGTGTAGCAAGTGGGGTGGGTATAGCATGTATATGTATGTATATGTATATGTATGTATACACACACACACGCTGTGTTCATTAATTCCTGTTAAGAATCTAAATAACAGTACAACAAACAAAGATGATGCGCAGAAGCATTCTGACTGTGGAGGACAGATAAGATTAAAATCTCAAGCCAATCATTTCCACTCTGCCCAGATCTGCCAATGCTAGTCAACAAACTCTACTGGTTATATAAACTAGCTGTTTGCACATCCTGGGGCTCAGTGTCGCTGCTCTCTCTCTCATTCTGGTGTCAAGCCGTAGTACCGTGGAATTCAGAGCCGGTTGTTTCCTGGTTCTGACACTCTCTTGCCCCCCCACCCCCGCCACACGCGTATCACCGCTTCAGGTCCCTACACCCCCTGGTGTGCTAGACACCTGGGTTTCACGCCTGTCTGTTTCCTCTGACGACATCTTGGTGGCCATCCAGAAACATGAGGTTCCTCTAATGCAGCAAGCACAGCTACCATAGTTGGAAGACGCCGCTCACAGTGGCCAGGGAACAGCTGGCGGTGCCTCATGCCAGACCTGAATAGCATCAACATTGTCTTTTAACCGCATCAGTATAACTCTATTTTATTTCACAATAGAAGGCAAGGAATTCATTTGCCATTTTAAAACAAGATAATTAATCTCACATGCAGCTCTGCAACAGTGCAGCCCTTAATTAGAGAACCACTGGATCCATCTGTTTCTGTTTTGGTATCTTCTGTTAAGCCGTGAGCTTACGAACAGTACGGATCAGGGCATGACTACATGTCACACATGGGGTCACAAAAACAATGCAGCTTCAGTATATGGGTCATATCAGAGATTTAGACCCTTGATGAGACCACATTGGGATCCACAATGCGTTTGACCCCCATCAAATCATCTAAACCATTTCTGACATTTGTGTATCTCTCAAAGAGGGGTGTGGTGCAGTGGGCTAGGCCTCTGTGCCTCTGATCACAAGGTTGCTGGTTCAAGTTTGGCTCTGGTAGAATAGTCAAATGTCTGTAGGCCTATTATGCCAAGCTTGTTCCCACCTGTATGGAAACAAGATGGAGAAAAGAATCGTTTTCCCATAGATTATAAAGTAGCATTTTTCTATTCTACTTTATGAATATTGTGTTATACTGCGCATATATTATTATGTGTGTATTCTTAATCACCACTGTGAAAATGTGTTTTTTATGCCTCACTAATTGGAGGTGATAACAAATCTCTGTTGCTCTGTAAACTGGGACAGAAGCCTCGAGAGCCGATGGGGGTGACGGTGGGACGGTGCCATCTCTGCTAGTGTATGAAACTCCCTACTGGGTCCCGCGATCCTGGACTCAGTACCGCTGAACTTTGAAACGTGAGCTAGGGATTCCGCTGAGGCCCCGGAGACTTGGACATGCCGATCAGGAACAAGATAGCTGAGCGCAGCTTCCAGAACCACGTGGCGAGCTGCACAATTAGCCGCTATCTGCAAATCCCGTAACCGAGGGGTCATGCTTCCGGCCCTGGAGTCTCTCATTACCGTCACCATGTCGGGATCACTGCTTCCAGTGCCGTCACTGTACATCGGGATCACTGCTTCCAGTGCTATCACTGTACATCGGGATCA
>JABFEA020000001.1:45708371-45726035 GCA_019775915.2 Cyphomyrus plagiostoma
AAGACTCGAACCCGGGTCCCAGAGGTGTGAGGCAACAGTGCTAACCACAGCACCACCGTGCCGCCCACCAACCAAAACCAAGCACAACAAATTGCAATTATCTCAATCAATAAATCATTTTAATAAATCATTCGTGTCGCGCACTGAAGAGCATTTCAAACATAAGCAATTGCTAATTTTCCACAGTTTCAAAACGTTACTTTATTTTGTTAGTATGGAACACACAGCAGACTAGGCAACAGATGCGCTTTGGCAGTGTTGCACAACGGAACATAAAGCGTGTAACCATCAATTTACGTATTTCCCCGTTCACCGGAAATAGGCTGCGTAATATTTGCTGACATCAGCTTACGTAAATATAATGGCTTTGTCCGAATTCAGCAGCTGTGTTTTTCGAGGGACGCGGTCTGTGTAGCCTCTGCATAGCCTTTGTAGGCGGAATCCTTTGAAGGTTCGCGCAATGAATCTTGGGATCTCGGCATCGAAATTGCCATCGAAGTGGGACACTCTTGTCGCGCCGCTGTGACGTATCGGACTTCGAATCCAGCCTTAGATGGACGCAACCAGTGTATCATTTCACAGTTTAGTAAATTAGGGAACGATCTATGAGGAATAGGGTAATAGCATTTAACCTTCAAATATGAGGACATCTAGTCCTGCCACTCCCCCCCTCCCAGTTTTTGTCTTTAAGGCGATCAGTGAATAACATGTAGTCTCTGAAACATTTGCAACACTAGCAGCTGACAGAAGGGATTGCATTTCAGAGGAACTGTAGAACAAACATAGATTGATGATTAGAACTAGTTTTATTTGCTGGTGTCGCTCCTGTTATGTAATACTCTTGTCGAATCATTCAACCTGCTTTTGGACATTACAGAGAAGTCCCCTGTCACTGTGTGTGTGTGTGTGTGAACCAGTAAATATATATTCATCACAAATAAATCCAGCCAAACCAAATTGCTCTGAGAAATGAGATCTCTGAAATGAGATGAAAGATTCCTGATTTTGTGGCCACCTAAGTGAGTATATGTTTCAAAATATAAGGTTCTGCAGTTTCCTTCCAATGACAACCTCTTGGGGGCGCACAATGACTATAAGCCACCAAGCTGGCACTCAGACATCACTATCACTTATCTGAGGCTGTCAAATGTCTGGTTCATGTGGGGCTCTCCCAGCACAGAATCACATGGTTTAACATCACCTTACACTAGTGCTTCCCAATCCAGTCCTTGGGGACCGGCAGACAGTCCACATTTTAGCTCCTAGTAGAGAGCTTGAAAGGAAAATGTGGATTGTCTAGCAAGGAGCTCGGATGGATCAAAATGTGGACCGTCTGTGGGTCCCTGAGGACTGGGCTGGGAAACAATGTCTTACACTAAACTTTCAGCTGCTTTTTTTGTGCTTGTGGCTGGAATGCTGTGCTATTTACTGTCGTATATTTCGATGTTTGTATCACACGCCAGCTGTGAGACAAACATACGGATTTCAACACGCAGCTTCCATCGCACTGACGTTTCATCCATTCTGCTGACTCTCACGCCACGTTAGGCACAAAGGCATTGAGGTCGAATTCAATGCATTTAGAGTGAAAGCAGTGTAGGTCAGGCAAGTAACATCAGCAAGGCCCTCACATGGGTTCATTTAGCAATGGTGTCACATGCACTCGATTTTCTCTAGACAAGAAGGCTAATTGGATTAACAAATGAATCAATAAATCCAACTTGATTTAATGGCCAAAACAAAGCAAGGGGCAGCACAGACTTGTGGGAAGACATAGATACCATGGATTACAATTAACCAGTGGCACAGCACTTTGCTTTGGAAGTGAAATAGCAGCATTATAGTCGAAGGAAAGGGGCCACAAACTAGGGGTAGCTGTCCTTGGTGGGAGACACTGTGGAAGGGAAGGAGGAGAAGTGTCAGAGAAGTGGCTACCCCAAGAGATCCAGGAGGACTCGTATGCTGAAAATGAAAGCATACATAGGAATGGGGAAGGGCAAGAGAGAAATGGGATTCAGACAAACAGAGAGGGCTCTTCATTGTGCAACTGAGCTACAGGGGAGGCAAGCAAAATGTGTGACTGTGCACAGTTTGTCAGTGACTGTGTCGTTTCAGTGTAGAGGAGTACTGGTGAGCTGTGTCTGACCAGGTATCACACGTGTGTCTGTCCTGTTTTGCTTTGTGCACCTGATGAACCTCTCAGTCTGACAAACCTAAGGCATCTGGTTATGTCTTTCTTGTCTGCTGTCCTCAGCTTTCAGAAAATTAAAATATTTTTTTTCCCTCAACAAGACCACATAAATGTTTCCATGAAAAGCCTCTGTCTAATTTGGTGATTATTTCTCAAGCCAGAGCACTTATCAGGGACAATAATGCAGGTATCTGGGCTGATCAGATATCAGATCACACAAATATATATCCATCCCAGAAGCAACAGGCACGAGGCAGGGAACAACCCTAGATGGGGGACCAGCCCATCACAGGGCACAATCACACACAACGACCACTCACACATGCACACCTACGGGTAATTTCGGAACTCCAATCAGTCTTTGGACTGTGGGGGGAAGCCGGAGTACCCGGAGGAAACCCCACTACATGGGGAAAACATGCAAACTCCACACACATGTAACCCAGGCAGAGACTTGAACCCAGGTCCCAGAGGTGTGAGGCAACAGTGTTAACGACTGCACCACCATGCTGCTAATTATACACATAGTAAGATACTGCCACTAGTAAATTATTTAAAAGGAAATCTGAGCTTTTTATACATTTGGGGTTCAGATAAAAACATGTTTACTTGAAAGTTTTGTTTTGAGTTTTCAGAGATCAGTATATTACTATTCAAGATTAATAAGACAGACCCTTAAAAGCTGACTGGCTTGAGTGTAAATAGTAGCCCAGTCCATTGTGTGCTTGTGTGTGCATTGGAGCCTGTTTGAGCAAGAGTAGCAATTCCTCTGGGTGCATGAGAGAGAGAGGCGTACTGTACTGAGCCCCCCATGAATTCTCAGCAGGGGGAGGTGACGATGGCTTAGTACAGTACGGCCCAAACTGTGCCTGACGCACCGATCCAGCAACCCGGTGGCTTCCGGTGCTTCACCCTCACACTCTTGTTAAACACACTCACAGAGAAATCATTAGTATCAGTACCGTGACATCTGTCATGCATGACCTGCGGGTCTATCAATAAATACATAGATTAAAGAGATACAGGCGGCACAGGTATCATTTCTCATGCATATCTTTTTCTGTCCAGCAATTGTCTATGCAATTATTATGCTGACAAGGAGTGGAAACGGGAGCGGGGGCAGGGGGGTGTTGCTGGCTGATTGCGGTGAACTGGTTGGGATTTGGCTGGGGCTGCAGCTATTTAGGAGCCTCCCCCTGTGCAGAGTCGACACACATGCTCAAATAAAGGGTACATTTCCCTTGCAAATGAACATGCCTTTCAGCTCCTGCACCAATCAGTATCTGTCAGTCCCTTAAAGTAAGGAAATGGCATGGGGGGTGACACCAGGTGGGGGGGGGGGTGTCCTTGGCAGGAGATAAAAGGAAGGAACTGGAAAATCCCTCGTTAATTCATTCTTGCTACAGGAATGAAACACATCATGGCAGGAACAGCAAGGCAGACTCTCCTTGCCGTTCTGCTTGTGTCATGAGCTGTGGCCTAGTATACGTCTACTAAATTTTTAATGAATGATATTTTTAAACAATATTGTGTCTATTTTTTATTTTATATTGTCCTCCTTGTCCCCCCCCCAGGTGTATTATATATTATGACATCATTATGCACAATTTAAACAGACATCTTCTCAAGTAACACATCATCTTTCCTTTTGAAAGGTGTGAGGACACAGTACTAACCGCTGTGCCACCCAACAAGACCAATAAACACCGATAAAGGTTTGTTTGCCATTGACCAGATGAAGACAATTGAGTAGCAGTACGATGTTTTCATACTGAAGTTTTTGATCTCGGGCTTTTTGAGGGCTTGTCAGACCTTGTCATTTTTTACAGTGGTGCTTGTGTTTGATGGACGTGCGGGATCTGTTTTTCCTGCTTTGAAGAACGTGTTTTTGAAAAGTGTGGCTTATGACTAAGATTCAGTGAGTGGAAGGCCGAGGTTGTCCAAGTCACTCAAGAGGCAGAGTTCCAGGATAATGTTCACATTAACATTAGAGACACACGGATGATTATAGGAGACCAATCAGCACACAGCAAGATCCTGCTGCTTAAGTGAGATCCAGGTCCTTTTAATTGAAATAGTACTTAAATCCTGCCCCACCTCAAAGTCTCCTCCCTGACAGGGATTATTGTTCACTCTGTGGTAGCTTTATTTTATTTTTATTTTTTTTTTAACCCCGGGCAGCTTAACTGGTGAACAAACTGGCCCCTCCCAGTCTAAGACTGGATCCAAAGGACTAACTTTCCCCCTCACAGCTCTGGCATCATAACAGTGATATCAAAATCTGCATTCTTCTTTATTCAATTTCCTTGCCCATTTGCAGAACTTTGTTTTTTAAACTGCATCTTTAACTGTATGTTTCTCTCTAATGTCTTAGGTTGATGTCTCAGTGTGCCGTGTTTAAGGGTTGTACGTTCACTGTATTGACAAAAGTATTGGGACACACCTCTTGAACGCTGAATTCAGGTGTTTCATTTGGACCCCTTGCCACAAGTGTATAAAATCAAGCATCTTGTCATGCAGTCAGGTTTACAAACATTATGAAAGAATGGGGTGCTGAAGTGCTCCGTTATTTGAAGCGTGGTACTGTCATAGGATGCCACCTTTGCAATAAGTCAGTTTGTTAAATGTCATCCCTGCTAGACATTTCACGACTGAATGTACATGGTATTATTGCAAAGTGGAAGCGTTTTGGAGCAACAGAACACCATTGCTCCATTGACTCGATAACAGCAGATTTCCAAACTTCCTCTGGCATGAAAACTGTGTGGTAGGAGCTTCATGGAATGAGCAGCTGCATGACTGTGCCCGAGTGCACCAAGCAAGGTCTATAAAGGCATGGTTGGGTGAGTTTGGTGTAGAAGAACTTGACTGGCCCACACAGAGCCCTGACCTCAACCTCACCAAACACATTTGGGATGAATTAGAATGGAGATTGCGAGCCAGGCCTTCTCAGCCACCAATCAGTGTCTGACCTCACAAACGCTCCTCTGGATGAATGGGCAAAAATTCCCACAGGCACACTCCAGAAACTTGTGGAAAGCCTCTCCAGAAGAGTGGCAGCTGTTATAGCTGTAAAAACTACTAATGCCTATGGATTTAGAATGGGATGTCATAAAAGTTCCCGTAGGTGTAATGGCCAGGTGATCCAATGCTTTTATCCGTGAAATATATATTCTATTCATTACTGTTTCTTGGCACTATGACCAACAAGATAAAAAATTCAGGTCAGTGTATGAGATGAAGATAGAGGATCATTTCAATTCCTGGTTATTCACACACATGCCTGCACCATGAGCTTGTAGGAAAATGGATGGCTGAATAAAATGTAAGAAGTTTATTGTATATTTTGGAGATTTTATGTTGTGCTGTTTTCTGTAAGACTAGGTAACGTGATGGGATGGTCAATTCAAATTTATTTTTATGGGCAAATGCACCAGAACTCTAGGGTTATAAGTACGGCATATACTGCTTAGTGAGAAGAGAAAATTCCTCTTGGGGCTTGTAAAATGGCTGAATGAAGCTATCATGTATAAGGGGTGTAATTCTTTCTTGGTGCCAGGACCTGAAAATGATGGGTGTACTGTGAATTTTAATATCTGGGTTTTCTAGATAGTGGATAATGTCTAGGGGTTTGTTTTATGTTCACTGAAGAATTTCATGGCATTTTATAATATTCTAAGGCTCTGACATTGTCACCAATGAAAAATCAGCTTGGGAGTAATTCAAAGATGAGAATAATTGAAACACACTGAAAATAAACAGAATGCAAAAAACAGTATATTCACTAATTTCGGAAATGAATGGTCTCCTTGTTTTTTCTTGGTTCTTGGATTACTTGCAATTTAATTTGTGAGCGTATGTTTTTCCAGTAAACGTTTCTGTCTATGGATATGAACAAATCTGTTTTGGGGATCAAGAGAATCACAGATAATCAGTGGGGTAACATTATGACTGTTGACACTTATTAGTGAGATCTGGGGGTTTCTCTAGAGACTGCAATCTTTTCTGATGAAGAACTGGTAGGCTTAAGTGATTAAGTCTAAGGAGATGCTCTATGTCATACAGAAATTCCATGTTAAGGCATTTAATGGAGGTGGTTGACCATTTAAAGGGTAAGTCGTTTAGCACTAAAATAATGAAGGGTAATCCTTTTACTTCTGTAGCTTTATCTTTATATCCAGAGTTATTTCCACTATTGATATAGTATTAGTACAAGAATAACTTACAGTAGGTATAATATATATAGTGTCAGTCAAAAGTCTGGACACACCTACTGAAAATCATTCGTTTTTCAAAAAGATGACGACCCTAAGCAGACCTCAAGGTTATGTTGGTACTGTATTCTCTTGTGAACAAGATCTTGTAAACCCTATTGAGCTGGTTTGGGATGAGTTTGATCAAAGACTAAGAACAAGGTAGTTAAATTGTACTGAGAACTTGTGGAAACTCCTTTAGGACTGTTGGAGAAGCATTCCAAGTGGTTACATATGGAAGCCAGTTGAAGGAATGCCAAGAGTCTGAAATGGCAGAAAAGGGGGCTATTTTAAAGAGTGTAAAATTTGCGAAAACACTTTTCTTCATCATTGCAGTGGTTGTTATGTATCACTTCATTCCCACAAGGCTACATAGCTCATTTGTAATAGCAAAAAACAATTATGAATTATTGTTCTGAGTTTCAGTGTTTTATTTGACAAAATGTTCAGTGAAATGCTCAGTTGCTGAGCTGAAATACTGTGAAACAGGGGACATAAGTACAAAGAGACAAAACATTAACCATTAAACATTAAACAACAAACACTAAAGAGTAATCATAAGTACCCACAAGTAATGTGAAATTTGCAGTAAAGTGACGGGTGATATGCAGAGACTCTAAGTAATAAATAAGTTAGTAATTACATATGTAAGCTGTACACATATAGTTAAGTAGGCTGTTGGAATGTTGGTCACGCTTAAGTCCTAGACACCACCCCTATTAAGGATCCAATTCATTTGTGGAAGAAAGCTCTGCCTCGTCCGATCTCTGCTGACCTTCAGGCAGAGGTTGTGGTTGCATGACTTCAGCACAGAGAAAAGGACATTGCTGGGCTGACCATAAACCTACACTGCTTGATGTAGATGTTCTGGAGGTTGGGCAGCCTCTGTCTGATTGGGCGTTTAGCTGAGTGCTAACCCTTAGCAGAGCCTTGAAATCCTGCCTGGATGTCATCATTTGCCTTGCCTTGCCTTGCTCTGTCTTTTAGGTCAGTATAAATGGTTTGGATAGAATTTATGGGTTATTACTGTGAACTTGGGCAGTGTGTCAATGGTGCTAATCAATTTTATGAAATCCTCACCAGATTCTAGACGTTCCAAGGCTGTTCATAAGAATGTCAGGGTAAAAAGCCCATGTGTGTTGTTCTGTGGATGTACACTATCAATGAAGCCTACCTAATATGGAACTGTCTTCGTCTTACCTAGAGCTGTGTTCATCTTAGGAGTGGTGAAAGGAGATTTCAGAAGGTTCTGTAGAACTTTGTTAGTAACCCATCTAAGGGAATTGGCGTGAGGACGAGTAATTTTTGTATTTCATTGGGTGAGAGTGGGAGATCATCCATCTTCTTCTCATCACTGTAAGGGTTGATGTCAGGTCTAAAAGGGGACTTATTACATTGTGGTTATTTGTGGTCAGATATAGAAAACATCCATTATTCTCTAGCTGCTAGAACAGCCTAACATTAGAATGGCCAGTGAGTTTTGATTCAGCACAGTTACACACCTAAACACAGGTTTACACAGTTAGGCTATTTCCAGTTTACCGTGATTTACCATCACCTGGTGGCAGACAGAGAGGCAAAGACAGTATTACTGGGTTGGTGACAGTGAAGAGCTAGAGATGGCTGTATATTATCAGACTGGTAGTAGACAGTGGGTGGAAAGACAGCCATTTATTACTGGGTTGGTGATGGCTGAGAGGTTAACATGACTGTACGTTATCAGGTTAGTAACTGCAGACAGGTAGAGATGCCTGTATATTACCAGGTTAGTCATATATTACCAGCTAAGGCAATTGAACCTGCAGCCCTTATAATATTTCTACTTAATGGTTCAAGGCCCACGGCACCTAAGATTTAAAGACTGTAGTATGCATGGGTATTTTGTGCTTAGTGTAATATGAAAGTGGGAGTGTTCAGATAGGAAATACCCATCAGTGTATCATTTAATATAAATGAAATAGACCACGTGTAGGTGTTCTCTGTTAAGGTTTAGCTTCAGGCCTAAAGATAAACCCAAAAACAATGTTCAAACAAACTCACAAAACATCCTCCCAGACCCAGATGAGCCCCGGGGTCGTGCACCTAGATTTTCATGCAGTTAGGCCGTGCATTTCCGAATCCGAATGTCTTTGAGGAGACACCTGCCAGATGAAAAGTGAGCCCATGTGCTTTTTACGTGGTTCTGTGTCAGATAACGCCTTGGCCACATGACACAGCTGGAACCGGAAGCTTCGATGGCGCCCCCTACGGAATGATGTTAAACACACCACCTCTGCCGCATGTGCTGCACTGCCCGTGGGCCTAATGTGTTTGCAGATGCCAGCAGCGCTGTCATATACTCACATGGGGGCACTTGAGTGGTCCTTATAGCACGTGAGAGTACACAGAGACACAGAGTACAGCCGTGCTTTCAGAAGAGGGGAGGAAACAGGAAAAATCGACAGGGAGGGAAGAGCTAATGGTCCGGGCGTAGAGGGTGGCGCTGAATCGTGAATCTGAAAGTACAAAACTATTTAAAGAGATTTTACGCACCAAGCCAAAAGGCCAATGAGAAAGAAAATAGTAATGAAATATAAAATACAAGGATAGCAAACATTTCACAGTAAGATTATTGACTTTAGCTCCCTTGCAGACAGCTAGGATTGAGATGTGCTATGTTCACATGCTGCAAGCTAGAGACATCAATTCACTCATATGACAATTTTTGGGTTTTGGGAGGAGCTGGAGACCCAGAAGATACCCACAGGACATGGAGGACATGCAAACCCCCGACTCAGGAGGAGTGAGATGACAGTGCTGCCCACTGAGTCACCATACCATTTGGAGCAAGTGCTTAAAATGTCACTGTTAGGGTTTATAATATGATTACAGCTGACAGCAAGAAAACAAAGGTATCATCATGGAGATGAGAAGCTCGCAAGTTAAAATCTTGTTTTGGATTTCAATTCCAAAATTTGGATTGCAATTCCAAAATCAGAAAAGTGAAAAACCAGATGCAAGGGGAAAAATACAGAATTGCAAAATGAGAAATAAAGGCAAAGGTCATACAAGGTTTAACTCAAGATACCGATGAGGACGAATTTGGACTCCTCGGTTCTCTACATTTGTCACATCAGTGTTTCAGGGTGATGTATGTATGTTCAGAGGTTGGCCTCCAATGTTCGGAGGTCGGAGACATGTGCTCTCCTCTCATTTCACTCAAATCCGAGAAACAGCACTCTTAATTGATTGCTTTGCTTTTCTGTCTGCCCGTGGGGATAGACTCACACGTGTGAGCATCCCACTGTCCATTGGCAGGGTGACGAGAGGCGGGCAGACAATGTCCTCCCCATATATCGACTGACACCCTGCTGCCATCAACCAACCCCCTTCTTCCTGGGGGACAATCTATCTTGGGGGGGGGGGGCACTTGATGCATCACTGGGGCGAATACAAGTCAGCAGTAATGAAAGTGTCTGCCCGCTCTGGGCGCCACCTCCGCTGACACTTTGGGCCAGAATACATTACTTACCAGCCACTCCCCCGTTAAACGCTCCATCTGCCCTCACGGCCTTCCTGCATCCCGCCACAGCTGCGCTAGCATGTGGCGCTGGGCCATCCTCAGCCAATGGGAGGTGAGCTTCGGTAAACCATAAGAACCTAATAAGACGCTCGATCCCGTTGGAGCTTCCTCTGGCGGTGCATGCTTCTACTCCATCTTCACATTACATAAAGCATGGATGAAGCATTACATTAAGCCAGGTCCATCCTGTAAAATAAGAGTTGGACCTCTCAGTGGTAGTCTATGTGTTTTGATGTAGTTTACCACAGAATACTAATGGGGCGTTTTGGCTTCTGAATATAGTAGCTTCAGATGCACCTGTGTTCGCATTAATCTGCAGACAGAAGGTAGTTCATCCACTGCCTGCTGACCTGTGCTCAGCAAAAAGCTGTTATTCACAATTCGACCGTCTCACTGATGACTGCTGCCAATCGCGGTAGCGTATGTGGTGCATCCCTTACTTTATAAATCGCACGGTTCACTGAGATGTGTTGTTATAAGACCGGGGAGGGTCTGGATTTGACAGGAAGAAAAATATTTCATGTGTGACTGTAGCAGTACTGTGACAGACTCCATCTAGGTGGCCCCCTCAGAGCCTGCATCTCTGCAGCGTTCGGTCAGGCTCATTTATTCAGACCTCGCTGGCTGGTTCACGCAACTGCTCGCTGCAGCCTGTCACTACCCGCAAATTCAACCTCACCCCAAAAACCCATTTATCTGTCCAGCTAAGGCCGGATAGCAGACGCAGAGGCCATTTATCACTCCTGACCTTTTCCCAAACTTTACTCTCTTCAGGACTGTGTATTTACAGAATGTCTGTCCGAATGCCAGAGTAGAAATTTGTTTAGCAAACTGATGAGGTCATGCTGGCAACTTGTGTGACTAACAGATGAAAAAAATGAAAAACAAAAAAACTTCACTATAAGTAAAAAAAAACCCCCTTTGTGGCACCTGTAAGAAAAAAACAAAAAGCGATTGTTATACGTCGTTCAGAGCTGGTGTGCCGAGTGCACTGAAAGTGACAATATTTCATTCCTATTACTACCTTGTGCTAAATAAACATTTTCAATGTGAGAAGAGGCAGTGAGAGGCCTTAAAATCATTAAATGAGGAGTAGGGACATGTTCCCTTTCGCTCTGGTGAGAATATCACATTCAAAAATACACAAGTGTATACAGACATTATTCCAAACTGCCAATTTGCAACCAGCTCTATAAATGTCTTCACAAGTGCAAGTTGCCTTCGTTATTTGAAAATTCGCTTCCATTTTCAGCAGCGTCTCCCTCTGCGACGCTCTGCCTCTCCTTCCTGAGTTGGACTTGCGCTCTAACCCGGGGCCATGCGCGACTGGCAGGCCGTGTCAGCTTTAAGTCATTTCTAGAGGATATCACAAATTCAGTTCAAACTAGTTATAATGAAAATTCTCAATATCATAAATTCAGCTGTAACCTGTTATACATTGTATTTGAGATCAATAATTTGACTTACAATGCATGTTATTCATATTGGAAAATCCGTTCGAATTAGTCCAATAACAATTCTTGATATGAGAAATTAAATTTAAAGTAGCTGAATATGTCTGATATCAGGAATTCATTTTTACCTAGTTGTAAATCAATTTTAATTATTAGTTACTGAATTCCTGATAATTAGTTAACTGAATTTCTGATATCAGAAATTGGTATTTTAACTAATTAAAAATGAATTATAACTGGGTAAAAATGAATTCCTGATATCATACATATTCAGCTACTTGAAATTTAATTTCTGATATCAAGAACTGTTATTGGACTAATTCAAACGGAATTTCCGATATGAATAACATGCATTATAAGTCAAATTATTGATCTCAAATACACCCAGATCGCTGTCTGTGGTGCTGAACCCCTCTTTGTCTGTAGTCTTACCTGAATCTCCCTCCCCTCGGTGACTAATAGTCATGTGGTATCTCCTCACCTTCTCCTTTCATGCAATCTGCTCTTTCTGTTTATCACACGCCATGAACACATTGGTATAATGTGAGATCAACGATTATCAATGATTCACTGGTAATCGCTGAAGTCAAGCATTTTGCAGCCTGTGTGAGGTGAACATTCTAGGCAGCGGGTCCCAGTGCGCCTGGCAGACTATTCATTGTAGGGATCACACCTGTGCTGCTGTAGTGTCCTGAGAACCATCTGGTTAAGCGAAGCCCTTCCCTACACCGGCCAACTCCAGAGATGGGGGCCAGGGGAACCATCCTGGTGAAGTGGAGCAGGAAATGGCGTGCAAACCGGCTGGTCTCACTTCACAGCAGGCACCTGGAACACTATATGTGATTCTAGTCAATTTTAATGAGCTGCTTGAGCATTGCACTAAAGTGTTAACAGGGGTCCCAGTTCTGAAAAAGACAGGGTCTCCGGCAACTTGGCAAATGTGGTCTTCATTATGTTACAAACAATTCAGGTGAGTAATGTCGTGTATTACCTATACTGAATCTGCAAATCCCATTGATTCACCAAAGAACCATAACTGGCTTCAGAGACACTCTACTTTTCCCATAATCCTCTGCACCTTCTCTGTTTTCTCTCCCGTTTCTCATCTTCAGTGGACTAAACATCAGCACCTGGCTCTGAAGCTTTGGTGCACAGCGCTATTTTCCTACGCCTTCTCTGAAGCAGGGGGCTCTGGTTAGGGGTCCGGGCCGATATCCAGGCCTCTCTGTAGGGAGGAGGCTCAGCTGGGACTGACAGGATGAAGGTCTGGAGCTCATGGAGTTCGGTCCTTCTGCTGTTTACATGGAGGCTTCTCCAGGTGGCCAGGCTTTGTGTACGTGGCCAGCGAAGGCGTTGCTGACTGGGAATGGGAAGCGGAAGCGGGAGAACCAGGCAAAGGCTCATCCCGCATGTGCCAGACCGAAACGCCCATCTTTTGGGAATCAAAACCACGACCATTTGTAATAACTTTCACACCAAGATTGAATGGTTCATAAAAAGCTATAATTCCATCAATTCTCCCAGTATTTATCTGCCCCTTGATCCACAGGAAACAATTTAAGAAAAATCCATCCATCCACACATCTATCCATCCATCCATGCATCCATCCATTTATCCACTGATCTCTCCATCCATTCGTGCATTATCTGATTCCTGATCATGGTGAGGGGTGTGAGCATTTAAGGAATATTCATTAAAAATAACACAGTAAATAATAAGCAATATTAGATCACATACACAACTATTCTGCACTTGTTACCTGTCAAGCTCAGCCTAGCTGCATTTATACTTGTTAGCTCCTTGAGAACTCCTTATTTGTGAGGTATGATCTGCCTTGTACCTCATTTTGGACAAGTCAACTGCTAAATAAATAACTGTAAGTGTAATGCAAATAGCCCCCCCGCCCCCCAACAGAGAGATCGATTCATTTCTATGGGGAAAACTCTAATCACAACATAACAACCTTAACCCCTATCCAGCCCTAAGCTTAACCATAAGTGACCAAACAAAATATGAGACTCTTGGCATTTACATTTTTTTTTATATAAAAATGAGTTTCCCTTCCCCTCCTTTACCAAAAAAAAGTGGCTTTTATCACATTTGGTGCCCAAAATGTAATATGTAGATGCCCCCCCCATCATACACGCACTTGTTATCATGCTCTGTATTGATGTCTGTCTGCAGAGGACAGCAGAGGAAGAACAGCCTTCTTGACTGGAGCTGGGGATCTGGAGGACGTGTCAGCCAGCACCATCGAAAACACAAATTCAATTCACCCATGGAATGGCAGCCAAGCGCAGGCCTGCCGACTCCACTCACTGCCCCCGTTTAAACCTATTATTACCCTTTGATCGGCCCAGATTCAATTCTGGCGAACACCTCCTGGGCTCACATACGCATGCTTTCATGAACAAAGGCTTTTACTGCTGTACACTTTCATAAACGTATACTTTTATGCTAAATGGGTAACCTCAGTGCTAAACTCTTTCCTCAAATAGGCTCTGGGCCAGCTGTTACTGCCATGCTGCTGAAATTCGCTAGACTTTATCAAGCCCTGTAGGGTTACTCAGCTGTCAGCACCTGACAGAGCCTGACAGGCTTGAGCTATTGGTCTTAAAATGCAGGTACATCCATCCCATGGCTACAAAGCTCACCATTTGGGCAGCTGACAGCCTGCGTACTGGACCAGTACAACCTTTAACTGACATACACAATTCCAAGCGATTGAAAACAGTACCTCAGCAACAGTAAGCCACAGAACTTAGTAATGAAAATTGTTTCATAGTAACGTCCATGTTGGTGCATGTCAAGATGGCTCTGGGACCTTCTCTCTGTCACTGCTAGACCTCACCTACCTCATCTGGATGCCTCTAAGTCATTTTAAGCCTTCTCCCAGTGGGGGGATGCTTCATATGTCTTTAGCACTGGCAGAGCGAGCCAGCCAGCTGCCCTTAGAGGGCAGAATGTACTCCAGAACGCAGATTGAGTCCAGCCTGTACTTGCAAAATAATCCCTTTTCCTGTAGACCTGTAAACCAGATTTAAACGCCTGTATTCATAAAAGACGTACTCCACCAACACGTGGAGGAAAAGGGTGGTATACTTAAGCACAAAGGCGAAGTGCTGTAACTGTGTATTTTATGTAAATAAAGTTATGATGGATCGTGAAACATATCTTAGGTCAGCACTGCTCAGCTAGGAGTATGTACGCTACCATTTACTTAACAACTACTCATTCCTGTGGACAGTCAACAAACTTTCAAGCCCTTGTACTGTTTCTGTGTCAGCGGAGTTGCTGTGTTTCGCCTTTGTAGGGCAGTACAGAGGATCACGGAAGTGCAGCGCACACTGTACTGACGTATTCAATTACCAGATGAGCCCAGCGCAAATAACTTTAGTCTTATTACTAATGTTTCTGTGCCAAACGATACATGGTAATTAAACAGGCTCTAGTTGAGTCTGCACTGTGATATATGGTCATAGCACATTCTCAGTACTGCACACTAATGAAGGCTGGTTAGTTTTGCGCAGTTCAACCTGGCCGACATAAGCAGGTTCTGCCTTCCTGCTATATGCATGCTCCGTTCTGGGGTGTTTGGCCGTGTCTTAAATGAGGCCACCACACAACGATCCGCCTGCATGGGTCTGCAGTCATTCTTGCAGTAATTGGATATGACTTTGCACAAGAAATCCTATTCATAAACTACCCACCCACCCATCCATCCATCCATCTATCCATCCATCCATCCATCCATCCATCTTTCAACCACTTATTTTAGTCATGTTGGGGATGGGGGGGGGTACCTGGAGCCTATCACAGGCCACACAGAGCATAAGACTGGGACACGGCCTGAGATGACCACAACGTAACCACAGTGTTGAACTGCACATGTCTGTGGGGTAGCAGAACTGTGGTAGGAGACAGGGAGAACATGCAAACTCCAAACACGGCCAAGAAACTGCCCACTGGGCCTCAGTGCAAATGCCTGCTGGAAACAAGCTCACTGTCCTTCCCACACAGGGTAAGAAGTCAGGTCTGATCATGTGTACAACGGATGCAGGCACCGAGATTCACTGTCTGGAGAAGACCGACAAAAATGAAGATTATACTACAGGGTGAGTCAATACCGACAGTAAGTGAGCCTGCCGTCGTGTGAGTAAGTGGCCATGGGTCAGCTGTCCTGTTCTCCCAGCAGGCAGAGACACACCAGGCTGTTAATTAAAAGCCTCTTGGGGCCAAAGAGATCCCATTTGCTGTTGATTAGCCACCTCTCCGGTGTCATGGGAGGGAGGGGCCGGGCAGGACCATGGGCAACAACAGGGTCCATATGGCTGGGATGGGTGGGGGGGGGGAGAGCAGAGCCACACCTCCAGAGGACACCTGTCCAGGTGCACAGCTGCCAAAGCAGCCCTTCCTCAGGCCGGCGTGACAGGAAGTGGGGTGTGGCTACCAGGAGAAAGCATGTGCTGTGATTGGCTGCCAGCTTAGCACCTTTTATGGCTTTACAGGGTCACCGTGGAGATGTGCGCACGGCTCAGCACCGGGCATTTCACAAGTCCGACTGGGGTCTGCGGGGCCCATTAGTCATCTCTGGGGAATTCTTGGGGGGGGGGGGGTGGTGTTGTAATTAGGTTCCACCAGACACACGGTCTGCTGTGACATTGCTATGCAGAATTTAAACCGTACCTGTAGCCCCTTCCGCTTTAAATACTGCTCTTTCCTGCCCTTGCTGCTGGTTTGTGAAGATGCACTATTCCTCTCTGCGGACCCAGAAAACAAGCAAAACCCAGGTGACAGCAGGCACATCCGCAGACACCGAGATGGTCTTGCCAAGAGCCAAACAGGACGCAGAGCTGTACCTGCAGCTAAATTAATCTGCCTCCTGATCACATTACTCTAATTAAAATATACCAGGTCACATCCTGGCCAAAGGATCTTCTGACTCTTGGATAGATGATGGGGAGAGAATAAACGTCAAGGAAGTATTTTATTAAGCCCTACATTGTTTTTTTTCTTTCTGTCTGTATTTTAATGCCTGTTTCAAAGTTCATTATTTTGCAACTAAAGCTCATTTGCAGTGACGGTGCTCTGAAATATTACCAAGAGTATAGCTGTGTACTAATTCTGGGTACATGATCAAAGGCCCTAGGGTCCCTTGTCCATTTTCTTAAACGGCAGTGATACCTGTACACAGAGCTTTCTCACTGTTTCCTGCATTATTCATATTTCTATTTCTATCAAGACATGACCCGTTTATGCCATTGAAATACAGGAACACGCAGAGTGACAGGCAGGGGGCGGGGTAACGAGGCTGGGTCACATGACCGAAGCTCACGCTCGGTCCCCACGCAGTAAAACATCATTTCTGCTGCATGCTGCAGAGCCCATTTGCGGGTCTGGAACACCCCATTTACTGTGCCCCTGGTGACAAAACTGTCTCGACAAAGTTCCAGGCTAATACCACTGATTTCTATTTCCATTAAAAAAAATTAAACTTAATTTAGACAGTGACCTCTCCATTTGACGCTGCCCAAAATTAATTTACACCCAAATGTATTTGTGTCAGCCACTTTAATTACAAAATGATGTTAAATCAATGGGAACGTAAATTACGTGCCATTTCAGACTCATGATATGTCAGAAACACGTTTAACACGTGTTTAAACTTGTCCCACTTTTTGATTGATGTAATAATATTCTATAGAAGTTATTTAGAACTAATTTCTTCTTTAAATCAGCATTAGTGGTTCGACAGATTAAAACAATGTGTGTACATTTTTCTTTGACTATATTTATCCCTTCATAACGTCTTTATAATATCATATTTCCCTGTGGCAGATGACACATCTAAAAGATGGAGACATGAGGCACCATTGCATTCCCACCTTTCCCGAATCGGATCACCTCTGTTACCAGTAGAAAATATACCCAAGTCTCCATAACATTTGAGAGAATAATTATTCCTATATATTCTGATATATACAGTCGTATATATAAAATATAGACCTGCTAACTGCAGTGTTTTCCCGTATTCATTCTTTTAAAAAGAAACAGCATCTTCACACCGCGGAAATACAAACAACGTAACGCGCTGCTTGCCCCCCCCCCCCCCAAAAACCGCGGGGAAGGGGACGGGCCGCGGGGAGGGAGGGCAAAGGGCGGCCCGGAGGGGGGGGGGGGGGAGGCAAGCCCCACGCAGGACG
>JABFEA020000001.1:45736714-45756659 GCA_019775915.2 Cyphomyrus plagiostoma
CCCCCCCCCCCCCCCCCCCCCCCCCCCCCCCCCCCCCCCCCCCCCCCCCCCCCCCAAGCCCCCCAGGGGTCTCCGGGACCTGAAATGAGGCTGCAGTGGGCAGGGTCCTTGGGGACTGCAGTCATGGGTGCCTCTGATGGATGCCTGACTCGTAATGCCGTCACGCCTGTCAGCCATGCTACGTCAAGCAGCATGTTTTATTCACTGTTCCTGTATCCGGAGTCCTAAGCTGCTTTTGGGAGGGGGGCAGCTGACAACACACACACACACACACACACACACACTCCTGTTGTTATTCGTTGTTTTATGCTTCTAATCTGATCTGACACTGAGTTTCCTGTTGAGTTATACAGCAGGAGTTATACTGTAGCAGCAAATATACAGATGCCACCCTCCTCCCCCCCAGCAGAAACTCTCCTTTCTTTACAGGTCCCTTTGTATGTAGGGCAGTTTAGCTCCTGCTCACACAGCCTCCAGAGAACAGGAGTCATGTGACATGTCAGTGCTCCACCTCCCAAACAGCTCTCCGCTAATGATGACACTCCAGGCCACCTGCACCGATTTCATTCATCTCCTACCACACCTCCGATACCAGCCTCCCCCTTAAATGTAAGATCACATGCTCTGTGTAGCTGTTTGGGTGAATACATGAACCAGATATCCTGCTTATTTCCGTATTCAAGGGACGGCATCATTAAAAAATGACCGAGGGGAACCTAGTGAAGAACCAAAACTGGACTCAGAACCAGTATCCAGAGACTTGGAGATATCAGGAAGCATGACTTTACAGTTTCAGGCTGGAAAGACACAGGATGGAATTGGATCACCTCAGAAACTGGGGGCTGTTTGTCCCAGTGAGCACACAGGTGCATTGTGGGTAGGCTCAGAGTCGCCATCCAGATCAGTCATCAACAAATGTGCATGAGTTTTATGCTTGTCATCTGTCTGTTGCTGTTGTTTCCAGGATATTTCAACTGCCCTGATGCTGGAAACAGGAAATTCAGGAGTCGTTATCAGATGATAATCGGTCAGTGATCCCCAGAGGTTCAGGAACGTCACTTCAGCATTCATGTTTGTCAGGGGTATCTGCCACACTGCCGGAATTAATATAAACAAATAAACGCCAAACAGGACAAAGTCTTGTACACATACTCGTGTTTGCACTCAAGAAAGAATGCTGTCCATTCAGCTTTGCTGTTTCAGCATTCGGATTTCAATGAACCTCCAATTAAGATCTTCACCTGTCTCCGAAACGTCTCCGCGACTGGGCACTTAGGCGGCCTGCTATGTACCCAGCTTCTGCTCGACAGGCGGCAAATGGTGCTGCTGGGGGGGGGCATGGAGAGGAGTGGATAGAACACAGATCCCTAATGAAGGAGATTGTTATCTGCTGTTTTTGTGCTCGTAAACTTCATGCTCACACACGCACAGAGTATGTGTGCCTGACATCGGCTTGGGTGGTGTTACGTTAATGTAGTATAGTGCAGTATTTTGAGTACACCGCGGTATTTTGAAATCTTGGTGACCAAATTAGCCAAGCTGGGGGACGGGGGGGTGGTGGATATGTCACAGGGCACACAAGATTTCAAAGTATCTTGAAAAATACAATTGCTTTTGAAATGCTGTCAAAATACCGTATACCGTGGTATCACGTCTGGCTGGTGTGACAGTATGGAAGATTACATGCTGTTCAAGCTTCACATATGCCGCTGTGTATTGTGAATTTTTCTTTTTGACATTTTCAGAGCAAGCTGGATCTTTAAGCAGGATTCAGAATAGGAATGGGCATTTTAATTAACATATGAATGTATGTGAATTATGAGGTTGTGTATGTTCCACTTGGTGACTGTCACTCTTGTTTTTCTGGGGGGCCGCTCATGTGACTGTGCCGGCCCCCGTGTGCCCCCTCAGCCTGGCCTTCTCCTGGGATCTTGATGAATAGAAAGGAAGCTGCTTTTTGAGAATGGAGAGGTAACCTGAGACATTACAAGGCCCTAAGTTCTCCCTCACCCTGTTAGAGGCACACTAAAGAGCTGCGTGGCTCTGTTTACAGCCTAGTTTGCATATTGTATGCAGAGGAGTTCGTCCTGCCTGCCCACGTTTGTGTGAAATGCAACGGGGAGCAGCGTGGCCAGGATGGCCAGCAGAGGAGATGCACAGGAAGGATGGAAAGAGACCTTCACAGAGGCCTTGAGTGCGTCCCTCCTGTCTGTAATCCTTTTCTCCTCTCCCTTCCTCATCCTCCTCTCTCCCATCCTCATTGTCCTTTCCCTCCCTCTCATCCCTCCCTCTTCCTCCTTCCTTCCTCCTTCCCTCATCCTCCTTTCTTACTCTCTCCTTCCCTAATCCTCCTCTCTCTGCCTCTCACCCCTTCATCCTCCTCTCTCTCTCCCCTCATACTTTTTTTCCTCCCTCTCTTTTTCTCTAATTCTCATCTTTGCCTCCCTCTCTCCTTCCCTCATCCTCCTCTCCCTCCCTCTCTCCTTCCCTCATCCTCCTTTCTCCCTCCCTCTCTCCATGCCTCATCCTCCCCTCTTCCTCCCTCTCTCTTTCCCACATCCTCCTTTCTCCCTTTCTCTCTCCTTCCCTCATTCTCCCTCTCTCCTCTCCTCATCCCCCTCTCTGTTTTCCTAGGCTATACCTCCCTTACCTTCTTCTCTCTTCCACCCTCATCTTCCTCTGTCTGCCTCACTCATCCTTCCTCCCTCCCGCTCTTTGTCTCTTTTGTCATTCTCTTTTTCTTCCTTTCTTCTCATCAAGGTCATGTTTCACAAATGTCCACATAGATTTAGAGGAATGATGGTGAGTTTGTGCATTGGAACTGCAAAAAGCCATGTTAACCCTCTGATGCATGAATTATGAAACATTCAAATGGCGGAAATGCAATTCCACCATAGAAAGTATCGCATTTGGGAGAAAATTACTTTTAAAACAGCTGTCCACTGTAGTGACCGCTATGCGCCAGAGGGTTAATATATATTAATACAAAGAGCACTAACAAGATGTTAATATATGCCTCATAAAAATCCATGACACAGAAAAAACGTTTGCATTGACATGCAAGAAGTATCTGCAGCATCAGAAATAGTGTATGAACAAAGTGCAAATCTGAAATTATTTTTAAATCAGCCTTTGGCAGAAATGCAGCCGACTATCTCCAAAATCATACTAAAATCTGTGTCAGCGGCCAGCAGTGGAGAGCAGTGGCCACAGCCATGCAAAAGCAGATTAAATCACAATCACAAAATGCAGCACAACTCTCCAGATGCCAGCCGCGCTGTGATGACAGCGTGCCTCCTGGTGGCGGTGCTGGCAGGGGGGCGGCGAAGTGCTGTGTGAATGCCCTGTGCAGCTGGCGGCCTTGGGCTCTGTCCCAGCTTGTCACCGACCGAGCGACGGGGACCGGAGTGCCAGCGCTTCAGGTGTTAATGCAGTGAAACTGCGTCCTGGGCAGGGACATGTGAGATCTTCTCATTGAGATGGATCACTGGCACATGGTGAGAATTTAACCATCAGCACGACCCAGCAGCGACACAGAGATTCAACACAGGGCACAAGCGTTGACACCGAGCACTGGCACAGAGATTCAACACAGGCCATGAGCATTAATGGAGGACATTAACACAGAGCGCTGGGGGGTGGGGGACATGTCACCATGGCGACTGCATTATCAGCGAGTGTGATGTGGTCAGTGATCTTTGGAACTGGAGGAAGGTGTCGGGGGGGATCCTTTCACGTGTAACGTCCTTCAGCACAACATCTCATTGCATATATGCCTGAGGTTCCACATGTTTAAAAATCCAGATCGGAGTGGAACACGGCAGGTCTACTGCACCTTATGTAGCTGGTGCAAACAGCGATTTCACTAACCATCGGTATAATGTACAATGGTAATCTAACCTATATTACCAATAATAACGATAACAAACGTCTGTGTTGCGCATTTATGTATTTGTCTTACTTTTTAATTGTTATTTTAATGTGCACTCTCACTTTCGGGGTGATGCAGTGTCCAAGAATCACTTATCAGTTTTACTACAGTGCAGTGTACAGTAGTACAATATGGTCTATTAGTGTAAAGAATCTTGATTTTTATGCAGTACAGGTACAGCATAGGTTACCTATACTGTATAGGGTTGTATGCAGTATACGTGTTTGATTAGCGTTGAAATCTCCTAACATCCTACTAGACAGAACGTAACCCAGGCATGGGCGCACAGTTTTATTTATTTATTTATTTACAGCTTAGCTAAGACTTTTTATCAGTATTTCAACTTCTACATGTGCTTTTTCCACATAGAAATACATAATACCACAATAACGGTCACTAATAAATGACATCAGTAATAATGATGGTAATTTACCAGCCATCCATGATGGATGCCATTTGAAGGCCCCCGACCCTCCTTACCTCTGAAAGCTGCTCACGGCATCCTCCCGTCAGCTCTTCTCTTCTCCGTGGTTTGTGGTTGTCCTGGTGGTCCTGAGCCCATCCCATCCCTGTTAACTACTGCGGTAATGTCCTAGTTTACCCCGAATGGTGAGGAGCTGTCACTATGCAGTGGAAACTCACAGGAAGTTGAAGAGCCAGTGAGATAAAGGAGACTGTGGTGATGCACGGCCGCTCTCTCCTCTGTCCCACGTATGACTACGTCCAACGTGTAATAAGTGTGAAATGCGTTCCACTTCTGAGAGCCAGCGATTAGTCAGCGGGTGTGTTTGCTGAGGTATTACATCTTTTCTTTCTTATAAACAAACAGGGCATGCCTTTATGTGGGCTTTCTGTCCATGGGCTCTTGTGAAAGCCAAACGAAACAGATTCTCTATAGAAGTGCTGTGTTTAGCTTTGCTCAGGGTGGGGGTGGAGGAACATAATGCAACGAGATGATTCTTTTGTTGTTTCTACATCAGGAGACGGCAGCACGAAATACTCACGCAACACGTCATGGAAATCGGCAAAAATAAAACACAGGTATAAAGGGCGTATTACCTGTCAGCAGTATGGCTGACTGACCCCGGGCTGGACTGCTGGTCATGTGACGAAGAATCCTGACATCGCTCATTTAGAAGGTGCCACTTGGAGGACAGGGGGAATCCAGAAACCTGCAATTGTAAACCGTGTGAGTCACTTTGGATAAAAAGTGTTTGGCTGACAAACGCTGTGATAATTTACAGGCTCACACTGGGGTTTCAGGGGTAATTACAGGCAGGGGAGGTGTAATGTGGAGTCTAAGCCAAGGCTGGCCTGCCTTTGCTTGATTCTGCGGTAAACAAGCGTGTCACTCTCTGTGTCCCATAACCGCTGAGCTGTGACAGCAGAACAGGCAGACTGGGTGGAGAGCTCACACCTCTGCTGGTACGAGCAAGGGTCTGGTTAGCTGTCAGTGGCGATGTGCGCCAGTAAGATGGTCAGCTGTCTGAAGCTGCACCGTCTGGCTTCTGACAGTCCTGACAGGCCGATGTACTGGAGGTGAAGATCCTACTTTTGATCAAACTGGGATGTGTCTAAGGAACGGGGCCATCTTTGGCCACTAGGGATCGCTGTGCAAGGCAGTTGTGATTGGCATCCAATTTCGAAGTCATGTAAGAGGCAGTTTGTTGACTCATAGCTAGTCCAGGTGAGGAAGTTTTCCACAGCGTGACTTGCTTGTTAAACTCAAGCTGTTTGAATGGTTCGGGGAGCAAATTCTCAGTTGAAGTGAAAGTGCTTAACTGTCTTTGTTGACATACCACAACAAAATGTATTTTCTGTATTTACCTCATATGTGACTCAACAGTGGACAGCAGTTATTGAGTTTCCAGGGAGCAATGCAAGGGGGTGGTACCTTGCTGGTTGGGGATTCAAACCAGCAACCTTCCATTCACCAGCATACTTCCATAACCATCAGGTCACCATAAGACCTCTTGGTACGACAGAAATAATATAAATAATTACTTCCAAACAAAAACATAATCTGCTTGGGAAAATGTGAAAGAGAATGACGCAGAGTAGCTTTGTATGATGGCAGGAAAGGGTCCATGTGAGTCAGGCATTTCCTGTCCTAGGTGAAGGCACCCTGGGACTTCCTGCCTTTTTACCTTCCCCAGTACATCACCCATCACGCATCCTTAAGTACCGTTAGCAACAAGAGTCTCACCCCGCAGACTGCCACAGTCACATTAATAGGGGCTGATCCACACTCTCAGGAGATTTCGGTGCAAATCTCTGCCGCAAGAAGTATTTAATGCTCCGGCTATTTTTAATAGTGACACGTGGATCCGCTGAGTGTGATCGACACGCAGGTACAGGGAAGAGGGACCGAGTGGAGAAGCAGGGGAGCCGGTTGGACTTGTACATGAAATCACTCAGTTGTGAGCTTCGGTTGAACTCCTGCCTGAGCTCTCAGGAAGTGGAGGCTTGCTGATTTTGGGCCAATTCCCTCTGCAGTGGCTGATGCCCCCCATGAATAAAGACAAGAGGGGAACTCTCTCCCCCCCCCACCCCCCAGGGTGAAATGGATTCAGCCCACCTTTGGAGTACTTGGTTTTGGAGTGGAGCTGAATGCCCTGGCTTTGAAGCTGGCTCTTTCTGAGGTGATGAAAGTCTGATGGTCTCTTCAGCTGCCTTGCTGGAACACTCTATGTTCAGCCCTGTGATCATGTGGCCTGCCTGGCCAGGCTGCTCCAGAGCGAGTCCTGCTTCCTTCGTGACATGATTTCAGAATGCTGCCATTCCCTCAGTCTGACTCGCTATTCTGAACTCTTTCTCAGGCTTTTTATTAGTTACTAGTTTTTGTCCCTGATTTTCAGTTCCACCTGCAAAATATCACTATGGCTGTGCTCTATAATCGGCAAACCCCGATTGATTGAATCAGACTACCAAAAAATCTGGATTTCTGGTCTTAACTCTGTGTAACAATAAAATTATGTTGGTTGTCTTAGCTGATGGTCTCCTGATCTTCTGAGATTTTAATTCCTTTCTAATAGCCATCCTTGAGCTGTGACCTCTTGCAGACCAAACACATCGTGACTGAGAGTGGTGGTCTGCCTACTCACACTGCCTCCACCTGGCCTGGGAAGGAAGGTGGTCTGGACCGGGCCCAAGGGACCCACATGGCCATCACACGTTGGCAGGGACGCTGACCTTCTTCTCCAAGTTCCGGCTGTGGCCCGGCCGTCTGCCAGCGGACACAGCGACCGCCACGCTGCTCTTACACTGACAATCTAACCATGCAGCCTCCGCCTGACTAACGGGATGACGGGGCTGTTAAACTCTGTGCTGCCAACGGCTCCTCTCTCCTTAAGACTCCGACACCTCTGTGGATGTGCTGATAGGACACACTGCTCCTGCTGCTGTGTCGGCTGCTCCACCAGGGCGGGAGGGGTGACAGAGACGTGTGAGGCTGCACAAACCCTGGGAACTATTTGGTGTGAAAAGTACTGCGATGGGAAGTGGTAATTAACTACCTCAGGGGCCTTCCTCAGCTTCCAGCTTTCCCAGGGGTGTTCAGTAGCTATGGCCCACCTCCTGTTGGCCTTTTTTCAGTGACATCACAAACCTGTTAGAGGTTTTTCGTTAGAAATATGACAGTGCTGTCAGCGGTCTTTATTAGTGACATCACGATGCTGTCAGGGGTCTTTATTAGTGACATCACGATGCTGTCAGCGGTCTTTATTAGTGACATCACGATGCTGTCAGGGGTCTTTATTAGTGACATCACGATGCTGTCAGGGGTCTTTATTAGTGACATCACGATGCTGTCAGGGGTCTTTATTAGTGACATCACAGCGCTGTCGGGGCTCTTTATTAGTAATATCGCAGTGTTGTCAGGGGTCTCTGTCAGTGACATCAGAGTACTATCAGGGGTCCCTTGAGTTCCTTTGTACTTCTTGCTTGTTAGAAGAAATAATGACCTGAAGGTGGCTGGTGTGCAGTGTGTGGCCAAAACAACAACGCAGGTTCCTCGCAGCCAGCCAGCCCCCCTGCTGTCCTGCACTCTTCCTCCGCAGTGGCTTGACATGTGCGCTTTCAGCTGAGTAACCCAGTTGCGCGGCCTGCATTAAAAATAGACATCTTCGATGTCGTCGCAGACCGGGAAGCGGAACCGCTGCGGACCGCTTATTGGCCGACAGGACCGATCCATCCTGCGAGCTGCACGTCGCCTCCCACAGAGGATCATCTGGGGATCCCGGATCCACCAGAACAGCTTGGTTCCACAGTGTTCCTGATGGGTGGCAGCCATTAGCTGAAATGTTACCAATTTGCCGTTTCACGGCGCGAGTGGAAGTAGGCTTGCGTCTGCCGGCGGGTGCGGGTCCGCGCTCCCCCCAGTCTCACAGACAGTTGTTTTTGAGGCATGGAGCACATCTGACTGGCCGAGGAGACAGACTCAGGTTCAGCTGCTAAAACAGGTTCATTCATAGTAGAGGCGTGGTGGCTCGGGGGGGGGCAGATGGCTGCTGGTGTTTCCTAAGAGCGGGGGACGCCATAATTCACGGCAGAAAGAAACGGCACCAGCACAGAGCGGCACTGGGATATGATGCCTGTGAAATGGGCAGATAATGGTCGGCTTTCAGGTGGAGGAATTATGGGAAGCAGAGCCTCATGAGCGCGCTACGCCACATTACGTCGACGCGGAAAAGGAACGGGCGTCGGGGATAGGCTTTTAATATTTTATTGACTAATTAACTCGTGTCTGGTTTTCTGGGACTGCAAACTGTAGCTGCGGGTCTTAATTATTATTACAGCTGCCAGAGTCGTCGTTTACCGGCTCCTATGCACAGACAGCAGCTTCCCGCTGCAGGCATCTGGCATGGGGGGGGATTGCGGTGAGACATTAGAGGGCTGGGGGGGCGGGGATGTTGGGAATGGGTTCAGCTCCCAGCAAGGGGGCTGGGGCAGGGTTTCAGGCACAGAGATTCAGGGCCACAAGGGAATTCAAACACATGGGTTCAGGGGCAAAAGGGGGTTTCAGACACAGATATTCGGGGGCACAAGGGGTTTCCGACAAAGATTCAGAGGTTCCAGACACAGGGGTGCAGGGAGTTTCATGCACAGAGATTCAGGGGCACAAGAGGTTTCCGGTTGTGAAATTGAATCATTTATACATGAATTTTATGTGCTAACTAAGAAATTGTGCAAAGCCGAGCAATCGTTCACCTCTTCAAAACATCCATACAGCACAGTCTGTCTTTGACTGCCTTATAGCTTACGTTGATGTTTTAGGCTCCCGAAACACATGTGAGGACAGAGATCCCATTGGCTCTGACCTCGTGTGGCCAATCACTGCTGCTGTGGTAAAGCCGTTCCAGTCCTCAATCAATGCAGGTCACGTCACTGACATCCTGTCATGTGATACCACATGATATTCTGTCTGATCATTTCTCTCTTTCTCTCCGGAGGGAGCAGAGCACTGCCTGCGTGTTCCTGAGCCCAAGCCCCCTAAAATCCACAGCACTGCCTAGGATAGCAGCAGGTGGTAAACCTGACGGCTGCTAGTTCAGCAGTGGGAGTTTTAAGAGAGTTCCGCTGTCTCACTTTTGAACTTCGACTAGCTTTGAAGACCAAGCAATCCCATGAAACCCTGAAGAAAGGTCCAGGCTGAGCTTCCAGCTTATTCTGGTATCACCTCTGTAAGCAGCGCTCTCTAGGAAGTTGGCAGGAAATTAGAATGTGGTCACAAAGGAAATGACATCATAAGCCGCTTGAACAAGAACAACTGGGCCTTCAGTAAATAAAGAAAGCAGTGATAAATGCATGGGCACCTCAAGTTAGTCGGCCTGGTTTTAACATTGTGCTGATGGCTTTCCTCCCGGCTGTCCGATGAGCTGACAGAGCAGAGGAGCAGGCAGGCAGGAGAGCGTGGTGCCGTGAGGATCTCCTCTGGACACAGGGGAGATCAGGGCTGTAAATCACATGTAAGGGCGCCTAACTCATTAGGGTGCACCAATAATTGTCCAATTAAAACATGCATGTTCACCCAGAAGCCCCCCCAGCCGAGCGAGGCTGCAGCTGAGACCTCATTTCTCTTCTGTTTCTATGATGCCTTTTCTATTTTTCTTTTTAAAAAGTTCTAAAAGTTGTTGTGGGGGAGCTAAAAATACAATGTGAGGTGAAAATATGACTGTCGCGTGATGAAGTCCTTTAGTTTCTGTGCAGGAATCTCAGCGTTTAAATATAGAATTGAGCTTCCAGCTGGGACCCAGTCCCGTGTTCAGCTTCTCGCTGACTTATGTGCACTAGGATGTATGATCCCTGCGTGACCTTGTGTCTGTAATGATCTGGCTTTCTAATAGAAAGGTCATAAGATGAATATAAGATGAATATAATATAAGTCCCTAGCTGTAAGACACTTGTCAAAAACTCTGGGATTTGGTCATCCATCCTTTATCTTTTCATCTATTCCATCCATCTGTCCACCATGCACTCATCTATTCATCTATCTTTAATAACTGTTTATATGGCCTACACTAGTAGTGCACCTGTATTGATCAGGTCAGGTCAGGTTGGGGAGCATGCGCTGATGCAGCGATGAAACACCTTGGGATCCAGCTGGCGATCCCCCAGGCAGACTCACGGTCCAGTCCGAAAATGGCCATCCATCTGCCGCAGCCAGGTGTTACGTGGGCGTCCCCTTGGCCTGGTTCAGTCGCTCACATCCTCAGCAATGAGGATCCTGGGAGCCGGATCATCCTCAGGGAAATGCACAGATATATTTTTATCTAATATTGCCGATAGCGATAACCAGCTAACCTCTGAGCTACACAAATCTGCTTGGTGTTGTTACTTCATAAGATCTAGGGAATGTGTGTAGAGACCAGATGATACAATGCAGGCAGCGAAGTAACGCTGACATGAGAGACTGTAGAGAGGTTCTACGCGCCTGATGATCCTACAACATCCCTCATCCTCCACTATGGAAAGTAGCTAATCATACACTATGATCATCGGCAGTAATTTAGTAGATATGTCTTTAGCTGTGTTGCTGCTAACTTTGAATATCGACTAGAGCCTCAATATTGGCCAGCGATATTGACCAAGACTGACACGTTGGACAGATATCAGTGTCATGATTTTCCACAAACAAACATCAGCCAATACTGATATGTTAACCAATATATCATGCATCTCTATCCTTGAGTCCTATAGTGTCTTCCAAATAACCCTTTCTGAGGACGTCTTGTCACGTGACTTGCCCACGGCCGAATGAAAGGTCAACCTGCCCCCTGTACATCGAGTCCAGTTGTCTGCTCGACCACCTCTGCGCCACACCCTGTGGCTGTGGGGAATCAAACAATGTCTGAAGAGAGGCACTCTTTTTAGGAACTTCAGGGGAAGGAGCTTCTCATGACCCAGGAAGTAAATTATGGGAAAACACCACTCACACTGTAAAGGGCTGAGACCGGTTCACATCAGTACTACTTCCTCCCCGTAGACCAGCATCACCCTCCTGCTGCCACACTCCCGTCAGAGGCTCCCCACATGCGTCTCCTCTGGTCAGATGACAGCTACGAATCAAAAAAAGAGACAAGAAAAAGATATTTCTGTGACAGCTCTGGTCCTGTTGTTGGCTGAATGGAGACGTTTTCATGTACGAAGCTCTGAAGAATACGTTCAGAGCCTAGGGCGAGGCTGTTCTGGTCCTGATCCATATCGCCCCTAATTAATTAATTATGGTGTCATTGTAATGGACGAGCATTAACCTGGCGGTGTGGGGGGGGGCAGCTCTTTTATTCACTGCAGTCATTTTAGAGAAGGTGAAGCTCAATCTCCTGTTTGTCTCGAAGCCTCTCGACAGTCACGCTATATCAGCCTTCCCCAAACTCAGCTCCTCTTCCTGCCATCTTCCTGTCTTATCCTCTCCTGCTAAAGCCCGAATGACTTTTCTTCTCATTTTACCCAAGTTTGATAAGACTGGTTGCCAGTTGTAGTCCCCATTCTTTCCTGCCAAGTTCATGTTGCTTCCCCAACTGCAGTGAGTTTTGCAGGATAATTCATCTTAACAAGGTAAATCTGAACATTCTGCGGAAATGACTCTGCTTGCTGTCCGACGCCATGCTGGTTCAGAGCAATCCGACCGATTATCTCACACACCAAACCTGGCTTATTAAAATGCGCTAACGATGTTGAACTTTGGCTGCAGCCTCCAATTGGTCTGGATCTCAGGCAGGGGAAGACTTGGTCTGACAGGGTCAGATTGGGTGCAGAATTTCCACTATGGAACGGGGGAGAGTTGGTACTGAGCTAACATACCATATGCTACAGAGTTTCTTTATACTGAGAGATCAGCTTTGTGAATTAGTTAAGAACAGCAGTGACTCTGAAGTGACCCCGAGGACACGGTGCTTTGCAATCTTACTGTTTTCTGCATTTATAGACCTTTGGTTGCCTTCCAGAGTAATAATCCATGTTGTAGAGATGTGTTTGGATGCCTAAGGATGGTGGCAGACCTGCAGGGTTGTGAACTCACAAGGCTAATGTATCTATAACACAGGATGGGGGCTTTGGGGGGGCTGGAGGGGGGGACTGAGGTCACATATCACTGTCACATAGTCTCCCAGAGCAGAACCCCTAGACCCTGTCTACTCCCAGCAGACATGTCATTGTCAAATGCATTTCAAAGCCTCATGTGCTCATGCTACCTATATAAAACCTGACATATTTCCATACAAATATATATTATTTGTGATTTCTCTACACATTTTATTCCAGTAGTACGACTCAATTACCTTCTTTCAAAGGAGTGGGGAATTTTAGTTCCTTCTGGAGAAATTACTAAGAAATTATATGCTTGTAAAAATGCAGAGTATTAAATGTGACTGATTTATTCACACACACGCTGCGTTCAGCTCCTGAATGGCTTGTGATTTTCCTATATTATATCATGTGCATAATATTTCGTCATATGCACTCAAATGAGATGCAGGGCCGTGATTCTGATTAAAGTGACTCTGTGTTTGTTGAGTGCTTGGAGGTAGCAGCAGCAGTGTCTTGAAGCACAATTTCTGATCCACTGACCCTCCGCTGAGGCAGATGGAATCTGCCCATACTGACATTTCATTGGCCAGAAACTGTGCGAGGTTCTGCAGCAGAGTGGAACTGATCTAGGATCATTTGATAGACTGCAGCTGTAAGACACGGTTTTGCTAAGCTGCCTTATTGGTCTGTCTGGATATGCTTTTCCTGCCACACCATTGTGCCCTGTGACCCTTGACCCCTGACTCACTTCCAGAGACGGGTTGGGAGAGATACGGCAGCTGCATGAATGTGGCCAATACAGAAGATGGAAAGTTGTAGTAAAGCAGGGTCATGTCTTGATTTGTTGAGGCTGGGGGCCTATTGTGGAAACATTGGTTCAAAAGAGCAAACATTCATAATTGAATCAATCAAGCCAAGGAGAAAGTTGGAACAAGACCCAGTAAACTCACCCGAGTGCAGTAATGGGTTAGAAGCCCATGAAATAGATGCCTGTAAAGCAGGGGTAGGCAATCTTATTCACAAAGGCCCGGTGTATATGCAGGTTTTTGGGATAACCTGTAGGTCAGCTGTTCAAAACCAGGTGTGAGGACTCTTCAGCCAATCAGTCCTCTAATTATTAATCTAATTAGGGAGTTGCAGCGAAAACCCGCACACACCGGCCCTTTGCGGATAAGATTGGCTACCCCTGCTATAGAAACTAAAGCCTTCATACGAGTTATGATACCAGGACAAGCACAGGGCTTTATGTTTTTGAGCACAGTGTGGGTGACTTTCTGAGTGGGAGGACATAAGCCAACAGTTGGCATCAGTGATTTTTTTCTAGAAATGTCACCGTGGGCTTGGACAATGATGTCATCTTTTTGGATCTCCTGTTCGGTGCTGTGACTGAAAAGTTGCCAATCTCCGGCACACTATACATAACAGGAAAATAAACATAAATAAACACTTTGAAAGTGTGCAAACATATGCAGAACCAGCAAAAAAGTTGGTTTCAGAAGGGCTACGGGCCTTTGGGGAAACTTTGGCAGAATTCAGTTGTGTTATTATCTGAAAAAGATCAGCCTTTCTGGTTCATGGTCATATGAAAGTCAGACTGTCAATCTTGTGATTTTCTCAGAAACCATTTTGCAGACGATGCCAATGAATCCAAGGCAAAAAAGCTTTATAAATAAATAAAGGTCCACCAACTTTCAACTTTACTGGTTTACTAAGTCTTCAAATCTTAAAGTAATGTTTTATTCTGTGGCTTATGTATGCATGGCAATATAGAGAATGAAATATTTAAAAAGACTTTATTTAAATAATGAACAATATGGTCTGGGATTGGTTGAGGTTTCCTCCATACCCAAAAGCTACATTATATGATATATGATATCACAATAAGATTTTCTGGGCGTGACATCACTGGCTGTAGTAAAAAGGGAGTTTTTGACCTTTACTGGTTCCACTTTGAACCTCAGGGGCTTTCTTCTCTAATTTGTTAATGGGGACAAGGTACCTAGGACTGGTAAAGGGTACATAAGGCTCAATAATGCACAAATACATGACCACTGATCATGGAGGGATAAAGGCTGATGTGCTGATGCGTAAATAGGAAAGACAAGAATCAGAATCAAAAACACTTTATTGATCCCGGAAGAAATTGCTCATGTTACTACTAAACGGTCACACAGAGACACAAGGCAAGAACATAAAAAATACAATATATATAAATAGAATAAATACTGTTAAGTGTATACAGGAAAATTACCAGGTGAATATTGCATGTCTGAATAGCAGCAGGTTTATTGCACAGGCTAAAGTATGGGTGTGTGGCGGGATGGAGTTTATTTTTAGCATCTGAAGGCTTGGTGTGAGATCAGTGTGAGGAGTTATAGAGTCTGATGGCTGTAGGTAGGAAAGATCTTCTGTGGCGTTCAGTGGAGCACTTAATGCTGGTCAGCCTGTAGCTAAAAGTGCTTCTCTGATCAGCCACCACATTGTGGAACGGGTGATCAGCATTGTCCACGATGGACTGAAGTCTGAACAAAATTCTCCGTTGAGCCACCATTTCCAAGCTGTCAAGTTCCTCACTCACTACAGAAGCCGCTTTCCTAATAAGTCTGTTGAGCCTCTTGGCCTCTGCCACTTTCATGCTGCCACCCCAGCTTGCTACAGAGAAGAAAATGGCACTGGCCACCACAGACTCATAAAACACCTGCAGCATAGTGTTGCAGACTCTAAAACACCTGAGTTTCCGTAGGAAGTACATCCTACTTTGACCCTTCTTGTAGGTGGCCAGAGAGTGCTTTGACCAGTCCAACATATTGTCCAGGTGGATGCCGAGGTACTTGTAGTCTTGAACGATCTCCACATCCAGCCCTAATGGACAGGGGAGTAGCAGGAGATCGTAGTCTTTTTAAGTCAACTACCAGTTCCTTGGTCTTGTTGATGTTGAGGGTCAGAGCCCAAAAAGGGAAAGGAAGAGGGGGAAAGACAGGAGGGCAACAGTGCAGAAAGACTCAAGACAGTATATCCTTGTTTTATCAGGTGACAATCCTGAGTGATAGGGTGAAGAACACCTTAGCTGGACCTCTGCACGCTCCAGGTACCCAGGAATTCTGAAGGTTTTATGGGACTTTAACGTCATAACCATACAGAATACTGCAAACATTTTTCAGCCAAGCGAATGCCAGAAAAAGTGTGTAGATATGTGGATGTGAAGATTTGGAGAGAGAATAAGGGTCATTTTCGTAATGTGGTGCAGGAGTGAGGGGATCTGTGTGGGGGGGTGGATGAGAGGGTAGTGGGAGGGGGCAGTATGCAGTAGCAGTTCCTCGCAGCACAGACAGAAATGCAGTGTGAAGAGCAGCTTTCACAAACGTCCTGGGATCCCCTGTAGGCTCCAGAGACACTCATCTAGCCGAATCTGTGACATGAACAGACATGCAGACAGTGCACTTTGGGGCATGCGGGACCCCCATCTCCATGTCGCATTTACAAGCGCCTCCAAACACGCAACTGTCTTCCTGCGTAGCTCGTTCGGGCTGCAATGCGCCAGGGGGAAAGTGACCTCCGTCAAGGTGCTGCAAAGTCTGACTGGTCTTCCGCTGCAGATGATAGCCAGATAGACGCCCCTCCAGCTGCGATATACTCTGCTCCCTGCACCACATTCTCTCCCGATGCATTTATCACAGCGCCGTGACATTTTGGGCACGAAGCAGCAACCCGCCACATTTGGGGAGAGGTGATCCGGACACAGGTGCTATAGCCCATGCTGACTAGATGCCATCTGCTGCCAAGCAGGTCAGCGGTGACAGAGGATGAACTGCTTCAGTTAGAACACATTCATATGTCTGTACTACCGTCTTTCTATTGGCCTTGTTCGACCATGTGACTTAAAGTGCAGCACCTCACAAAGGGAAACCTTTTCACGTTTTTGTACATCAGCATAAGAGGAGTGAAGGTGGGACATATGTTTATTCAGCTTATCTCACTTCACAAAGCTGATCGAGAGAAGATTCATTTGACCATTCGTTAGGTTAGAGCTGAGATTGGGATGGAGATGTCAATGGATGTCCATGGAGTACGCATCATTTCCTGTCAC
Organism: Cyphomyrus plagiostoma; assembly: GCA_019775915.2. Taxonomy (NCBI): domain Eukaryota; kingdom Metazoa; phylum Chordata; class Actinopteri; order Osteoglossiformes; family Mormyridae; genus Cyphomyrus; species Cyphomyrus plagiostoma. Next base: position 45,753,259 of record JABFEA020000001.1, read on the forward strand.
ATGTAAGCCTTGTAGACATGATTAGACCTCCATATCTCTGACAAGTATCTGGAGAACCTCTTTCAATGAAAAGCGGGAAATTGGCCACGGGAAGTAGGTAATCGGACAAGGTAACTGGGTGAAGAGCGTTTTGGTGATCCTGGAAACCAGTGTTCTGTTAACATCTTTTACCTTCAAGACCCATCAGAGTGGAGGCTGATGGCCCCTTAAATGTGGGAGATGAGGTTGGGTAGCAGCTTGGCATGGTCTGATAGGCAGGGCCCTTCAGAAGTTGACAGCTCTGGAGTTGGCCCATGGCAAAACTCAGGTCTTCCCAGGCCATCAGCAGCTGCTGGTCAGTGGCGAGGCCATCTCCGGTGATTAATCTGCCAGCAGAGGAGCAGAGAGAAGAGGATAGTGATGGAGAGCAGCTCAGTTTCTGATTTCGTCATCCCAGCTTTAGGATAATTACAGTGGGACGGGCCCTGGACACCAAGGACATGGGAAATTACGCCCATGCATTACTCCCTGGCCCTAAAAGCTTGTTGCATTAATCTGACGGGGACTAGAGCTTCTGAGGTCAGAGCTACCAGAGCATCACCATAACTGAAGCTCAGCCCAGGCACATGTATGTAACATAATTCGCAAAACCATGAGGCGTGAGTGAGTCAGTGAGTTTAATAGTGGTCTTCTACATCATTCGTTCTAGAGATGATCACAACTGAGCTGGGAGGGGGTTTAATTTACATGATATTGCTATTGGAAGTGCTTCCTGAGACAAAAGCTAACTTTTAGAACAATATGCACAACGCCTAATTGTCCTCAATTAGAAATGTGGGAAATGTTCTCTTTTTGTTAGCGTAGCATATTTTGTGCTCTGGCTTTTTTCATGGGAAATGTGCTGTGTTAGGTTGGAATGAGATGCTTTTTTATGGGTTTTTGCTTCACCAGCTGTTGTTTTAAACTCTGGCGGTCTGTCGCTAAGAGCTTTTTTGCTCCTTTTTTAATCAAGCCAAAATTGTGTTTTAACGCCTGAAGGTTTGAGGTGTGGAACCATTTTCTGAAGCTGCTTCCTTACCTATGCTGAATACCACACATATCTGAAGAAAGAAGGAAATCAGTATTACTAAACTGTATTGAGCACAGCAGAACAGGGAGACTTTCCTGTAGTAACTGCCACCCCCTCCACATTCTTCTTTTTTTTTGAGAAGCATCTTCATGGCTCCTGAATTGACGTGACACATTTAGTGACAGGAAGTGGGGGCATCTGGCAAGGTTTGGTGCACGAGAACAAACAGATGGACGCGACCCTTCTGCACCTTCGATCGTGACAGAAGTATAGATCAGCTACCGGCTGATTACATCAAATTACAGTCACGGGCTCTGCCTCAGAGGACCATGCGACACTGGCATGTTAGCCCCGTGTGTTTTATTCACCTTTGTGGCTGTATTTATTCTGAGTGCTGACATGTCTTGCTATGCTGTCGTGTATCTCTCTCAGGTTGCAGTTTTTTGTCCACCTTTTTCCAAGTGTCAGGTGACTCCCCCACCTCTCATGTGCCTAAGCTTCTGCCCCTTTTGGCCAAATGATTGAAAATGCCCCATTTCTGGGATTCTGAGTGACAATGAGCATCGATCATGCATAAATCACTGAGGAACCCCCACCCCCGAGATCAAACACCTGCGCCTCAGAAAGTCCCTGCAGAACACTGGCCCCATACTCTTCTTGTCAAATCTCTGTGCGACTTCAAGGCCCTTTGGCATTACGGGTCCTCGCCCTCAGCAGCGTATGCTGTGTGTGAGCGGACTCCACACCCTCATACCCTATCTCCCTTGAGTGGCAGCCATTCTCAATTCCTCCTTTGCACTGTTAGTGAGCAGCTGCCTCCAACACCCCCATCTACTGACCCCCGTGAGCCAGATCTCCGTCATGCCTGCCTCTGCATAAACAAGGGTCTCAGTTGGTTTCAGATGTCACACTGAAAGGTGTGGGAATCACATGCAGCCAGTGATAGCTGCTGCCTTTGCGTTGTTGTGATTAGTATCAGAGTTCAATTTGCATGCACTTAGTGTATCCCTCAGTGGATTGGTGTTGCAGGGTGTACCTGCCTTATACTTTTATTGAGTTAGGGCTTTTGACAGATGGATGGATGGATGGATGGACGGACGGATGGACGGCTGGATGGAAAGCAAGTTAATTAACAGATGTAGATATATGGATGGCACTGTGGGAGAGGTAAATGTGCTATAATGCCATTCTCCATCTTGGTATGACTCTGCTAACCCCATCTCCTGGTTGTATGATGTGATGCTTCAACACTCTTAGGACACAGTTGGTTAATTGTACCTCCCTGGCCAAGCCTCTATCCTGCAGAGCTTGCCAGCTGTGCGTTTAGGCACCTACACTAATCCCCAGAAGCCTTTATTGCACGTGTGGCAGCTGGAAAACTTGTGTACAACCCCCAAGCTTTCTCCCGTAGCACGGTGGAGCAGTTGGCAGGACAGCGAGTGTAAACATGCAGCTCAAAGATTTGCTTGGCTTAGACTTGAGATACAGGAATGTTGTTGGTTCGCCCCCTTGTGTGCAGACTTCTCAGATCAGCTGCATTCTCTTTGGCTCAAGTGTTTCATTCGTCTCAAGCTGATAGTTACTAACACCAGGTCTCTCCACCTGGTATGCTGCCGCTTTAGTCTGAAAATCTGTTTTCTTTTTTCAAAGAGTGTCAGGAAGAAGTGTGACTGTGTTAAGTCTCATCCTTCCCTTTTTTTCCTCATCCTTATATTCGTGTTGTCAATAAATCTCTTTGACAGAGCAGGATGTTCGTCAGAGCTCTGCTTTGACGTCATCCTCATGCTAATGGATGTCCACACACCTACAGTTGGAGCAGAAAGCTATTCTCATCACTTCCCGTTATGCTTCAGGTGTCATGGTGTCATGTTGGGCTTCAAGAACCAAAAGGGGACATGATCTATGGCAGGCCCTCACACACCTCCAGATCTCGTTCCACCTCACAGCCACGCACACTTGGTGGATTCTGTTGAGCAAGATTCCTGTTCATGGTTTGCAAGGACCTCTGCAGTTACTATAGCTCATTGAGTTGACTTTTTACTGACTACCCATGATGTTCAATTAGTGTTCTATAGAAACAGTTCTAAAGGAGTATAATGTGTGGTTGTTTGTGGTGTTGGGAGTTGATTGATGTTAGTTTTGTACTATTGAGGTTATTAGCATGGCTCTTCTCCATGCAGGTGACAGACAGGCAGTTTCTAGAAGTAATAAGTAATGTCAGTCAAGACATTACAACATAGAACCAGAAATGAATAAAACTAGGGATGCACGATATAAAAAATTTAAACCGATACCGATAACCGATAATTAAGTCCTTGTCATTGCCGATACCGATAAATTCATATTATATATT
>JABFEA020000001.1:45765159-45777855 GCA_019775915.2 Cyphomyrus plagiostoma
AGAATTTGAATTTTATATGCCACTGAAATTCTAACATTGAATATTTATGCATTGGAAATATGCATCGGAAATTCGATTGTCCAAATTCACATGCAAAAATACGAGGTTAAAAATACAAAGAGAACATTTCAAAGTTGTTGCAAATCGACGGTCCAAACTCATGTGCAAAAATACATGGTTAGCCCAAAGTAATTATTTTTGTAACATATGTATGATGTGGGCTGTATTGTGGCTCATTGGGTAGCTCTTTGCCCCACATCCTCCAGGGTTACAGGCTGAAATCCTTCCTTTTCTCTCTGCATGTGGTGTTTACATACTCTTCTCCTGCTGCACAAGTTTCTTCCCACAGTTCAAAACCATAACTTTAGGCTACTTTGTGTATGCTGGTAATACGGGTGTAAATGACAGCTTTCCTTGCAATATGATACAATATCGATTCCTTAAGCCAACAGTTCTGTCATGACCTGCTCATACGATCCTTCTGTGCACCACGCCCCCTCATTACCTCATCTGAAATCCTGATTGTATTCAGCTGTTTCGTGTTATTTCTGAGTAGTCCTGTGTATTTAAGTCCGCGTTCAAGTCTGTTTCCCCAGTTACGTCATTAATGTCTCAATCATCTTAACTGTCCTCCCCTTTATGGCGCCCCTACCCACATCATCAAAATCACAGGCTTTTATCACATTGTGGGGACATGTGACATCTGCCTTGTCCATACACATAGTAGGTGAATTAATTAGACGAAATGACAGGTTGGTTTTGAAGTCTGGTTTGTGTCTTATTTTTGTACGCATACATACACTTCATACACCCACAATATTTAGAAGGTCAGACATACCCACCTCAGCTACTTGCCCAGGACACTCGCCTAGTTGGTAACCATTCTACACTTAATGGGGTAGATGTGTGGGTTTTTAGTGGCAGTGACTAGCAACTGGTTTGGAATATGTTGGATTCTGAACCTGAGCAAACCCCGCCGGGTCCGTTGATGAGAAGAGATTCACGCTTAGAGTCGCTGGAGGTGTTGCAGGTCACATGGTGTTTATTTATTGCCAGCTGATCAGGGAGCAACTCTCAGACATACATCCTCGGTATGTACATCAAGATGCTCAAAGTATACATGTCCGGCCTTCCCTCTTATAGCCCATTTGGGCTTGGCCCCCCTCATTTGGTATTATTCCAGCTAGTTGGTTCTAGTTTGTGTGAGTATGAGTACTTTCCCACCCCCTGATCTCATCATGGTCAGCACTTCTCCTTCTCCCGGCCTAAAGATGTTCAAGGGCAGTCAACCTCCACGGTAACAGAGGATGGTTTCCGTGTTATGACTGTTCTCCCCCACTCTGTTAGCTATCTGTGGCCTTGGAGGCCTTTAGGCGCCTTGAGGGCCTTCTGTTAGTTGTCTGCATATTTCACTATGTGTTAGTTCTATTCTTCTAAGTGCATGTGTTAGTTATATTCTTCTAAGTTCTATTCCCACAAATACTACAGTCGAACCTCGTTACTACGTATCCCGGATACAACGTTTTCACCTTTTCAACGTACAGGTTTCTATTTCCCATTTTTAGCCTATGTATTATTCCAATAGCAGCCATTGTTTACAGCATACACCCTTACAGCGTAAACTTCGATACAACGTCCAAATTTCTAGAGAAAATACGAAAACTAACCATCGTTACAACGTACAGCGCTCTCCCCGCCCACCACAACTTGTGTCGCTATCTACCTGATCTTCGCCCGACAATGCACATTTGTCTATTGCGTTGCTTGGCAAACTTCCCGCGTTAAATGAGTTGCCTAGACCGATCGTTACTGGACTGCATAGTAATGGCTTGTCAAGTGTTGTGTGCATATTCTTTGTTTATTAAACCTTGTGAAATACCGGTCATGCTGGTAATTGTGAATTCAGAATAATAATGGAAGTAAAGGATTTTATGATTTAATTTGACCAATATTTCATTAATATTTTCAGGCCAAATGCCAATTTGGATGCAAATGTTTATTTAAAAAATCCATTTTGACCAGCCGTTGTGTATTTTCGTTGCCGTTTATCGCCGGCCGGCACTAAGTAATCGTGAGTAATTTAAGGAAAATTTCAAGGATCCAAATGAGCTTTGTTGAATTATTTAACAAGTAATAATGTGTTTGTTTGTTTTGCAGTCAATTTAAGGGTCTGTTCTATTACAGTTTTATCATTCACATGGATATTTCGTTAGTTCTTTCATCCATCTTGTGGTTACAACATTCTATGCATATAACGTACATGTTTTTGATATCCCGTCTTGTACGTAGTAACGAGGTATATAAGCTTGGCAACCCTTCGTTTTTTCTTTAAACTTAAAGACTTGACAGGAACAGCACAGTGCCACAGGTTCAGAGGCATGAGGCAGAAGACTGAAGCACAGAGCTGGTCATAAATGTTTTACCTCAGATACTCCCAACATTCTGCTTCCAGTGATGCTTACCAGACTCAACAGGGAGCCTGCAATCATTGGTACTTCTCAATGAATTCCACTTAGTCCAGGGAGAGCAAATAGATTCAAGACTGTTTTTTTTGTGAGCTGCTGAAGTAGTCATTATAGGGGTTAAAACATAGGTCACTTTGGTGCTGTACTGGGTCGCCAGTCCAGGGTTATCGTGATCGCTTCCATATTTCCTTTTTGCCAAGGTTGGTAAAGTCCTTTCTGTTCCGTAACTCTGTATTCTTTCTTTTGTCATGACAAGAAGCAAAAAAAGTGGCGTTTCGGGATACTGTCGCCAGAGTAAATGATATATGTTAGCTACATATAAAACGCTGTGTGTTATCAATGTTATCAATGTTATCAATTTGTCCTTCACACTTCATCAGGTTGCAGTAGGCGTTGACTTTCTGAGGTAAACTCTTCTCTAAAAAGAACAAATTCTGTACTGTACTTTCTCTCATTGGTTTCCTTCTGAGTTTCCGCAGGGTTCTGCCTGTAGCAGTTCAGCTGTTTAGGCCTGTCTGTTTTTTTAATAGTGAGGTTTAATCCACAGTGATGTTATTTTAATTACATATTATTGAAACATACCCCATTTTCTAGACTTCTGCCTTATACTTTTGCTGTGCGTTTTGTGTCCGGCTGTTTCTGCTACACCCAGGTGACAATGATAACAATCGTTTACTATAGCTGATTCTTTTCAAAAGGCAATGCAGTCTCTTGTTCTTTGACAGCAGTGTATGATTCATACCCAAACAGATAAACTATTTAATTATAGGTTTGTCCTTGTGAATGGCTCTCACTGTAAGTGATTGTAAATCAAATTTCATTCCTACACAGGGCAACTGTGACACTAATTTTGTCCTTGTAACGGATTTAGGCCCTTGAATCAAGTCAGCTGCTATTAAGCAGATTCTCTTGATTATAGATCCGGCTGTGCTGAGCTCTCCAACATTTTCCAAAAGGCATTTCCAGGTCATATTCTCCACCTGTGCCGTCCGTCGGCATCCTGGAGCTGCGTATCCAGGAAATGACTCGGTGTTGCATGTTAATCACAGCTATTGCATCTCTCATGGGTGTCTCACGTGTATTTTATCTTCACATTTGTGGCCTAGGTCCACGTTGTTTGTAACATTCAGATCCGCCCTCACAGTCATGGCCCCTCTAGTGAGCTCCCAGCAGATCCAAGCTCTGGCGGCAAGTATGACCTTAGGGAGGGGAACAATCTGCACCCAGGATCGACAGCCAACACGAGACACAGCTGCGACCCTCATTTGCATAATATTCATAGCAGAGCAACAGAAAGACTCCGTTTTACCTGGTAGCACCATTCAGGCTGAAAGGAAGCATTGTGCAGCCATAAAGTGTCTGTATCCACCAGAGCGTCAGCCGACACAACTCAGTCCGATCCATTGAATATCGTTCTTATTCATATTTTATTAATCAGGGCTCTGATCTTCGACAAACATGCATTAAAGTCTTGTTATAAAAGTTTGCATTTACCTGTAGCTGAAGTTAACCAGAAAATGTAATGAAGCCACATGCTAAGCAGTGGTGTTGATGTACAGGCTACTATCTGTCCCCCTTCTCCTGCTAATAGTTGGCAGGACTGCTTTAATTAGGTTTAAATTCTCGCTGTAAAATTTACAGCTAGTGTCTCATTATGGGCAGATGTAATACTTAATGAAGTTGGCTTGACTGACATGGTTGCAGGTCTATCCGGGTTGTGCCGACCCGGGGGTTGTGGGGTCATATCCTTTATTAGAACTGTCTGAAGAAATATATTTACAGACACATTTAAATAATAAATTGTAATGTTCCCCCCCCCACACACACACACTCATTATTCTGTTAGTCCATTTAGTCACTGTCCTCAACCCAACAAAAACACCATGTTGATTATTTGTAGCTGAAACATACAAACATCACTTTGCTGTGGTGGATGTCTTCCCCCAGGGTGATATGTCATCCATTCCCTGTAGCAGGTGGGGAACCATCACTCAGGACATCGGGGTCACCAGGTTGACATTCCCCTTCGACAAGAAACGCAGCCCCCCCCCCCACCACCACCCCCAAGCGCTTAATGCATCCTCGCAGTGCAAGAACAGAAGTTTGACAACAGAATAGGGCAGTGATCTAAAGTGATTTAGGCTGGTTTGTGCTCTGTGAAAATGAGCAGAATTAAACCTGTGATTCTTTTCAAAGTCAGAGTTTGTCTATAATCAGATTTGTTCCCATCTCGGTCCTCTGTTGATGGGCACTGCCGATGGAATCCAAAAGACCAATCAATTCGAAGAATCGCAAAAGGGTGGAAACGCCTCAACACGAGATTACCATCCATTACTGGATGCATTGCCAGGGAGATATCGATCATGTGTGTTTGAGAGACCCGTCTGCCCTGTTGAGCAGCAGACTGCCGCCCGCGGCAACCTTCACCACGCAGGAGATACGGGGCTGGCATACGATCAGCGATGTCCACCTTCGCCTGGTCCGCTTCCGGGGACCTCCACACCGCACGGGGCAACCCACCCCCCCCATCACTAAGACTGCCCAGGCGTCGGTGCATTGTGCTGAAAGCCCACTGACTTACCGTAATCCCCAAACACGATTCTTTTATTGACTCAGATCAGTTGGTTTTTACACAGATGGTGGGACGCAGGTGAACCTGCCTCTATAAGTGCATTTATAAGCAAATGCAGCTGAGCTCAATATTTGCACAGATCTGCTTCAAGCCAGTCAGTCAGAAATCCTTATAACAGTGGTCTTCAACCTTTTCATTTTTCACAGTGAGCTACTTATGCGCTTGAGAGCTTAATCTGGGGGGTTACCAAGTCACACTGGTATGTATCTGGGGGGGAGACTCCCCTTTATACATTTTTTTGATATAGGTCCCCCATTGGTAGTGTTTTTCTGACGAGGGTGGGCGTGATGGTATCATGTCTGACTATGAATGTCCTGAAAATCGACCTGTTGATGGGGATCGACCAGTGGATGATCGGTAGTTATGTGAGTGCTGCATAAAAACCTCATTAAACTTCATTATACTTCATTAATATGAATTAATAAATTAACAAAATTCAAGTAGGCAGACTAGATTAAATGTTGATGTGTGACGGACTCCGTTTCAACAGGTTTTGCCTCCAAAAACATATATTTTGTTGTCCAATCAGAGCTCATAAGGAGGTTGAGGGCAGAGCATCCACAGAGCAGGGGGAAGGTGCCCTATGCGGTTCCTGTCACATTACTCATCAGTTGGTGACCCGTGGGCTGCAGATTCCTCTCAGAGAAGGGCAGTAAGGTGTTTGGTAGATGATGCCTGACTCACCAAGCCTCCTGCAGCCACAAACAATTTATGACATGAGCAAAATGCCACAACAACTGTGGGATTTAATACATTACACTTGCTGTGGTCTGTCTTGTAGTCAACTTGACTTTCATTTCAGCACCTTCTATTTCACACAATGTCCTGTTCAAAGTCTTAAAATACATTTGTTGAAATCGTTTTAGATTTTATTAGAGACATGTTGATGGAAACATGCCTTTCATATTAGAAGTCCTAAACATAATTACTGCATTCAGGTTTGTTTTAATTTAATGTCCATCCATCCATTTTCCAAACCGCTTATCCTACTGGGATGCTTGAAAATGCATGGATCTAGACCAGGGGTGGACAATCTTATCCAGAAAGGGCCGGTGTGTTTGCAGGTTTTCACTGCAACTCCCTCATTACATTACTAATTAGAGGACTGATTGGCTGAAGAGTCCTCACACCTGGGTTTGAGCAGCTGACCTAAAGGTTACCCCAAAGACCGGCAGACACACCGATCCTTTGTGGATATCACTGCCCACCCTTGATCTAGATGGTCTCCCAAAGAAGAACAGCAATGGTCAGAGGTTGTATGTCCTTCTCATGCCGTGTCTCTCTGAACTGTGGATCATGGTGTGGGATCGGAATGGATATGATTTCTGACTGTAATTTCAGAGTGTTTGACATCCTGGGTTCATGTTCTGAACAGTGGGAGGTGGCTATGGAGAGGGTTGAGCTTGAAAATCAAAGTGAGGGTTGACCAAGGTGCATGGAGCCATTAAAAACTGCGACACGGGAGAGGGAGGTCTACCCTCAATTATGGTGCTATTAGTCTAATTAGGGGTTTTCATGGAAATACAAAAGGGTGTGTATTCAAAAAAATAAACAAAGACATCAAAAGAGCAGTGCCTTCATGTCCATAGCCTGCTGGGAGCGAGTTATGGACGCTGCCCTGTGTGGCCACTTTTATAAACAGCATGCATGAATGTGTCCAGCAGTCCTTGTGTGCACCTTGAATGCGTCAGTGGTAATGCTTTTGTGGCACTACTTGTGTTGTGCTGGTTTGGCAGGCTGGCGGTCTATCTCTCTACATGCAGTCGGGCTTTCTCACACTTCATATTACGCTTTCAGATGAAGGTCATTTTTGCCTCTCACAGCTGAACAGACTGTGTTTGAAGTTCTTCTTTATAGATGTGCATTAACAACTAACATTGTGTGGCTATACAGATTTCCAATATGTATAAATATATAAGCAATAAATATATTTCAGTGTATGCTTATGCATGCCAATAAATAAACCATTAGTACATCCATGCTTGTCCAAACAAGCACTGACTATTATATAATATATAATTTTACCCAGTGCTTTAAAAAGTATTTGTATTTAGTTTTTTTGGCGTATGCTTTTGAAAATTTCTCCTGCTAATATCAACACAGCTCGTTTACAGTTTGTCCGTTCGCGAATATGACCGCTTGATTATAACTCGAACCCATGTGTCTTCTGGCTCTGCAGTTTCCCTCTGCATTTGGTAAAGAGAGCACATCAAGCTGTGGCTAACGTACAGGAAACAGAGAGGGCATCTTTAAATACTCTCCATAAATAACAGAGCGCAGGCCCAGATTTTGCGTCAGCTGCAGGCCCTCCTGTTACTCCCTGAGGGTGGAGATCTGCAGGATTCCACAGGGACCGTGGACAGATACTCACCCGTCGCGGGAATCAGCCACATTCCTGCAATGGCTGTGACCTATTTGCCCACAACAATAATGGCCCAATTACTCTCTACACCTGTGTCAAGTATATGATCTCTTTAATGCCTTATGTATAGTCATATATGTATATAGTCATAGCAAAATTTTTTAAGCATGTTTTAATCACTATATGTGCAGTGTGGTTTTTTTTCATCATAAAGCACTTCAGTGCTGCAATGGATATACAGCTAATGCATTTTGAACGGAATAGACAAACATGTTTAGTCTATTTAAAAAAACAGTAAATGTATCATGTGAAATTGTTTGATGTCAGAAACATAAATCACTGAGCCCCCACCACTCACTAAATTTCCTCGTGGAAGCCCCACCCTGGTCTCGGGGCTGAACCCCACGTGTCTGCAGATGCCCTCGCTGCCTTCAGAAACATTATGTAACATTAAGGTGACTAGTCTTTTTGCAGGGTCTGCAGAGTCACCATAAGATATTGCGCCCGGCCGTTTTCCGTAAGGGATAAATCGAGACCCAGTCTCCCCCAGATAGAATGGGCTGTTTGCTGTTTAGGGAGCATTTGGACTGACATCATTAGCATTGATATCGCTGAGGCAAATGTAGTTATGCTTGTCTGCTGGAAACCAGTGATAAGAGGGCTTGATTGGCTGCGGACAAGGGGAGGGAAGGAGGCTAAACTCCGACACTGCTTACGCCCCTGGCTAGAACATGCCCATGCCTCTCATGAAAGTGGCAACATCATTAAAAAAACGGTGTTCTCACGGCAATGGTGAGTGAGAAGCCTGTGTGATGATTGGTGGGAGGGTGCAGGAATATGCCACACCGGGGCAGGGATGTCACGCTGCTTAATTCCACACGTTGAAGCCGTGGGGTGGGGGGTTCAGTGAGCGCCGAGGTGTAAAGTACTGCTGATATCCATGTGAAAACACCCCCTCATTAATCTCAGATATGTCTGCTTTCTCCGGTAAATATACCGGTCCTTCAGCTGAATCGCCGACACCACGTGCTTGAGAAAAAACATCAGAGAGATCCGTTTTACGTGACTGTTTAAGTTCACTTTAAAGGCAAAGACTACCACAAGGAATAGTAGTCTGCTACTTATGCATATCTGTGCACTGCTCCGATGAAGAATGAGATTTTCCTAGGAACATTCCAATTTTTATTCAGGTTAGAAGACCGGATTTCTGTCTTTTGAGAAGACAAAGAGGAAAAACAATTAAAAGAGGAAATTAAAATAATTGAACTGATTGGGTTAAACTGCATGGAGAGAGTTGCTTTTCTGCTCCTGCGGGGGAGCCTGACTTGTAACATTTATCTTGTATGGCCTTCAAGGTGGTCACATGACATTCTCCTCATATCCCACAACAGATACATCCAACAGATACACATGAAACAGATAATGCAGCTTCATGGTAGTGGCGCTCGACAGGGTCACGGTTTGAAAGTCCTGACATTCACAGACTGACAGCTCCTACTTTCATAGGGCCGCTTCTCCATCTATATTGTTTACCTGAAACGCTGCTGGGCGGACGCCAAGCATGAATGCCACGGTAACATGGCTTGCGTGTACCATGGGACCTGGTCGGTGACGTGTAAATGAGCAAGCGGTTCTTCGGAAATCGATATCTCACGATTGACAGCCAAGGTAACGCACGCCTGCTTTTACAGGACTCTGACGTCCACCGAAATGGTAAAATCTGCTCTTTCGGCCGAAGCGTGCCGTGCCTGTCCAGTCGTAAGCATGATTCGTTCCAGTTAACACGTGACTGTTTCTGTTATGATTGCATGAAGTGACTCAACCTGCGAGCAGAACTCAGGACACAGGTCCATACAGACAAAGGCCCTGTTTGAAACCCCTCATCACAGAATGGGAACAGCAGCTTTCAGGCTTTCTCTGTAGAAAGCAAGGCTTACATAAAGCATTACTGCTTTTATTTTTACATTCAGAGATGTAAAGAGCAATCTAGTGGATGTGGCGGTTTTCAGAACAGTATATTGGCCTATTTCCTGACTTTGGTCCTGTGACTTCCTGTGAGTGTCCCTCATCATGCATTCACCGTATGGTTCTGCATTTACGAAAGGCAGGGACAAGGGTTAGAAACAGGCTGAAAGGGAGGGCTCGGGCGGCAGGGCTCGGACTTTTCCACAGACCCCACTTTGGCTAATGTTGCATAAATATTTAAAGTTCCGGAGGAAATTGACATGATCGATGGCGGTGTGCTTTACAGTCACACAAGAGGCTGACTCGAGGCGGCCGTCTCAGACTGACAAATTATTCATTAGACGTATAATTGTATCAGTGCTATGAAATGGAAGTCACAGGAAAGAGAATAAGCTAATTAATGTTGCAGAGCCAGCTAGTTGTGGCTGGGGAGATAAAAACGGGGAATGTCCGTTACATTATTATTAGACAACGCATCAAAGACGGCCCACACTGTGAACGGCTGCACCTAAACGCTGAGTTACAGAGTTACCTAAGCATTTTGGCAGCCCACAGGTACAGCTGCAGTGTCCCACCGGGGAACTGAACCAGCAAGCCTTTGGCTAAAAGTACAGTGTGCTTAGAATGCCCCAGTTTTACCCTTCTGGCCTAGTTAATGTAAGTAAACATGAAAATGTCTTACGCTCCTTCATAAAACTTGAATAGCGAACATATGACATCACATGAGAGTATGAATGACATCACCTGCATGCTTTGTGTGGAGCACTTGCTGCAGTATGGATTTCATTTATCTGTTGCTTTTATTGAAAGAGACTTGGAGTAGAGGGAAGGGATATGTGTGGGCCTTCAAATTCAAACCCATGATCTTTGTATTGTTGCCACAATGCTCTACTTGTTAAGTTACAGGAGCAGTCTGCGTCGAAGCTCAGTGTCCCCTAGGATGGACCACATATTAAACATTCTCATCCATCCATCCAGCCAGCCAGCCAGCCAGCATCTATCCACCTTTCTGAACCATTTATGTACTGCAGGAAATGACTACGGAATTTTGCACCAAACAGGAAAGACTGCATCATGTGACTCTGTGGCACGGAAAGCCTGTTTGCGATTTTAATGCGTCTAGATTGATTGGTCAATGTCCCTGTTAATCATTCGCTACTCTGTATATTTCTGTGCTGATAACTGGGAGAGGGCGTGCGGATAGAAGTTGATAGCATCCCGCTTCTCACCCACTCTGTCTTGTCTCTTGCAGACTGCCTACAAACCCTGGCTGTGTTCCCAGTACTTCCAGACGACGCAGATGCATTGCAGCAACAAGCTCCCATGCAAGCAATACTGTTTGGAGGTGCAGAAGAGGTGCCCGTTCATATTGCCAGACAATGACGATCTCATTCATGGAGGGAGCCCCAGTTTTATATGTACAGGTAAAACCCCCCCCCCCTTATATGTACAGTTGAAGACCCGCCTCCATTTCTGTTTATGTACATTATACAGTTAAAGCCCCGCCTCCATTTCTGTTTATGTACAGTTATACAGTTAAAACCCCGCCTCATTTATGTTTATATACAGGTAAAGTACTGCCCTCTCCATATGTGCACAGATAATGCACCCCCCCCCCCCTTTGCATATGTACAGTTAACTACGTATAGAAACTTTGTTACTGTCCTAAAGTGTTTTTTTCTGGATTTGTACTTTTCTTGAGTATTTTAAGTTGTTGCGACTTTAACTTTGCTACATTTAGGAGCCCAATAATGACTTCGTACACGACCATCATTACTCACCTATAATCACAAAATATACTGTTTCACCCAGCATGTAGGCCCGCACAATCCTAGGTAAAACATGAATCAATTGTTTGACTCAAAATCGAGATTGTGGGATCACTCCTTTCCTATCAATCGAGAGCTATAACAATAAATTTCTTTCTTTTTGTTTTGCATCGCATATTGTCTTTGTATTGTTTATGAACAATCGATATGTAAAGATGCACGATATGGCAGTGAACGTACCGAAATTGCCGGCCAATAATTAAGCTTTATCAGCTTTCAAAGTTAGCAGCTCTAGAGCTACTACTGAAGTAATGGTTGTGATTGCATTGGACCATCAGGCATTTTCCGTAGTGGAGGTTGAGGGATTTTGTTGGCTTATTATAAAGAGACCTAAAAGTACCATTCCCTGAAATGGTTATAAGTTCTTAAATTTGGCCCATAGCTCAATCTCTCATTTTCTACAGAATAAATATGTCATTCTGTTAATCTGTGCCAGCAAGCTTGGGATGTTTCACCGCTTTTTCTGAATAAAATGAGAATATGTGACTCAGTTGTTCTTATCGTGATGTACTGTAGCTTTCAATGCTATATTCAAACATGTCTTGAGTGAATTTAAAAGGATAGGTTGCAGATGTGAATGTATAGTAGGCCTACTCTTTACTTGAGTACTTTCAAAATGGGCTAGTTTTTACTTTTTTAATTGAGTAGAATCTTACTGGATGACTTGGTGGTATCTATATTTCAACTTTACTGTGAAATTTGAGTACTTTTTCCTCCACTGCAATTACATATGTACCGGTAAAGCCCCACCCATTTTATATGTACAGGTAAAGCCTTACCCCAATTATATATGTACAGGTAAAGCCACGCCTCCAGCTCCATAAGCACAGGTAAAGCCCCCCTCCAGCTCTATAAGTACAGGTAAAGCCCCTCTTCAGCTCTATATGTACGGATAAAGCCCCCCACCAGCTCTGTAAGTACTGGTAAAGCCCCCCTCTAGCTCTGTAAGTACAGGTAAAGCCCCTCCTCCAGCTCTATAAGTACAGGTAAAACCCCCCTCCAGCTCTATAAGTATAAGTAAAGCCCCCCCTCCAGCTCTATAGGTACAGGTAAAGCCCCTCCTCCAGCTCTATATGTACAGGTAAAGCCCCCCTCAAGCTCTGTAAGTACAGGTAAAGCCCCCCTCTAGCTCTATAGGTACAGGTAAAGCCCCTCCTCCAGCTGTGTAAGTACCGGTAAAGCCCCCCTCCAGCTCTATAGGTACAGGTAAAACCCCTCCTCCAGCTCTATATGTACAGGTAAAGCCCCCCTCAAGCTCTATAAGTATAGGTAAAGCCCCCCCTCCAGCTCTATAGGTACAGGTAAAGCCCCTCCTCCAGCTCCATAAGTACAGGTAAACCCCCCCTCCCGCTCTATAAGTATAAGTAAAGCCCCCCCTCCAGCTCTATAAGTATAAGTAAAGCCCCCCCTCCAGCTCTATAGGTACAGGTAAAGCTCCCCCTC
>JABFEA020000001.1:45804281-45814849 GCA_019775915.2 Cyphomyrus plagiostoma
CAGCGGTTCAATTTCACAGCCTGCTTAAAATGCTCTTCAGAATGGAATGTGGTGACCTATGCTGTCTTCTGTGGTGAAATCACTTCAGACTAGTAAAAATCCCTGCAGAGTAAGACAAACTTTTGTAGTAAACTACATTGTAATTCCTGGGTAGGCTTCTCAAAGGAGCAGAAGTCTGAAGATTGATGCGTTCAAAAGCGTGCTGTAATTAGGAATGACATTCCTCAGTGACTCAGTCCATTTGTGACATTGTGCTGGGGGCATTGTTATGCTTCCAACAAAAATCACAGCAGCTAATTCTTAGTTCAGAAATACATCACAACAATGTGCCTTGGGTTTCTTTGAGATGATAAAATACTTAAATACGAAGCTGATAATGTAGAAGTCCTGCAATGACTCTTTCAAAGGTTCACATGAGGGTTGAGTTGACAGTGTGATTTAGAGGAAGAATCAGCTGAATCCAAACAAAAACGTGAATAAATGCAGTTAAAGCTCATAATCAGAGACATTGATTGCTGGCTTTGTCAGTTTTCATCCCCATATTGTATCAGGTGACCCTTCTGGTCTGTAGGCTTCAGGAAAACCTCTGGACACCTCTGCTACAGCTCACACCAAATATAGCAGGACTCTTCAAATCTGGCCATTGATTCAAATCCAGGCCGTGTTTTCAGTTCTCCCAGGTAGTTTAATAATTACTGATTCTGATTGGCCAGAAGCTTCACACCTGACTGACAAGTAAAGGAAGGCTGGAAAACCAGCTCGGAACTCGAGGACCGTGATTTGAACAGCCCTGAAATATAGGGTCCGACCTCTATTTTTACAGCGTGCCTGACTTGTGGCACACGTGTAATATTAATCCTGCTTTTTGTTCTGTTATATTTCCAGAATGACTCACCAGCATCACCGTACTTTCAGGTCAGGCCATTTCAGCGGTTTTTTGTTCCTTGATTCTTGCTGTTGAGTGAACAGTAGGCAGGTGGGAAAGAGCAGGGTAAACAATTTGCCATTAGTCTCAGATTTCCCCGGCTGATCCTACTAGCTGTAATCAAGTGCACATCTACATGGACAAAACAAACAGAGGCCTGGATCAGTCTGCCCGCCGGCCAGTTTGTACATAATATTCTCCAGGGCTTGCTTCAGAGCCTGCGTCATAAATTTCACCCGTCCCTCTGAAAGGCAGGGTACCTATGTTACTATGTTTCAAAACAGAGTTACTTCTCAGATCAGAGTCAGTTCTCACGGTCAAGCTCCTCCAGGAAGCACTCAACCATGATGTCACTGGATAATGGAACAGACCTGGAGAGAACATCACATCATGTTGTTTTGTGTCAAATCCCACCACTTTTCTCTGCTTATGGGATTTGCAGGTTCTCCCTGTGTTGCACTGTGCTTCAGAATATGGAACCCAGAATATGGTTCAATGATTTCTTCGCAGCTGCCAGAACATGAGAATGGGCTGTAGAGCAGAGCCAGTGACCCAAGGTGATTATCCAGGGTGAAAACATCACATCTCTCAATGGAAGAATTATATTTTGAGTTCTTTTTTTCACTTAAGAACCTTTTTTTGCTTTGCAGATGCTCTTTTGCAGTGTTCCTCTGGAAACGCGTTCTTCTGCCCAACCTTCAATACCGTAAATTCCCTGTACTCAGCTTTGATGTCACGGATGCAATTTCTGCAGAGTACCTTGTTCAAGGATACAACAGCTGTGGCTCCTCTGAGATCTCAGTGTGGGAGATCTGAGATCTGATTTCAAAAAGCAATACACTGAAGAGGCCCTCATATTTTACCAGGCCATGACAGGTTTCACCTGGTTTACATGCCATCTGCAGCTCTGTAGCCAATCAAAGCCTATTTCTGTGAATTATACAGTGCTGACTTTCTCACAGGATTCATATTGGCTGCCCTTGGCTGGCTTCACAATTTCAGGTTAAAAACCTACAGCATGCATCTTTCTGACTGCCAAACACCAAACACTTACCTTGCATCCCTGCTACAGATTCTATGTTCTACATTTTTCTATGTGGGTCACTGTAATCAAATGCTGCAGCAGTTAGTGCCAGGTCAAAGAGCTGAATCCATGTCCTGCCATAACAAATAGAGTGAAGTGATCTGGAGAAGGTGAAAAATATACCACTATAGCACAGGGATCCTCTACTCCAGAATGTCCTTAGTATGGTATGTTGTCTTCTAAACCAATGTTTCCCAACAAAATCCTTGGGGAAACCCTGGACAGTCCCCGTTTTTGCTCCCTCCAAGCTCCCAGCCAATCAGAAACACCAAATACCTGGTACAGGTCCACTGAGATCTGAGAGGAAGCAAAAACGTCTACTGTCTGGGGTTCCCTGAGTATTGGGTTTGGATACACCGTTCTAAACTACATATACCCATGAAGACCAAACGCTCTACCAGTTTTCTGTGCATTTACACACTGAAAGACACACAAATGGAGGGAAGTATTTCTGAGACTATGGTAGTAATAAACGATGGGGCACTTCTAAGCGGCTGTACCTCACTGCTCATCTCAGTGCAGTCCAAGTTCTCCTCCAAGGAGTCTCCTTCACATATCTAAGACACCTTCCATGAGTGGGACAGAAAGATCTTTACTGATTTCTCTTAATGTTCATGTGTGTAGCTGAGTATACTATACTATTAATCTGGATTGGACTAGTGGTGGATCTGTCCAAATAGAGTATAAATACTTCTGAAAGAAAACCAGTCTGGAAATGACAGCAGGATACATGATGCCACATCACTG
This sequence comes from Cyphomyrus plagiostoma, assembly GCA_019775915.2. Classification (NCBI taxonomy): domain Eukaryota; kingdom Metazoa; phylum Chordata; class Actinopteri; order Osteoglossiformes; family Mormyridae; genus Cyphomyrus; species Cyphomyrus plagiostoma. The sequence goes on from JABFEA020000001.1 coordinate 45,807,038, forward strand.
GGAGGGTTTCACCAGTTCTCTTAATGACATCTCATCTTGTGCTGAATGACCCTTCAGTCTGTCACGCTCTGGAAACCTGAGACTGTAAGAGGAATATAAATTTGGCTCTGCTCTCTCAAAGGATAGCATTACATGCGGAGCTACATTACGGCAGCTTTGTGTTCCAGAAATGCCAGGAATCCCAGAGGCAAAGTGACAAGTCAGACTTCCACGGAAACCAAGGGAAAATAAAAAAACAGGAGGCGGACACACAGCAAAGGCTACAGACTACAGACTAAATCAGACCACAAAATGCAAATCACACACTACCCACCACACGTTGCAAACCACATACCCCAAATCACAGACTACAAACTGCAAAACACACACCGCACATCACAAACTGATGACTGCAAATCACACCCCTGGGGAGTGGTTACTGAAGGTTTGGGTGGCCTGGACAGTGACAGGATGGTCAAAGTGTTCCTGTGGATGCTGATGATGGCTTTTATAATGATCATGCTTCCTGTCCATATTTGCTTTTTGCATCTGGAGCTCACTGCTCTGTGTACACGTCTTATGGCTAGAAGAAAATACTTAACATCTGAGCCAAATATCAGCACCTTGCCCGAGAGGTGTCTCAGAGGCCAGGGAGAGGGGGAAGGAATCATGGTCCCCTTAGGTTTAAACAGCCTCCAATTTCCCAAAATGTCAGGTTGGGCTGCCTGTCATCTCTATCCAAGGCGCCTCCATCTGACTGTCATTGGCTGACATAAAGCTGACTGGCTGAGCAGGCTCCATGGCTATAGTGATAGGCCCTCCTGCTTGAGGAACACAGAGCTAATCAGAGCATTCATTCACACGGTCCCCGTAGCTCTGAGCGCGAGGCAACCTATCACAGCAAGAGTCCAGCCTCAGTACTATCCAACCATTATCCAACAAGCATTTTCACACATTGTCCTGACCATGCATCTCTATCATCTCCCCAGGCTTGCTCCATGGAACCTCAAGCTCCTCCACATCTTCCAGACTGTAAAAAAGGCAGAATGAAAAACAACAACAAAACATTACAGTGCTAAGCAAGTCTGCTATGTGTTTATGTTCTAAATGTCTTCTCTGGAGATTCTGCTGCAAGGAAAATAGCTCTGAATTCTTTCTTATTACAGTGTCGCTGCTGCTGTAACATCAAATAAGATATTTATCCATCACCAAACTGTTGCATAGATTTGAGAATTTTTGAATTTACTTGGGCAGCACTGGGCATTTTGGGTATTCATGGCTGGAGGTTGAAAGTCACTTTCTGAGGAAGGATACAGTCCATTTCACAGGCCCATGGACTGATGAGAAGAAAACTCAGAATAGAAGTCTTACTTTGAGCGGACAACTCGGTCACAACTAATCCAGCCTTGAGATGTTCCAATGGACTGAAGCAGCTTTACTGGTGTCTTAACCAGTGGGACTACACTTGATATAAACATGGTGACCTCTGATGCATCACTCCTGAAAAAAAGCATGACTAGCTATTGACTGTATCCTTCCTCTTATTTAATAGCATAATAAATGAGTCAGAGTTGCTCCTCTCCTGACTGCACATAAAGAAAATTCAAAGGCCTTCTTTTGGTGTTTTCACTTTTATCAATGCCGGCTTTAGTTTACTGGGATCTTCTAATTAAGGTGGAAACACTGCAGGCCCTGTAACAAGCTGTGGGCAATTATTTACAAGCACTGGCCAATAGCGGTCTTCCTTCCTACATATTATGTGAGTCAAAAATTCAGTTTGTACCAAATCAACACACCAGTTTGAATTATTTAGTGAAAGAATTCCATGCTTCTTATTTCTTTATGAAAATGTTTTTCTTTGTTATGACCCATTTGCCCAGAGAGAGCATGTCTTGCATACGCATGTAAGCATACAACTGACAAATGCATCACAATAAATAGAGATAGAGATAAATCATTGTAAAAAAAAAATTGAAAAAAAAAAACTGCCAACTAGGCAAATCAAGAGTGCAAAAAATCAAAGACCTTCCTCATCCTATAGTGGTCGTGATCAATGTTGAATTCCAACCCCCCATGGTTATTTACATTAGCATTAACCACCAATTATTATTAACTGACAATGGTTCGATTAAAACAAATTTTATTTATACAGCTTTAAAACAGTACTACAGTGTCGATTGAAGTCCCAAAGGGCCCAATCTTTTGTGCTTTTGAACATGTAGCTTGTGACGGTACGGGGTGTGCACAGGGCGGACAGAGAAACGAGCAAGCGAACGATCCAGAAGACAGGGGTTTTAATCCACACCACATACATAGACACTTCTATGCCGCGTCTGCCGGAACAGACGCTGGCGCAGACTTAAAAACAAACAGGACTAATCACAGGACTGGCGTGCAGCAGCGCCACACGGGTGGAAACAATCGGGAATCACAAGAGGTAACGAGGGGGGCGTGGCACACGAAGGCCTGGAACAAGACGGACGACGCGGTACGTCACATAGCTTAACCTTCAAAAAATATACCTAAAATGATGAAGCACCTCAATGAATGATGTAAAATGTGGGTGACTCATATCATAAAACCGTCTACCTTCAAAATATGTATTTATAGACTATGAATGACTAAGACAGGCAAGCTTATTAGTCTGAATATGTAAACGAGCTAGACCTGAGGTAATTAAGCAAGACTGAGCCAGTGAGTGGCATGTCACATGCTGTCTTAAACTCGTCACTGAGAAAGTGTGGAGCGCGAGTCACTGCTGTTGCCGTGGCAGTGATCTTCCTGTTCCAGTCTTTTCAAATTTTCCAACACCCAGCCCCATTTTTCCAATTTTCCTGTTCAGACCCTTTGGAGGCTGCAGGAATGGGCCTGGGTGCCTTCTCATCTCCGTGCCGAATTTAAACTCATCTAAATGCCTCGTCCATGACTCACATCGTTCCCCTGGGTCCCTCGGTGTCTTCTGTCTGGAAACACCCGCACACCTTGCTGTGTTGTGTCCACCTCAGTGTTATTCACCGCTCAAGGTGAAAAGGCTTCCCGTCTGTGAATCCCAGCATGCCAAAAATCAATCCCATCAATCGGGGGCGCCATAGGGGGGGCACCACCTTCCTGTCTATGATTATTATCATCTGAGTGTGTCTGATGCACTGTATCATTTATCTAGTAATCATTACTCTCTGACACAGGGGTGTAGCTAGATATTCTGGGCCCTCTGACTGCATAGAGGCCTTCAATGGTAGTTTTTGGGTACAGTGCCAGGGTCTCTGAATCTGCCAGGGCATCCACGCCCTGCCGACGCCCATGTTCTGACATACTCAGTATTGACTTTCATTGTTCTCTTGAAACCTTGCTCTGGGCTTGAGTAGGGAACGCCCAACACAGACCTGTAGCAGCTATTACGAGGTTTTTTTGTCGCTTTCCAGAGGAATGCAATAATAATAGCTGCAAAAATAATTAATAATAAGAATCAAAGTAAAACCACATACAGTGGTACCTCAGTTCTCAAACTCACTAAAACTCGAATTTCTTGAAAGTTGATCAAACCAGTTTGACCTAGAACTCGATCTGAATGTCAGAAGTTGAACCGTGAACGCTGACCTAATATAAATTGTAAGCGCCAGGAAATGAGTCATACGACAATGCAATTCTTACTTGAATGCCTTCTTCACAAACTGGACGACTAACCAAATAAAGCAGTGCAACATTACAGTAACTAACAATAAGTAAACCACCAACTTACGTGTACTATTAGAGCATTTATGTAATTTGTTTAAATTTAATTTTACCAGGTAAATTAACTGAAAACCAGTTTTCACTGCTTTACGCGATATTCGAGAAAAATAGCAGATCACGCATCGGAACTGCATGGGATACAAACGTCATGCATGTAACTAAACTCTTCAGCCAATAAGGGCAAAGGTGTGTCATCAGGGAGGTGGTTCCAGCTTGTGCAGCCGGATGAAAGGTTGCAATGCATCTAACCGTAATGCATTGCGTCAGGATCAGAATGCGTTGCTTTAAGCCAGTCAAACGGACCCAATGACTGGACTGGGGAAACAAACTGAAACGCGGATTTAATACAGAGGACTAATGACAATAACCAGAAACAGCTGATCACATGGGGATCCCACACAAAGTTAACGAGGGGGCGTGGCACACGGAAGGAGCAGACGATCCGAGCAGGACAGGGGTGATGTTGGGATAACCTGTTTATCATTTTGGAAGCCATTAAGAAAAAAATGCTCTTCTTGTTTTATCCTCTTCATTTTGTGTTTAAATGCTTAAAAAGCATATTTAGGTGTCATTTTGGGGGGCCGGGAACCAATTAATTGGTTTTCCATGATTTCTTATGGGAAAAATTCGATCAGAACTTGAACCTTTTTAGGATTCTATATAGAGTCCAGAACGGATTAAGTTCAAGAACTGAGGTACCACTGTATTATGAAGTACATTAACCATTCGGTGTGGTGTTTCAGAACCTCCGTATGAATGTCTGAACTTATAGTAGGTCAAATTAACAGACCCCTGCCTGATCTGCACATTCAGAAGATATGCAGTGTGGGCCCTAGAGAGATTTAAAGCGAGCAGTAACATTTTTTAGTTTATGCAGTCTACTTTTGCTGCTCAGCCGGTTAGTACATTATTCCTGGGATTGGAAGGTTGTGGGTTTGAATCTTTGGGTCAGTGGAGAATTGCTGGATATCACTGGTGGGCCCTTGACCACAGCCACTAACCCCCAATTCTCCCATTGGATTGGCTAACCCTCCTTACTCAACTGTACATCACTGTGGAGGAAAGTGACTGCTAGATATATAAACGGCAATGTTCCAGTTTTTCCGTGTACGTATCAGAAGTTATTTATTAATGGTTTATTTGACATGGACAGTGCACATTAATAATCATAAAATGTAAATATGCCAGAATTAGCCAAAATGGCTATTTTACATCTGTTGTCCATGGACAAAGTTATGTTTATGTTATTTTATACAACACAAAGAAGTCTCGTGGGGCTGTGACATGACAGAACTTTGAAGTAATATAATATGACAGAAAACTGAATATTTATAAACGGAATGAATGAAGGCACCACTGGTTTTCCTCTAAACCACAGAAATATGGGCGAGGTCAGAACTGGGCCATAATGGACTACACCAGGTTAACAGTCTGGACGTGACTTGTGGATTCCCAGCTAGAAGTATTCACTATACGTGTCTCAAAAAAATGAGAACAGATTGTTTCCCTTTGTTCAAAATGTAATTTTTATTGGGAAAAAGGATCAAAATGTTCTGCTATTGTTTGCATTAAATCCAACATTGTGTATTCTGTCTAAACCATCCCTTGGCTCTATTTCAGCCCGGTGTGATTTCCATTTATTAATATTAAATATGTCCTTCAAACTTGATGTTGGTGTTTTTCTCCTCAAAAAAGGGAAACTGCATTAAAAAACATTTGGAAATTTGCTGGTGTCAGTAGTAAACACCCATTTTAGAAACCTTTGCAGACAACCATACATCGTCACGCTGCAGCTTGAGAATGTCGCTACAAGGTCAACGCATACAGCTCTCAGTTGCGGCTTCATTCTGTGAGGATTTCATGCTGAACTTTTGTACGTTACAATAAATTTAAGTGCTACCAAAGACTTTTTTAAACCTGGACCTATGGATAAATCTTTGTTAAACGTGGGTTTTAAGATGTGCTATAATTTGCCAAATTAAAAAAAAAGTGTATTCTGGGGTGTTCTAGAACTGGAAGTCGGGATCATTAATAGTCATGCTCTATAAATAGGCATGGTGTACAGCAGGCAGCACTGATTGGTCTTTGTGGGTGTCCATCACCAGGCACGGTGTGCATCGGCAGACGATGCTCACAGCTGGAGGAATGCAGTGAGCAATGAGGTCAAGGTTACTACTGTACCAAACATGTATAACCTCTTATAGGCCATATATACTTCCAACAGTCAGGTACAGTCTGCTGGGGTGAGTAAATGGTGTCCTGTAGTTGTGTTCTGGGCATACAGCAACTCTAGATATAATGGACTTTGGATGTAATGGACTGTTTTGCCAGGTCCCTTAAAGTCAGTTATAATGGGATTGTACTATATAACATTTGTTCAGAGTTGAAATAAATATGAATATTTTAAGTGTGAACTTTGTGAAAAAAAACACATGTAATCATAACATGAATAATTAGTTATTTAGACTGTACATTTTGATTATGCAAAATTTATGAGATAAAAACTATGGCCAGAGTATTTAGCTGGGAGCAGAGCACAGTGGGACAACAAATACACATTTGTCTCAATGCGTTCTCTGTCCTCGTGATCTTGTGAGATTGTTCATGGAAAACAAGGTCACAAGACTGGTCTTGCTAAGACCACAAGTACGGTCTTTGTATTCTTGGTATTGAGATTCAGCCCATATCTGTTTTGTAGTAGAGAATGTGGTAGCAGAGAGGTGATCTACATCAGTACTGAGAGGAGGGATGCAGCTTCAGGGCTGTGACAGACAGATAAGTGAGAGACACTGGCCTTTTGGCTTTAATGTTCCACTGATCTAAGGAGGATCTTTGAAGTGGACTGGTCTGATATCCCTGTGTGAAGTGAATCACACTTTAACCAGTTTGGCTTACTGTGTTTTATACACACTGACCGTCCCTGCATAACATCCAAACCATGCTACAATTTCCATCTTCGTTGGCAAATATATGCAAACATATTCAGGAAGTAAATTCTGCAGCAGGTGAACCTTACATATAAACTCCTGCACATACTGAAGTGACCAAGTTACCTGTAAATTAAAATGCGTAGTGAAGCAGATGTAGGTGACACCTGTCTGGTATTAATTCCATCCTGAGGAAGCTATTAGCCCTGAATGATCCCCCTCACAGGCTTGTTCCACTAACAAGAAAGTCAGGAACATGCACATGGACGCATAATGAAGCGAACACACACGGACGCCCAGCCAGCCAGCAACCCAAAAGCATTTTTTTAAATGCCAGACTAAGTGTTTCTACTTACCGCGGTGGCATTGTTAATATAATCAGCTAAAATACACTTTCTTCATTAAAATCTCATTTGCATTCAAGCAAAATGTTGCAGCTGGCCCAATCTGATCTCTCTGAGAGATTGGCTATTTAACGTCCACACTGATCTGACACACTGTTGACACATTGAGTTTCGTTTCATTTAGAACAATAATTTCCAAGAATAATATATATATAATATATATAATTATATTAATTTAATATATATAATTTAAAATTTCTACAAAAGTTAAATTTTAATTAATAACTATTAATACTTTCATACTTTTTCTCTAAAGACTATTATGTTATTTTGCTATAAAAGTAGAAGATGTCTCTTGATTTAAAAGATAAATTTAATGTACAGTTTACTTAGCCCTAGAGGACTTCCTTATGAAGATGGAACAGATTTATACCTCAATAAGTAACATGGCCTCCATGCAGGTTATAATTCAGCAGACACCTCCCACACAAGGGCGTCCCCATGGTTGCCGTTTGTGTCTAAGGATTCCCCGTTTCTGCTATTGGCTGCCTGCTGAAGACTGGCGAAAAGCAAGCAGAAAAATCCACCTCCACTTTTAATTCAGTCTCAAGCTCTTAACTCTAACCTTAAACTTGCAGGAGGCAGCAAAAGGAAATGGCTCTATCAATTGAACAGGTGACAGGTTGGAATCCAGGAGGTGATTTCTGTTGTGTGTCATGTGCAGGGGCGCCGCTAAGGGGGGGAAAGTTGGGGCAATTCTAAGGGCCCACGCCCTTTAGGGCCCCCCAGAGATCTGCTTTATTAATAATAACATTACCTAGGGGGGCCCA
>JABFEA020000001.1:45814949-45825996 GCA_019775915.2 Cyphomyrus plagiostoma
TGCATCTAACTGTAATGCATTGCGTCAGGATCAGAATGCGTTGCTTTAAGCCAGCACTGTAAGCAAGTCGAACGCACTCAATGACCAGACTGGGGAAACAAACTGAAACGCGGACTTAATACAGAGGACTAATGACATCAACCAGAAACAGCTGATCACATGAGGACCCCACACAAGGTTAACGAGGGGGCGTGGCACATGGAGGGAGCGGACAATCGGGGCAAGACAGGGGTAATGTTGGGATAAGATCTGTATTGTTTTGGAAGCCATTAAGAAAATAATGCTCTTCTTATTTTATCCTGTTCATTTTGCATTTAAATGCTAAAAAAAAAAAAACCTATTTAGGTGTAATTTTGGTAAGCCAGGAACCAATTAATTGGTTTTCCATTATTTCTTATGGGAAAAGATCAGAACTCAAACTTTTTAAGATTCAATTCAGAGTCCGGAATGGATTAACCACTGTACCACTATCCTAAACTGTCATGTGATCATACTTGCAGTCTCAGGAACATCACTTTGGGTGTTTTTGTCCATCACATTATGTTTTGTTTCTCTTTCATTACTGAAAAGATTATGGGCACCAGTGGTGACATTTTGATAGCTTCTTGAAAAATATTTTAGACGTCATATCCATGGTGCCGTGACCTTTACTCTCTACCAGACAGACATATGCGTAATTAATCCTTCGACAAGGGATTGCTCTACATTATGGGGTGTAGTTCCAGCTTCCAAACAAGCAAAGGCCCAATCGCGCCATCTGGCTGGGCTCCAGCATGAGATTCATGGCTTGTTTTCCAGCCAGAGCCGCACTGGGACCCAGCATGGCCATTATCATTCAGCTCCAAGCGTAGAGGAAACACAGCAAACTCACAGGTCCTCCTGGGGCCACATTCAGCCTGCAGGGTTTGCTTCGATTACTCAACACAGGTGGTGCCAGTGGCAGAGAAGGTGCTGCATTAAGCCCCCCCCATACCCCCGCCTCCATAAAATAAAATAGTGCTGCTAATGCAGGACGAGGACCTCAGCATCCTGGACCGGCTTCCAGCTCTCCCCCTCGCCGGTGTCTGTCATAATGTGTGTCATTAAGTGTTTCTCGCAGGTACCATGAAGCTTTCACAAATAGACATTTCAACACTAATGTTCTCGTTGTCACTTTGACTGACACAGATAAGAGGAGAGTTATTCCCTGCCAAGGACAAATTAGATGGGAACAGTACACCAAGACCGCAGGTAAGGGTTCGAATTTTAAGTACTTTTACACGAAAGAGTGCGACAAAAACACCAAAGACAAAGAAATATGAATCGTTTGGGGAAATATTGACTATGACTGAATTGGCATATAAGGAGTATATGAGACATGTTCAGAAGTGACTACTGATGTGCTGGAAATGTGTCTTGTGTGTTTCAGAACACGCCGGAAAGGGCAGGACAATGGAGAGTGACATACATGCAGGCAGACCGAGCACCAATCTCCCTCCATTGTCTGTACATCCATTGTATATTATTCAGTGGAGCAAATGTACATTGTCAACACGCGGAATCGTTATGGATGTCAGTTTCATTAGCCCATCAACAGCGTTAATTACCCACATCTGCAGAATGTGGTGTTTTACTCTTTGTTTTGCAGAAGCTTCACAGTGTAGGAACAAAGATAAAATGCTCCTTCCAGGTGTCAATGATTCTCTTTCCCTTCAGTTCAGCCATAAAAATGGTTGTGAGAAAAAACTGTCAAGAAAGAAGGAAGAAAGGGAGCCTGGAAGACGTATTGCTCTTCGCTTCACCCTCACATCCACCCACACATCAGAACGTTGCAGGTGGTCTGAGATGGCTTCCTGTGACAGCTGATCACCTTCAGCTTGGGGAAGAGAAGCTTCTTGTTTTTCTGGTTTTACCAAACTCACATCAAAGATATTTACTGTGCCAGTCAAAGGTCTGGACACACCTACTGAAAATGACTTGTCTCTGAACAAGACAGCGACCCCAAGGAGACCTCGAGGTTATCTAATTATCTTGTGAACAAAGATAGAGATGGAGTGCTGTGTTAGATGACCTGGCCCCCACAACCCCCTGACCTAAACCCTGTAGAGCTGTTTTTGGGATGAGTTGGATTGAAGAGTAAGAACAAGGTAGTCAATATATGCTCAGAACTTGTGTAAAATCCTTCAGGACAAGCAAAAGGGGGCCATGTTGTAATCAGAGGCACAGTGGCCTAACCGGCTGACCTGCACTGCCCTCCAAATCTCCAAGAAACCCTAAGACATCTGGAGAAAACAGGAAACACAAGCTTGAGGTCCCACACCTGTAACTGTATCTTCATTGCCTCTTTAACATGAGAAACGCAGCCCAAAGCCACAGAGACCACGGCTGTCAAGCAACAAGAAATTATCTTGAGGGTCCAGTGGTCGTTCCCTTGAAAGAAGCACCTTCCTCGACCCACATCGACTTTGATGGCCAGCCGTACCCATGCAAGAAGTCATGAGGCACTTAATAATGCTGAAGTGCGTAGGACCTGGCAAGATGGTGGTTGTACAGGAAACCGAATTGTACCTCATTAACAAGCCACATTGCCTCAGCACCTTCCCAGAAGACCTAGGCGAGCAGCTTGATTAGTTCTGATACGATATTCTGATCAAGCATAAATGAGAATGACATGGCAGTGAGTAAAATGTGCTCTTGGTGTCACTCGGACGGGGAAATAAACAGGATTTTGATTAGTGTGGTGATCTGACCCTGACAATCATTGAGCATTTCCCGGAACAAGAGCAACGTGAACCGCCCATCTGTGAATGCGATGGCCAGCTGACGACAAGGATCTTCGCACAGCCCTCCCGGTTCACAGCAGTCCGGTTGCAGGTTTGAAGCAGGGCTACGCCAGCCAGCTTCAACAAGAACGTCCCCTTCACTGGTTCTGTCTACTCGCCACAACGATCCAGTAGTTCCTCACTACACTACCAGCCTCACTTCCTGTTCCTTTTGAAATGAAAACAATGCTTTATTTTCCATTTGCACAAGCACAGGTACAGCAAAACATGTCATTTCACATTGCGCTCTCTGTATTGAGACATATACACACATATATATACAGTTTATACTAAAGTTTGGAGCCATTTATCCCTCATCCCTGGGGTATTTGGGGGGTTTAAGGGCCTTGTAACAGACCCAGCAGACATGTGAATATTCAGAGGCTAGTCCATGGATGGGATTCAAACCTTCTGACTAGACACAACCCACTGAACCACACACCACTGTCCCTGTGTTATTATTCTAACACATATTCTGCATATACAAACATCAGAAAACATTCGACGGGCTTACTGACTCATTTTGTAATAAATGTGAGCACTGGTGCTATATTTGTAAGTGTGAGCCTTGGGGGGGGACTCACCCCTAACTGCTATATTCATTTGTGGTTGTATAAGTAACGTGGTTCCATGCCTGATGGAAGACCCCAATAAATCTGAAAACAGCATCACAAAACACAGCTGTTGCTTCCTTCTGTGGGCCCCCTCATAATTGTAATCCTCCCCCCCCCCATGCCTATGAGCTGTTTACGGGGTTCATCCAGTGTCACATTCTGTGTCTGGCCCTGTGAGCCTTTCAATGCCTCCCGGACCAATTTAAGCCTTCGCCAAAGCTACCAGCTCAGCCTCTGAAGCCGGCAATGGTGTCCTGTTGCTGCCCTCTGACCAAACAGATCCTAGCAGAGACACTTGTATCTGACCAGCTCCCAGGCTGACTAATTAGAGATGGACCGGATAGTTAGAAACTCCAGTGTTTGTGTTACGGACCTTGGTCTCTGTCAAGCTACTGAGAGCTTAATTAGGAGTGGGCGAGAGCAGCAAAGTATCTCACATTTTTCTTTGTTGTTTAGCAAGTTTTTTTCCCCAGCAAAAGTTGAATTACATTGAGGACACAAAAATAATAAAACCATGCTTAAATAAAGGAGCAAGACAGTGGCAATTAAGAGGAAAATTATCCTTATATTCTAATTCATTGAGTTGTCAGATTATTCTGCCAGGAGTCACTGAAGTAGTTTAAGCTACTCATGTTTTATTTGTTCTTTCACATGAATATTTATCATTGTAATATTTTTATATTCACAAAGGCTGCACTTCATGACGGGTCTTTCATTTTCATCAGCATCTTTACCAAGCATTTTCCCCATTATTCTGTGAAATTTCTTTCAAGATGACCTGTTTTTTGCTTCGTTGTCTATAATTTTTCTCATTTTGTGGATAAGATGCTAGTCATGGTGTGAAAATCATCTTGTCTCACACCATTTTGTAGCTGGTCCTGTTCCATGTGCGATGCTTGTGTCTAATTAGCAGCCAATCATTTGTTAGGTAAATCCTCTGCCATTCATGCCTCTTAATCCTGCACGCTGTTAGACTTTGTATTTATTTACTGTCAATTCTTTTCAACGATACCTCTGAGTGGTAGTCAGGTATTCAACTGCTTTTGTTAATATCACAGTATATAAATTATCTTAAAAATAGATCAACTGACCTTTGGACACAAGAGACCCAGGCCTTGGTGATCCCCAGCAGTCCACATTTTTGTTCCCTCCCAGTTTCCAACCAATCAAGAATCCCAAATACCTGACATGGGTGCATTGGAAGCTGGGAGAAACCAAAAATGTGGACTGTCTGGGGTCCCCGAGGACTGAGATTGGAAACATTGCTGTAGGGTCTTCTCCTGATTGCTCTGCATTTTGAAGACTGATCTATATTTGACCTTCATGACCTTTCCCAGAAATCACCACAGCATATTCACACATTGACTTCACATTCATTGAGCTGATACTCTGAAATAAATTTTGCCATAGCCAAAAGCCATTTGTTTTTTAGCACTTACTCCTTATTCGATAGGAGGATTGCAACAGCATGCAAAGGTTTTGAGGTAGATGACTGTGTGACTGTTGCCTGGAAACGGCCTCATCAGAGAGTGATAGGCTCCTGGAGGTTCCTATCTTCACCATTACCTTGTTTTCCCTTCCCGCAGCAATTAAACCAACAAATACCTAAAAAGTCTTTATTTTTTTTCCCGATCAATCAAAAGTAGTTTGCAGCCTGGGTTATAGTCCTGAAAGTACGTCACGCAGCCTTCATGCAAATGAATATTTTCAGTCACTGAGTGGATATTTCATTAAAGTTCTTGTGCACAGGCAATTTCCCAAAGCATGTTAATGAAGTCTGAGTCTTCTACGAATTTAGCCGGGATCACCGCAGTACCCCAACCCTAACAAGAAGGTGGGAGGGGTGCTTCTTTTGAAATGCCTTTTTTGTATTCAGTGTATAGACGCTGTTTCTTTCCCTCTTAGTTTGGTATCATTGGTGATTTTGATGGTGATGATGATCAGGGACATTGGTAGGTCTATTTTAGGGTGGCTTAAGCCAGCCCCCTTTTATAGTCAGTGGTTTTTAGCTCCTCTCCCAAATAATTGTGCTTAAGTCATGAATAGTTTACCATCAGCCCCCCTCCCCAAGTAAAGATTCAGCACCCCTTTCTCCCCTAATGATAATAATAATAATAATAATAATAATAGTAGTAGGTTTGCCCCGAAGAGCTAATGTAAAGCAAATTCATATTCATTGGTCAAACATCAGTCAGAATCCCTCAGTGTTTTCTGTTGGCTGTTATTTAAACAAGTGTGAATCGAGAGATTCTTATATCCTTGTGTTTTACTTTTCCATTTCCATTACGCAGAGTAGTCCTGACAGGAAATTTACAAGTATATTACATTACTGGAATTACTGTACTGTTGTTACAGATAGTTGATAGCTTTTGTTTTTCCGCACGCTGCCTGTCATTCCCATTCTGCTTCTGGAACGTTCTCTAAAATTATGCACCACGCTGTTTGCACATCATTCAGAATGAGCACCACGTCCGCACGTCTGTAAGTGATGGAAACGGAGGCTGCGGAGCCATTTTGGGAGGGGGGGGGAGGGGGCATTGATCTGGGAGATGTAGCGGATGGTGAACATGTCTAAAGGGTGGATTATCGAAGTACCACGGAAGGTTGTGGAATAGCAAGCTGAAGCCCCAGTCCTGCTGTGATGCGGCTCTCAGCCATAACTCAAATGCTAAATGTCAGCAGTTAGTCATTCTCACGGCAAAAGGCTGTGGACCCTCCATCAACCTAGAACAGCTACCTTTCCTTCATTATTATGAGAAAGCCAACCAAAAACATGGTAGATATGTGGTACTTCTGACATCTGGGTATGGAAACAACACCAGCCATTGCAGATCAGGCCTCCTCTGGGGAAGGCTTACCAGCCAAGCCAAAGGAACTCTTTCACAGAATATGAATTATTTACTGTAAATTCTGAGCTCGGCAAAGTGAATATCACACGGAAACACACTTTTTTTTTGAGATATATCCCTCCTTGGTAACTACCAGTCAAGAGAGGAAATGCTGGTGCAGAATGATTAATGGCTCTGTGTTCGAGTGACAGGAAACTTTGCCACTGTTTATGGTGAAGTCTATAGTCTTTAAAGAAAGGATGAAAGTAGAACACCTGTTCTGCTCTATGCGTCTCACATACCAGGGCTTTTTGGATGACTCATAGCTCATTTCTTCATTTACTTACATTTATTTGTTTACTTATATATGTAGAGCAGAAAACAGAAAATCACTATGAATTTCAGTGATATTGACAATAACAGACAGATGAATGGAATGATATTGATGGTTTTCTGATACTGCTGGTGTGTTGATGCGTTGTACCATTAAATGTAAAATGCAGCTAAACCACTCGCTGCGGCATTTGCTAGCCAGTAATTCTCTCGACTTCATGGAGAGAAGTGAGGAAATGTCCGAACCTCAGAGTATTACTTAAAAATGAAAAAGAAAAAAAAATAGTTTTGGAATTAAATATAACAGAGTATGGTCTGTATTCGCTAACCTCATTACTGGGACTGCAGTCATTATTATTTATTATTTAATCGTTATTAGACATTATTATTGTTGCTATATTATTTTGGAAGTTATTGACTAATACAGAATCAGGTAAATCAGAAATAAATATACAAGCAGACTAACAGTTAAAAAAAAAAATACTAAACCAGGGTTTCCCTCTTTATCTTGTAGTATATCTTGTTAAGCACCGATCAGCCATAACATTAGAACCACTGACTGGTGAAGTGAATAACATTGATTGTCTAATTACAATGGCAGCTGTCAGGGGTGCCAGGATAAATTAAGGCAAGTGCGCAGTCAGCTCTTGAAGTTGATGCTTTGGAAGGATCTGAGCGACTTTGATGAGGGCCAAATTGTGATGGCTAGACGACTGGGTTAGACCATCTCCAAAATCGCAGGTCTTGTGGGGTGTTCCCAGTATGCACTGGTCAGTAGCTACCAAAAGCCAACCAGTGAACTGGCGATGGAGTCATGGGTGGCCAAGGCTCATTGATGCACTGGGGGTACGAAGATTACCCTGTCTGGTCTGATCCCACAGGAGAGCTACTGTAACACAAATTGCTGGAAAAGTTAATCTGGTTATGATAGAATGGTGTCAGAGGACACAGTGCATCGCAGCTCGCTGTGTATGGGGCTGGGTATCCACAGACCAGTCAGAGTGTCCATGCTGACCCTGTCCACCACCTAAAGCACCTACAATGAGCACTTGGCTGTCAGGACTGGACTATGAAGCAATGGAAGAAGGTGGCCTGGCCTGATGAGTCACGTTTTCTGTTACACCATGTGTGTGCTTCATTTACCTGTAGAAGAGATGGCACCAGGATGCACTATAGGAAGAAGGCAAGCCGACAGAGGCAGTGTGATGCTCTGGGTAATGTTCTACTGGGGAACCTTGGGTCCTGGCATTCATATGGATGTTACTACCTAAGCACTGATGTAGACGAGGTACCCTCCCCTATATTAGTCTGAGGAACATGAAAAAGAGTTCAAGGTGTTGACTTGCCCCCCAGATTTCAATGCAATCAAGCATCTGTGGGA
Organism: Cyphomyrus plagiostoma; assembly: GCA_019775915.2. Taxonomy (NCBI): domain Eukaryota; kingdom Metazoa; phylum Chordata; class Actinopteri; order Osteoglossiformes; family Mormyridae; genus Cyphomyrus; species Cyphomyrus plagiostoma. The sequence goes on from JABFEA020000001.1 coordinate 45,822,907, forward strand.
TGTGCAAGACAAACATACAAAATACAAAAAGATTTGAACCAATATATTTGCTACCGTAATGCCATCGTATTTGCACCCTAATAACTATTTGTGGGTGGCTTGACCTTAGTCCCAAGGCTCCAGCTTCTGGGTTTGCCGGCACGAATGACTAAAACATGAGCACAACTTAATCAATTCGAGAGCCAGAGATAGCAAACTGAGATCATAAAAAAAAATGATTGTGTGCACATTTTAGGGATTCTATGAGCTCATTTAGTTCATTTTTGGCCAGGTTAATCTACATTGTGACCACAGCTTAGTGTATTGTATGTATAAAATTAAGGAAAAACTTTGTGATTCCATAGCAATGATAAATAGTATTTTGGGCTAGTTATGTACACTTTCTGACCCAAAACACATAAATCCAACCATCCATCCCCCTTATAACCACTTCCATCCCAGGCAGCACAAGGCTGAATTGGACGTCAGTCCATCATGGAAACCAAAGAGCATCCAAATCGAAACCATTAAAGATATGCTTCATGGCCATGTTTAGGAAAAAGGAAAGACCATTCCGATTTCTGAAAAAAAAAAATTAAAAGCTACATGAGAGACAGAAACATTTATTAAATTCTGATCCTACAACAGCGGACAAGGCAGTGTAGCGAATAACGGGTCAGCTTCTTCAGCTGTTTACACTGTTCAGGTATGTTTTTGGTAATAACCACTGACAGCACATATTACAGAAGACAAAATTATACACTTTCCTTCAAACAGAGATACTGTGTACATGAATGATCCTTCTTTTATACAGCTTTTTGGCAAACAGCATGCCTGTATTATATTCCACTCCTCTGCGTCTCTCTCCGTCTGTCACACACATATAGGCACTGTGAAAACATAGATGATTTGACATGGCAGTTTACATCAGTGCAACATACAAATGTTATTATATAAAGAGATACCCCCCAGCTTACATTGCATGAGACGACACACGTATGTTGAACCAGCCTTGGACCATTATTTTTCTGCGGGGGTGGGGAGGGCAGGCAATTTAGCACGTCTCGTGTTTCTGGTAGCTTGACAAATATCATCGAACTAGGGGGTGTAATAAGAGTAAGTATAATATTACAGTACACACAATAACCAACATCAAAAGCGCAAAACCACAAATGATCTATAAACGACAAGGCACGGGGAAGAGATAACAGATCTCACCAAGGACTGCAGTACTAGCATGAAAGAATATCAGATACCCAAACTGACAGAGAGGTGATTCCCCCCAAAACAAACAGTTGAATCTCCTGGCATCTGCTGTAGCTGAACACATACAGCGTTGTGCTACCAACATGGGTTTGAATACTGTAAAACGCTTTAGATAAAAGTGTCAGATGAATCAGTTCAGACCATGGAGGCTGGGAGCCCATCCCAGGCCAGCGTGGTACCTCGGTAACTCAAAGCCCTCGGTTACCTTCCTCTCGCAGTCTAGTCATGCCATGTTTCCACTCACAGGCGACACAAACCATTATGAGTTAGCAAATGATCACCATTAGCTGCCGCAGAAATATCCACAGATAGAATTGGCAAATTCCAAAGGTTCTGCCAGATTCATTGCTTATTTTGCTGTTGCCAAAAGGGATGCATTTATGGGGGATTGGGACGAGAGCAACGACTGTAAAACAGCTTTCTGTAATATTTTTACTTCAATGATCATTGATTTACTTTCTTCTTAGATATAACATTAAGTATAAATAAATAATATATGTGACTGCCTGAATCCCCAACCAAACACCAGCACAAGAACAAGCATTAAATGTTAATGAGACTGACCATTGATTTGAAGTAATATAAAAAAGATCTGCCTTCCATAAACAGAGGCTGTGTTCTGCAAATTGTGGTGAGGTTAACAGACTTTTTGAAATTGCTTAAAATAAAGCAGCACAGACTGCAACTTTAACAAGGAATAAGACATTCTGAGGTCTTTAGGGGCACTGTTAAAGTAACAGAATAACTACTACACTGTGTGTGTGTGTGTGTGTGTGTGTGTGTGTGTGTGTGTGTTTGATAGCATAGAATAGCATAAGGAAGAAGCCTCATGAATGGAGACCATGGCTGGTGAGTCACAGTTGATACGGACAAGTCTCACATGCCACGATATGCTGCCAGTCTGCATGTAGTTTACAGTTAAAAAGCACCGCGGTCACTCTGACATTATACCATGAATTAAAAGATGAAACGGACAACAGATGTTTCCTAGAAGTGACACATAAGGAGCAACGTCACGGTAGCATCCTTTACCATCTGTCCATGGGCACCACTGAGCATGTGGCTGCCTGTTATGGAACTTTCTGGAAAGTGATGCTATGTAAAATTTTAGCACATTTCAGAGAATAGTTTGGCTCTCTTCATGATGAAAAGCCTGCTCCGATGTGCTGTTTCCTTCAGATAAAATGCAGATAAAATGCTTCCATCCATCTTCAAATGACATATTCTGGTCAGGATTGCAGGAGGACCTGGAGGCTGTTCTAGGCAGGATACGAGACAAGGCAGGGGGTGCACCCTGGATGGGATGCTAGTCCATCACAGGGCACAAGGCAGGGGGTACACCCTGGGTGGGATGCCAGTCCATCACAGGGCACAAGGCAGGGGGTACACCCTTACATTACAGCCAATTTAGAGACACCGATTATCCATGCATTATGTGAGGGAACTCACATAGAATATAGAGAACTTGCAAATTCCACACACTCACCAGACTGGGACCTTAATCCCCACAGCTGCTGGTGTACTACCCACTGAGCCATCATGGCACCTGCAATGAGCATCATATGTCATAAATCTGTAAATAATTTATTCAGTCTCTGGGGGTCTTATGTAATAAATCTGAATCCACTGTACACTGATGCTCCAAAACCAGAAGCTCCAGTAATATGAGGCATGAAGCTACGGAGGCTCTGTGCCAAGGCCAAACGTGGCAACACTTGGGCGACTCTTCAAATACTGTAACAAACTGGCAGCAGAACCCCAATGATGTGCAGCTGCAGCCCACAAAACTAGAAACACCCAGCACAAGTGATGCCTACAACAAGCCACGCCCACTGTATAGTGATG
>JABFEA020000001.1:45826096-45840816 GCA_019775915.2 Cyphomyrus plagiostoma
GCAGCTGCAGCCCACAAAACTAGAAACACCCAGCACAAGTGATGCCTACAACAAGCCACGCCCACTGTATAGTGATGTCACACTACAAGACACGCCCACACTATAGTACTGTCAGCGCAAGTAAGGCCTACAACAAGGCACACCCACTTTATAGTAATGTCACACTAAAAGAGACGCCCACACGACAGTACTGTCAATACAAGTAAGGCCTACAAGACATGCCCACTTTATAGTGATGTCACACTACAAGACATGCCCACAGGACAGTACTGTCAACACAAGTAAGGCCTACAACAAGGCACGCCCACTTTATAGTGATGTCACGCTACAAATTGGGAAGTTAACATCGTCTGCACTCTCAATCAATACATTAACTGAGAGAAAATGTAATGATAAATGTATTTGGCTTTAACCAGTTAAAATGTATCTAATAGAATCAAACTTAACAGAAAAAAGATTTATATTAGATAGGTTAATAAATAAGCTACATAAATATGTAATTGGTTCAACTAATATTACTGACATGATTTATAAGGCACGCCTCCTGCCATAGGCTATGCCCCTAATCTCCCACCACTGCAGACAGACCCATCTCGCAGATCTGGCCTCATCTCAAAAGCCCTGTCTATCATCCCTCTCTAAGCCAATCAACAGCCTCTGTTCCCTGGCGGCTCCCTTTTTGTTTAGGTCCACTGTCTTCCCTCCAAACTGTGAAACAAGTTAGCCCAAAAAAATGCCTCGATGTACACTTAGCGGGCCATTACTTTGGCATATTTTAGGGTATCTGGCTGTAAAAGCAAACCAGTGGTAATGATGTCTAAACGTGTTACCTCATGATGGAGTTTTAGAGAGCACCCATGGCCGTCCTGGGTCTTCCCAGTGACCCTGACCAAGATAAACGGTTAGAATGGATAGATTAATGGATGGATCTACAGAGCAATCACATAAAATGGGCCCTCACACCAATATAACCGAACACGGGGTAAGAACCACAGCTATGGAAGAAACCTCATATGGCAATGGGCGATGGTTCTGGGTCACCACAAAACTTGACCCAGTAGTGTAACCCAGAACTATCACCCATTGCCATACGAGGTTTCTTCCGTAGCTCTTATATCTTATGATGCACACAAAGCAAACCCCTGGCACTCTGGGTTAGTGCCGGTGTTGACTTTTCCCCAGGGGGAATTTATGTATCGCACTCATAAACCTATCCCAGTAAACATGAGATGTCCCCCAGACATGCAGATCATGGCTATATGGGGTCGGTCCGTCCAGGACTATATCTGTACGTCTGTGCGACGTGCAAATCAGGTTCAGTATCTGGATGTCTGACTACAACCTCTCTTCGACGTTGATATGTAGTTTAATATCTGAACGTCTAGGTTTTGGACATTGTCAATTCAATTTAATGCTCATGAATTCAACCCCCTTTGAACTAAACGGAATTTAAAAAAACATACCATATGCTTCCTCGCATCATTTTCTGAAATAGTACATGTAATTATGATCACATCTATACATCTACAATCCCACTTGTGTATGGTGTAAACTGTCTCATATTGCTCTCATATTTCCATATCCATGTCCCTCGCGGAAACTTTTGTGCACGCGCAGAACGCGGGATTTCGAAATCTGGCAGCAGCTTGATGCCCGGTCGAACAAACATCCAGCTTGCTAAACCAGGTTAATGCTAAATTATGTTCATGAATTTCCTTCATGGTAGTTTTTTTTTTTTTTTTATAACTAACCTCAACCTGCGGTGGCTAGTTAGCTTGTTAACTGTGACTGATTCCACCGTGATCGAGTTAATGATAGCTATAGTGACCACGACGGAACTATTAGATGGCAATGCTAAGCCACAGCAGATGTTGTGGATTGTGATTAAGCTTTTAAAATGTGATTTTTCTTTTCATGATACTTTAGCTCTGTACTGTTCGTATCCCAGCATGCCCCGCGTGCAGTTGTAAATAGCCATTGTTGTTTTGTTGCTGTTATTGTTAATAGGTAATTCCTTATTGTTGCGCATGTGTTTACCTGTGTCTTGTGTGTACCCGGTCTGATCCACGTGTGTAATTAGCTTACATAAATCTCCCACCGTGTATGCGCCTTACAGTTCGGCGTCTGACAACCTTGTGTTTCTTACAATATAATGGTATTTGTCGCTCGTTGGGTGCCTGATATAATTCTTGTATGGATTATTAATTGAGTGGGTGTTTCCCCGGCAGGAAAGTCCCCGTGTCTCTCTGCTCACCATATCTCAATATGCCGGTCGCCGCAATACGTTTTTTTAAATAAAGTTTTAATTGAAAGCATGGTGATACTGTTCATTGATAAATGAATTTAGTCCAGAGCCACGTCTGTGATGACCCGATTTTAACTCATTTGACACCTTGTATAGCGGTCCAGCGGACGTCTACATTCAACGTTCAGAAGATGTCGTAAAAGGACGTCATAAAAACTTTCATTCTGGCTCCTCAGGGGACTATCTTTGCGTAGTGGGATCGAACAATTTGCCTCTGTGATATGAACATCGGATGTAAGTCACATGTCTGACCTGCTGTAGTTCCCCAACCACCTGCTTGAAACCTTCTACTACGTGATGACAAAGTCAACAATCAAAGCGGTGTCAGGAACACGGAGGGGTGTCCCCACTCGTTAGTCACCATGGCGAATTGCTTACCTCAGCCCCAGGCGCAAGCTATAGCTACCATATTCCTTAGGGACGCCCCACTCAAGTAAAACAAAATCAAGTAGATGGGAGTGTAATCGTGTGTGGGGGACAAACAAATAAATAAATAGATAAATAAATAATAAGGTGCCGTCTTTGCTGTACGGCTTTCGCTTTCATGTAAGGCGTCTACCCATCAGGGTGGCCCCACGGTGCTGACAGTGGTGTAGCTGAATTTGGAGAGTGAGGTGCCAATGGCGGTGATGTCATCGTCGGGCGGTACGGGCCGACCCCTGCGACGGCATGGCCGGCAGCAGGTGGCGAATGTGGCCAGTAGGGCCTTGCGGAAGCGCTTGTTCATGAAGCAGTAGATGATGGGGTTGACGCAGGCCGACGTGTAGGACAGAAGGTGGATGAAGGAGATGGGTGCCCCCGACAGGGCACGGTGCGCCGAGTGTAGGTCGAACGCCTTCCAGGTGTTCACTGAGTAGAGCGGCATCCAGCACACGAAGAACATGGCCACGATGACGATGAGCATGCGGATCACGCGCTTCTTCGCCGTCAGCCGGGCCTCAGAGGTGTTGCTGCGGGGTCTCTCCACCCTGCCGCAGGCTGCCGGGGCCAGCGCCGACATCTCCATGCTGCTGGACCGCTTGGCCACCTGCAGGTAGCAGCCGTCGCCCTCGTCGCCGGACGACACCACCACGTTCACGCCGTTCTTCTGGCCTGCGGGGACAGAAAACGGGGAAGGAGATCTCAGTAACCTCCTGTGAACCCGAGAGGTCTGGATCTAAGGAAGTCCTCATCCTTATCCGACAGAAGCTGGATAGCAACAAGCTTCGGCAAGGGAATGATGGCAAGCATGAGTTCCCTAAAATAGACTCTTGAAATACACCAGTTATTCACCAAATGGCGGCTATTTGGAAACTCAATAATTCAGAGGAATTTAAATAGCCCACCAGCTTGCTAGTGCGTGAGGTCCTCTTTAGAGACCTCATTCCGCCTCAACAACCATGTCTCATAAATCAAAAGCCACCAGGTGCAGCTGATAGAAAAATGGATAATGGCACGTGGAGGAGCTGAGGACATCCGGCACGAGCCCACCCACCACTGCCGGACACGCCCCTCCGCCTAAGCTCACAGAGAGAATGCGCCACTTAACACCTCAATAAGAGCAGAACTTTGCAGGCAACATGCACCACCTTGGCCTCCAAATCAGACGACTCCTGCATGTCACCGATTGTGTTTCTTTTGCCACATTTAGCCTGATGTTGTTGCTCATTGCTGAAGCAGAGGTTCGAAAATGATCATCAGGATCTATCATCCTGTCCAGAGGGTTCCCAGAGAATACCATCCTGAGATCAAGGGTGGATGCATGCAAAACTGACATATCTAATTCATGAAGACACTTCCTCGGCACATTAAAAAACTAATGTGTGAACCCCAATACTTAGAACGTAAAGACTGTACTTGTGGTCTTGCTAACTTGCCTTCCAAGAACAAACTTGAGGTGCAATAAATCATGAGATTAGTCTCGTTTGGCGAGGATACAACCGATGAATCCTTGATATCTGGGGAGCAGCAAGACTAACATCCAGGGATTTGTAACCATCCTCTGTACTTGTATTCTTAGTATTGGAACTAGTTTTCGGCAACGGAAGATGATATAAAATGGGTACGTGGGAACACAGGTACTGTCAAGTATGCATATAGAGATCCACCCTATAGCAAAACCTACCAGAGGATTGTTTCTTGTGCTCCAGCTCTGACTGTATGCCCCGATAGAGTTCTCTGGATATAAGTCCATAAGCAACGATCATCACCACTCCGGGGATGAAGAAGAGGATGAACAGGAGCAAGATGTACCTGAAATGAAGACACAGAATGTCAGTGTTCAACGGAACGCATAGACCTGACAACGGAATCCAGCCTCTCAATCAGGCTGTCAGTACTGCCAAAATCAGTCATAGAAAAGCTTTATGAAGTGACAGGCTGTCATTTGAGGCTTCAACATGCCAGTTCGGGCCATCACCAATGTTTTATTTCTGTTGAACACGTCGTGAGGTGGTGATGGTACTTTTAACAAATGTGGAATATCAGACTAACTGGATCTTGGGCTACTATGTAAATGTGAAACCAACAGAACACAACATAACTGCTAACTGTCTAAATAAGGAATTGCTGTGTTTTTTTCAGTCCATTTTAACAGCCCCTAAAATGTTTTGCTAAAATACCTTTTGTTCCATTTTTTATTAATTGTTTGTCTGGATGCAGTTTAAAAGCAGGGCTCAGGTACAGGCTTTTCTATCATCTGTTTCAGCGACAAACTACAGATCCATTAATGAATAAAAGCTACCAGGAAGAATTGGAAGAATCTCTTTATATGTAATTGTACCGAGATACTCAGAGTGAAACATTCTCTTTTTTCATTATCTATTGCAATACCTAATTCTGATTAACGGCCAGAGAATTTTCAAGCCACCATGTCTTCACATTCAAAGAAAAGGAGAAAAATTGATAAATTTGAAGTTCGATCAGATTTTGAGAAGGAAAGATATCTGAAACCTCACTGAAACATCTTCCAGACCCTGTAAATCTGGGCCCTGTCTGTGTGTCTGTTCACGGCAGGCTGTTAATCACATCCCACTTCTCTGCAGCCTGCAGGACTCTGCAATTACCACCAAACAAATGTAAAGCCACATTACCACCCCCACTCTGCCCTGTCTGGGGCATTCTTCTCCCTGTGCCCATCTCCCTGGGCTCTGCCAGGTGACTAATGAAGTAAGCACACTTGTCAGATGCTGTTTTTTATGAGTGGAGAAAAGCTTTTTTCCCAGGGTGCATAAACAACCTAGAGTGGTCTCCCAAATCAGCTCAGTGTTCTTATAGGCTACATAAATTCTGTGTGTCTAATCTAAGAAGCGTCTTTGGTTCATCTGTGTCACATGGGCCTGGAGACTCACCATGACTGCTCCACCTGACTCCGTGGCCAACTCAGACGACACATGTGTCCTGTGGTCATGTTGGCCTTGCTGAAGGTCACCAGGCCACTGAAGATGGGGTACGGAGCCATAATGACCAGGGAGAGGATCCAGGTCGCTGCGATGACCCGGTAGGCGTGCGAGCGGGTCTGCCACGCCCGAGACTTGAGCGGGTTGCAGATGGCGCTGTACCTTTCGATCGCTATGGCGACTAGGCTGAATGTGGAGATGCTCACTGATATTCCTGCAAATGTGGCAGCTGGTAAGGACTGAGATAAATGGCCCAAGAAAATATAATGCACAACAATACGTCTTTGTTGAAACATTTGCAGACTGGATATCTGAAGAACTGTCCCAAGTTCAGCCATTTATAAACCAATACCGATTGTTCTGTCCCAAAGAAGATAGTTACTAAGTCCATTTGTGACCTTGTTTTCCTCAATATTACAATAATCAATACTACTAAAGCACTATCGTGGTTTACCTTACCAGCACCTCTAAGGATCTCACAAACCTGTACCCATCACAGAGTTTGATTAAAATTAAAGTGATTTAGTGGTGTTGACTCAGCTTGTAGGTTTCAGGAATGCCTGGCATCCAACCAAACTTCAAAGCAACCATGCATCACTCCATCAGGCTCTCACCTCTACAGAGCAGTAGGTGCATGTTCAACACTAATTGCGGCAATGACTCGCAGCATATTAAACAAATTAACCATAATTACAGCAATCCCAAATTTTTACAGAACAACGAGAGCAGCGTGAAGAGTGTCATTAATGAACCAGCCGTTGTCTTTTTTGTCCATTATTATTGTTCTGCTAATTGCATTCTTACAACTGAGTGGCTCTTTCTGATCCTTCAAATAGGACTCATTTTTTCCAATTATTCCTGCCCTTGCACGCTTGGTAGGGATGTTTATTGTGGGCCCGGAGATTCAATCATACATTTGAACAGCGATCAGTAAACATATTTCATACTGCAAACTGAACAAATTAGCTGAAACACTAATCGTGGTAAGAGAGTTTAACTTCAACTCTTCATGAGCTATGCTGTTTGATTTGCCCACCATGGTATCAAGGACATTGACCCCCCCCACTCAGAGCTCAGTCTATAGAAATGAACCCTTGCCTCACAATCCCCCTCCTCACCCAAAACAAACCATTAATGTAATGAATCATCTGGCCCTCTATGGATAAATGGCACATGTGAACAGGCCAAGCTAATCATTTTTAGTTCTGTGAACGTTTAGCGAACTTTAAGGTTGATTAAGGTATAGAAACATTCAAAGTGACCTGTTTTTCTGATATTCCCGGAACATTATCCCACTACAATAACCACTACAACTTAGACTAATAACACAAAGGTCATGGGTTCGAGGGTGAGCAGCATCTGCCGTTTTCAACATTAATTGTGTTAAACGGACATTCAGGTAATAATGTTACCATGCAAACATTGATAGAACCTTTGTTAAAATGTAACGTGGAAATAATAATCCATTGCAGTTGCAGTACAAACATTCCCTCCAGCTTTGAGAAGATCTTCAAATAACAACAGCTAAAGTTCTGGAAATGTTCCCTGGTAGCGGGGGATGTGGGGGTGCTTTAATGCATGGGTTTACCCAGGCTGAAGCCCAGGGGCCTCAAACAACCCTCAAATCTCTGCATTGACAACTATTATTGTCATCAACTACCCCCACCTGTCGATAAACTCAAAAAGCCAGGGGCCTCTGACCACGTTAATGTTCCTCTGCATGTTATTCATTCCTCTTGACTCTGAGAGTCATCAGAAGTCCATTCTGTTCTTTTTTTCTTTCCTTAATGACTTTCTTCCAGACTTCTCATAGATTCCCTTTAATTTTTAAATCCAAGGAAGCTGGAAGACTCAAATTATAAGGAGCTGATACGCTCTGAAATGCCCAGGCTTTGAGAATGCATGAGTCTGTTTTAACATTTCTTTCTAGCCTGACATTGTGTTTTTTTCTGTGTGAGTCATTCACTGAACACGCTAAACTATACTTGTCATCCATTTCTGAATAATTTTTTGTAAAACTTTGATCAAAGGGCCTTTGGATCAAACTGAAGAGAGTGATGTTGGTTCTCTCTCAGGAAAAGCCTATTAAATTATTAGAGTCCATGTATTTCCAGGACGATAAAACAATTCTGTTTGTTAAGTTCTACTTGAGATTATCTCACACTGTTTAACATATTTCTGAGAGAAAATTGTGAGCCTTTTGGAACTGTGCAGATTCCTGCCTTCTCTGTTCCGAGGATGTGGTATGATTTATATATCTATAAATAGTTCTTCTGTTTAAACAACGCACAAACGATTGTGCTTCATCATATTTTCTTCAAGCTCAATTTATTTATCTGTTTATTTATCTATTTATTTGTTGTACAGTCTGCTTCCAAGCCAGACTTCCATACCAATTTGCGCAATCATCCCTACCAATCAGGTGGTAGCCTGTATCTCACTGTCTTAATATGTCTCGACATCAATATCATGTTTATATGTCTTGGTATTAATATTATATGTATTACATCTCACGTGCACTATAACCAACAAGGACAGTATTACAGCTCAGTGTGTGAATTCAAACATCTTCTATCTGAAGCTGATAATAAATGATACTTGATCGTTGAGTCTGTGGTGAAAACAGAGGGAATCTGAATGAGGTAAAAGGTGTTCCCCTCCATAGTTCATTCCCAGGAGCAATTTTCTGATGTCAAATACAATTCAATTCAAGAAAGAGATACCAGATTAGCTTTCCGGTGCTTATAGGCCATGAAACTCCTACAAAACTTTTTTAAACACTTAATGCTTCTATTGATTCAAATTCAGATACTTCAGTATGATGGATCCTCTCCTTGGAAGCCTGTTCCCAACAACAATTAGCACACGAGTGCACCGTAAAATGCTAAAGAGGCAACCAGAAAGTCCTGAGGTGACCTGCAAGGATCTCCTGCACTTCCTAACTACTGTGCTACTCAGGTCGAAATAAGAACAGCAGAAATGGGGAAAGAACATGGTTTGTGGGGAGGTAATGTTTTGGTCGTCATTAATACAGGAATCCGGCTGATTCATTCTTTGTAAGTGTGAGTTCTGTTATCTTGAATAGCTTATCATAATCAATCTATATTTAGATATTACAGAGTCCTGGATGACATACGGTTTAGAGAGCAGAGTTCTTACACTCAGAAACCCACGGGTCACTCCCTAGGGGGTCTTCAGCTTAAGCCGACCACTCCAGATTTATTTTTTAGCCGCAAGAGAAAAAATAAAATGATTTTTATTTGATGGGTAATGACGGGGACATTTGTCAGCTGGGGTGGGGGGGGGGGGGGTGCAGTAGTTAAATTTGCTCTGCTTAATGCTGGCAAATTTTACCACTGCTGATTAGCAGAATGATGTTACATTGATTTTAATTTTCTCCAGAAAACATTCAATCGATTGATTAATGATGATTAAAAAACTTGCCAAGGGCCGTATAAAATTGTCTCACAGTGCAGATAAAATCATCTCTTAGAGCATCAGCCACAACTGGGACTAAACCAGCTAACCAGTGGAACACTCCGCCAGTACTGGTCAGAGGGGCCATCTTACCCATAAGGTAAGCGACGATCTTGCACATAGCCGCCCCAAAGATGAAGTCCTCCAGCAAGTTAGGGATGAGCGTGAAGGGCATGCAGAAGATCGCCATCATCAGGTCACTGACCGCCAGCGACAGCAGGAAGGAGTTGGTCACCGTGCGCATGTGCTTGTTCATGATCAGCACCATGATGATGAGGAGGTTTCCGAAGACACCCAAGAGGAAGATGAGCGTGTAGAGCAGAATTCGCACAAAGTCCATCTCTGATAGAGAGAGAAGGGGGGGGGGGGGGGGGGCCAGACAGTGTGAGGTGGATGGAGAAGAGGAGTGTTTACGCACTTTTAACCCTACATGAAAAAATCCTCCGCATTATAATACGTTTTCATGACGTCTGTTGTGGTTCGACATCACCTCTAAGCCACGTGGGTAAGACCGCCACGACACGCCTAAAAAGAACAGCAGCTCTTTGATTTTGCTTTGATTTATTAAATTAATATCACTAACACTATACGTTCCTCCAGAGTCTTAATATTACATTATTTCAGTAAATCAATCCACTTGCTATTCGGTATTTTTCTTGATCTTACAAAGAAAAGTAATTTGACTGAACTTCAGGCGGTCAGATTCAACACAAAGGACTTTTAATCTTTCTCTAAAATAATTATGAGTTCGGTATACATGAAAACGTCAAACACAATAAGGACAGTTATGCATAGGAGCTACATTATACATTCATCATATTAACACATAATTAACATCCATCTCAACAGCAGAATTAACCCCACCTGAAAAAATGGACATTTCTCTATTCCTGGCTACTATTTTGTCACTACAACACAGTTGTGAACATCTAGTCCAGTTTCACTATACATAGTAAAAAAAATGCTCATATCAGACAGTAACATCAGAACATTCTCTTTAACTATTAGAGTTTATGTTACGTACTAAAGGCCCCTAAATGTTCACTGAATCACTCATATGTTTCTGGGTTAACTGCAAAAGCAATCAACACAACGTTCAGTCTCCAAATGAGCTTTAAAATTCCTAATGCGAATGGAAGGCAAAGCTGATGAGTTCAGTGTTTAATTCAATCCACATTCCTTCAGAAGCGCATCAATAATGTGGTGTATCGAGTTGTTCTTGCTGACAAAGGATTCTTACAATCGATCAGTGCTGCGTCCGTCTCTTGGTGGTTAATGGAAACTCAGTACGATTTCACATCGTTTACTTTAAGATTCATAGAGTGAAAAACTGAGATGAACAATGAAGTTTAGTCATCCAGGACTGATATAATACATTAGGTTCTGCTTTGACTTTCAGGCTGAAAACAACATACATCAAAATCTGACACCAAAGCAAAGTACACAGGCTGTTAGCAAAATGGATAAATTCATTACAATGTGGGCAATCAGAACTGCATTCATGATAATCAAAGAAAACATGAAATATGACTGACTATGTACTAAAACAATTTTGCTTTTGATTAGGATGTAATGTGCACTGATTTTCTATCTAATTGTTTTGAATATCCTTTGAGAATTTTGTGCCATGCAAAGCCTCATCTATCAGAAGGGTAATTGCCTGGAGTGGGAACCAAGTGAAGCTGGAAATTGAATCTTTTAGTCCCTATTGCAGGTCTTATCAAATTCCCGCTCATTGATTCATTGAGTAACAAAATCATCCGTTCACGAATCCATATCTATGAAAAAAAGCCAATTAGAAGCTGCATTACTAATCACAGTTTTATGAGTTGTGCAGTTATATACTTGGACTGGTTCTAGAATTATTTCACATTTTTGTAGCTATTCATAGCTCAAGGTTGATTTTCTGCATAGCAGTACTACGGCTATTTTACAGTGATAGGAGTTTAAAAGTTTACGCTCCATAATCAAAGGTCTTCTGCCTTCGACCCTGTTTCCTTCATGTGGTATCTTCTCATTTCTCTCTCTACTGGTAAACAACCGCTTTCTCCATTCTTCAGTTACTGTCTATATGATAGTAAAAAGGGTAGCACTGAAGGACCAGCCAATCCTGAGATCAAAGAATGCAGAAAGGCTTTGGTCACCCCAGTGCTTAGCGATTTTGTGCTTCCAGGTGTTACAAAATAAACAGGGCTCGTTGGTGGGTGTTGTACCAACAAATAGTGTGAAATTACTTTGTTCTTAAGATGAAATTTGGCACCTTGAGGATAAAAAAAATATTTTATTTTGAAGAAGTGGGGGGCTATTGAACTCGAAGCTACCATCCTGGTCTGGGATAAAAGGCTGTGTGATTTACTGTATCTTGTTTACTAATAGCTTACATAGGCTTGAAGTAGCATTTCAAGGCTGGAACCAGACTGAGATCCACTCTTTTCTTGAAGTGGATTGTCAGCAGGCATGTTTTACACATTTAACAGCTTAGTAATCACAAGGCCTCCAGTGAAAGAGGAGTCCCAACCGGGGTCGAATGGCACAAACAACTAAAAGGGCCAGAATTGATGGAAAAAAGAGTCTAACTCGCTGATCTAAATGAGAAAAAAATCCCAGAAGAATTATTTTAGATGTATTCGTTTATTCAGCATCCATACTGTGACCTCATTAGAGAAGTTCCTTGTATTTCTCAAAGTACAGAAATTCTCATTGCTGTTGGTTTGGCTTCCTTCAAACCGATTAGGCCTTATGTCTCACACCTCAAAGGAAGCTTCAAACAAGCCTGTACACAAACCAAGATGGTTTCACCATTTTATGGTGTTTTCTATGTTTGTTTTTAGAGTATAGATGAAAGAAACTTACATAGTTTTGTATTTGTATATAATTATGGGAAATAATGCAAAAAGAAGGGTGAAGCTAAATCTCTGGATGAATAATAAGGCTTTGGATTTTAATAACCAAATATCCTCTCTCTTGATATCGTTACTGACTAAATAAATCAAAGATTATCCATTAGGAAGGTATGACTGCAAATCTCTATGCTAATCCCATGATGATGATCATTACCCTCAGATGATAAATGACTCCGCTTAGACACAGCTTGAGTGTCTCCCTCCAATCAGCCCCACAGAAAACAGGTGGTTCATAATGCTGGACGTCGTTCCCTCATTCCACAGGATACATCCACTCTCCTAATGCTGTCTGTCACTAAAGGGGCACCACTTTGCTCAAGATCCCTTGACCTATGACCTAAGGGATCCAGCAGAGCAGGGTGGTCTGTCATACTGGCCAACTGGTGGTAAACAGGTGTATGTGGGGTGGATATACAGAGAATCAGGGTTGATATCCGGGCGGGGGGGTGGGGGGTTTCATCACACAATGGCTGAGAACATCAACTCTACACACATAAAAAAAGAAAATATAGATATTAGACATTATAGATATTCTATAGATATTTTGCTTATTTGTGGTAATACCACATTGATTATTATACATGTTCTGTTGGAGCATTCCATAAATATTTATTGTCTCAGAGTAAAATATGGAATGAGGGAATGATGTAGACTGCATCCAGGTATTCCCAGAAAATTCCATTTTAGGGAGTGAGCATCTTCAAAACTAGCATTCTTCTGAATGCAAAAATCGTTTAAGTTTCTGTTGGTCTGGCTTTAATTTGCAGAAACGTCCACAGAATGGCCAGTAACTTTCACCACTGCATGAACATTTAAAAGCAACATCACCTGCATAGCAGGTATATTGCTTTCCTGGAAGAGAAAGATGGCTTCTCTAATGCATTTCACACAATCCAGACATACCCTGCGAAGAGAGTCCTGAATAAATGTGTACAGCAAAATAGGAAGAGCTTCACCAGTTGCTGTTTGATAATAATCTCTGCTGTTGAAATACTCCCATTTATCTGATTCCATTCATCACCATAAGTGCTCATTGCGATGAAAGTCGGAATGACTTAAGTTCTTTTGTAGCTACAAAAAACGGCAGTCCTTTTGGAGAAATAATCATTAAGTCGCCAGTGAGACAGTTCGAGGAAAAATAGCACAAGGCTATGTTAAGAAAGGATTGGAATGTGTGTCTTTTAAGGTTTAAAAGCACCGTCCTTTGAGGACTGATACCCCGACTTTGTGGACACGTCACTGCCCTATCGATCTTCGGAGAGCCTCTCTTCATCATGTCGATTTAATTACGTGTTTTTTTACCAAATCGTTAGGCGTCAGACTGCAAATGAAGGACATTTTTCACACGGCCCATCAGAATCTCTTTCAATCATCACGATGAAATGAGTTTGAATCTGTCAGTGGGATACAGGTCAATTAACTGTAAGGGACTGGAACACAAATGAAAGTGGGAAGCGCAATGCAACTTGCCTTAGTGAAGTGTTCATTGCAGCGAACCATAAAAATTACAGGGTAATGGATGGGTGGATGGATGGACGGATGGATGTTATCGCAATCAGACCTACTTGAGTATGTGTGATGTTACAAGTTGAGCTTATGTGATAATTAACCTTAAACAACGAGTGTGTGTGTGTTAGATCCAGAAAGACGCAGTAGTACAACAATCATAAAGGTATCTTACATAGAAACATTTCATCTCACCCCTTTGTCTCCCTGGCTGCAGCCGTACAATAGCGGACGCATTTCCACAGGTGGCGGCATCAGCGGCGTCCGCGGTCCCGTTTTCCGTGCCGTTTCCCGATGAGTTCCTCTGCATCGCCACGCAGCCCAGCAATGCTGAGGACGCTTCGCCCAACTTCTGCAAATCCATCGCCTTTATCGTAACAAATTAATGAAGAAACCGTTTCGGAGTAAAGTCTTTTCTTCCAGACCGATCCGCAATGTATAAAACTTACTTTACATGATAGTAAAACAGGTTTCACTTGCGGTTGAAGCAATTTATGTATATCCCATAATAAAAAGAGCATCAGTATGAAGTCCCAGTTTCTCCCTGCATGTACCGGTAAACTGACAGCAGCAGAAATGCTGTTTTGCCCTTGTCCTATACAGAAAGGTGTAGATTGCGGGGGGGTGACAAGGCGGCTTTATTTATGGGTGGGCAAGGATCGGAGCAGTTTAGAGGGGTGTTCCAGTGTGTTTAAATATGGACCCAAGGTAGAAATCCCAGCCAAGCTGGTATATAGCGCCACCCTATGGCTGCTCTGCGTCGGATTAAAAAGTGCGCGCGATTTAGTACGACAAACTTGCAGTGGCCATGTAACAACCGATGTAACGTACGTAATGCGATATGTAAGGAATAATTGACGACGGGCCGTTGAATTATTAGAAAATAATGCACACCCGAGGTGGTGATGCGGCCAAGACGCGAAGCGGAGTGGCCGTTACACCTCGGGTGTGCATTATTTTCTAATAATTCAACGGTCCGGAGTCAATTATTGCGCTTATACTACGGTTGCCACACCTCAAGACATCGATCAGATGATATATTTCAAGGGATTCGTCCGGTTTTTCTACTTAAATTGCTATTGTGAGTAGGATTATTTCTTCCGCATCTCATCCAACGACTCTTTTGCTAGTTCCAAAACGTCATTTTAAAGC
>JABFEA020000001.1:45852251-45873865 GCA_019775915.2 Cyphomyrus plagiostoma
AGAGGCGTGGGCCCCGTTGGGCTCCACCCCTCACGGGCCCTGTCGGGGTCGCGGGAGTAGCCGGCGCTAAGACGGGCGCGGGCGGGGCCGCGGAACAGGCAGGAGCTAAGGGGACCGCGGGCGGGTCCGCGGGACTGGCAAGAGCTACGGGGGCCGCGGGCGGTCGGGACGGACGGCGCTGAACGTGACACCTGGCAAGTTGGATGATAAGCATAATGATGCATGCCTGCTCACCAGTAAGTTCATACTTATTTCCTTACAGTCTCTTGAGGAGGCCTGCCAATGGTGTGGAGAGTTTCAAAATAAAGATGGTGACTCAGTGAGGAAAATTCCTGTAGTCATTTGATAGATGGAAAAATATGGCTACTTGTCTTATAGTGTATGTTGTTAATCCCACTGTAGATACTCTGTGATGGATGCCAGAGGTGGCAACACTGTGTCTGTACTAGCATGACCAAGAGCCAATTCAAACACATAACAAATGTTAAATGGTATTGCACAGCTTGTGAAGAAGAGTCTTCATTATAAAAATGCAGCCACACTACAGTGGTATGCAAAAGTCTGCAACCACTTGTTAATTTTGCATTTTTTCCAACTTTTGACCTTTCATGTTAACCCCTTCGTTGAGCCAATGCATTTATTTGAAAAATAAATTGCGGTCGGGCGAGCGGATAAGCAGGGGAGCAGAGCCCGGAAGTCGGGTTAAACAGGGATTTATTGAAGGAGACGGGATAGAAGGCACAGCAGACAGCAAACACCAGTACTAACATCAGGGAACATCAATGCAGGATCTACCGGACTGGACACAAACACAGACTAAATACAGGTGAGAAGCAGGCACAAACAAGAAACAGGTGAGGACAATCAGGTAAAAACGAGGTGGGCGTGGCACACACGAGGATCGTTCGGAGCGGGACCTGACAATACGCATACATGCACATATTTTATTATATTTTTACATAATTAAGTGTATGTTCTAATTTAAAAAGAGAGAAATTTTGCCTGTCTTTTACTTCTGAAGGTGTAAAAGAATTACATCTTTAGGCGTGAAAAATCGACATGTTGACTTTTTGCATGTGAAAGATTGACATGTTGATTTTTTGCATCTAAAGGTGAAAAAGGTCAAATTTGATGTCTCTAGCCGTTAATATTTGACATCTTTAGGCATAAAGTTTTAAGACGTTTTGGCCACGTTAGCCTTCCATAGCCTTCCATATTTTTGCTACTCAGCGGGTGTGAGCGGAGTGATTTCCGCCTGCGGTGACGTCATACGCATACACTCTGCAGTACGACGAGTGAATAAAAAGATCAGAAGGTGGGGATCTAGGGGTATTTTACACTTTAACAGCAACTAGTAGCACAGTGTTTTGCAATATTTACAAAAACAAACTTTTAAGAGGTGAGAATAGCTCACGGGACTGTGCGAAAGAGCACGCATAATACGAAAAAGGCAGTGGATGGTTTGGAAGTAAATTGCTTGGGCACACTGTTGCCAGTTGGTGAAACATTATGTTGCATTTTAAACATTCACCACTTCCGTATCCTTGGTACATACTGAGGAACAGGGCATCAGAGCACATCAAGATATTGCATAGTTGTACAAATTTTTCCGCTGTTATGTAAATCATGCTTAATAACAGTAAAACTTAAAACTGCTGACATAGGCTAAAACCTGCAACACAACCAACCTAACTTCAATACTAAATAAGAAATTACAAAGCAACCACCCAAAACAATTCTTTAATTCAACAACAAAAGACAACATTTCCTATCCAACTCAAGCAAACAACGTCTCAAATCGTGCAGGTGTCACTAATGTGTTAATGTGAAACAGCGGGAGGAGTCTTTCAAGAAACTGTCCCAGTCAAAGCAAAAGAAGAACTGAACTATTTAGCCAAGAGACATTCAGTTTTAAAGTAGTCAGTAAAGTCTGAAGTGGCTCAGAGCCGCTCACCCTGCCTGTCCTGCACAGAATAACAGCTGTGTGACCTCACTTGAGAATTTCCCCTTCACAGTGCAGGCGGTCCTAGTCCATCTGCTCTGGCCTCGATCTGCCCAACCACAGCAGTATCAAACTTTAGGCAAAGTCAGATTTTATGAGGTAAAAGATTTCCTAAGGGAGCCCTATCTGCATACAAAGGGTCACTGTCATTTACCAGGACTGCATGCTGTGTGTTGGGTCTCTGGCACAGGCTACTGGCAGGAGAGGGGGCCAGCGTGGAGTACAGATTACATCATGACACAAACAGCAAGTAGAAATGAAAACTTTCTGTGATTAATTGGGTTAACATTTACACGCTGATCCCAGGCCAGTGCAGCTCCAAGGACCGTGTGTATGTATCACACAGTCACACAGTCATCATAGTCCAGCTCAGTGTCGTTCTCTGTCTCAGCCTGGATGGGATCCCCCCCGGAGGTGTCATCCTCTGTCACCTGGACTCGGGAGCTCCTTCCTTTGGGGTTTGCTTGGGGGTGAAATGGAGAAAATTCACAAGATGAAGGGTAATCACACAAATTGCTTGAGACCCAGCCTTGTCCTGAAAGCATATTGCTTGCTCTGGGATTAAACCATGCAGGGTAAACCCCAGTCTTGAGTCTTGAGCCATCTGCTGGCTGGATTAGGTTATGCACCCAACCAGGCTGCTGACCATGATAAGTAATTAGTAGATGCATGGATGGTCATATGGTTTACTTTTTTTACCTGACAAATTCAGTCTCCAGTAAACATTAAAAGCAGCAAACGATCCCAGTAGAACTGTGATCTCTATTATCTGCACAATGTTGAGGATTCCTTTGAAGACCACAGAAACACACATGCAAAATATCAGGGTCATTGCAGGGGTTACTGACAGATTAATAAACTTTAAATATGTACCATGTGTTTGTATGTATGTTAATACACATATTATGGCTGACATGTAGGCGTGGTCTGAGCATACCCACTGTAACGGGGCCTGTTACATCCCGTCCACATTGCTTTACCACATCCCCTGTTTGTGACGGCAGAAAGAGGATGTAAACTATTTCATATTCATTGGAACTGACAGATATGTGTACTTTCTTTTGAGCAAATTCCTGTCTTTACTGCATGCCACATACATCCTGCTTATGAGCATGTGCATAGACATAATGAACAGTATGATCATTAACTGTTTAACCTGTCTGCAGTCGTAGAGGTGAAGGACTTTTATGAGCGGTGGACCCACCTGACACTAGCAGCCGAATCGGACTGCTGAGAACGTCTACAGTGGCACAGGGACTGGCCGGTGACACGTGGCAGTGATACTCTCCTGAATCCGCCGCACTGATGTTGTACACAGTGAGGTACGAGACCCCCCGGGATGAGCTGGACTGAAGCCACATGAGGCTGTACTTGTCTTTGTCCTCCAGGGGGGTACAGAGGCCACCATCTTGTTTGCACCAGGTCACTGTGGCCGGATTCTCAAACGCAGCTCGACAAGACATGACCAGTGGGGCGTCGGCTGACTGGCTCCACCAGCAGTCTTCAGACACAAACGTATATTTACATTTTTGACCTGTCAAAGAGAATGTTTCCTTCAGCAGTCACTGTGATTTACAGCCTCTTATATGGACAACATCAAATGCACTGTAATGATTAGCCTTGTCCTGTGGGTGGTGTGGTGTTTTTGCTCTTATATAATTATAGTATAATTACTGGCTGTCCTCTCCTGAGTTGCTGTCACATGGTTGATCCCCTAAGGTTGTTGTCATTTGTTAGAGCAGTAGTTGCCTGTGACATCTTTATTTCTCGACCAACTGATCTCACAGGACATGTTCTATTTCAGGACTATTCATCTATTTTTATAACCTGGGGGGCTCCATTTTATGCATATTCAGAAAATCATTTTGTGACCCCCTCACATTTCCTTTGTAACACTCTGTGGGGTCTGAGAACACTGGGCCCTATTTTCCACCAGCGCAGAAACACGACACAACGTGGTTTTGCGAGTTTTGTACCAGCTCATTGCTCATTTTCACTCCATACATGCATATCCTCAAAACAACAAATGATTTTGCGACCGGCTTCTGCTCGTAGGAATAGTGTTTTTTAAACGAGACGTGGCTGGGAGTATTGACAGCACCTTGATATTTTAAGACAGCAAAATGATATTGCGCTTTTCACCAACAAAAACCAAAGTGTAAAGTCAGTGGCGCACTATTTAGCAGTATTAAAGTGACATGTTTTGGAACTGTGTGCGTGCACGACAGTAGTTAGAGGCACAGGTTACGTTTTCAAGGTGCACTAATGGTTTTTTATTATTTTATCTATATACACGTCTTGTTATACAGCACATCTGGTCCTTTCACCGAATAATCAGCTGGTCCCTCTTTTGGCCAGAGACCACAGCCATGTGTTCAGCATGGTAATTTACTCTGTTTTACATGGCCGTAAATGTCCACACTATAGCTCGTGCACAGGCAGTAGTTAGTAGCATGAAAAATCAGAGCAGGGTCAGAACACCATAATAACAATTCAGAAATATCACTTGTCTAAAGCAAAATACATATGTACAGCTTCATGGATAAAAAAAAAATCATATAAAAATTGGAATAATTTGTTTGCTTTACAAAATGTAAAGGAAATTAAACCTGGAGCAAATATTACTTGTCAACATATAGCCTGAACGTTTGTTACGTGCAGTGCTTGAAGTGGGAAAAAATAAGTGCAGGAACTCTAATTTTTAATGTATCTTTTTTATTGAATTTTTCAGTGAACAATGCCATCATGATATTCACAGTATAAATTGCAACAGTTTGCATTGCTTCCCTGATGCGATTGGTTGGGACTCAGTGGATGCATATGATATAGGAGATTGTCGTGGCTCGTGGGTAATTTAGTCTTTTATTGGTCTTGTGATATTGTCTACTCTCGGGCCACTGTCGTTATGTCGGATCAGTTTCAGTAAGTACCGAAACGCAGAAAAAAGTGGCGGAACCCAAAAGACTGTGTTCCGGCCCACTTCAAGCACTGGTTACGTGTGATAAAATATTTAATCATGTTTAAGCAGTGCTTAATCAATTATCAGTATCATTAGTACTATTATTATTGTTTTGTTATTTATTTTAGGATATTTTTCTTACGTTACAAACAATGATAAGGCTCATCTTACCCCATTTAGAGATTACTTTCAATAGAGATTTTTTATTTTTAATATGCAGGAAAAGAGCAGTTTGTATGAAAAATCTGTCTTACCTGTGACAGAGAGATTAATGAAATGACTGAGAATGGTCACAGTTCCATAAACACCACACCTGTACCAACCAGCATCTCCCATAGACACACGTGTGAAAATCAGTTCTGAGGTGCTGATACTTGGCTCAGTTTCAATGTTTTTCCATTGTATGCAAATGTTGTCTGTTGCATTTATAGTAATGCAGTGCATATTATTCCAGTATTTACACCATGTAACTGCTGGTCTCCGTCCGCAGTGTTTCACTGGACAGTCAAGTGACACTGATGAGTTTTCTCTAGCTGATGCATTGGTAAGCCGTGGTACTCGGACCTCCACAGGACATAAATTATCAGACCCTGAAAGGACGTTTTAGTTTGATTAGTTCAGAGTCTCCATGCCACACAAACACTTGCTAAAACAGAACAAAAACAAGTTTCTATCCTAACCTCATCTAGACTAGTAAATACTGTCTTACCTCTCTAAGATAATAGACATATCACTGTATTGTTTTTCAGTGTTAATATCTCTGAAATGATATTGCACATTTTATAATTTTGTTCTGACAGCTTAATGAGAACTATAAATAATTACATGCATTAATTAACATACTTCAGAATTTTAGGTTTTTCATTTACAATTGTTCCATTAATATAAAATAACACCAGACAATGTTTACTATCTAACATATATACATGTTTTACCTTTAAGTTGATTTGTTAGGACAAGAATTAACAATCCAATAATTCCCATCACAATTGCCATTATAGAATTATAATTTTGATTATTTCTATTCTCTGAAGGTCAGCGTGTCTGTGAATCTGATTCTCAGATCTCTTGTCACTAAGACCTTTCAGGAGGTCGTTAGCTGTATATAACCAGAAACAGGAAACAGAGACAGCGGTTTTTGTGTGTCTGTAACCCCGACATAGGGTAAAGAGTGTACACTCTCTCCTACGCTCTGTCAGTGTCACCAAATTCACATACACTACCCTTGAATTAGTATTTTACTTTTCATTTGAAATACACAAAAAATATTTTTTACAGTGACCCTCAACATATAAACATCACATCTTTTAACAATGTATTATCATTTTTTGTACTTTATGAAGTTGTCTGTATGGAATGTATAAGTATGAAAAATTGGGTTTAAACAAAAACAAAATTACAAGTAAATATCAATCTAATGGACAACATGTAACCAGCCACACCGAGGTTAGATGAAGCAGCTCTGTATGGAAACTAACACCCAGCCCCCAAATTTCACCACGCTCTATGTTACGGGTTTACTTGAGCATCCTGTTCTTCAGTGATGTTTTCTCATCGTGCAGGTTCTGTATGACAATAACTTAAAAAGATACTTTAAGGTATTAGCTTGATTCTGATTTTTTTTCCCTTTTACAATATCTTGCATTTCCTTCAGAATGACGCATAATCCAAGAAATAAGCATATGGATACATTAGTGTTTGTGCAGAGAGCAGCAGCAGATCTGTGCCTTAGTGCATCTCAACTTGAGCCTGTATAACTTTTTTTTGTTAGAATTCAGCATAATAACAGGAGTGAGTGACTGTGCCTTTAAATCCGTCTCACCCGCCAGTCAGTGCAGTGCTGTTGTTTCTACTTACCTGCCTTTGGTTTCTGTTACTGACCCCCCAAGATGGAATTGGAGAATTTTTGCTACTGGCCAGCTGGGCTAGTCCATAGCCCCACATGCTTTTTTCCCCCCTAGTAACTGGGCTACTGTTCTGTTTTTTGCTACCAACCCTAAAGGACTTACCTCAGCCGAGTGGGCGAGCTTTATTTCCAGCCCTGCTGACACTTTTAACTTCCTTTAGCTGCCCTGATGACCATCAGCTGCAGGGGGCAGGTTCTAGAATGACTCTACAGCACTGTGCGAAAGTCTAAGGCAGTCAAAGAAAATGATGTTTAAATGATCTTCCTCTTGGTGAAAAACTATGATATTCTGTCTGTCAAAGTGTGTCAGCTTAGCCATTTAAAAACTTCCCCTAAATTCACCCCCGTATTTGCAGTAACTGTCCGATATACCCAAGCATTTTTTATTTGACAAATTCCTCACCTTGTTTGGCTAATTAATACCTCATGAAGTTATTTAACTCATTATGTTAATTAATTAATCGAGCTGGTGGTAAATTTGAAGATATGAAATGGTTGGCGCACCCCTGACAAGAGGTTTGGGACCTGAAGCTATGTTCATCTAGTCATACAACAAGGTATAAGTAACTTTTTAGAGAACTAAAGCAGTTCTTGCTAGTTTTTGTTGTGTTACTCTTACTTTACATATGTTCTAATCTTTGTTTTTTTTTGTTCTGAGCAAATATACACTTAATACCCAGATAAATAGCTGTTGACATTTTCTTTGACTGCCTAAGACTTTTGCACATGATTGAGTTCTGATTACTGTGCTTCAGACAAATGGTTGACATTTGTTTGTGGACATACATTTTAGCCCCCCATTCCATACTTGTTTGTTCTATACAGGGTCATAGGGGTCAAGAGCCTGTCCTGGAATCTACTGAGCACCAAATCATCACAGGTCGCACAGACACACACAATTTGGTATCTCCAATTCACCTTAGCATGTTTTTAGGCTGGGGAGATGGGGTGGGAGCTACAGGGAGACCATAAGTACTCCACACATGTAGAGTCAAGGCAGAGATTCAAGCCCTGGTCTCCAGAGGAGTGATGTAACCATGTTAGCAACCCCACCACCTTGCTGTCCCTCAGAAGCTTTCTTTGCTGTTTGTTTTTACTGTTGAAATAAGATGACTGATGTTCTACGTTGAGATACATTGAAAAATGTCTCTGTCACCATGCTGAGGAATTATGTCATTTTACATTGCATTATCAAAGTCAACGTTATGAACTTTCATGAACTTTATAATATCCCAGTAGCCTTTGCTGTCTTTCCGACGATTAGCTAAGCCATTAACTTCTCCACAATACCCTGAGATGATGCCCACGGCAGCTCAGTTAAATAACTCAGCCTACACGTCAACCTTTGGTCAGTCAAAGTCCTGCAGGGGGACGGATAACAGGTGAGTCGGGCAGGTGTGGATCCTCTTCGGACTGGGACTGTGACTGTGAGGCAGCAGGTGAGTCTGCTCTTCTACTGTAGCTTTAGCAGAGAAATACCTAAAACCGCTAACAACATGTGACAATTTCGTTCTGCTTTTGTGGCATTTTTGTTGGGTTATTTTTCACAGCAATGACAACAGCAAAAATAACTGGTCATGCAGATCTGAGGGGAGGTACAGGATGTATGCAAATGATTATTCATTTGAGCTCCTTCAGTAGCCAGCAATCAATAGCAAGCAACTTTGTTCCCTGAGCATTGTGCCTACTGTGCAATGCAGATTATTGTTCATATACATGTTACAATTTCAAATGTTCATGATTTTAAAATACCTGAACGAACTTCAAAAAGGTACCACTTTACTGAATTTTGGGTGAATGTCATACTAGACGCAAGTAGATTCACATGCAAATCTTATTAGTGTTTTTTTTTAAAGACGAAAGCTGTGACAGGCTTGTCATAAGTCAGTTCTCCATCACCAGTTAAGTTAACGATTAACATTGCCGCTAACGTCCAGAGTACAGATCTTGAAGTCAGACATCAGCATTTTCCTGGTAGTTCAGGGGGCCTCCACAACTGTCACCCTGACACAGGCCATTTCAGGTGTTAGCTTACGGTAAAGATAATGGTGAAGGTGTTTCTCCATCCACACAATGTTTCTAAAATTTGCTGAGGTCAAAGCCAAAGAGACACATGCAAATGATTCAGGTTTTAAAGTTTATAGTTTTCATATTTCTTGTCATGTTTCAATCTCTCTGTGCTTGTTCAATTGACCCCTTTCATCAGGTAATGCAAAAACAGATGTTTTACAAACAGTTTGCTCATAATATCAGTATCAGACAGGTGCCTATAAAGTAATAAAGATAACCCTTAACTCATCTATCCTGGTGGAGTCATTGGTACTTACCAAAGGTCGGACACATTTCTCTGGTCCACTGTGAGATTATGATGTGACCAGTAGTAGCATTAAATGCTGCTGAGCTCAGCATGGCCAACGTGTGCTTTGATAGACGTTGTGCTGTCAGGGACAGCTGGTAAAGTCATGTTGACATGCATGGTGTTGGGGTGGCCTTCCAGATGGGCGAACACTTTGTAAATTATCGTTGACTAATTGAATCCTGCTGGTTCAGGAGAATCAGTTGGCTTCAGAAACCTTCCCATTTGACAGCAAAGCAGAATGACTGCATATCGTTAACGTTTATGCAGCCACTGAGAGGGTAACTGAAATTTTTGTTTTAAGCAGGCAGGGGTGAGTTAGCTATAACATTTTATACTAGGGGGCCTTTCATAATGCTTTGCATAGAGCCACAGGTGATGGATAATGGACAAGGATCAGGGTTGTTAGTTCACAGTGTGTTGTAGTTCCCTTTAGTAACAAGTTCAGTTATGAAAATGGTTAAAAATTTTACCTGTTTTTGTTCACCCTCCCAGTGATATAGACATCGGCATCTGTGTTAAGAACGGAGAAAGATGACATAATCTAATTAACACCTCAGTTAACGGAAACTTACACTCTACACTTCAAAAACCCTTTAATTAACATGCTTAGAAAGTCTCACATTTTTAGGTGCCTCATATTTTTCATAATAAGCAAAAATAAACCTAGCGCGGCAGTATTTAGAATGCTTTGGCTGAAGGCAATGGATGAATCTCTGAACGTTAATGCTGCGTGATGCTCTAGCGGAAGAGAGATGGAGGCTTTGAAAGTGAGGGTCATCAGCCTGAACAAGCGGGAGGGCCAGAGTTTCGGCTTCTTCCTGCGGGTGGAGCAGGGCGCGGACGGTCACCTGATCCGCAACCTGGAGATGGGCAGCCCGGCCGAGCTCTCAGGCCTGAAGGATGGGGACCGCATTCTGCGGGTCAACGGGACCTTCGTGGACACGCTGGAACACCAGCAGGTAGCTGTTTGTTTACCCAATAACAATAATAGCTGTTACATAACTAATAACTAACAGTAATGCAGCACTGACTCTGGCCACATTAGTTATATAAAACCAAAGTCGTCGACTGAGTACGTGTCCAACCTAAACCGTCTGGGGAATCTTGTGGCCCAGGTGGTCGATCTGGTGAAGAACAGCGGGATGTCCGTCACCTTTCATGTTCTGGATGAAGCCTCCTACAAGCAGGCCAAGGAGACTGGTGTTGACCTGTCTGATCCTCATCCCAGCTCTCAGTCCAGTACGGCCCAGGCAGAACCCGTTATGAATGGCGTGACGGGTCCAGCACCAAAACCCAAACTCTGTTTCCTGGTTAAAGCCAAAAATGGATATGAATTTTCTATCAAGTCCACAAAAGGTGAGATGGCAGTTACCCTCTAACTGGTAACATTCATCAAACCAGTTTAATCTCAGATAGCTATTTACTTAAGATAAGCACATTAATTATACTCTAGTGGAGAAGCAAATCTATTCTGTATTCATATCCAAACGAGCTTAAATTAACTGCACATTAAAACTGAAGGATGAAATTAATCAAACTGTCCATGGGTTGTAAAGTAAGTTACACTGTCAGGTTGGTGTGATCTGTGCTTCCTGGGATGAGCTCTGGATAAATGGCTCTTGAAAACAGATTGATTAAACAAGATCCCTCTGAGTATGTTTTTGATGGAGTACCGACAGCTTCTCTATTGGCTATTGAACCCATGCTGAAACGGTTTAATTCCCTCCTTATACTGTTGCTGTAATTTACACTGTCTGTCTGCTTCCAGGCATGGAGGGTGTGTACATGACGGATGTGACCGCCTCTGGGGTTGCAGACAGGGCTGGGGTCAAGGTCAATGACCGCCTTCAAGAGGTCAATGGGGAAAACGTGGATGATTGCACCCATGAGGAGATCGTGGAGAAGGTTAAAACAATTTTAAAGTCAATATTAATCATTCATAAATATAAACGACACACAAATAGATGAACGTAAGGATTTAGTTGTAGTTGCATTTATCTTGGGTTAAATTTTGGTTATGGAAGGTGGTTGGTTAGTGGGGCTGACAATACAACATATTTATGATGTTTGACATATATTCATGATATGAGTCTTACTGAGCTTTGAGCCACATTGAGACCTGTCCTCTGAGTGCTAAGGCTGGTTGTTTGTGGTCAAGCCTCTCTCTCTGCCCAACCCCTTCTCCTCCAGATCAAGGCCGCAGGTGATCAGATCATGTTCCTGCTTGTGGACGAGCACTCAGACAAATACTACAGGAACAGAAAGCTGAAGCCGCGGGCTGAGGACGCCACCGTGAGGCACCTCCCACATGCGCCACGCATCGCTGACATGACCAAGGACCCCGATGGATATGGGTTCTACCTGAGGGAAGACCCCAAAATGAAAGGTGTGCCTGGAAAGATGGAGAACATCCATACAGACGGAGAACATGGATACAGAGCAGCATGAATGCCAGTGCCACTCCTCACCTTTTAAAATGAAAATGACAAAAGTGGCTTTTGAACACATGAAGGCCAAAAGAATTCAATTTAATCGCTGAATTTTGCCGCAGTTGAGACCCTACCAAATATCACCATTGTCATTTCATCTACTACCACTATTTTACCCCCAGTCATCTGCTGCCAGGGGAGATTCTAGGGTGTTTTTCAAGTGGGGGCCTTAAGAGGGGACGTAATTCATACAGAGGGTCCAATCTTATCATTAGCCAATGATATGTTTTGAATCGGTGAGTGGCAGGGGAGGGAGCACTCTGGGGCCAGTCAGCTTTCAGCTTGGGCCAACGGCCTTGTGGTTCCATCACTGTAAATATCCCTGTCTGCTCCCCTGTATAAAACATATCAATGTCTGTCTTCTAGGCCATTTCATTAATGACATTGAGCAAGGGAGTCCAGCTGAGAAAGCAGGGCTGAAAAACGTGGACCGTATAGTGGCGGTCAGTGGGGAGGAGGTCAACCACCTGGACCACGACGAGGTTGTGGATCGAATCCAGGGGTGTGGACCGAAATGCTCCTTGCTGGTGGTAGATGTGGAAACGGATAAAATGTACAAGATGGTGAGAATCTCTTTCAAGAATGAAGTGGTGTTCTCTGCACTGAAGCTGTTTTTGTGAACAAAGCAAGTCAAACATTAAATACTTTTCTGTAACAGAGAAGAATCACATTTCTGCTCTAGCAATATTTAACCAATCCAAAAGCAACCATTGGTCTGTTGTGCAGAATATGGGTTCCCAAACTTTTCAGACCATGACCCCCAAAACCAGACCCACATTCACAACCTGGTGGGGGGGGTATTTCCCCTTGGTTGATCTCTTTAACAGTCTCAGGGGGTGGGGGTTATCATGATCTACCAGACCTTGATTAGTCACTGACACTAACACAAAGTCATTCCACAGGGAGGTGTGTCTCCTTTTCTTTACTGGAAAGAAATGAGGGGGGTGGAGCCAATAACAGCACTCGGTGCTGAGGAGCTGGCCCCAGTTCAGGGCAAGGACACGCCCCCTGCACAGCACCTGAAGCCCAAGCTCTGTAAAATGGAGAAGACTTCCAGCGGCTTCGGTTTCCACCTTAACGGCATCCAAGGGGTACCAGGCCAATATATTCAAGAGGTAGAGTGAGGAGTCACACTTCACTGATCAGACACAATCAGACTGATATGGGACTCAAAATATCTCTCTGGTCAGAGTCAAATCTGCTGTGGGAAGTCATAGAATGGCATTTGATTTGATGCTAGAACTCTGATCAAGAAAAACAGTTGGATGGATGGATGGATGGATGGATGCATGCATGGATGGATGGATGGATGGATGGATGGATGGATTTTCATTATCCAGGTACAGTAAAGCTACTCAAGCTAAGCTTGGTCTTCTTGGTCCTCACTAATATGTGCATCACCACATTTTTCATGACTTACCCACCTTAGTGTGGTCATGCAATCAGTAGTGAAGACCTGCATTTCTGCCACCACATGTGAGTTTGACAGATTGTACGTCTCCCAGGTGGTGACGGGTGGGGCTGCCGACCGCGCCGGTCTAAGGAACGATGACATTGTCGTAGAGGTCAACAGCGTGAATGTAGAAGACAGCACCCATGAGGAGGCTGTGGCCTTGATTAGAGCCAGCGGTGACCGCCTGACCCTGCTAGTGGCTGAAAAGAAGGCTTACGACTACTTCAAGGCGGAGAAGATTCCCATCACTTCCCAGCTACTGGGCCAGATGCCCACACCTCAGCCTGAACCTGTAGTCATGGCCAAAGAGATTCATACCACCAAGTCCCAGGACCCCCAAGGGAAGGAAGAAGAGAGGAATGCAGAGGAGAAGGCAGAGGAGAAGGAGGAGGTGGCTACACCAGAATCTACTCCACCAAGCGAGCCAAAAACCCGCGACAGGGTAAGAGCCTCAGGGTTGGTGACGTTACTCCATGAGAATCCCAAGTAGATAGGTTTCCGTCCCGGGCATGTGTGTGAACATTTTCAATTGAAGTTTACTTCCTTTTTGCTTTTATTTCTTTTTATAGACACCATCATCATCCTCTTCTTCTTCATCAGAGGAAGATGAAAGGCTCTGAGGAGATTAGTTCTACTGGCCGCTTGCTGTCCATTAGTGTCGCTCCAGCTCTCACCTTGATTGGTGAGCATTTTGTGTACCTGAGGGCTTAATGTACTATAGCAGTGTTTCCCAACCCGGTCCGCTGGGGCCCACAGACGGTCCATGTTTTTGCTCCCTCCCAGCTCCCTCCAGACTGTCCTATTTTTGCTACCTACTAGGAGCTGGTGGGAGCAAAAACATGTACTGTCTGCAGGTTCCTGAGGACCGTATTGATAAACACTGTACTATAGGACAACATTGCCACTTCAGCTGGTAAACACTGTGTATGTCTTGATTTAATCAAGCTAACTTATTACCCTGTGTAATGCAGGCTAACTTCTGTCCGAAATATATTTCCATTTATCTTAGGGTTAATAATTATGTACTTTCTTGCTACTGTTTGGTTATAAATTTTCTCATGAGTACGACTTGAAATTAAACATAAATTAAGTATTCAGCTTGTCACTGAATCTATAATGTGCATTTCTGCACCTTTTTCATTTCCTGTTTATTGCTGAAAAATACCCTGTCACTTACCATGCCGTGAGGAAATTAAAAACCTTCTCTTTAAAAACCAGCCTCTGTCATGTTCTTCATGACGTTGGGATACAAGTTAGTATCATGTCCAAGGGTGTGGCCTTGACTCAGTGTCTTCCTGGGAAAGCATGTCTGTGACCCAACATAAACCTTCAGGGTGGCCTCCAGCTCCAATGACACTCACATTTGAAAGGCTGAACTAAAGATTTTAAGGATGATGAGGAATAATCATTGGCATCAAGCATGTTGTACAATTACAGAGCGGAACCTCCGTCCCCAAAGAGGTTTGTTCCATCTCTCTCCCTCATCATTTTGGTAGGGATGCTGGTCCCCCACCAAAACCTGTTTCTGGTTATGGGTTGTTCTTTTTGTGAAATAGTAACACTCCACAAATGACATCTTACAGCTGTGAGTGACCTCTCAGGCAGAAACCCCTGACTGAGCAGAGACTATTAGCAGTCAGTTAATTAGACATAATTTAATAGGGTTCTGTGTTATACAAGGGAGGATAGTGTGAAATGTGGGAAAATGTACTTCAAAGTGACATCGCTGGCAAAGATTGAGATTTTACTTCCACAAGTTTCATTCTGAACTGCAATACATATAGACTGAAATTCATCCAACTGAACTTTTTATTAACTTAAAAAATTACAGCATCATGCAATTTTTCACATGTTGACATCAGAAATGCCTCACAAAGGTTTTTTTCTCTCTCTCTCTCACTCTCTCACACACACACACACACACACACACACACACTGACAGTGAATAAACAAAAGGTTTGTGTCTCTGCCATGTGATCACATGGTCATGTGCTTCTCTGGAGCCTGTTTGTGGGCCAGGTAGAGGAAGAGGATGCTGGAAAGAGCGCTGACGAGGAAGATGACGTCAAACCAGCGGTGGTAGAAGTTAAACTGCAGCTCGCCCAGAACCTCAGTCACTATGGTGCGGTACTCCAGGGGCATACTCATACGCATCAGCAGGACTGAGGAGACAAAGTACATGCCCTGCCAGAGAGAGAGACAAGGGAGAGTACTGCATGAGTAGGGCAGAGAGAGAGAGACAGACAGGTGAGAGTACTGCATGAGTAGGGCAGAGAGAGAGAGACAGACAGGTGAGAGTACTGCATGAGTAGGGCAGAGAGACAGTGGACAGCACTGCATGAGCAGGGCAGAGTGTGACAGGGGACAACACTGCATGAGCAGGGCACGGAGAGACAGGGGACAATACTGCATGAGCAGGGCACGGAGAGACAAGGGACAACACTGCATGAGCAGGGCACAGAGAGACAGATAGACAGGGGACAGCACTGCATGAGCAGGGCAGAGTGTGACAGGGGGCAGCACTGCATGAGCAGGGCAGAGAGACAGGGGACAGCACTGCATGAGCAGGGCAGAGATACAGGGGACAGCACTGCATGAGCAGGGCAGAGTGTGACAGGGGACAACACTGCATGAGCAGGGCAGAGAGAGAGAGAGAGAGACTCAAGATCTCAAGAAAACACAAAAACATTGAGAAAATACAGTTTCCATAATTTTTTTTGTTTTTTTTTTTTTTAAGTGTTATTTGGCATTTTGGGGTCACCGTGCTCACATCCGGATCACATTCCCCAAGAACTCACCATGATCTGAGCCAGAACCAGGACTATGACATTGGAAGACTTGCTGCTGGAAATGGCATAGAAAAACTGTGAACGCAAGAGGATTTTTGTAAAACACAGGCCATGAATGGAAAGAGGGGTTTATGTACAACACAAAGGCTGTTTCTTACAATTAAAATGAATTTTGAGAGAGATGAATATCTGTAATGCTTGCGGCACTCACCTTGGTAAGCGTTATCAGTAGGCCCCTGATCGACGTCACAATGATAATGCCCACAAGAATGAAGGATATGTGCTGAGACCAAAATTTGACCTGATAGAGGGAGCAGTAGGAACAAATAATTAATAACGACTATGTCAGAATGAAAACTAAAATCCCAGCTCCTGATAAAATATTCATTTGAGAGAAGAAAATGCTGCTCCTTCCCACTAGTGAACTCACATCAAACTGAATACCCAGGTAGTTGACCGTGATCTCAATTCCCCGTGTCACAGGATCGGTCTTGCCTACACGATCAAAGACGATGTTGATGGTGGCCTGGAGGGACAAACAGTGCTGCAGATTACGGATCTCTGCTGACAGCAGGCCCATTCATGTGTGCCCTAACTGTGGAGTGTGAAGAAAATAACAGTAAGAGGAGATGAAAGATACATCACTGATCACGAAATCTTACAGTCCAGCAGATGACACCCTGAGTAAGACATTAATCCTTTCAGAGTTGGGAGCTACGGAAAATTCTTACCATAAAGATTTTCCATACGCAGTAAATGGAGAAAAAGTATCCCAAGACATTGAAGTACTTTCCTTGAAATGTTTTGGAATATTCGATCCTTTCCTGGGTTAAGAGGAGACAGACATCACCTTTACTTGAATGGTATGAAATCAAAGATCACAAAAGATCAAGGAGATAAGTGTTAGACTCGAAGGAAATATTGTATAAATAGATTGTATAAATCTTTGTATAAATCTTTCCTCATTCTCGATGTATAGCTAATCCTTGAAAACAACGTAGCAGAGTAAAGGCTGCTTGTAATGACTCGCCCAACTCATCTTTCCCAGACTAAAAAATAGCTAACTGAATAACCTGCATGGATCATTGCACGTGTAAGAAGTACAGTTCTGACACCACACGTCACGACTGTTAACGATTAACAGATACTCTTATCTCAAGGCTCAGCTGATAAAATACTGAAAGACCATCTAGCTAAATATAATGGGAGAGAGCTGTTAAACCGTAATTTCTCGGGGTGAGAGAGTACAGCAAGGGACTAAATGATGCATAACTGTGTATATCAGGGTTATTCAAATCACGGTCCTTGATGTCCGAGCACTGCTGGTTTTCCAGCCTCCCTTTACCTGTCAGTCAGATGTGAAGCTTCTGGCCAATCAGAATCAGTAATTATTAAACTAACTACCTGGGAACAGAAAACAAGGCCTGGATTTGGAATTGAGGTCCAGATTTAAAGAACCCTGGTGTAGATGTTCTGAAAAGTGGCATGTTGGGTTTCCTCTTAAGAATTGTGTAGATGGGGTTCCTGCTGAGGTCTAAGAGCTCACAGGTTATGCCAGCTCACATGTTTGACCACCTGTTTTAAGCTCTTGTTTTCATCTTATTTGGCAAGCGCCTTTAGTTCGGTCTGTCACGATCCATGACTACCTTGGTGGCCTGCAGATCCACAGTCTCCAGGAAGAGCTGCCGACTGAGCTCCTCCAAGGCGTCCACTTCCTGCTGGATCAGCGACAGATCTGAAGCGGAGCCGTCAAGGCACCATAACCACAAGCAGTGGAGAGAGTGGGACATGCAAAGCCTTCTCCATCTCCGTGACCATTTACGCAGGTCTTTGCAGACAGACCCACCAGCTGCAGGTGTTGAATGCTGGTTTCAGACATAGACGGTGTGAGCGGACAGCCTGACATATGGGAAGGATACTCTCGCTGTTGGGCGGAGGGGATGTGACACTTCTGATCATTCCCCAGATGCCAGTCTGCTTGCTCTGGTCCTCCCCTCGCTGGTACATCTGTCTCCTGGTCATAGCGATTCTACAGCACAACAATCATTACACATCTCTTTGCTCATATCTATTACAAATAGCAATTTTAACTTCCCCATACAAGCGCAACACTTGCGTATCCACTCTGTGTATGCGTATACAGAAACGTTCATACTTCTCTGTTCAAGCCTCATACTTTGCACATGCGCACGTGTTGAATTTATATTTTCCCCCAATTATAATAATATTAATTATTATTCTGATATTTCCTGCACATGTACCACAGCAGTGAGGTTAGTGTCCGTTTCTCAATGTTTTTACGAATTCAGAGAGCGAGCTCACAGGGTCGCCTACTTTGGTCAGCTGGCTGGCATGAGATTTTCAATTCGAGACTGTACACACATATGCATTTACATGCACCCAACAGTTTTATTGCCTTGCAAATAGTCTATAGGGTTTGAAAACCACCCCAATGCTCGTCAAAAGCATCCACACTGTTATTTAAACTGGACGCTACCGAACCGATCATGCACAGTGGCCAGAACTATGCGCACAGTGCTGCGCGGAAACAAATTTGGACTCCAGAAGGTTTTCGTCTGCTGAGGTGCACAATGACATCAAACACGTAATTAACGTTTGAGCGGACATGTCCGCTAGTATGCGTGCGGAGAAGTACCAGCCTTTATGATTAGTAATATTACCATTGTAACCTGCTTCCAAGAAATTTGGATACTTATGAGTGTCTGGGGTATGTTTAACTTAAACAATTTACATAATGGGCCTTAATCATTTCTTTTAATCATTTGATTAAAAGCTCAAGTGTTTGAATACAGCGCCACCCACTGTTCCATTTAAGTATTACATACAACAGTACACAAACATTTCACAGATGCACAACATACAGTTTAACTTCAGTCTGATCTGATTATGAATTCCAAAAGATCAATAAAAAGCAGAAAGCAGGCAGCCATATTAACAGAATAACTGCAGACATAATGAGAAGTTCTGAATGTTCCCCAAACGTTTCAGGCCTGAGTTAACCTGACTAGCTACTTTGACACAGCCCAACTAGCCTCACATATGAGAGGGAGAGGTTAGGGAAGTGTACTGAGACTTTACCACATTTCTGTGGGTCACAAGTGTGTCTTTAATTTGCTTTTCAGCACTGTTCATCACTTTTTTCCTTAAAGGGGCCATGTTCCCATTTTTGCTCTTTTGAGAAATAAATTTCTTTGCTTGCTGCTCAAGGCGGACTTCTCCACACCACAAAATGAACCGTTCTCCTCGCAAATGTTTGATATATGATTCTCAGGAGAGATTGGCAGAAGCTTGCGGTCATGTGATGTCATTTCCTGCTCATTTGCATATGCAAACGTGATTCTTTTTCCCGTATACTTTGATTCAAGCAAAGCTGCAGGAAGGCAAGCTCACCTCTTCTTCTTACTGACGATCATGTCCATTGTCTGCAGTAGCCTCCTCTCCAGGGCCAGGATGTCACTGTCAGTCACATTCCTATGCAAGAGGAACATGTCTCTCCATTGTAAGTGAGAGCATTCACCATGCATGCGTCAACTATGAATACTATGAGCAAATAAAATTAATTAACATGTTCAAGCAGCAGTATCACGGTTACCACGGTGTTGGGTATGACAACACAATCCTAAAAGAAGGATGGCATAATTGCAATAAAATTACTAGTCTCATGCCGGCAAATGGGCCAATGGATAGTAAATGTGACAGAACGAGCAATGAAGACACACCGGAGGAAGTAGGACATGTAGGTGTAAGGACAGTTCACTGCACCAAAGCCGGACAGTAATGCCATCAGGGTCACACCGATTACACCCACACGGCTGATCAGCTGCTCAATGGACAGAATCCCTGAAGGAGAACAATGGCACTGCATTCAACCTCACTAGTGTCTAAGACAGATTAACCTTAAATAACTTTAAGAAAATGTTTAAACCGCCATTCATAAAAAGGGAATCTCATTGACAAAGTTCCTAAAAAAACGTGAGTATCTGTGGGTTAAGCCTATGGGGTTATGCACAACTGAAAAAAGCAGGATTTTGAGGCACCATGCCACAGGAATGTTACCGTGTTTGGGACTGAGGATGGGAAAGGGGTCTCCGAGCTTCCAGAAGAAATACATGAAAGTGAACCAGACCACACAGGCGAAAAGCAGCTTCTGCCTCTGTACTACAAATAGGAGTCACCAAAAAACAGTTCAGAAAACAGCAGCATCCATTTTCATTTCTGGACTGCACATATTTTTAAGGTAAGTGTCCCCAAAACAGTTTATATTTACAGTATGACTATTCTATATATGTATTCAATTGTTCAAATGTGAATTAACAGGTTAAGCAAAAAAGAAAGACTTACAAAGCCGTATGTTGCTAACCACAAAGTATCCAATGTAAAATGGGACCACGAAGATTAATACCAACAAAATGACGTATAAGTTTAGCTTCCAGTGAAAATACCTAGAACTGAAAAACAAATATCATTAGCTACACAGCATTAAATTAAATAACATTTTGTTTCATTTTAAACCGTTTTGATACACATGAGAAGTACTGGGTCTGCAAGAAATTCAATTCAGAGCAAAGTCTGAGTCATCGATGGAACGCGTCATTAACAATTTGTGAGAAAGTCAAATGAAAAGGAACACATGCAGAGTCACTCACGTGCTGCTTAAGGCGCCGAGTATCTCAAAGATGATGAGCTCAAACATTGTGCAGGAGAACGCAAAGGTCACAGAGAAGACGACCTGCACAATATAGTGGCGTACCTACAGGATGAAAGCACTGTCAACATTTACTCATAGGTTTAGGATGAAACTTCTGCTGAAATAACATTCCCCAATCCCATGTCTTAGCTATCAGTATTTTATCAATAAATTAAATCAATTAAAATAATTTGAACTTTTTTAAATATAAAATTGATCTATTTACAGTTGAACATGCTGAAGAGTATCAAACATTACTGTAAACTCCTGGACAAAATTCCTTTACCTCATAATCTTTGAACAATTGTCTCATGAAGAAAAGCCACCCAAAGCCAAAGAACAGTACCTGCGGAGTACAAACGCTGCATGTTTGACTCAAGAGTGCAGCCCATGACATCCCTCACATTTTAGACCAGACACCCACAACGAAGCTCAAAGGGGAGCATTAACATGAGTCTTCACTGCCGCTACTACCACAACTTAAGTAATAATAAAGATAATAATAATAATAATAATAATAATAATAATAATAACAATAATAGTAATGTCCATGAAGAAGCACTGACAGATACCTGAGAGGTGACCATGATCACAGAGTCTACGAGAAATGACATACTGAAGCAAAAAAAAAAAAAAAAAACTGTGGGCAACGTAGGGGTGAGTGCACCGTTCTTGATAAACGTGGTAAAGTTTCTGACATGAAGCTGACCAACCGGCTGACACACGGAGCTACACGGAACCAGCTCTTACTCCACCGGAAGCGCTCTACGTCATCATTCAGAATCCTATTTGAAAACAAAGACAGCTTCCGTCGCACGTTGTGACGTTTCCGTTTGTGTATCTAACATTTTAAACGGCATGGATTTGGTTGCGGCGGCATGGTGGTGCAGTGGTTAGCACTGTTGCCTCACACCTCTGGGACCCGGGTTCTGGTCTCATGTGTGTGGAG
>JABFEA020000001.1:45879228-45889340 GCA_019775915.2 Cyphomyrus plagiostoma
CTTATTGAGTAATTAAGTTACTTTTCAGACACAGTAATTAGATAAGTATTTTAAATACAACATTGATTAAGTAATTACTAATTAATTACTTTTTTTAAAGTAACTTTCCCAACACTGGTAGCCACATGCAATATCCTCTATCAAAACTAAATGTGCCCAGATTATGTTGCATGAGACATACTTGCATGCTTTTTCAGGATATATCTCTCTTGATAAATCACAAATTCTTCGTATAATAGTTTGTACAAATGTTTCCTGCCTTTTTTGTTTATACAAACAAAACAAACTCCAAGCTTTGTCTATGGGGGTCTGGTTTGACTTCAGGGGGCAATATGACCGCTAGAAAGCATTAATGCTTGTGGCTTTGACATGAAGAGAAATGTTTGCACAGTGGAATTACAGTGGCATTTAAAATTAAATCTGATGTTGAATAAGCATGAGCATGCACGGTCACGTTGATGAAGACTGACTGCCTTTTAAGAAAGTGGGTTCACTGTGTGAGGTGGTGTTTGCACCTGGGTAATCCCGTCTAGAACAGCTGGAGGTTTTCATCTTATTTCGATTTCATGGCTTCAGGGAGTGTTTGGAGCAGCACGGTTTTAACCACAGATTGACATGACTGCTTTGTCAGTGTGTGTTTAGAGGGAATGGAGCAGTACCATAAAAGAAGCCCACATGACAAAAAAAATTCTGACCAAAATTATATCTATGTACAATGACACTTGAATTTCCATTTAAATTTTGAATTCTTATGAACTCACAAATTTCCACATCCTTACTACTATGGAATTGTTCCAAGTAACTAAAGGAAGGACATGAAATGTAACAATCCGGCTCTGTGCACAGAAAACCTCAAAATTCTTGCAACTCTGTTTGCACTGCCTGTAATGTTGATAGCAATGGCATGGAAGGAACATGTTGTGACCAAGATGGCTAGCAGATCAGAGCCATGCACCGGCATCCTGCTAGTCAAACGAGCTGGACAAGCTCTGTGTTGACCTTACTGTGCAGGTTATCACTTCTGAGGATGGTTTGTGGCTGCCTTTTAGGTTATATTTCATTTTCAGGAGTTTCATTTTCAGACTGTTTATGACACTTTATGGACGTTCATAAATCCTCATATAGACACTTAGCTAAGGTGGTGCTTTTATCAAGTGGTAAATTTAATCTGTACTTGCGATATATTCGGGGACAGCAGAGAGCTTGCTGTTTTCAGCATTGTCATTTTGTGGGTTCCTGTGTTGTGCCAAGGTACAATCTTGGCTGCGAGACCTGTGAATGACTTAAAAGGTATTTTTAGGGTCCAAAGCACATAGTGCATTGGACACTATTGTTTTCTTTCTGTTTGTTCTTTCAGTGTATCTGTGTAGTTTTTGGGCCTAATTCAATTCTGTTCACCATGGTCCCGTTTTAATATTTTTTTTTTTAAATCCCTGCTCAGACAAAGCGTTGTAAATGTATCTATAACTTTATCTCTTCATTTAAGATTGAAGAAGGAAATTTAGGAGGTCAAAGTGCCAAGTTTTGCCCCCCACCCCACCCCCCAAGTCTTATGGACAACTTCCAGAAATCAAGACAAAACATTTGATGAACTGCCCCAGTCTGCGGAAATGGAAACCTTCACGTATTTGGTAGATAGCATTGTGAAACAAGTGAATCAGACTTACAGCTCAGCAGGATATCATTGAGATCTTGAACTGCCGAGGAAATTCCCTCCCCCTGCTCATGCAGGGATGTGGTTACGAGACCACGGAGTGGAGAAGGGCCCAGTAGGATGGTGCCTCTCTGCCTTATGAGGACTACTTGATTTGCCCCCCTTTTGCAGTATGATGTATCAGAGCTATGAGTGAGATCATCTTAAATGGGTCTGTCATGATGAGGGGGCCGGCTTTAATTCTAACGCTTGAATTACCCCTTCAAAATACAACCGCCGGTTGTTTCGTGTCCCAACTCACGTCAGGCTATGAGACAGTTTTTTTTTTCTCTGCCACAGAAAAAGCAGATATAGCCGACAGATCCTTTTAGCATGAAAGAAGAGGAGTCCCTGTTCTGTATAGTGTTGTCCTGTCATGAAAATGAAATAGAGTGCTTTGTATCTGATAGGTGTCATAAGCACAAAGGCGATCCCATTTAAATTCATTTTATTATTGATTGATATTATTGCATTTTCACACCGGAATTCTGCATACATTTCAGAGAAAATTTACTTTCATGTGTCCCTCTGAGAGGGAGTGCCTTTTCTGCACAGCGAATAGTAAAAAAAAAAAAAAGTGTTTTATTAAGAAATGTAACATTTTTTAGTATTATAGCTACATGGCATTATGCATTATAGCTCTTTGTAAAGCTCAAAATGAATACTTTAAGTTCAAATTTGACATTGGAATAATTCTGACTTTATTTTTTCCAAGGTCAAATTCCTTCTCATGGGCTGCATTTTTTTTTTAGTAAATTTGTTTATCACAAAAACAGTGAACAGTGAAAAACTAGTTTGGAGTAACAAGCATGAATGTGTTCTTCCAGCTTGGTCACTCTCATGAGACAGGCACCCACAAAGTGTAGAAGTTTACTTTTGAAAGGATAAAAGATATTTTTGAGCCTCTGAAAGTCATGTGGGGGGGGGATTTTTTAAATTAAACTTGGGGAAAAATACTCTTTGTTTGCTATTCGGTAATGAACAGACTGTTGGGATCCAGCAGCAGGGTGAATTGCAGGTTCAAAGCCAGAAAAGCAGTGAAGTGAATCAGGCCAAAGAGGAAATGCAAAAGCACATGGTTCAATGCACTGGGGAGGATGATCTCCAGAGGTGTGGCAGTTCAGGTGACTCATTTGGATGCAGACGTGACACTTTCAAGCAAGCGAAAAAATAAAAGATCTGTTATTCAAAGGGGTGTAGGAGTTACGTGACCCTGAACTTGCAGGAATGGTGTGGATGAACTTCACCTTGCAGGACAAAGGAGAAATCCTCTGAATAGTCTGCCAAAGTACATTAAACACTTTACATGTTAGGAACACCTCAGGTACACTTCAGGCTATTTTAATGAACAAAGCAGATTAAAGGTGTGTGGTCTCAGGGATCTATTTGTTTATTGTTTTAATGCAGAGCCTCTTAAATCCTATACACCTTTGAATAACAAAATATTTTTTTTGGTTTGAAACCAGATAAAGTCTGAGGTAGCTGAGACACATAAAGGTGCTTCTTCCTTATTGTTTTTTTACTTTCATGCCATATTTTGTGCTTATATAATTATCGCCTGCATGTCTGTAAAGTTCTTTTATTGTCTCTTCTGTTTTTAAGCTACTCACCACAATGGTACTCCTGGATGACTTCTTGCAAGAAAAATGAGAAATTCTTGAGGTTTACAGCTTGGGGGGAGACAGACGGACACCAACAGGATTAATGGTGTTCATGTGTTTCTTTTAATGACAGCAGAGTCAAAAAACGCAGCTATTTTTGTCTGCATTACAGGTGGTTGACATATTTCCCAACG
This sequence comes from Cyphomyrus plagiostoma, assembly GCA_019775915.2. Lineage (NCBI taxonomy): Eukaryota > Metazoa > Chordata > Actinopteri > Osteoglossiformes > Mormyridae > Cyphomyrus > Cyphomyrus plagiostoma. The sequence goes on from JABFEA020000001.1 coordinate 45,882,717, forward strand.
CGTGCTGTCTGTCCGCTGGTGGGAGTGTGCTCACCTGTTTCACGTGTCTGTGGCGCCCCCCTAATAAAATGGTAGGGGAAACACTGGCCCCCCAAAACATGTTATCCCACTTGAATAACATTTTTTTGTTTGCTGTCAGTTGCACTACCAAGCCAGGGAATACTCCAGGAACAGCCGTTTTTATGCTTCACTAATCACACTGATTACAGCTGATCACAGGTGGAAGCCAGTAACCATGGAATGCAACGGAAATGGGGGTTACTTACACCTGATTGAGTTCACATTATTTAGAACGGTGGGGGAAACTTTATTAATCTCATGATATATCTTGTTTTTTATATTTTTTTACAATTCTTCAGAACTGTAGCTGTAAAATCTTTCACTTGGATGTTATAGGTTGCATTGAGTAAGTACAACTGGAAAAAAAATATTGGTTTGTGTGTTTTCATTTATGGCAAAAAATGGGAATATTTCAAACTGGGTGATTCTTTTCTATACCTACTGTATAAATTGTCTTTGGATTATGAAAGTTCTTATTGACCTAAGCACGCAATACCTCTTTGAGTGTAATTATGACATTTTTAATTCAACACAGTGATCTTGCTGACCTTTGCACGGCTCATACCGAGCTGCTTTGTTCTCTAATCAGGCTCACCACTGTGATGGAATCCTCGTCCCACTGAGGAAGGAGACGGACGTGAAATAGGAAGCTGGTCAGGGAGTCTCTGACCGGTGGGTCAGTGTCCAGATGAGTCCTAGTGAGTTGTGTTTAAAGCCTGGACACAAACCGTGAAAGTTTCTGGTTAATCTGTGCTATTTCAGCAAAGGGATGAAACCTAAGGGGGGTCTTTATTTTTGCACATTCACATCAATGCAATGTCACAAGCAATCGCCAGTCTCTACCCTTTTTTGTTTCCATTTGTGTCGTATCTCATACATACCTAATTATCCTCCGCATGTCTGGAAGTCAAATGCTTGGATTTAGATGTGGTATAGTCACTCTTTTATTGTCTTTAAGGTTTTGTGTTTGTGATGATTATATGAGATGTGCATATAAATAAAAAGTCTTTGATGTATTTGAGAAAATCTGAACCCAGCTGGATCTTACAAAGGTTATGTCATGGTGGGGTTGGGTTTTTGTTCTGGGGATTAAGTAGCATGTTCAGCTAATTTGACTGGGGTTTGGCATACAGTAAACGTTTTAGGAAAGGTTCCTGTTTGTGACCTTGTTGACTACCCACAATTCCATCCATAATAATGGAATTTATTTAAAAGGGCACCATGCATGCTTAGCAACACCAGCGTCTCACGCTTTCTTTTTAGCATCTTTGTGATATTTTAGGTTTTGTAAGACGTTTGTGCTGCATGGAATTGACATACTTTCATGTGTCTGCATTTGAAGAGTTCTTTTCCAAAACGCGATAAACGCCAAATTAAAAAAAATGAGTTTTTCAATTCATTTTGCTGTGCACTGACCATATTCAGTGCTCTATCAACATTTTATGCCAAATCGCTATATTTCCTTGTTTAAGATGTATTGCAAGATGCCGTTTTTTTCCCAAAACGCAATAAGCGCCGTACCTATTTTTGTCAAAACGCGATATATCCTCTCGACCAATCAGAATTCGATGAGCATCGATGGTTTTGTTGCGATCTTGTTTAGTGTACTCTTAAAAATGAATGCTTTAAACGCTTTTGATGGCATCGATGAACCAGTAAGACCTAAAGCTGGAGGTTGAAAACGCTGACTGGACAAAGAAAACCACAAAAAAGAAGGTTCGTCACTCAGGAGGTGCGTTAATAAATACTGTGGGATGTCAACACAAGGCTGCTGCCACCGGTTTCTGTCAAACCGAGAAGCTGTAACCGGATTTTTTATTTCATGTGGTGGACGATATTGAAACGTGAAATTGCCAATATTTATTTCATTGTACTATTTAGTTTATGTTCCTATTTTTATGTATTTATGTATTTTTTATTTAACGCATTTGCACTTAATTTGATTTATATTCATTTATTGTATGATGAGTCCTTGATGTCATATGTTGCATGTTCACACATAACACACATAAACAATCTACTTTTTGGAAATAAATGGATGGATTTATAACGTTTTGGAAAAGAATGGATGGATTTATAGCGTTTTGAAAAAAATAAAATAAACTTTGAATTTATAATCAACAGTACTGTTTGATTTAACAATCATTGTTCAACATGTTCAGACTGAGCCAACAAACCATGTTAACAGGATAAATTAAATATTAACAAAATGTGTGGGTCTAGGTAAAAACATGTAATTTTCCTGAAAACTATCAAAATTGATTTATGTCATTTTGGAAAAGAGCTCTTCATTTGTTGCTGCTGTTTTGTTTTCACTACGCATGGGACACAGATTCGCTTGAAGGCAGTATTGACTCTGCAGTATGCAGATTAGAAAATGCCTTCTTTATGTGTGATGCCCCGGTTGTTCTTGTTTTGAGGGCATGCAGAGAATGGGTGCCGCCTTGTGAACACACTTGGAGAGGAATACGTCCTCGTCCTTGATTATTTCTGCCACGTCTCCGGGCAATTTAGTTTATATCTGAATGAGCAGCTCACATGATCTGACACATTCCATCAGACTTTAATGAGCTCATGTCTTCGTCGTTCTTTGGATCCTCTGGGAATAAGTTCCAAAGGAGGTCACTGCTCTTCTGTCTGTCAGTAATCAAACAGACATCAAGAAAGGCTTCTATGTCACCCATAAAAATGACCCTCCCCCCATAAACCCTTATGCAGTACTGGGTCACAGTCATCCTGGAGCCTCAGTAAGCATAAGGCTGAATCGGTCAACCTGTTAATTAGGCATGGCCATTTTGACCATGATTGTGCTAAAGCTGCCGGACATACTACTAATCTGCGTATCAAATTATGAGCGAAAATAATGTCTATATAGTGCCAAAAAGTACGGTCAATATGATTTTCTGGAAGAAAATTAATCGTCTAAATTAAGCGACCAATAGTAAAACAGTCATTAGTGGCAGCCCTAATGTACACTATACACGAACCAAACCCAGAAGCAACGAAGCAGACAGACTGTACAGACCGTGTCAGTTCTAAACTGCGTTCTGAAAAACAGTGACTCATACATATCGGGTAGCGTCATCTATTTCACAATCATGGAGGCAAAATATCACTTTGCTGTATAGTACTGTTGTCACGATACCAAAATTATAACCTCTGTACCGATACCAGTTTAACCGATACTATCACAAAATTAATGCTACAAAGATACATATGTGGAAAAACCTGTTTTGTTCATGGCAAGTTGCATACTTAATTCACTGATTTTCAGCAGACATCTCAAATGCGTTTAGATTGGATTCAACTTGATTGTCATTGAACTGGTACAACAAAATTCAGTTTAGCATCAAACCAGAAAGTGCAAAGGAGCAATAGTCAGTTTATGCAATAAGTCAGCATACAAATGAGAATATGCATAATGTATATGGAATTTGAATTTGCAGGTAGTATTTACAAGAGTAATATACACAAATGACAGTTTACAGATATGCATACTAATAAGTTAGTATAGATAAGAGATACATGATATATGAATAAATATAGATGTATGAAATATTTTACAGGCAAGATAGATATATGTAACCAGGTGACATACACATGTAGGTCAGCCAAAAGTTATTGATATTTATAAAGGTCAGTTATTGAGTGGTGAGGGTTCAGAGTTACAATGGTGATGGTCATGAAAGCTTGCTGGGCCTGAGGTTTCTGTGGCCCTGTCATGCCCACAGGAGGCGGGACTGGACAGGTGTAGCTCCTTCAACCCTAGATGGACCCTAAGTTAAAAGGGGAGCACTTCTGCATTTCCGATGCGAAGTATTGAGCTGATGTTTAGACGCCATACCGAGCATTTTCTGCCTTCTGTCACCCCGATCTCCCATACCTGCCTCGCTTATCTGTTTGTGGACCTTTACCTTTTGTGCCTTCCTTCCGCAGCCCCGATCCCGTCCTTGACCTACCTGTCCCGCTGAGTCTGGCTCCCTGTGTCCTGCTCTCTGTTTGTTCCTCTGTCCTGTACCTGTTTGTCGGACTGATTCTCTGGCTTCTGACCTCCCTGCATGCCCATCGACTACGATTCCTGCTCAGCGTCTCGGACACAGGTTACCTCGGATCTTCCCTGAGAGAAGCTCTCAGGCTCCCCGCCTTCGCTCCCCGGCCAGGGACGGCCGCACTTCCCTTAGCCACGATCGCGGGAAGCTTGAGCTCCGTTTTCTCGCTCCCTCCAATAAACTTCACCCTTCCTTGCACTTCTGGGTCCGTGCTTCTCTCCCCGTACATTAGAGGCCCCTCCCTAATAGGAGGAAAATTTTAAAGGCTACAATTTTAATCTGAGTAAGTTAAGCCTCAGTCTGCTTCAGCACGCAACTTAATATTGCTATTATGATTGCTTTGATACATTCAGGTGCATGGAGAATATGAAACATTGTATTACATTTATGAGGAGTATATCCACCCCTGATCATTGTGCACTTCTGCCTTATTAGTATTAAAAATAATTATTTTTAGAACACTGCGGATACCAAGTGTAGTTCCTTCTAATCTGGGGCAACCCAAAGTCCTTACCCTCAGACATATCCTGTGGAAGAAAAGTCTGAAGAAATGCAAGACAGTGAGCCTGTTTACATGGACACTTTTTTCAATCTGATTGAATTTAATCGGTCCTTTTATCCACCTAAGAGTAGGAGCCAGTGGATGAGAATCCTCAGCAAACACTTGTGGGAAATGGTAGGTCTCACTGAGTTTACTGACCAGGAGTGGAAAGCAAACTTCCATATGAGTCGGAGGTCTTTCAAGAAATTATGTACAATAATGTCACCTTACATGGCCCCAGAAGCAACCCCTCTTAGAGCGCCGATTCCTTTGGTGATGTAACTGGCTATTGTGTTGTATAAATTGGGAAGCTGTGCAGAATACAGTGTTGTCTTCAAAATTTTCCACCTAGTTTTGATCTGGTACACTGTTCTGTCATTGCCCGCCTCCTGCATCACCTTGTGCACTTCCATAAATAACTCAGTCGGATTATACGCCTATCCAATCTCTCCACGATATTGAACTTTTTTAATGTATGCAATAAAAACGTATTGACCAGTACAGGCCCACTCATCTTTGTCCACGGCTGCACTCGAGGTAAACTCACTCAACTGGGTTAAACTCTACTTGGCTACTAGCTAGTAGCTACTTGCTGTGAGCTCACACACATGCGCAGGAAGATGGGAAGTGTTCTAATAAACGGCACTGTGGATAGCCCCTGTTTACATGAGTAGGTCTAAACCACCTCTTTTAATCAGATTGAAAATTCAGTCGAATTTGATTACTTGAACAATTGCAACGTTTTTATCGGTTTCTGTAATTAAGCGAATTAAAAGTGAAAAAATTGTGTCCATTTAAACGGGGCTAGGGATATGGCCTTGTTATTCATGAGCAAACTGATCAGACATATATGATGATGTTGATTGATTTGATGTATAAAGTTGATTAATTTGATTGATTAACCAAATATTAATCTGATCAAAACATATACGGCTGCTTATGTAAGAATGATGAAAGAAACCATGTCAAAGTCTGTTAAATGGAGTGGAAAAGTAAAGAAAGTAAGGTCAACATGAGGACAAGCTCAGTCTAAAGATAACATTACTGATCTGGGGAGAGTTGAGCAAATGATCTGTTTTTTTGGACAAATTGTGGTGCTAAGAGAAGGAAAATAGTCAAGAGGTGATCTGGGCCGTGTGCGGAAATTAGTTGGGGGGGGCAATATTATATCAGCAGACGTAAACAATTTAGGTGGTAAGAGGAGCCTGAGCAGAATTACCGGAGCGCCTGGCCATTTCGTGGTGCGTAATGTCAATCAAGTGTCTGATCTCTTCTCACTGTTTATTTCCAGTTGCTAGTGGTATATTTCCATCCATCCATCTTCTGTCAGTTATTTAGGCCACGTACTGACAGAAAGAGAAATTGGTGCTCATGAACCTGGTGGAACGGTGACATCAGTTTCGACCAATCAAAGTGAAATGTATGCACATGTCACTAAAACATATAGAACCTGCAATCACTTACAATGCAGTGCAGAGAAGTTTTAGGTGTGGCTCCCAAAGCAAGTAAACTAACCAAGTGCTGAAAGACACTCTCCTATTTAATGTTACCCTGCTGGGATCCAGGTTTTTCACCGCAAGCCACAGTCAGTGTTCAAAGTGCCTGGAAACGGGGGATTGTGAAACAAAACTAAGGGATTAGGATCATATGGGCCCCGGAAATCAGGCTGCTGGGTCAGAGCAACCAGTGACACTTTTCCAGAGACACTTCAGAAAATGGACCAAAAGACGAAGGTCAAAGTGCAGCAACGGGTGCAGACACATGACTAATACCTCCGACTGCGAGAGTTATGAGATGGCATGGAATGAACGTGAGACACCACGGAACAACTGATATAAAGACTGGTATCTGCACCACTGATCTGGGCACTCTTATTTATATAGTTCTTATGTTCTTATGTGGCCATAGGTGGAAATTAGCGGGAGAACATTTCAAACTGGATTTAAGGAAGCACTTCTTTACGCAGCGTGTAGT
>JABFEA020000001.1:45930174-45944140 GCA_019775915.2 Cyphomyrus plagiostoma
ACAGCATGATTTTTTCCCCATTGAGATCTGATGTGTTTTCAAAGCGTTCCTTTAATTTTTTTGAGCAGTGTATATTCACACTCCATCTTACTTACTTGAATATTAAGAAATGTCAGCTGGTCCAAAAGATCACAGAAGGATCGTAAAATATTGGCTTAACTCCGAAGAGTCAGTGAGCAAGACGAGAACTCCGATGACTTTTAATTTAGAGGAAGCCTGTTGATCGCATACAGAAGTGATTCCTGTTTCGTCATGACCTCTGACCCCTGACCCCACCACGATCATGAAGACATCAAGGAGAAAGCACACCACAAATGATGTTGGCATCAAAAAATATCAGCTGAATCTCCTGTACTGTGTGTCTGAGGTAAATATTAACTGAGACAAGGCCTTGAGAAAAACACACTCTCTTAAGTCTCCTTAAAAGGAGTGAATTACGAGGTCAGTGTACTGAGCGTTGGGAGTCATCTGAAGTACTTGGGGAGATAGATACTGTGATTCAATACTCAATAACGTAATAAACAACAGATAACTTAGCCAAATTTGTCTGCAAACTGAGGCAGTGAACTATTACATTTTTATTACACTTCACGGTGCTATTCAGGGACTTGTTGCTTGAGCTGAAATGGTTTATAGTTTCCAAATTATAATTTTGCTTAGAAGCAAATCACGAAAATTCATGTAAACCAATACAGAGTCAAAAAATCAGAGAGGCAGAGTGTTGTCTATTGGACGCCCTGTGTGACTCCTCTTACTTATCTCACTTTTTTAGGGAAGTACAGTCTCCAAAGCAGGAGTTGGCGAGTCTGTACTACATGCTGCCATGTTTCCCTACCGGCCGTCTTGGTGCCAGATAAGCAAACCAGCATGTCACTGATGCTTATGTTCAACCGAAGTTTAAATAATCCTTATTTCCTAGTTTTATGTTTAATTCAGCTTAGATCTGCAAGATCGACCGAAACAGCACATTGGACGCACAATTAATATAGATCTTGCCACCCCGGGACACTCATCGAAGAGGCGTTCAGTAGCACATAATAACATTATTCATTACACATCTACTGATCGATCACGTGCTCATCGGGAATCCATCTGCTTGCCATCATATCGAGCGGCTCCGACTGTCCTTTCGCATCAGGTAAAACAGAAATAAGATGAGGAAATCGCGCGGACTACAAGCGAGCCTTTACTATAATTATTAATGCATTAATATACATAATTTAACTGAAAACATATGTGTTATTTTCTCGCTCACCAACCAAAGGGAAAAAAAGACATCCATCCATCCATCTTCTGCCACTTATCTGGAGACGGGTTGCAGGGGCAACAGTCTAAGCAGTGACAGATTACTTTGATTTATAGTAAATAGAATGCAATTTATAATCGACTACAAGCTCATTATAATCAAAACTTAAGCATAAACTCTTCAGATAAATGAGTGTAAAGGCACTGGCCAGTTCTCCGGTTTCCATCCAGAACGTGCTCCAATTTCTTCGCTGCGTGTTCGTGACTCCCGCCTTGAGGTTGCAGGGTGCTGCATAAGGAGCCTTGTCAGGAGGAAGGCTGCCTGTGAACGATACATGCCATTTTAACTTGGGTAAATGAAACCCGACAATCATTCACGTAAGCGAGAAGTCATGCTTTTTGAAACAGGTCCCTGGTATTGCTAAATGGATGGAACGACCCCCACCCCATCAGCTCAGCTGGCCTCTGGGTCCAGCCAGAACCAGCCAGGCGGTGTTACCTTACAGCATGTGCGAAAGGGTGCGGGAGGGGCGGGGTGCTGCTGGGAAGTGACTACTATTCTCCTTTGTCTGCAGTGCATCGTCAAGATTACAAATTAGTCAATAAAACACTGCATTAATGTGCCGCCGTTTATATTCATTTATTCCCAACAATATTTCTGAGATAGTGTTTCATTCACATATCTTGTGAGCCCCCATTTCCATGATGGTGATTGGGTCCGTTTCTCACAGAACTTTTCCCCCAGGGGCTGTTCAGCATTTCTGAAGGTCTCTTGCTGAATAAAGGCAGGCGTCCACTTCCAGTTTAGAAGAAGAGAATCTCTTGTCATTCCAGACACATCCCAGGGTAATGAGAGAGTGAGGACCGACAGAGGTCTTCACCAAAGAATCCATAAATTTGGGGGGGTTACAGAAATACAGGTGATATACTGTACCACTTCATATACACAAACGCCTTTCTTGTTTACATAAGGTTTGCTTCCTACAATATCTTGTGCCTGCCATAGATTTGCATTAAGAATCCTTTGGTCCATGTGTTATTTCTGTGTATGAGGGTAAAAAATTGTATTTTTGCCACAATACTAGGTCAGATATCAATATTGCGTGGACCTTTGTGCAATACTGTACTTACGCTGAAATTTATTTCTGTAAAATGATGTTTACAAATGTTGAGTTCTCTGGCACGTCAAGAAGCAGATGAATAACCCTATGAAAAACAAGTGTCTCTTTTGAACATATTGATGTTTTTCGTTTGTTACTAATGGTTCAGTTCTATTTAGAGAAAGAGCACAAACGACAGGCAGCTTTGGAGAGATTAGCAAAGGTTAAAAGGGGGGGCGGTGGGGGTGAGGAGGGTTTAGATGAGAAAATGTATGGAGTAGGGGGGTGATAGTCATGCATTCCAGATTAGATTGTGTTTCATTCCAGGGTCTGCCAGTACATTTACCTTCACTGAGTAACAATTAGGAGGATGGTGGGGGGGTGGTGGTGCTTGTATATTTTTAAAATGGATGTTCTTTTTTTTCCTTTTCCATTTTTCCCCACATGAAGGGTTACCAATATAAAAGCAAATTATACAAGATATACCAAGGCAAGGGGCTTTGTCTAGTGAGAGAGGTTAGTATCACTGACATACATTAGCTTCTACCTTTATAGGGATTAATCTGGCCTCTGATGACAAAATCGACATTTGTGCTGGTAAGGCTACACAGAGAAGCAATGTGAAGGGATATTCACAGGTAAGGGCAGGTAGGCGAATTAAGATGTAACTGTTTGATACACAGTGCAGTTGATTCTTTACTGAGGAACCCAAGGAAACAGAAACAGTGAGAGAACTACTGCAGGAAATGACCGTGTGTTTTGCAGTTTTCATCCCTCTCTTTTCCAGGTCTGCATTGTAACAGAAATTCATGCAATCGAAGCCATTGCATTTGAATGAACTGCAGTGCATGCAGTACACAGAACTTCCATTAGAAGCACACAATAGAAGGTACTACCCATTGTAACAAATTCTAATTATACCACTATATAGGTGTAATATCCACTGTGAGCTTGGAACCTATCCCAGAAGGCACAAGGCAGGTCACAAATTAGGTGGGATGCAGCTACATTGGAGGGCAGTGGATACACGCCTAATGGGAAGATTAGACATGTCACTTTACCTCACTCATAGACGATTTTACCGGGCGTGGAAGGGGTGCTATTGCACCCCCCACTGGTCAGATGAAAATGCTATTTCAACATAGTATTAAATTCATCCATTGATTTTAATTGGTTATGGGGATATTAAGTTCAATAAAATTTAATTATATTGCAAAGTTATATTTTTACATCTACGTATCTTGATGACTGGTTGGGCTCTCTCACCAGGCACACCCTGGGAGAGAAGCTGGGAGTCCCTGTAGTTTGCAGGTTTGAATATCAAATGCATTGAAATTAACCAAAACAGCATTTTCATGGACTGCAGACACACAATGTGTGTGAGGTGAGCAGACCTCTAGTTCAGGAGAATCTCCTACTGTGGGCATCCTCATGGTGAAAGACCTCAGGCAGGTGTATACATACTCACAAGTCCCAGGCTGAAGGCTGGGCAGCTGGTCTTATTCCCAGTAAACCAGAGGGCCATGTCTATGCAGTTACAGGGAGACTTTTAAGATCACAAAGGGAATGAGACAGATATCTGGAGGTTCATGACCGAGGAGAATAATCTCCCAGATCCAAACCTGGACGGATGAATCATTTGTGTATTTTTGTGCAAGCCTTGGGTAGTCCCTAATGAACACCATGTATGAAAATAAGGATGCTCTTAAGCATACAGGGTACCAGTGCCCCCTATTCCAAAAGTTAATACTGCGGTTGTGTCATCTGACTTCAGGTCATGTGTTTTGTGAAGAGTATGAACAAATATATCAACTGATGACTTTTCTGGACTTGGAGAAGGGATGTGACTGTGCGCCCCAGCACAGGTTGAGGGAAATATTGCAGAATTATGGGGAATTTGGTAGCTACGGCATACAGTTCATCTTCTGTATCAATACAGTAATAGTTGTGCGCACTTCCTTGGCACAAAATCAAAGCCATTGGGTCTTGGTCATCGAGGGTGAGTATTGTCTCCAGTCATGTTTACACTTCCACTTCTACTGAAAAAAGTGTATATAGCCATCCAATATTGGGGGTTAGATGTGACATCTCTACCTCCAGAACACACTTGAGCGATTTGATGGTGCATGTGAAGCAGTATGGATGAAAATTGGTACCTAAAAATCTGAGGCTATGGTACTGTCTCAATAATAAATGAGTTGTTCTTTCTGGTGGGAGAGTCCAACCTTAATGAAGAAGCTTAATGACCTTGGGATCTTGGGCATGAGTGGTTGTGAGACTGACAGAAAGACTGGTTTGGTGAATGTGGTTTTGTGGAGTTGTTGGACTTACTCTCTGTGACAGGGCAAGGAATTCAGGGATCAAGAGGGGCCTAGAACTGGAGCTGCTGCTCCTTTTGATCAGGAGTAGTCAGATGAGATCTTATAAAGACACCATCTGGATGGCTCCCAGGAGAGCTGTCCTGAGTCATGTCCCACTGGGTAGAGGCACCGGGGCAGACCCAGGACACACTGGAGGGATTACATTTCACATCTGGTTTGAGAACATCTAGGGATTCACCAGAATCCACAGAAAAAGAGGTCTGGCATATCTGTACAGTATGCGCTCACCACAACCCTCATCTGCTCAATGGGCCATTCACTTCAATGAAAAAAGACGATCCGTACTACTATACACATGGTTAGTTAGACACAGGCTAATGCTAGGTAAAAGTTAGCATTCAATGCATTCCTATGGGTTTTACTGCGTTTAACCATGAATAACGTCGCCATGGTAACGCGATCTGCGCAGAAAAGTAATAGCACACCTCACACCATAAAGGACTCACTTTTAATATAAAGATTGACATATAATATATAGATGACACCAAAGTGAGCTCTGTCCCTTTCACGGCCTAAGCGCAAAATCGGAGAATGTAGTTTACTAGGTGAAGAGTAATATGGGCCTTTCATTGACATGAATAGGCCCATAATAATAATTAGTCGTAGTATAATCATCATCATCATCGTCATCAGAAAAAACGTATGCCGATATTCAATGAACGAGCCTCTGTCCGTATATCGAATGTTTCTGCAATCGACTACTGCTGTCTAGGTGAAAGTTCATTTCCCTCTCGCCCAAGTTTAAAATAAAGTTATTTTTATTTGTTATTTTATTGTATATTTTGAAACGTCTCCGCCGCAACTTTACACGCAACTTCAGTAATTGTACTAGTGACATAAAAGCTGCGCCGAATAAAATATTCCCGCAGATTTTCTGCAATCGCGGCAGGACGCTCAATTGATCATAAAGCGGCCGCGCGTCGCCTCCTCCCCGCGCAGAAAGGAAGCCGAGTTGAGCAAAACAGCTAATCGCTCTAGCTTTCGCTGTAACTGCGACTGCGAAGCTGTTTTCGCCTGCTCTTATGTCGTTGCTGTTTTCTGGGGGGGAAGATAAAAGAGGCTGAATAGAAAGATGAGAATTCGGGAAACTCCATTACGGCGTAGTTCGCTAAGCAGGCTGTCGGCTCGCTGAGGCTGGCCTGGGGCCGTCGCGCTGCCTGCTGGCTGATCTTGACGCCTCTCTGCTTTTTGTTTTTTCTTCATTTTAAATTACATTTTATTTATTTTAGTGTGTATATAAACACGGACTGACTTGGGCTCTTTTGAAGGTTTCGCCCATGAACGCCCCCGAACAGACCTGAAGCGCACCGGGAGCGGCCGGGGGTGTGAGCGGGTCTGCGAAATGCTCTAGACGGCCGTGGGGCAGTTCTCCTTGGGGGGGGGGGGGATGATGAAACGGATCTTCTGGTTGGTAACGGGATTAAACAGACGGATGATGAAGCTGCTGGTGGCCCTGGCGCTGATCGCCTACGTCGCATGTGAGTACCTCTGGCGTTTTGGTCTGGACGTTTTATGGGTCTGTCGACTGTTCACGGCCCCCTTTCCGCCCTGCTGCCTTTGGACAGGTCCGCCGTTTGATGTTAAGCCCACCGGCCCACGAGTACTCGTGCATCATGTAGTTTGTATGGAATTGTCTATATCACAGGTAGAAAAAGATCCGAGGTGTTTTTCTAAAATAGCGAGGTGTGCAACAAGTGTAACAGTCAGCCTCCCGCAGACCATCCTCTTTGCGGTTACGGCGGGGTGGATCAAATCCCGCTCGGTCGGGGACCTGGCCTGGGTCCGTTTATTTCCCGATTTGCCTCTTCACTGGTGTATCTAGATGCGAGCATCTGCAATCTGCGTAGCTACACCGACTCCTGTCAATGGAAGACTGGTTCTGCATTCGGGGCGGGTGTAATTGACATTCCTTTGCGGTTACTTAAGGCAACTTTAATTGTCCCCATTGAAGATGCCTGCAACTGGCTTTCCCGCCCTACTTTTATGCACATTTGTTTGTCTTCAGTTTACAGCAGCACGGATTACAGCCTCCGGTGTGTAGATAAAATATAAAGACTCCCGCTGGAAGTCCTGCCTGGCTTTGCTGTGAAGTCCCTGGCCTTAAGAACTGAGTGATCAGTTTAGTGTTTTACTTGCACTCTGGTTGTGGCATCACACTATGTGCCAGTTTGAGTCTTTCTTTTAGTTCACTCCCCAAGTATCTGGCCTGGGCAGGCTGACTTTATTATGTTACATTAAAGGAAACTCAAGGCTTCTGTCATAGAGAATGTTTGAACCATGCTGGCCGTCCACATAAATGGCTCACAGCAAAATGTTATGGTTTGTAGGTGCACTGATTTAACTGATACCCTACAGATGTAGTTTTCTGAAGGGATGTGTAAATGGATCTCAGTATGAGTCAGTTCATCTCCAGCAGAGTAACAGTACTGCCATTAGTACTTGTGCTTTCCCAGTTCGAGTGTGTATGAAGTTGTACTCCTCTTGTGTAATCTTTGTTTGAGGTGAAGCTGCAGAAATATTTAGGGGATCTAGAAAGTCAGCCATGTATATTTGGGGTTTGTTAATAGCTTCTAGGCTTAAAGTCACAGCTGTTCTGGCCTTTCAGGTATTCAGTTGAAATTTGATTATTTTTCTAACAATAATTACATGGCAGATGTAACACTGACCGGTGATGGAATTTTCCCTCTGTAGATGTGGCCCGATTTAAAAGTTTCAGCCTTCTGGCCTTTTCTGTTTCTCTTGTGTCTTAAACGTTAGGCAGGGTTTGCCTGCTTAGGCTCATATTTTATATTCCTGTTACTCTGCTGTGTATGAGATGCTGTGTCAATGTGCCATGTCTGGCTCAGAAGTGGGGGGCCTAGCTTGCATATGTGCTTGTCGGTTATGACAACTGGCCCGGGACTCCTTGAGGGTCCCACAGCTGCCTGCTGCCTGTCCCTCATGGAATTTGCCCCTGGCTGTGGAAATGCCCTGGGTTTGCTTTGCTGGGGAGCTCCGCCCCTCCAGACTCCGCTTCTGTTTGTTCAGGAGCTCAATGGATCTCTTGTGCTTCTCGTAGGAGCTCTTTTAGCGGTGGGCGGCCGTCTCGAGTGGAGACGGGCTACGTGGCACACGTCGGCCCGCTGTGCCCCTGGTTCCCCTCAGCTCATGGCAGCCTGCGAGACATGTGATTGCTGTCAGAATACAGAGTGGCTGTCCTTAGCGACTTGGTTTGGTTGGTCAAACTGTTCCTTTACCTCGGTTTTGTTATTGATGAACTGCGTAACCGCTGATGTGAGTGGTTTGGTGGTGACTAGATATGCCTGGCGGGTGATGTATGTTTAGGGCTCCCAGTGAGGTTCTCAGGGCTGATGAGGCTAGAATTAAAACTTGAAGTGTTTGCAGTCTGTGTGCTTGAGAATCCCTTCACTTGTGTGTGTCACCTGGTGCATTTCCTCCATGCTGAGAGCCCTCCTGCAAATTGTTTTGCTCTGCACTGACTCATGAGAATGATTAATTCGGTCGGCATGGTTACATGCTTGTTATCTCCATGGCCCTGCGCTGTACACTGATGCTGGGATGCTTGGAAGTCTTCAAGTGGTCTTGAAAGCTGCTTTGCCAGTGCAAGCATGTGGGAGTGAGGTTCCCTTCGGTGTCACTGAGCTCTCAGTCTCGACTGTCGTGTGTGACCTGCAATCTGACCGGTCTGTCCCATCATTAATGGACATAGCATGTGGTTTGTCAGAGATTCCAGTGGGGCAGTTCCTCTGGGAGATGTCCTTGTGCCTTGGTTTGATTTAGCGAAGACTGCTATCTGCTTTTTGTGAACCATTCACTTTAGAGCAGGGGTGTTAAACCCCAGGGGACTAGAGTACTGCACATTTTTGATAAGGTTTCCCCTCTTAACACACCTGAGTCAGCTCCTTGCATCTCCTTGTGCTAATTACCACACAGCTCTTGACTTGAACTGAAGCTTTTGTGGTGGAACAGGGACAGAACTAAGCTACACACGGCTTCAGCTCCCCAGGACTGGAGTGTGACACCCCTGCTTTAGAGGCTTGATACCCCTCCACGTTCTCTGAATGTTTGTAATGTTGGTCTTTATGCTCATTAAATAGTTTTCACCAGATTGGGTTTTTTTTTTGTTCTGATATAGCTTTTGCTCCTATACTGCATATACTTGTAACTGGGCACTTATACCTAGTCGACAGCACTTGCTTGTAATATGTTATTTGCTTGATGTGTTTGTCGCTCTGGACAAAAGCATCTGGTAAACGAAAATAAATGTAAATCTAGATGTCTACCAGTAATGTGTATCTATAAACATTCTGTAAGGATCTAGCCTGGGATTTCCCATCGTTACACAGCAATTTGGTTTGCTTGTTGGAGGGGAACACTGATTAATGGAATGAGAATCAACAAAAGTGATATTTCTTCTTTGCTTTCCAGCTGTCTGGGGAACCTACATCAACATGAGGTAGAGTATATAATACTTTCCTGCTCTCTTCAGTCCTTTACGTGCAAGTGCAGGCATTGATTTGCTTTTAAGTAATTGTACTTTGTTAATTTTCAGTCTGTTCAGATTTTTTTCTCTGGGTGAGACAGTGCTATGTCACTAGTGGTCAGGCTGTCCTGGGACTCTGTCACTCATGGGTATAGAGAAGCTGTTCTTGACCTATTTCTCTGTTAACCCTAACCCCCTACAGGTCCATACAAGAACATGGTGAGATGAAATTTGAGCGCAAGATAAATGAGGTTGGTGGAAATGTCCTCAGTTCTCTCTGTAAATGTTAGGGGCACCCTGTGCTTCATGCTGATGGCCAGGCTCCTCCAGGGCGGTTCCATCCACCATTAAGAGAGTAACTGGACTTCATTTCTACTGTTGAATGTTCAGTGAGAAACAATAAATTACTGAAGATGTGTGAAAAGGCAAAAAGCGTCTGTTTGCTGAGGCAGGGGTAATAAGGTGGAGGAGGATGGGAGATGGGTCCCAGTTTCTGAATGTGGCCTCTCAAATGAATACTCTTACACTTGAGGCAAACCTTCAGTCATACCTTCAGTCATTGACTGCCATTTGTTTTAGTGAATTTAGCTTGAGGCATGATTCTCCTTCTGTTTTTCCTGTTACATGTGCACTAACATGCACACCTTCCGTGCTTGAGGCATGATTCTCCTTCTGTTTTTCCTGTTACATGTGCACTAACTTATGCCCAATTTGTGCTTGAGGCATGTTTTTACTCGAACCGCCTGCACTATACTCTTTGGGATGGTGAGGCTATTGTGCTGGATGAAAAAATTACCCGACTCCCCCAGCAGGGGAGTCATTCTACCCTAAAACCCAGACTTTTTATGGTACAACAACCTATTCTGATGCTTTGGTACATGTTTTTAAACCAGAAGCTAAGTGGGCAGTGTGATAATTGAAAATAGTCTTCACTGATACCTGTCCTCTATTGTAGGCAGTAGCTCCTCTGCGGGAGAAGATCAAAGATCTGGAGCTCAGGTAGGAAAATCTTATGGTGGATGATCTGATTCTAAGAATCAGGCAGGATTGTGATTAAGTGTCCCTGCATGGAAGTCAGGTTTCCATTGTTTGGAACTGCAGTGACTGCAGTGTTTAAACTGATAGGGAAATCTGGGTTCCCCGCAGGACTGAAGGTGTCTATAAAAGCTCAAGGTACCTGGTCACAGCAGACTTCCTGAGTGTGTCCCAAAAACTTTGTCTAGACCAAATATGGGTTGTTTGTTTTTTCATGTCTCACTTAGACAGAACCTGGTGTCTTTAGATGTTGTGAGGGTTTGTATTTGCATGATCAAAACCAGGATGAAATGCGTCATTGGACGTGACTCAATTCTTCATGTCAAACGTGGCAGGGCTTACACAACAAGTGTCCCCACTGCCCATATTCTGTGTTTCCAATTTATCCTATTTTTTTTTTTTTCCTTCTGTCATTTTTTTTTCCTTGGATATTCCGGATCTCCACATTGATGTAGTCTGGCGGACCTTATTTAAACTGCCGACCTCTCTGCCATTCCATAGTTTTTGTGGGAACTGTTTGCTTTCATGAACTTAGAGACTTTGTCCACAGCTGATGAATCTTCGAATGTGCCCCTGCTTGGGCTTCGGCCTTAAGGCCAAGCATATACTTCCACATAGAATGTATGCTATTTGTATGGCAGTCATACAGTGTGGCAGCATACCCTACACTATAGCCTACACTGTAATCTGACGTGGACCTCCCCTGAAATGTAACTGCACTTTGTGGTGACCTGGCGTGCACA
Organism: Cyphomyrus plagiostoma; assembly: GCA_019775915.2. Classification (NCBI taxonomy): domain Eukaryota; kingdom Metazoa; phylum Chordata; class Actinopteri; order Osteoglossiformes; family Mormyridae; genus Cyphomyrus; species Cyphomyrus plagiostoma. The sequence continues at coordinate 45,941,162 of JABFEA020000001.1, forward strand.
AGTATGAATGCTCTCAGTGGCATAAGCCACTTGCGTAGACCACGGCGTAAGCTCTATGTAGGCTGGGCGCAAAAGTATGAGCCAACCTTTAGCCTGTAAGTGGGACGAGCATGAAGGTGTGTTCTGACTGGCTCAGGTATAGGTTCAGTAGTGGTTGGGTTACTTCATCAAAGGATTGCATTCTGGTGAGCGCGCCTAGTTGGGCAGCAGGTGCTGGTAGTTGGGTTAAAGTTGCCGTGAGTGTCGAAGACCTCAGGCACCTTGTGTGCACCAGTTTAATGGTTTTCTTTTAATTGTATCCCTGGTGATGAAAGTGGAATGAGGACCCTGTGGCCACTGTCTGGTGTACCAAAGGGATTTTGACCCTTCAATGGTCATGGTCTGCAGCACTTATAATGAGAACCTTCAGTAACTGAGTAGATGTGGTTTGCTGTTTTGACCAGGATGCTGTCTTGAACATTATCTGTGGGAGGGCTTAATGCCAGGCAGCTCTTTATTGGTGTACTCTGCTACCTCATGCCTTATAACATTTCCCTTTTGTTGCAGCTTTTCTCAAAAATACCCTCCTGTGAAATTTCTGTCGGAGAAGGACAGGAAAAGGATCTTGGTAATCACTGAGCAAATATTCTGACTAACTTTGTCATGAGCATTTAATTTTCAGTGTTGTTGTTCTTTCTGGTGTAGCTCTGAGAAATGATCAGATAGTATTTATCTTCAGTATAGAGCCCAGCTTTTGTCGACACTTGCCAGTCATCCATCTCCGTGTGTAGATCACTGGAGGGGCAGGGTTCGTCGGATCCCACCTGGCGGACAAGCTGATGATGGATGGGCACGAAGTGACGGTGGTGGACAACTTCTTCACGGGTCGGAAGCGCAACGTGGAGCACTGGATCGGCCATGAGAACTTCGAGCTGATAAACCACGATGTGGTAGAGCCTCTGTACATTGAGGGTGAGCTGGGACACCGTTGTCATCCTGTTGTCTATCCTACTTGGCTTCTGGTGAGCCACACCTGGCCCTGGTATTTACCTACAAACAGGTGTGGCTCATCAGAAGCCAGGTAGGATTGAAAACCGACTGGATAGTAGCTCTCCAGGACCGGAGTTGGAGACCCCTGCTCTAGAGAAATGGGGTGGGGGACACTGGAGTACTATTCATGTTTCCAAAGAGCCTGTTGTGGTTCTGTTCCAATAATCCTCTTGAGCGACGTTTGTTTATAAAGTCTCTGGATGTAGGGTGTAAGGAAGCAGGAACCCATGGAGGTCGGGTGGGACCTTCCTGTCCACATTATACGTACAGCCTCTACGTTTTGATAAGCCAGTCATTAGGTGCAAATAGCGTAAGGTGTAAATGCATTTTGATACAGTACCCCTAGCCTAACAAACATCATAGACTAGCCTACAGCCTATCATAAACATGCTTATAACATTTACATTAGCCTACAGTTGGGCAAAATCATAATAAAATGCTGAATGTCTCATGTTATTTTGAGTACTGTACTGAAACTGAAAAACATTCACCCTTCTTAAAGTTGTGGTGGGGAGCCTCTGTACTAGTAGCACAGACCAGACTGCTGCAGGGAGCTGAGGATGAAAATGGTGGGGCAGAGGGTGTGGTCCAAACAGCACTGTGCAGCAAGCCTCTGCCCATGGTTCTGTGAGTATATATCCAGAGTAACTCATGAGTTCTGTTGCGTGGGACCTCTTTTGTCGCAGTGGACCAGATCTACCACCTGGCTTCCCCAGCCTCTCCCCCAAACTACATGTACAACCCCATCAAGACCCTGAAGACGAACACCATAGGCACCCTGAACATGCTGGGTAAGTCACAGCGCAAGCTGCTTTCCCTTGTTGCTCGCGCTAGCTCACTGCCGTATGAGGGGGAAAAATAAATGGTTGCAGAATTGCCATGGTAACGTTCTGTACTCATTTTGGCTGAGGCAAGGCAGCTATCACAATGCATTTGAGTTCAACTGACCCATAGAGGGGGATGTCAGGGGTTGGCCGAGATTCAGGCGAGGTTCTTCAAGGACTAGAACTCTGGCATGAGGAGGAGCTGCTGACAGTGTGGGAATGCCGATCGCACCAGTCTGACAAGTGCTCTACAATTCGGGATCACTTTCCAGCAATCTGGCCTTGTGAAATGGCTGTTTCCCCCTGTGCATTCTGGGTAATGATGCTCTGAGTTTAGTTAGTAAGGAAGTCAGTGGTGTGGGTATACTCATTTTAATTTAGTCTCATTTTTGTTCATCTGCCTGTGGGTTTGACTCAGTTCCCAGGACTTATGATGGGTTTACCTACATGTTGAATTTAGTAGGTATTGATGCTGAAGGTCCTCCTTGGTTCTAAGGTTTTGATTAGAGGCACATTTGTCTCCCCAGGACTGGCGAAGCGTGTTGGTGCTCGGCTCCTCTTGGCATCTACGTCGGAGGTGTATGGAGGTAAGGTCTGTCCCCAGTCATTGGTGGAGTGCATTCTGGGAAATGTGTGGGGAAGAACATGGATGCGGATGGGAGAAAGTAATGGGGAACAAAGGAATTAAATGGCTTTGGCTGTGTTTGACATGCTGGAATGAGAAATGGGAATTAATGAGTGTCCTTTTTTTATGAATGATGAGGCTCATTACTGGCAGCCTGAAAACATAAGTACGAAGGTGTGAAAAAGGCTGACCGCTCAGCCCTATTCTCCCCCTCAGACCCAGAGGTCCACCCCCAGAGTGAAGACTACTGGGGCCACGTAAACCCCATCGGCCCCCGTGCCTGCTATGATGAGGGCAAGCGAGTGGCAGAGACCATGTGCTATGCCTACATGAAACAGGTAAGCTGCTTATCTGCGAGCTGTAACAGGAGCATCTGCTCCTGAGTGTATGATGTACAGCAACGAACCGACAAGAACAGGAGCTTGGTGGCTTTCTGTTCCTTGGCCCCATTTGATCAGATCTTGATGTCATATTACACACACACACACACACACACACACA
>JABFEA020000001.1:45962678-45973755 GCA_019775915.2 Cyphomyrus plagiostoma
TGTGATTGGTTGATTAGATAATTGCATTAATGAGAAATTGAACCGGTGTTCCTAATAATCCTTTAGGTGAGTGTATATATGGTGAGAGCAAAGTTTAGGATCTGCATGTAGAGGCATCTTCCAATCCTGCAACCCTGGAGCAGTTTTCTGGGGATTAAAGACCTTGCTCAAGGGCCCAAAGGTGACATGCAATTCTGCCAAACAACCTTCTGAGCACAGGCACAGAAACCACACACCATCCTCCAAACAAAGGACAGATTAGGCCCCAGGGCCGTCACCACCACAACCCGATTGCAAACCAATTGTGTTATTCAGCTCTTATGTTCATCAGACCAAAAAACTGCAAGTGTCAAACTATCGGCACAGGCTGCTGCATAACCTATGGGAGCCCTTCCTCAGTCAGCAGGTGACTATCCAATGAACACGCTTCGTGTGAGATCCTGCACTTAACGGCACCTCGAGTCACGTGACCCATGCAGTTATAATACTTTTTTTGGGGGAGGGTGCAATTTCTCATGTCATATCGGGCAGTGCCCTTCCCATTGAACGATTCAGAATAGGGCTGATTGATTTGGGGTAAATGCCTAATTGTGATTTTTCTAACAAATATTGCGATTGGATTTGCAATGTCATTTATAAAAAGTCAAGCTTCAGTTCTATTTTCAGCGTGTAATAAATTCAGTGTGTAAATAGATAATTCACTTATAATTTGGCAACGAAATCAATATTTTTTCATTCAGCGAATGCAAAGTTTCCTTGGGCTTCACATGTTTGTTGTTTGTGGGCGTATCCACCATCAATTTGTGCAACTTCTGATGGCTGAAACTGACACACATGGAGCACGAACCTGTAAAACTCATCTTACGAAAGTTTTAAACATTTGGTCAGACGTGCTGTATAACGCACATCCAAAATCGCAACCTTTGTGATTTGCCAACTGCATTGTTTCAAATCACGATTTCGATTTCGCTCTTGAGCGGAATCCATACAGAGAATGCATCAGCTGACAAAATCCCAGCAATTATTAACTAATAACACTAATGAGAACAGTATACATTTTCTTCGCAGATGTCCTAGACTGCGATAATTAAAGTTGACGTTATTTAATGACTTTCGTTAAAGCACCACCAGCAACACTAACAGCAACAGAGCATACGGCCACTGGGAGGGGGGTACTTATTCGCTTTAAAAGGAACCTGAACTGTAACTGAAATGCCTTTTCAGGGTGGAGCTACGTAGCTCCTACTTCCTGTTCTGATTTATACCGGGGAAAAAATGGATCTATTTTAGTGACACGTATGGCGTGCTCAGGGCCGGGCCGGACCGTGCCAGACTAGCGTATCCTGACAGGCGGCACCCCGGACGAGACCGATGCTACCCAGTGCTCAGCACTGACTCCTAACGAGTCTCAGCGATGACACGCGGTCACACTCTGAATTAGTCGTAACTCTAACTAGCAAACCCAGCATAAATCAGGCTGAGCTCCCTATTTGCAATCAATAATTAAAGCACTCCTGCATAATTAAACGTTGGCCCCCTACAGCAAATCGCTGGCAGCCCTCAGAATCACAGAGAACCCAACAGACATCTTTAAACCATGTGCCAGTTTACATGAGGCTTGAGGTTGGCATCGGGGCTAAAATAAGTGGGGCTAAGCTTATTCATGGCTATAGCCTTGAGTGATCTGACCAAGCAATGCCCATGGCTCTTTCCCCACCTTTACTTTCTGTAATAACAGTCTCTCCTCAATGCAAGTTCAGTCCAAAATAGTATTTTATGCTGTTTGAGAAACACATATACTGTAGGAGACGGAGATAGGCGGAGTTTTTTTGCGTAATCACGCACGTTGGGTCACGTGGCATGGTGGCGGTAGTCATTTGTCTCATTACGTGGAATTTGCACTCATTACGTGGAAGCAGTAAGGAAGTTAGGGGAAAGCCTACTTTTTGCTGACCGCAAATGTAACTAAGAATGTTGTCGCAAATGTCATTTTTTGGGTTTTGCTTTTAGGGTTTTTTTTGCCTTGGAAACTGACGTGTTTATTTCTACTTATGGATCCTACGGATGTTTTTGGAGCTGACTCACTGGATTGAATATAGAATAAAGGATTAAACGGAAAGAGCAGCCCTTGCATTATTGTCTGCTAGCGCGTCCGGCAGGTTAACTTTCCCCTCATCGACCGCTAGACGACTTGAAAGGTTTATTAAACAGTCGCCTATACATACAACAGAAGCACTTTCGCAGAACCAAGCACAGCAGAAGAGCCTGTTCGTTCCTTTTCATCCTCCTGTTCCTCTTACCCAGCTTATCCTGCTACAGCTGCAGGCAAAGCATCCAGGCAACTCCTGTGGGGTCCCTAGAGTCAGTCGCTGAGAATCTGGCACAAAATGAGGATCTTAAAAGCTCATTAATGAATGTAAATATGTAGGCAGCAGGCCAGCTTGGGATAGCACAGAAAATACCAGAAACTAGTGATCGACAAATGAACTTTCATGAACCATTTGCTGTTTTTTTTTTTTTTTTTACCCCACTAGATGACGCTCTTGGTTTGCAGTGGGGCATGCTTTGGGCCACTTCCACCGTCTTTTTGGATAGAGAGCACCATCTAGTGGGGTAAGAAAATACAGCAAATGGTTCACGAAGCTTCATTTGGCCATAAATACCAGAAACTGCTCGCCTATAATGTCAACGTTGAGTGGCAGGAGATGAGCTGGTCCATATTTCGAAACTTACCGACCTTGGATTCATTTTATGGCGTTGAACCTGCACACAACAAAACCTCACCCCATCAACATCTCTGCTAAACTCTGGTAATAGCAGCCCATGTGGTGCCCCCAGTGAATGATGTACTGGGGAATTTTGCCCAAGCCAGGAACTGTCACTGACACTGGCTCACACATGAATTACCTGCCGTGGCGTATCAACCTCCTGTAAAAAAAGGCCAGGGCCACTTCCCCTATTTGTTCCCTCCCCCAAGGCTTTGTTCATCTAAAGCCACAGTGCATCACTTTCAAGTGAGGCTCGCCTCTCAACCAGAAGCTTGCCGTAATCACACACTCCAGGTGGCGGGGTACATTTCGGGGTGGGGGACAGAGGAGGTGAGTGGTTTATAATGCAGGTGGGGCAGGTCTACATCTGGTGAGATGCTGTGACAGATACAGAGGTTCAACAGCTCATCTCCCCGCATCGTAGTCAAGGAAACAAAGCTGTATTTTTGCACACAAGATGAAGAGCCATCACAGCTTATTAGAAATGTGATGGGAGGAGCCATGTACCATGCAGCCAATCAGAGAATTCACCCAGTACCTCCTTTGTGGCCTGCAGGCCAGTGACACAAGTGCTCAGACTTGGACAAAAACTCCATGGCCAGCAATGAAACATTAGTTTCTGCAGGAATAAAAAGTTTTTGCAGGAAGACAAAAGTGACCATCACCAACACCACCTGAGGAGAGTGCACTCTCAGCCCAGCCACCTGGGGGTGCTAATTTACTTTGCTATCAGCACCGATCCTTTTCCAGAACCGGGATGATGGCAGGTCTGTGGCATCTTCGCATTGAGCTGAACCGCCACCCAGCAGGTGATCCACAGGTGTTACAGGAGATAACAACTCGCCCTCACCTCAGTCTGCTGGTTGCAGCTTAGAAAGAGAAAGATTTCCACGCACTACTCTACACGGTGCCGCATGACATGCCATCTCTGTCAGTGAGAGCGCGAGCAGATGCTAATTACAGTGCTGGTACCACATCCAAGTGTGGAATTCTCTGGGCCTGGAGCCCATGCCAGTGGTGGCTTCACGTGGTCTGGAATAGGTCGTGCGAGCTAAAATGAGACTCACAGAAGCAGAAGCACGTCCAACCAGAAAGGCCTCGCTTCTCTGTGTAGAAGACGTATCCTCCATGTTTTTCTTAGCATCTTGTTCATTTTAATCGCCCAAGAACACGACTGGTGACATTACACATCTACACATTACATCATCCAAAGGTTTATCCTTGAGCATAACAGGACAGCGCACCCCCCACAAAAGCACTGCTCCCGTATAGACCTCCTATATGTCCACCAGCCATCTGTTCCATCACTGCAAACGTCATACCTGCTGGTTCCGGTCAGCAGAGATGAGTGGTGTGCCCCCCCCCCGACTACTTCTGTCGGCTCTGCGCTGGAGGCCGTGTCCAGGCTCACACCTCACCCTCGGCTCGCAATCCAGCCTCGAGCGCCAGAAGGGGGACAGCCTGTCACTGGTGGTGACACCGCCTCACAAATAAGATGGCTCTCTCTCCCAGAATTGGGGCTTTTCATGATGCATGTGTATTTTTAGATTTCACCCCCCTCCCCAGTGGATACTTGGGATGAGCTCTGTTCACAGTGTCAGTGGGTAACCTCAGCACCCCTCCTCCCACCCCGCAGTCCAGCCTGGTATCATTCCAGCTGTCCGCATATCAGCGCATCGGGAGCCCCTACCTACAGAACTATAATTGGCAGTGGGCAACTTTTAGCAATCAGCCAGATTCAGATGAGTTGCCCTTGGTCTCAGTTGGCTGGTAGTTGCTCAAAAAGTTGCCCTGTGTATCTTAATCTTTAGCAGCCCTGATCCCACACTTGGTCCTTAGAAGGTGCATCACTGGGAGTGATAGGCTACATGTCACTGCCTGTTGGGCACCAAGTCCATCACACACTGGTAGCTGAGGGTATTCTCTGGGGGAACATCCCTCCCTGCCGGAGGATGAGTCTCAGACAGAACCAGTGTCTTTTTACCATCACCATCCCACATGGCATCCTGGTGATACTACTGCCCTCGACCTGACACCGCCCCATGAAAATCTGGGGCCCAGCTGTCAGATCTGTTCTGGCGCTGACACTGGACAGAGGTCACTTTTTCACTTCTGCACAGCTGGCTTTCAGCATCACTGGCCAAACTTGCGCAAGGTCCGAATTCACCCTACTAAATTGCAACAGAACCTCATCCCTTAACCCACCTCCCCCAGCACCCAAATCACAGCTTCTTATCTTACTTTTCTGCACAAGTATCCCCCAGCAACCTCTCACCAGAGGAGGAGCAGAGGCTGTTATTCCCCCTCTGCAGTTCACGCCACCCCAGGCCCTGAATTATTCCCTTTGATGAGCCACCACCCCCCCAACTGCAGACCCCCATAGCTACAGCTCCACCCCCCACACCACCCCAATCCCTCCCGGCACTGACAGAGATGTCGCAGTGCTGCCAGGAAGCGGCTTGCCCATTCCACCGCGTGCCTGGAAGCCGTCCATTATTGCGCTCGTAGCCATTGACCCAAACGGGCTCCTGCCCAGCTGGTCCATCTCACGTGGGCTGCAGTGACACCGTCTGCGACAGGGAATGGTAGGAGGAGAGATGATGAGGTGGGAGAGTCCAGGAAGTGAGAACCAAGGTGTCCTGGCCTGGAATTACACCAACACTGAGGCTCTGAGCCAAGGTGAGAACTGCCACAACACCAAATGCAACATGAGAGCATCACGGCTAGAGAGGGCCACGTCAGGGGAGGGAAATATGGTAACATGTTCCGTTTCTGTGGTAATCAGGTCCAGGCAACACATTAAGCAACAGACTGTTGCCTAGGGCGCCATCTTGTGAGCATCTTGTGTGCCAGCAGTGACCCTTCCCTCGGGCTCCACCCTGACTGGCACTGGTGATAACACCTTCCAGAGTCATTAGCAGACCTCCTCAGAAGAGCATGCTCCTCCTTGAGAAGGCTGTATGTGCTGGATTCTCCATCCTTATATAGAAGCAAGAAAGGCCTGTGAGAAGATTCACTTGGCAGTTTTAAACTCTCCGGGGAGTGATTCATACCCATCTAACCCATAAGAATGGGGGTATTATATGAATCAGAGCTGGAGTCACACACTAAGGCTTTACATAGGACCTGGCCTTCACACTGCTTTGGTCAGTTCTCACAAGGAATAATTATTGGGAATACCACAGAGTTTCATTCTAGAATCTTCCATCGGCTACGACTTGATAGAGAACCCCCAAATAAAACAGGCGAAGCACGAGCGAATGTACAGCCCCGACAGAGGAAATGGACAGTGGCCACCCCGTGAGGCTCTACAGCAGGTGCTTAACGGGCCTTCATCCAATCCCAGACAAAATAAACGCCATATTTTTCCCACCATCAGTCAGTGCTGACTGCCAATGAAATCTCACACGTCACAGTGTCCACACACAGTCTGAGGAAGGTACTGTGACAGCCTGATAAAACGTATAAGAGTGATGACATCAGCATCCAGGTGTTTCAGGTTAATATTTCTCAGTCTCCAAATTTTTTCCCCATGATGCCAAGATGAAACTATGTTGGCCCCACATGGCAGCCTGGGCTCCTTACTCACACCCTATTAGCAGGGTCATACAGCAAAGCATATTCTGGTTTCTGGGAACACTAGAAGAACTATGGACAAAAATACCAGAGATCCCAAAAATTACCAAAATTAGCAGAATATTACAGAGATCTAATAGACTCACAAACCAAAACCTAAAGCAGAGGACAAGAGACAGATTTCACTGGTGTGCCTTTCGGACCTCGCCTTTCCTGGATCCAAACAGGTTCCATACCCAGAACGAGACGCACGTTCAGGCAGCCCATAATAACAGTGGCAGATACTGCAGGTTCAGCAGGTGTGTGATTTCACCCTGCAGTACACAGAGGTGATGACTGCAGGACCTGGAACGTACCATTCTGAAGGCAGCATGGGGGGTGGATATACCTATTGGCTTCTAGCCTGTTCTGTCACTACTCCATGCTGCATCAATATAGCAGGTGCCATGTAGACGGAGCTGAAGTCCACAAGTCCTGCGAAAGGACTCATCGGCATACTATTTCTAGACTGTCACTACACAGAAGAAGGATCAGAAACTACTCTGAATTCATTAGACTATTATTGCACTGTTAACCTGTTTAGTGAGGCTGGTCACCCCAAATACTCAACACTTCATCCTTCCCTTCTCTCTTGCCTCTTCACCATCTTAGCTACTGTGTGGTGAGTGTACTGGTGCAGAATGGCTGTTGTCATATCAACTAGGTGTGTGATACACACTTGTGAAGAAGTGGCTCCCCATTGGTTCTGTGAAGTGCTTCTGGTGCCTTGAAAACCGCTATATAAATGCAACATTCATTCATTCATTCATTCATTCATTCACTCATTCATTCATTCCACAGGCCTGAGTGCGCCACCTGTAGGAGTACACATTCAGTACAGCAAACACAAAAACAGCACAACCATCGTAACCATTTTAATTGCCGTTTCACTGGTGGTCTCCGCATTTCCTAAAAAAGGATTCTGACAGAAACGGAAGCTCTGGAAAGACAAGAATCCAGAGCATCTGGATTAGAGCTTAACGGAGCCCATGGAATTAAATATTCCACAGCCACAGGCGGTCTGACTAACTCAGACCGTGGCGCTTTGTAGCACTTAGATAAGCGAGGGACCCACACTCCAGGCAGGGTAAGTGCCAATCAGGCGAGTGGTGCAGCGTTATTCTCCTCGATATCACACCAGAGTGAGCCGTCCCCAAGGTCAGCCTCTGTAATTAAACTTCAAGCATAACTTGCATGACTCCCTCCTACTAGAGGATACTAGACAGTAAACCTGGCAAAGTAATTATGGGAGAGGCTATCAGAAATGGCAGCTCTTAGAAGCTTATTAAGAAGAGCATGCACAGCGTAGGCTTAATGTTAGCAGATTGCACATGTCAACCAAAGCTGCAGGTCTGTAAGGATCCAGACCTCTGAAAGTCCTTAGTCCTGCTCAGACGCCTACATGTTCCCTGGGTGGAAGTAGTCTTACAGCACACAGCTTTCACTGCACACCCAACCCTCTCTATGGAAGCGTGCAACAGCACTTACCCAAAAACCCTCCATCTGCTCCAGGGTCAAGGGTCAAAGGTCAAATGCCGATGTATGGTTCAGCATCATTAGAGCACAGCTGGATTCAGACCACAGCAGTTCGGAAAAGCTAACTGAGAATGATAAGCCCACAGTCCTCTCATTCTGGCTGGTGATGTGTTGTTTTCTTTTTTTGAAAAGCTAATTCGTTGGAGAGTGATCATGAAAATATTTTTTCAGTACAAGATCACTTTACTGGAAATCCATTTTGCAAAGAGTACCTCTTTAGATGTTATAGGTCCCTCACTGCTTCTGACAGCAAGTGTATTACTTTAGCTAAAGCTGAATATTTGTGGGGTTTTTTTCTAACTTTTACAGAAAACCTTGTATGATGAGAAACTGGAACTAATTTGTATTATGCTACTCCGGAATAGTGTAGAATCACCATCTAAAAGCCAAACAAGTTCTGTTCTGACCTGAAGCGTTAGATCAGTGGGACAGCGGAGTCCACAGGGACCATCATGAGCACCATCATCATAACTGCGAATCCCTCTTCAGCCCATGAGCAGATCCTGGCCAGGGTGAGACAGGCAAATGGCCCAGGGGCAGCATCGTTCAAGGGACATCATCACATCTGAGCAGCTTAATCTCAGGCATATCAATCATCCACCAATCTATCATGCTCTCTGTTCTGGAGGAACGTAGATAAATTAATATCTAATGATGAACCATCAAAGCCCTATCATACCTCCTCCCAACGCGAGTGGACAGGAGAACACAGGGTGCTTAAATAATTCGGTGACTACTGAACTATACTGCCTGGGGAAAAAAAAAGCAACGATTTGTACCTTTGCTTGTCCCTGGGGCTGAACCCGCAAGGGACTGCCAACTGTACCCTTAGCTGTAGGTAAACGTACATTTTAAAGCACAGAAATGGACTCCAAGAATCATTATGTACATCAATGTAGTTTGTACCTTGGGGATGTTCCTCAGAGTCCATTTTTGTACCTTAAAAGGTGCATTTACCTACAATAAGGGTAAAGTTGGCAGACCTTTAAGGGTACAGCCCCAGGGACAAGCAAAGGTACAAGTTGGTACTCTTATTTTCTAACAGTGTAACCATGCTGCTCAAACACACTTCTTAATATGGAGAGTTAAGGACTTGGTTCCTTGGTCCCTTAAATAAACTCTTGGCTCGCTTTCTTAACCCTGAAAACACGATAAAAATAAAACAGTTCCTAAAATATATTGCATATCCCACGGCTATAAGCGCAAAGTGTGGTTCAGGTGCACAACTGGATGGTCTTTCCCGAAGCATCTACCTACCAAACTGGATTTTTTTCCCTCCATGTTTTTACAGGTTAATAGAGTAACAGTAAAACAACAACAAGCAAATCACATATGTACACGTACTGAGTTAAATGAATCACGACCCCGCGCGTTTTACGCGGTGTAGTAAACAGGGTATTGGCGACATAGTCACACAGAGAGTAAGCATACACTATGATAGGAGAAACCTAGCTTTGCTATTCTGTAGCCACTCTATGTAATTTAAACTGAGATCCGATACGTTTCAAGTAACACAAACACGTTTCTTATTTGCACCATGAGTCTAACGCCATGGGCGAGCTGTACTAGGAGTCAAAAACGCATTCCTTTAAAATTTCCATAACCAGGCTCAACTCCGATAAATATAAAGTGGTTTAAATAATAAAGAGCATAGATATGCGTCACACCGGACAGGATCGTGGAGTACAGCCGCGGCGAAACGCCACCATCACCCGCATATGCAGTCGCATTTGTGCCACCGTAGCCGGAGACGCGCCCCCGGTCCCCCCTCTTCCCCGCAGATCATGCCGGTTCCGACTTTGCATTGGCCGTCCGCCCCCTGGCATCCCCCGTTTCCAGGCACCGTCCCCGATCGCGAACACACTCCCATTCACGCTACGGCTTTCCCGGTTCTTATTACCTTGGTGTCTCTCCGGTTCGGATCAGTACAGCCTCGCTGCAGTCATTTGCCGGATACCCAGAAGCTTTGCAGTTTTAAAAGAAAAAACCCTCGGTGTTTGTCCCCCCCCCCCGCGCATGTTGTCCCCTGGGCGAACCCCGTAACTCCACGGCGGTCTCCCCTCTCCTCCATGCCCCCAGCTCGGTGACGTCAGGGCCGAGCTAGAGGGACGGTGTTGGGGAGTCGGAGCCGGATCAGGAGGCGGCACGGCCAAGACAAATTTCATCAATCTGTGAAAGAAAAGATAGTTTACTACGGCTTAATGGCAGGACTGCCGCCTTTGGGGGGTCAAGCCCGGGGGATGGGGAAAAGGGGAGGGCCAAGGTGGGAGGGGTTGCGCGTCATGGGGACCGGTTAAAGTAATTTTGTCCCGGACCTGGGGATTATCCTTAAACTTACACATACTTACGAAGTACACTTGAATTAAATAGTATGATTTCAGATGGGAAAAAAGAGGCTCGTTTGATACAACGGCTAACATTACACTCTGTGTCCATATGTACACATCGCCTTTTCTGTGAATTTTAATAAAGCGCGTGAAACGTGAATCAGATCTCTGCTCGCACGCATGGGACGAATGTTCTGAACTGGACTTCAGTCCATCTCGGGACACTTGACCCATTAACACAAACGCAATAAACAGATTGATTCAACCTGTGGAAGGATCCAGCTAAACTAATAGTAAACCAGACACAGTGTCCAACAAACACATTTTTCCTGCTCTACAAAATCTCACAGACATCTCCCTCTACCAGGACTAAACTGTCTTATCTAGCCATTCATCTTCTAACCTCGCATGCTGGTGAAAGTCTTGGGAGTCTGGAGCCTGTCCCGGGCAACACAGGGGTACAGCCGGAACCTGCTGGCAGTCCGTCATACACTCACAAACATAGCCATTCACTACTGTCACTTATTATTAACTTTTATTAACTGCATGTCTTTGCACTGCAGGAGCGACCCTAAACACTGAGCCGCCATGCCACCCCTTCTATGGAAATCCTATGGAAATTACAGAATGAAGGCATTGCATGGGTTTGCAGCACAGACGATTCCTACGGGGTGCAGGGTAACAATTGCACCCCCTACTGGTCAGATGAAAATGCTATTCGAACATGTTAAATTCAATAAAATTGGACTATATTGTTATACACTCACCTAAAGGATTATTAGGAACACCATACTAATATGGTGTTTGACCCCCTTTCGCCTTCAGAACTGC
>JABFEA020000001.1:45973924-45986385 GCA_019775915.2 Cyphomyrus plagiostoma
TGTGATTGGTTGATTAGATAATTGCATTAATGAGAAATTGAACAGGTGTTCCTAATAATCCTTTAGGTGAGTCTATATGTTATATTTGAAAAAAATAAACTTGTGCTAGTCATATTAATTTAAAGTAATAATTTATTCTAAATCTATTTATTATTTTTTACAAATGTATTTATCTGGATGAGTAGCCTATGGTTTGCAGGTTTGAATATCAAATGCACTGAAATGAACCAAAGCAGAATTTTCATGTGGTGTGATTAACTGCTGTTGGACTCTTTTTACCTACAAAAAAATCGCTGATAAATAAGTTGCGCATACCCACGTTTATTGCATTGACGGGCGACAGCATAATAATCTTGGGGGTGTGCCTCAAAGATCTCCAGTTTGGACCACTGGTCGGCTGACTTAATCATTCTGTCGATGAATTAATGACTTAACTATGACTTAGTCAACCATGATTGCTGTTGACTGAATTCTAACCGTGATTTGATTCCAATGTCTGAATTCCTTCGGAGATGTGTCCGTGAGAACGCTTAAAAAGTAATAGATTTATCATTTTGGCTTCTAAGCAGTGGTCCCTCAGAACTCTTAGTTTAGAGGGTTATTACTTTAGCCAGAGTAAAACTATGATGCAACCCTGCCCTCTGTTGTTCGTGCTGTGTATTTACACGGACTATAACGTTTGTTGTAGTTATTGACAGAAATTTAAATTGAAACCAGTCATGAAATATAAGGAAGACGTGACCAAGTTGCACCCAGGTCAAAACTTATACACGTGGGATTCCGGTATGACCCAAAATAATTTTTTTATGTAGAAAAGTATGATTTCTTTGATATTAAATGCCCCCCCCCAAGCCCCTTTATCTCATTGTACATATGTGATGTGCTCACCTTTGGACCAGTACTTGGTGCTGTCCACCCAGAGGAAGATCATTTTTTTTCTCCTGGTGGAAAATCCCTGTTGAAACCTCAAGCCCCCATTGAACCGTTTTGTCGAGGTTTTTGTGCAGATTATCTGATCTCTGTTGTTCTTGGGAATATCGATTTTCCTCTCGTTGGTTTCAACTGCCAGACACCTTCACTGATCCTGCTGGGCAGGTTGATGGAAAATTCCTTGGAGGTTCATATACCAATTTTCTATCAGTCTGACTGGATATCGACCTTCTGGGGTTCTTGAGATGACTGTGACACATTCTTGTGAAGCATTCATTCTGCAAATATTTTTCTGTTCATTGTAATTATATTATTATGTGGCATTCTTTTGTTATAAACATTCCTTTGAATCAAAGTATAAAAGTGCACGCATGTCATAAAAAAGGTGATGAAGACCAGTATTCAACAATACAATCACAGCTTCCAAATTATAACAGGCTGGAACAGACTGATGTGATGAGTAAAAACATGTCATCTTGTGACATTTTCACATTGACACTTAAAGACATTCAGGTTCTCTACAAATTTCCTGTGCCAGTCTGTGTATGACTCACAGCCATGTGAAAAAGCAAGTACACCCCATCGTTTTTCAACATTTTTGGACAGACACGTATTTAGCTCTTTATTTCAACAAAACCAATAGAGACATATGATAAAATTGAAAAAAGTTAGGTTTGAAATTTACATATAATACAGTTAAAATAACCAAAGATTCTAATTTCTTTTAAGAAAAAAGTTAGTACACCACTACATTTTTTTCCATGTTAAGCCTACAAATTAGAATCAGATGCACCAAATTAGGTGCAAATCGGTGATCATTAGATGGCATCTTTTTGGTTTTCTTCCACCATAGCCATTTAGGTATGTCGTACTGGTGATAGACAACGATGCTTCATGAACCATTTGCTGTATTTTTTTGACTCCACTACATGGTGCTCTCTGTTCAAAAAAGGGCACAAAGCATGTCCCAAAGCAAACCAAGAGCACCATACAGTGCTTCAGCTTAAGCCCAAGAGCACAACATGCATCACGATGTCTCAAAAAGCCCAAAGGAGTCATCAAGGGATTACCAGTCCGTGTGGATGTGCAGGAGACTGACACACAAAGGTGGCCTATCTGTGAGGTCAGCCCAGAAGGAGCCTCTGTGGAAAAACAGCATGGGAGGAAGGAACCTCATAGCCACTATGAAGCATGGTGGTAGGAGTGTTTTAATTTGGGGCTGCATTGCTGCCTTAGGGCCTGGTCAACTTGTCATTATATAGTATCCACAATGACTTTAACATCACACTAGAGCAGGGCTAGGCAGCCCTGAACTTGCAGTGCCGGCATCCAGCAGGTCCATCCTACCTGATGAGTTCCTATCTGCCTGAGATCAGGTGTGGTTCAACAGAGAAATTGAAAATGTATTTCAGACATCCCATCTCCCCCGGAAGTCTCCTGCAAATTGACAGCAGCTCCCTAACACCTGCAAATCATTCGCGATGTTCCGGAAATCTGTCTTTACGCCACTCAGCAGTGATGAAAGTAGCCGGCAAGTAGTTTTACCACCCTCTGGTCAACAGATTTTGCCCCCCCCCAAAAAAAACCAACCAACCTACAGGACAGAGTGGCTCTGAAGCTTGGGCTCTGTACTAGCAACCAGAAGGTTGCTGGTTCAAATCCCGTGAATGCCCAGAGTGATCCTGTGCCCTTGAGCAAGGCCCTTAACATGCAATTACTTTGTCCTGGATATGACATTAATCTACATCCAGCCCTATAAGCAGGTCTTCCAACTCACATGGAATAACTTGGGGGTTAAATATATACACGCACACAGTATTACCATAATACCAGCCAACCATTGGTTGATGCCCCTCATCTGCCTCCCTGATGAGTGAGCTGTTGAAGACTTGAGCTGCCACTCTGTGTAAAATTGGCTCCCATGATGCCCCAGTGGCAGCCAGGTCCAGAGTGTGTGCAGCTTTACAGGATTAGAGTATCATAGCATTACAGATCATAACACTTAATGCAGCAGCCAAAGCAGGTACGTGAGCAGCCGCTAAGAGGGATCATGAAAGACGTCATGAAATGTCAACAGTGGGAAACAGACCAGGGTCTGAAGTCAGAGAAATGTCGTATTATTTAGTTCAGTGAAAATCTGTGAAAGGGCAGCCATCACATGTCACTCGTCAGTAGGTATACAAGAAATTCTCCATCGCCTCCTGCAGGTAATCAGTGCTGGCGGCATGATGTACCACGACCAGCACAAAGGCTGCTTCCTGTGCACTGGCTGTAAACAGGAGCTGCCCAGCCAATGGTTCACCTCCCACAATGACACTCCGGACTGCCTCAGCTGCTTCTGTGTGCCAAGAAATGCATCACCTACTAGCGGTACGCTCCCCGCCTTGCATTCCTTAATGATCTGGTCCAATACAGCAGTGTTTCCCAACCCAGTCCTCAGAGGCCCACAGACAGTCCACATGTTTTCCTCCCTCCCATGCTCCCTACCAAAATGTGAACCGTCTAGCAGGGAGCAAAACCATGGACCATCTCTAGGTCTCCAAGGTCCGGATGGGGAACCACTGAAATATAGTATTTGCATATAATTGATACAACAAAAGGTGACTGTCCAAAACTGAAACCTATCAGCATTATTTCATAGATATTGGCTGGAAATTTGGGACCCTCAGTTGTGTTGGGTGGAGTTCAATTTATTTTTATATAGCGCCTTTCATAACAGTGTTACCCTAAGGTGCTTTGCATGGGTGTGTTGTGGTACATAACACACTGACAAAATAATTTAGAAATGGGTAAAGGGGAAGAAAAAGAACTGAAATAAAAGCCAGATCACAACAGAAGAGGAACCAAAAATTCCCAATTAGTTGGCTTTTAGGTTTGGTTTGTCCCTAAAGTTAAAAGTGCTTCTCATCACAGTAACCTGACACAAACTGGCAGGAATAAGTGTGGTCTTAGGAAAGCGATCAGGAGCTACTTTGTCTGGTGACCATCCAACAGCGGCCTGAGCTGCAAACATATCATATGGAAGTAGCTATTAAATTAAGCAGCTGTTAATGGTTAAACAGGGACGACTCAACGGGACTCCAGATCAGTCATCCATGCAGGTCGAGTGGACAGTGCAGTACGTACATCTCCTCCGGGCAGCGCCAGTGGCACAACCACTATTCAGCTGGCATGCACTGTGCAGCGTCAGTGGCATGGGGCAGCATCCTCACGGGCCGGGGCGACATCTTGCATCTTGACTGTGAGGAGCACCGGGTCGCCCCGGAACCGCCTCAGCAGAACCCGCTTCCCCATGCGGGCCAGCCAGTTAGGGGTGCAGCCCTGCCCTTATTTCACGGCTACAGCACAGGTGCTGGAACATTCACGTCGTGTTTATGTCTCTCTGAAGTTTTACAAACTCATAAATATCACACGGAAATTACGTAACGGCTAGTTGCCCCGCCATAGCCAAACGGCCAGTGTGATATGCATTTCCTTCTCTCTGCAGACTTCTTAGCTGAACAGAACACAAATAAACCCCCAGCTTCCATCTCTGCGCTAATCCCATCCAGACCTGGCAGTAGGTACAGAGACAGACAGTGACCTTTTTATTGGATTTTCTCAGACCCGCAACTCATACAGCGAGTATTTTCAGCTCTTCATACTGTACAGCTCCAAAACACACCAACCACATGCCTATGACAAAAAGTAAACCAGTAAAAGCCTTATATAGTCAATCATTTCCCTCAAACTCTGGAAATATACATGACCTATTGCTGTATTTTCTAGTTTCCCCCCAACCCCCTACTCCACACAGGACATCACAGGAGCTGGTCGTTTATCTAGGACGTCCAGGAGTCACAGCTGCTGGCTGTTTGTGTCACAGCATAAGTCCATACAGCAGCTGAAGCAGCACTCCACTCCTCAAGCGCTCAGTCCACTCCGAAGCCTTAGCGTTACCCAAGCATGTGAAACAGAACTGTAAATCTATGCGGGGGCCCATGGACCACAGCGGAAGCACGGGGCGGCCCAGAGGGGGGCTTGGTTTCCATGGAAACAGATACTCCTACAGCAACTGCTACCCTCCATTACAGTTCCTGGCTAGACTCTAATATTAGAGCCATTTAAATGCCTAATAAGGGGAAAAAAAACTATGGTTTAATAAGTTAAAAAAAATATATATACAAAAGTGACTCCTGATATCATAAAATGGAACAGATAATTTGGGGGTCAATAGGACTTAGCATAGTATGTACTTCACTTCCTGGAAGAGACGGCTGATCTTCTGGACTCTAAGGGCACTTGAACGTTGTGGTGATGCGCAGATGGCAGCAGTGCAGACAATCCAGAGTCAGATCGTCATACAGCCAGAAGCCCTGGACTGCCCCCCACTCTGTGTCCGCTTCTACGTCCCCTGCTGCAGGAGCGCAGACTCATGGCCACGTTATGGGCTGGATCTTCTTTTTCACTTCTGGAGACTTCAGCTCCCCCTATGGGACGGGAGGAATCACAACGAGAAAGTGATGCAACACCATAACACAAGATCAAATCAGGAGGGCGACTGCAGCCGTATCAGTCAGTCACAACTGGAAAATCATATTTCGTTGGAAAAAAAATTATCACCAGAGAGATAAACACAGTGCCAATAGGGGGCAGTATACCAATTCAGGTACGCACCGAGCTGTCGGAGTCTCCCTCGCTGGTTGCCAGCCGTTTTAACTTAACAGTTGGGGAGGGTTGTGACTTTGCCGTCTCCTTCCCTGAGGGGCTAGTAAGTGTCGGACTGGGGGAGCTGGTGATGTTGGGGCTGCAGTGGTTGGCAGACGGGCTGGAGAGCTTGCGGATTGGGTTTGCAAAGTTTCCGGATGGAGGGGGCTTCAGGCGATCTATTGAGCCGGCCCCCGGCGCCACCTCAGGCTTCTTCAGTTTGATGGCACCCGTTTTGGTGGGGCCGCCATCGAACACGATCAGCTGCCTCTTCCGGGCGCCACTCTCATTGGAGGAGAGAGAGCTGTCGGGACAAAGCAGGGATCAGAAGCCTCAAATAACCAGTAGGGTTAGGTAATGTGCCGTATTATCGACAATGCATAATACACATATGCAATTATCACACCACAAGGACCACAACAATCAGCCGGGTTCAGAAGTTAGGTGTCTGCAGTATTTTTTCATACCATGAAAACATTATACCATGTTCTATGGTATTTTAAAAAGCAATGTTATTTTACAATACAGTTGTGGTCATAGAATTTATGTTTGTGGGGGTTCTATTGAAGAGATTCGATAAACGGAGATCATCAATAAGCTCTGCTAAAACATTTTTACTCATAAGAAATAAAACTTAGCAAGTGTAATGAAAATTCTGCCCGTTTGCATGAACTCTGCATGCACTCTTTTAGCCAATCAAAATCATCTACATCCTTGCTATTGGACTCAAACGGTGTGTGCATTTGCAAGGAATTTCCCACAAATGAGTGAAGAGAACAATAGTGAAAAAGAAAATGTAAGCTAAGAGACAATAGGCTTCCACGGAATAGAAACATTTTGTGTTCCAAAGATACGATAAGGATTAAAGGTCAGCGATTTGTCGATGACTTACGGCAACATCAACTTTCATGGACGATATTGGTGAACAAATTCAGTTCGGGTATATTGTTTTTTGGGTACATCTTACTTTTTTGTGAGCTTCATCGATATTGCAATATTTATCGCAAAAAAAGAAGAAAAAATATCGCGTTGTGATTCCTAATTTAATTTCTTTCAATATGCTGCCCCTATGTAAAACATCTCACTCCTGGCCCTGAGACAAGCACCAAATCCTAAACTCTGCGATGCTTTTCATGATGTGAGTCATTCAGCCCAAGTCAGGCTCATTAGTAAAGATTTCAGCTGACAAACAGCAGCACAGGCAGAGTGCCCCCCACCCCCAGAAAACACACAGACCGATTAATACTAACAGTATCGGCACTGGGCAGCTTTAGATTCAGTCTGCAGTCACCAGCAAACAAGAATGCTATAACCCCATGGGTGGATCTGGTTGGTCGAGTTGGGTA
This sequence comes from Cyphomyrus plagiostoma, assembly GCA_019775915.2. Taxonomy (NCBI): domain Eukaryota; kingdom Metazoa; phylum Chordata; class Actinopteri; order Osteoglossiformes; family Mormyridae; genus Cyphomyrus; species Cyphomyrus plagiostoma. The sequence continues at coordinate 45,980,887 of JABFEA020000001.1, forward strand.
CCTGTTTGCATGTGACCCGGTGGGGCTCCTCCTCTCCACCCTGCTTCCCCAGCGGCTGAGAGGCAGCTTCCTCTGCGGCTTTGGGGTGATGTGCTGCATAAAGAGCTCCGTGAGTCGGTCCCGGTCAGCCTTCACATCATCCCCAACCTGGATATTTTTCTGTAAGACAAGAAGAGTAACATTACTTGTTGCCACACTCATTGCTCCTGCACACATGGGGTAAATATCCATGATATTTGGGGCGGGATTTTTTTATCACTCTCTGTACTTGTGTCCTTAGAATTGGATCTGGTCTTCGGCAATGGGAGTACGGTGATGTACACATGTAAAGACTCACCCCAGGTCACATTACTCGTGTGCTGAACACATCTACCCACAATCCCGTTAGCGTGAACGTCACATATTAATTAGCTCAGACTTCAGGCAGATGTAGATATAAGTGTAATAAAAAGCCGCGTATCGCAGGGCTACGGATTTGTTGGGAGACCGCCATTACAGTCTGAGCGTCAGGCTAACGGGCGGCTAAGTGTCGTGCCGTCCCGGCTTGCTCAGCCACACACACCCCCATGAGCGAAAGGTCGCCTTGGCCAGCAGTAAACACGGCCTCCGAAACAAGCCAAGCTGCCCTGAGCCCGTTAGATAGTTCGCTTTCGCCCCGTTAAATCTGCAAGCGACCCTCTGACCTCCTGTAACATCAACTGGATGAAGTCCTGAGACAGAAGTTCGGGGTGCAAAAGCATCTGTAGCTCGGAGATGTCCTCTGCTACAGCCCTATCTGCTCCTCCGCGCCCGGCTGCGCATTTCGCCATTTTCATCTCAGCGATCCCAGCACCCCTTGCGGCCGGTCACGTGTCCTTCCTTAATACCAACATTTTTATATAATTAATTTATTCATTGCGAATGCTGATTTCTTCTTCCGAAGCGGTAATATTGGGTGACTTTCTGTAACAAGTTGCTTTTTAAAAGCATTCATTGGAAGTCATTAGTAATTTATTTTTTTCTAAACTGTGCGCTTGGCAAATTCCTGAAGGTGAATCGGGTTTGGTTTAAATTAGGATAGGAAATTACTGCTGGTTCTGATTGGCCAGTAGGAGGGACTCTTCCATCTGGAACAGATTAAATAAGGGGAAACCCAGAAAAAAGACGCTGTACCAATGCTCAGTAAATATAAATGAAAATAAATACAAAAAGAGCCAGTCCCTGTCAGGAAGGAATACCTTACACAATCTGGTTATTATGCATCTCCAAAGAGCCCCAACGTTTAATGAAATACTTACTTGAATGATTAAATCCATCTCCTGTCCGCTTGCCCGTTTTGGAACGAACAACATATTTAAAATATTAAGCTTGAGATTGCTTCATAAATACAATGGCTCCGCCCCATTCAGCTGCAGGTGAGCCCCTTTTGGCTGTTTTTCTTGAATCATGATCACACTCAGAGTTTCATTGCACGGCTCTGTCTGATAAATCATCAAATAGCAGCCAAAGGATCGCTGACACCGCGGCGACAGACGGTTGAATTTGCAAATTGAAATGCATTGGTACACCTTACTTGAAGCGCACAAGTAACTTAGTAACTCAATTACTACTCAAGTATTAATCATGAACAAATATAAGGGCATGAAATAGTTATGATACATTACATAATGAAGAACGAATGTGGGATCAGTAGGTAAGAATTAGTTTCTGGTACATTCTGCATTTAAGAAAAGCTGAATCATAGCCAAAATTCGGTGCACGGCTTAGTAAAATGTCAGTAAACACAGTAGTCGTATACAGTGGTACCTCGGTTCTCGAACTCACCAGAAGTCGAATTTCTTGAAAGTCAAACAAACCAGTTTGACCTAGAACTCGATCTGAATATCAGAAGTCGAAACGTGAATGCTGACCTAAGATAAATTGTACGTGCCAGGAAATTCTTACTTGAATGTCTTCTTCACAGACTAGATGATTAACCAAATAAAGCAGCGCAGCATTACAGTAACTAACAATAAATAAACCACCAACTTACGTGTATTATTAGAGCATTTATGTTATTTATTTAAACTTTATTCTACCAGGTAAATTAACTGAAAACCAGTTCTCATCGCTTTACGTGATATTCAGGAGAAATAGCAGATGCATGGGAACTGCCTGGGATACAAACGTCATGCGTGTAACTAAACTCTTCAGCCAATAAGGGCAAATGTGTGTCATTACGGAGGCAGTTCCAGTTTGTGCAGCCGGGGGAGAGGTTGCAATGCATCTAACCGTAATGCATTGCGTCAGGATCAGAATGCGTTGCTTTAAGCCAGCGCTGTAAGCAAGTCTAATGCACCCAACGACTGGACTGGGGAAACAAACTGACTTAATACAGAGGACTAATGACACCAACTAGAAACAGCCGATCACATGAGGTTAACAAGGGGGCGTGGCACACGGAAGGAGCGGACCATCGTGGCAGGACAGGGGTAATGTTGGGATAAGATCTTTATCGTTTTGGAAGACAATAAGAAAAAAAATGCTCTTCTTGTTTTATCCTGTTCATTTTGTGTTTAATTGCTAAAAAAGCATATTTAGGTGTAATTTTGGGGGGCCGAGAACCAATTAATTGGTTTTACATTATTTCTTATGGGAAAAAAATTGATCAGAACTCGAAGTTTTTAGGATTCGATCCGGAGTTCGAACGGATTAAGTTCGAGAACTGAGGTACCACTGTATTTACACGCTAGAACGCACCTACTCTCTTATTCACATCAATGGCTCGCATCCTGTCAAACTTCCATGAAAAGCTACAATGGCAACAAAGCAGTCAAAGAGATGTCCTTCAATGTAAGTAGATCGCTTACACTAGCCTTCATTTGTAGTAATTATACTGTTACAGCAGGTGGATTACAATGCGTTGTAATAAAAAATAAAAATTGAAATCAGTCACTGCCCCCGTGTGGCGTAACATCAGAACTGCTATTTCACTACCCTTTTCTTTGAAGTGGGTTAAGTTCCAGTTGATCCAAATGATTTTTCTTATTCCAGGGAGCCTTTATTTAAACATTACAGCAGCAATTATATTTTTGTTATATGACAGGTTCACAAAATAGACCAAGAAAGTTGCAGAATCTCTGTAGTCCACTGTGCTGTAGGAACAGTTTCTGAGATGTTGGGGATTCCAACGAAACATGACCATACAGTTCAAGGTAATCTGTGTCACAGGATGAGACTCTGGGTCCTGGGCTGATGCCGACACTATCGCTTCTTCCAGGTGAATTTTTTCCGGGCCTTGGCCTGGCCTGGCTTTTTGCGCTCTTTGACCCTGGGGTCAGGGGTCAGCAGACCAGCTGGTTTGGAAAGAGAGTGAGAGAAGGTGAAGGTTGATGAGGAGGATGGGAGCACAGAAACATCTTCGTAACGGCGCCACATACCGTGTGCAGTCAACACCACAGATTTCCTGTACTTAATTATTACATTGTGAGGACCAGATTTCCCCACAATGAAACAGAAACCTTTTGTTTTGACATTGTGGGGACCATATTTTGAAAACATGACTGGAACCCAGAAACTATAAATGCCAAAAGTCCTGTGCATTTGTTTGTTAAGTATTGTTAAGTTAGTGGTGGGTTAGGGTTCAGGTTGTCATTGTTGGGATTAGGGTTATGCCCATAGACATGAATGGAGAGTCCCCATAAAGATATGGATACTGTATGTGGACTTTGTGTGTGCGCGTGTGTCTGTGTGTGTGTGTGCGTATCTCCTTCTCACCCTGCCTCATGGCTTCCATCTCGCTCTCAGACGAGTAGCTCAAAAGAGCTCGAGCAATAGCCAGTCGCAGTGCCCCCGCCTGGGCAGAACGCCCACCCCCAGTCACGCTGCCTTTTATGTCATGTCGGCCCAACCGATCCAGGAAGTGCAGGGGAAACATCAGCTGTTCCCTGTAGGGGGGGGAGGGGGGGGGGTGTTACAGTTACTTTTAGTTGTTAGCTGGCATTTTCATCCAGTCAACGTTGTATCTTTTTACTCAGCTGGATGGTTTACTGAAGGGGTTCCCGCTGAGGTAAGGTACGTTAAGCAGATATCTTCTTGGGAAATTCTGCAAACAACTAGATGTCTATATTTTAAACCTCCGCAGTAACATCTGTCCTGTATCCACTCAGCTGGATTGCAGTAAATAATGTAAATTCAGCTTGAATCCATTCAGTTCTGTACTATCAAATGTCCCGCAAGCCACGTTTAACCCAGGCTGCTGAGATCTGTCTTCGGTATGATAAGTATTCCAGACATTCACAGCGACTGCGATACTCAAATCGTCCAGCAGGTGGCCGTATCGTAACAGCGATGGTGCCTATTGCGTTTCCGACCAGCTGGTGCCAGGTGTGTGCAGTGCTGCTGGGTACCAGAAACAGGCTTAGCAGGTGATTAGACACACACCGGTCCTGCAGAACAGGAAAGTACTGCGTGTAGTCGATGCCATTGACAGTGATCTTCCCGGAGCCACTGTCCCGCAGCGTTGCCGTAGCTGTGGCCGTCTTTCTCCTCCCTGAGGAAGCCAGAGGAAGAGAGCTGAGGAGAGCAGAGGAACCACAGTCATCGCAGGTAACTCCGGAGGAGTTGGTGCTGTTGCGGGCTCTGTGAGACCGGGGTTCGCCTTCTGACATCACCTTCTCCCGTGCTGAACGCCACGCCCCCCTCGTCCAGCTGCAGGGGCGGGACTTGCTGCCTGCGGGACTGGATCTCCAGCTGCCGGCGGAAGCGGAGGACAAACTCCTCCTCCATGGGGCTGTAGGCCATCAACACTAGCTTCTCCATCAGCTGGAGGAAGCGGGAATACTGGTGGAGCAGGGAGAGAAACTGGGAATTAGTATAAACACACACAAACACACATTAATATGAGCATCGCACACACATATTAATAACACGCCCTCTAGTGGGCGAGTTATGAACTGCAGCAGATACTACAGAAAGCCCTGATTCTGTGGTTACAGTTACAGCGCAATAGAAACATTGTATACATTCAATAACTAATGTGGGGAAAAAATCTCCTTACATCCTGATCAGACATGATTTCCACCAGCTGCTCTTCTAATTCCTCTTTCAACAGCCATCTGCTGCCAGCCAGGGAGCTGAGAGGACAGAGATGGGAGACACGGAGGAGAGAGACAGAGAGGATGGAGACAGAGGAGAGGAGAGATACAGTTAGATTTGTTATATACTGCACACTCTGTCATGCTGCCACTATTGTGTGCACTTTAGCACTTTTATTTACTATTCATTGTCTAGCTGCTAAAATACAGTATAAGTCACAAATGGTGTATCTGCAATAACTATTCAAATATCCATTTCAGATCAGCACGGTTAAAACTGTTTTGAACATCTTAGGGCTACTCATTGTTTAAAAAAAATAAAATAAAAAATCGGATGCCACTGTAATAGTAACTGTTCCACATGCACACACCTAAAGGATTATTAGGAACACCATACTAATACGGTGTTTGACCCCCTTTCGCCTTCAGAACTGCCTTAATTCTA
>JABFEA020000001.1:46016697-46028083 GCA_019775915.2 Cyphomyrus plagiostoma
GGGACGCAGGTACAGAAATACAATAATACCAAATTTGTCTTAAGCTTATACATCTGTCCTACTTAAGAATGTTCTTGTAAAAGTTTGACGCATTCAGGCTCCTCTTCTCTACTAACGAAGCTACGAAGGTGAGATGGCTAGTCGCTTTTAGACCCGGTTACTTTAGTCGGTAGCGTGAAAATGATGCCTTTTTATCATCGCGATGCGAGACTGAAACGATCAATATCCATGCTGGGAGGCGATCAGCTAAGCTTTACTATTGGCAGCGTGCAATAATATGTTGTGTTCCCTTATGCTATAATTAATATCTGTGCTAATTGAGTTATTTACATAATTGCGCCATTCAGTACAAATTCATACCAAATTCGTATGTTAGGCTTAACTTTGGATATCAAACACACACCCATTTGAATAAATACACTACCACAGTAGACTAAAAAAATACATAAAGCAAACATTAATTTATTTGCTGGTACTAACTGGGGTAACACTCTCATAAAAATTAGTTATTACCGTAATGTATATGTAATGTATATGTTCTTTTCCCCTGTGATAAACGGGGTTACCCCCTTTACTGTACCGTATCAGAACCCCGTGCAAACTTCGCGGTCTGCAGTAGCGCTTACAGCGTTTCTCACTTAAAAAAGTTACAAAGTGCACATTCAAAAACAGTGAGAAAATCTACTTGCATCAAAGTATTTCTCAAGACACTCGGCGATCACTGATATGCATACGATGTAAATGTATGAACTGAATTAAGATGAAATTCTGGGCCAAGAGCTAATTGAATTTGGACGTAAGCTAACTATCGCAGAGGTCATCCTAGCGGTCCAACAGGCCTCAGTGGAGATATTAAGTTTTCGAAAACTAAGCGTTTATTACTCTAATGCTTTACCACAGTCTACATATCTTCCTCTGTTTGCTCAGTCTCCTATTAACGAATAAAAAAGAAAAAAAAAGGATGTGCCGTCCTGAAAAGAATTAAAAAACAATGACCTGGAGAAAACTATATTTTCCTGGTATAAAAAAGAATAAAAGTAGTATTTTGCACAGTTCCTACAAACCACATTGGTGTATTAAAAAGGAAACATAATATCAACGCTCTGGCTTGGATTGGGCCTGTGTTGCATTTAATTTTATAAATAAACCACCAGCTGTCATTCTTCCAACTTCGTTTTAAATCTGCGGGTAAAGAACCGTCATTTAACGCAGCAATCAGACAAGGACAGGATTAGGTTACGTTATCAAGGTAACTGAGTGGGTCTAGGGCTTAAACTTTTGTAGACGGTTCCTGAATTTTAATAACAAAATGCGTTGTATTTTCCTTGTGGAATTCCTATGATTGGAATAATCCAAAATCAGTGTGCGAGTCTGAGTGGCATTTTTATTAATGGGATGAGAGGAAAGGGATACATTTTCTTATAGCGCCAGTTGAATTCAGTTGCTAGGCAACCGGTGTACGGCAACTCATCCGCGAAATTTAAATCTTTGAGAATGGAACTATGCGTTTTGCTGAATAGTCACTGCAGGAGAAAGTTGTAGGATAAGCAAATGCTCGCTCATATCTCATGACCGAATATATTAAACTACGAAAAAACAAAGAAAAGGCAATATTTAAAAAAATATTGCAAAATTTAGCTAATGGCCATACAATCGGACAAATGGTCGAAGAACACCGTGGGCACGAAGAAAGAAGGTGAGACGTTTCTAAAGGAAAGGGCTTAGGACTCAGTTCTTAGACTCCTACCACATTCTGAATATCCCTTGACAACACCATCTATAAGTTGTTCTGCTCGCCTGCACAAGAGCACAGAGAAGTTATTGGATTACGTTATCATTGAATTAACCATATTATTTATAAACCAGAAATGTAATTATCCAGCACGTGACCCTCCATAAGATTTAAAAATTAAATCCATTCCTTTTAATGCCCAAGTCAAGAAAACACTGGCAATGCAAGACTTTTATCACCAGAAATCTGACTGTTTCATCATGTTTTTTAAATGTTTGGCACAGTCTGATTCAATATGTTACGTTGCTGTTGTTACAGTTTAAAGTCATTATCAAGTTGTGGACCAAAAGCATTAACCAATCTGTCTCTGACGTCACACAGTCTCCACTTTCTCACTTCAATACAAAAATATAAATATCCACAGCCATGTCCACCAAGAGCACTTGCTCCTAAATCTGCTGTCACCGTTGCAAATGGTCATTATAGCCTAAAAATCTAAATAAATTTATTAACATCAAAAACAACAACAACAACAACAGCAACAACAATAATAATAATAATAATAATAATAATAATAATAATAATAATAATAATAATATCTAAAGAAAACAACAATAATTGGGTAAACGACATGAAATGTATATTTGATAAACTTCCATAATCTGAGTAAACCGGTCACTTTCCCAGAGGTCAGGTGCGATGTCCTACAACGCGTCAAGCGATCGCAGTTTACAATAGCAAACGTTCAGCACGAAGGTATCCGCACGTAGCACCGTTTGTGAGCCAAAACATGAGCCCTGCTAACCGTTCGTTTAATTTAAGGAAATGTAACAATAATGATCTCAACCAGACGGTGAATACATGTAAAATACCATTACACGGAAAGGCTATCAATTTTATAAATCAAAATATTAACGGGATGAAAGAGGGGGCAGCCTTCAAAGTTATTCTATCTCGATTGCACGACAAGGACAGCGTGTGCATCTGTTTTAAGCTATCATACCAAGAAGAACCTGCGAGTTTTTTTTACGCGCAAGGCCTGTGTAGTACACATGATAAATGCATGGTACACAATGTGACAGTCAATCCATTTATATAAAGGCTTCAGAAATATTTGCAATGATGTACGAAGGAGCTACCCACGACAGGAACGACAAATTGAATATTTTAATCTAGGGGGTGTAATACAATTTTGTCGTGAAACCGTTACCTGTTTTCTAAAAAGAAACAGTGGAATACAGTACAAAGTATTTCGAAAGATAAGGCACCATTAACAACACATTACTGGAAAAGTATATATTGCTAGCAAAACGACCTTTTCTAACAAAGGTTTCAGTTGGCATATTGGAAATAAATCATATTGTAGTCTTAATACATATTCACAGTGAACGCAAACAACAAAACGGTATTCATCTTATATGGAGATGTAGTAAATGGAAAATACAAAATAAATAAATAAATAAATAAATAAGCGTGCAACTCCATTATGCTGAAACAAACGCACATGACACGGGAAAAAAACGTTTGCGGTGTTCAGAATTAATTTAACAGGTTAAAATTAACAGGTTAAATTAGAAAGAGCGCAAAATATAAATTTTAAATATTATCTTCTGACATTGTGCTGCTTTGGAAAAAATAGAGGAGACGAATCTAGTTGGTTTGTTTTGTATTATGTGCGTGTCGTTTTCAAGGAAAATAGTCACAAGGGAAGATAATCGAATTAAGAGCCATCGCCTAAATCCCCAAAACACTTTTTAAAACAAAGCCAAAAAATTCGACTTTTTAACCTACTGTATATAAAACGGACAGTATCCTATTCGATCTAAATTGGAAAACAATCGATACACACCTTTCATTACAAGGAATTAAAATCAAATGTAGCAAAATGTTTGCTTATGTAATTTTATGTTTTTTCAAAATATAAATCTGCTTTTACAACAGGCAACACACATAATCACGTTATTTGAGTTCTAACAAATTTATTGTTCTCAGTCATCTCTGACGGAATCACTACTGAAATTAAATTACAATCAAATCATCACATCAAAATATACCCTTATTACCTAACAACTGTCCATGTCAGTTTACGTTGATTTGTGCTCCTTTGTGAATAATCAAAGTACAAAATTAAGCAAAACAAATAAGAACAACAACGAAAAACTGGAAAGGAAAAAAACATCTTACAGAAGTTGCGGGAGGAAAAAAATAAATTATCGTTTGCAACAGTCAATAGTTATTCCGAATAAAATATTAAAACAAGTCATTTTGGAGAAAAATATAAAGTAAATTCAGATCAGCATCTGATCTAAAGAATCTATTTTGCCGGAGTCTGTTTACTGTAACCTACCAAAGAACACGGCTAAGGGAAGGCGGCTTCAGCTCGGTTACATCCACGGCACCCAGTCAGTCACACTTGGCGGCGGCTTTTCGGAGAGGAAATTTTCAAATAAGTGCAGCTCAAGACAGTCGGTCTTTCAGTATTTCTTTTCCCATTTCGTTTTTTTTTGTTTTTAAAAAATCCATTTATGTGTCGGTCAACAAAATTAAAGATTTTTTTTTTTCAAAAGATGCGATCTTTGAGATCAGAGAAAAGGGCAAAAATAACGTGGTTTGCCTTTTTGGGAGGAGGCTAAGAACGACAATTCCTTTTTTTAAAAAATATTAAACCATGCAGTCTTCTTTGTAAGTTGTGTTCAAAGCGTCCTGCGTCCCAATCTTCTTTGTGTTGTATTTACTGATTTCTTTGCAAGGCGTGCCATAGTCTCTTATTGTTAAATGCGTAAACGCTCGCTTCTGGTGTCATACAAATTAAATGCAAGAGAAAAGGGGGAAAGACAAATATAGAAGTGTTGTTTTTTTTCTACAGTTGGTTTTTGTTTTCGTGGTGATGTTGTTAGTGCGCCAAAATTACCTGATGGTACGAACTTGTAGTTGTCACCCTCGGGTCGTTCGGTTCGCTCGGCCCAGATATACTGGCGTCTTTTAAGTAATCTACTAACAAATGTCCCTGAAAGAAAGAGCAGACAGAACCTTTTAGGTTAAGACAATTTAGGGCCTGGGTGAACGTTATCGTTGCGTTTTTTTGTCTTTTTTCTTTTATTTTCTGAAGACTGGTTGCGAATGCAGGGTCGATTTTTTTCTGTTAAAAAATATAAAACACATCTGCAGTCATATTCACTTTTCCCTCATAATCACAGTATCAAAAATTATTTTCGCTATCTTGCGACAGTCTGTGTCCTATCAGATATATCATATACAAAACATTTAAAGTCTGTGTGCTGTTCTATGTCTCACTGAACATTCGTTTGCAGTCCATAGAAGGGGGCGGAGTGTCTGCACTCACATTGCCGACCTGAGAGTACACATCCTCCGGCGTCTGTGGCACTCCAGGCGGCGTCATCCTTTTCTCTTTCTGCCTCCGATTGCAAAACCAAACCCTGACCACTTCTTTTTCAAGCTGCAAGCTGTCCGCCAGGCTGGAGATTTCTTGGGCCGAAGGCTTGGGGCATTTAAGGAAGTGACTCTCCAGTGCACCTTTTACACTCACTTCAATGGAAGTTCGCTTCTTTCGTTTCCTGCCCTGCGCGGCGATTTTATCGATGCTCGTGGGGCTCCCGGTGGACGAATCGGCCTCCTCCAGCCATTTGTTTAGCAGAGGTTTTAGTTTACACATGTTCTTGAAGCTGAGCTGCAGCGCCTCAAACCTGCAGATCGTGGTCTGGGAGAAGACGTTTCCATAGAGAGTTCCTAAAGCCAAACCGACGTCGGCTTGCGTGAAACCCAGCTTGATGCGGCGCTGTTTAAACTGCTTGGCAAATTGCTCCAGATCGTCCGAGGTCGGCGTGTCCTCGTCTGAGTGCGGGTCGTGGCTGTTTACTCCACCATGGTGCTGCTGCTGGTGGTGCTGATGCTGGTGGTGATGGTGGTGGTGGTGAGCGCCGTGGTCGAGCTCTGGGGTGTCTCCACGCACCAAACCCGGGTGCACCAAACTTTGGCTTCCTGGCGGGCTGAGCATCCCATTCACGGTGAATCCACCGGGCTGAGAGTATATTAAGGACTGCTGCTGCTGCCCGGCTCCTATCGAGGGTATGTGAGCCGCGGTGGTGCCACCCCAAGCCCCGGGGTGAGTCTGGTGGGGACCCAGATGCGGTGGTCTGTGATGCAACGCCGTGCCAGCGTGGAGATCGTCTCTGCCCGAATTGTTTTTGACGTCCTGTTGTTGCGGGCTGCCTGTCATTCCGACTGGGCTTGAAGACCAAGGCGACCCGGCTTCTGCAGCCGCCACAGCCGCTGCAGCGGCGGCAGCAGCGGCATGAGGCAAAGACGTGACCCACTGGTGGGCATGGCTCAACATATGGCCCCCGTTGCTCGCCGCCATGGCTCCTTGCATGAAGTTGCTCTGTACCATCTTTACCGTAGGATCTCCTCTGTAGCCGCCGGACACCGAGGTAACAGCGGCGCTCCCAGACTGCATGCCACCGCCTCCGGAGTCTGAATGCACGACTGAGCCTGACGAGAGAATACTATTGCTGGCCAGATAGGGGTTGGAAGCCGCGGTGGCCATTCCGTTAACCCTTATGAAAATATCTGCTGGTCAAACCCTCTCCCGCTTTTAAACTTTTTTTTTGTTCAAGTAGGCAAATTCTATTCCATGAATTATTCAAACTTCAAAGGTCAGGGTAGTATCTATATTATACCATGCACTTTTGCAATTAAAACATCAAAAAAGAAGAAAATGCTTTTTAGAAATCCGCCAAATCCGTGACTGCTGTATTTACAATATTCATGTAATATCAATATTATTATTTTTTCCGTTTAAATCCACGTTCTTAACGTCAACAAATAGAAGCCCTTTGAAACCCTGTACAGTCCTCAAGGAAAGTTTCTTTTAAAAATAAAAAAGTAAAAGGATTAAAAAGTTTTTTTTTTCCCTGCAAAGTTAGAATAGCGTTGCAGTTTGCACCTTCCCCTAAGATGAAATCCTTTTCAAAAAGTTCCTTCTTAAGTGAATAAAAAATAATATCGCTAAAGAATCATACGCTTGTTTGTAAATTAGTAGCTGAGATTTCCCCCCTGGTGCTTTTCCGTTTTTTTCTTTAGCTGTTTCCTTTATTCTGCCGTGGTCTATTTCTCTTTGTTCCGTTTTGATGTGTTTAAACCTGCAAAGCCGCTAACTCAAGCTGAAGTACAGTCCTGTATTGCAACGCACGGCGAAGGTCCGCAAGCTGTCTCTCTCATTCGCTGGCTCCCTCACCCCTTCTCTCTCTCTCTCTCTCTCTCTCTCTCTCTCTCTCTCTCTCTCTCTCTCTCTCTCTCTCTCTCTCTGACAGGTCTCTCCGTCCCTCCCCCTGAGCACGGAGACTCACGAATGTTTACCCTTTGCCAAGCGTGCGTACACCGTCCACATCTTTCCCCAAAATACGAGGAAGCCGAGCGCAAGGCTCCCGTTGATTGGGTACCGGCGGCCCCCGAAAGCTATGCTTCAGGCACGCAGCCCCCCCTTCCGGTCGTTCCAATTGGTTGCTTTTTAATTTAGTCGAAATAAATAAAAAATAATTAATTAAAGCACATAATATAAATAAATAACTGTTCGAGACGAAATATTGGAAATAAGAGGAATTAAAGACAGGAATCCGAGAACGAGTTGTGTAAATACGCGTTTTGTTCCTTTAACTCTTAATGAACTAAGGGGTCAACGCCTCGGTACCTTTGCCAAAATAATTCGTTTTGCATGGCTGCGGTTAATATCCTTTATTTTTCTGTTTTGAAAACAGTTTAATAATAATTACAACGAACCATGCTTGGGTGTCGCGAAACAGAAAGCGGAATCTGAAATGTTTATTAGATAAATTTCTGTCATCTGGGGATGACATATTAGTGTTGTAAAAGTTAAACAAAGAATATATCATATATTAAATACATATTCTTTGTATAAATATTTGGAAATGGGTACGATAAGCATTATTGTCATTGTTGATGCATACTGTTAATCACGCGCTTTTCAGCATAACGGATTCAAACAAAGACACCACACGCTGAAACTGAATTACGCTGTAATACATAGATTGCCACATTCGGCTTGTTTAACATTAACCATTAACGCTTCGGCTCCTCTGGAGTTAACAGAGAATGCAGGTTTTGGGAGATGCTTCCAAGCGGAAGCCGGCGCACAGGCGACCTCACTGAACCACAGAAAAAGAGAAAGTGGCAACCCAAACAAGGGCGAAATGGGCAGTCCCAGGGGATTTGCATGGAAACAGCCCCGCTTTATGTCTCCCCCCAACGAAATCCGCCAGTATCAAGCCTACAACTTTTCACATTTAAAGGCAGCTATACTGTCGATATATGTTGTGGTTCGTCGGAAGTCTACATGACAACCCCCTACTAAGCCGATTGAACTTAAATACGCTTCGCAAACTGGAAATGCTACATTTGCGTGCTGCGCAGATGAGCATAAAGTCCACGTGAACGTTACACCACAGTCAATCCAGTCATTGTTAGACAGCCAGGGAGACCTTCCCACTTTCGGCGTGCAAAATGACGAGGAAACCCCTTACATTTGTAGGTTTAATAGGGGGCGATTGTAATAACATACTAATGATTTTTGTAATAAATGTTGTTCCAAAAAATCCCCGCCACCCTTCCTCACCCGAAAGGTCCAACACACGTTTCATTGAATTAAACCTAGATATCCAGGTGCAGTCGTTTGAACACTTGAAGCCAGAATACTGTTTTTTTTTCTTCCCAACAGATTTAATTTGGAAACGACTCAAAAATCGTGTGAGCCTCGTGGATTTGTTTACATTGAATGGGGAGGATAGGGCCGGTGCCATGGGCCGTCTTATTCATTAATATACAGTGAGGATTTTGTCTAAATTACTGCTGTGAGTCGCACAGAGGACGCTTTCAAAGGGCCTCGCACGCGTGAGAGCTAGACTTGGAAAGTCATTTCTTCCAAAACAGTACAAAAAAGAGTAGGGGGGAGGGGAAACATTTTCAAACCTTCACGGTTTCACGTTCAGCTTTTTAGTATTTTTCTTTAAAGTGATATGTTTATTTATTTATTTGTTTATTTTTAGGGTCTCCTTGTTCCCTGCTGTGGAGTTCATCTGTTTTGTATGCAAAAAACAGAAAGAGAAAAAAAATCCCCAAGTATAACAAGAGAGGAACAGTTAGTGCTGATTTTCATTTGCATAAATTTTCATATATTTTAGTGAAAATAATAGCTGAGCGGAGGAGAGCTCAGCTCAGTTGAGTCAGAGGAAAGGAAAATCTTAGGAAGGACTGTTTCAGAGCATGGAGGGAAGGGTGCACCAGTTCCAACTAAACAGATATTGAACCTTCGTATTTTTTGCGTTTTTCCGGATCTTCAGGGGGTAAGTTGATAAATTCCTATTACTGTGATATATACCGCGGTCATTTGAGATGCAGCGATCGACATGTACGCCTATTATCGGAATCTTTAACATATTTTTATTGTCATATTGACAACTTCTCACATTATTACACACACACACACACACACACACACACACACATTCGCATGCACATACATACGAACACAGGCACTTACATGTGACAGTGTATGACATTCGCGGAATTGCGGGAAGTCATTATTGGAATAAACGATGTCGTTAGAGGCCTGAAACAAAAAAAAAAGTATATTTTGCTTTTTAAAACCAAAAATCAATAGACGCTTTCGCTTCGAAACTGGGGTTTATAAATAGTGAACAGACGGTTAAGCAGCACAGTTTTGTAGTGAAAGTGCACTGGGGAAAAGCGCAATCAATCAAATCTAAGCAGGACACCCCTCGGTTGAATTCTCTGGAGAAGCAGAATACAAGTGGATTTCAAGGCCTTTACATATATTGATTCATTGCGGCTGCGCTTTAACTTAGTTTTGAAGTTTAGTAACTAGACGAACCACAACTCAGCACTAAACTACCACTTCACATAGATGTTTGTCTAGGTAAGCGATGAAATGCGTTAATAGAAATCTAAAACTGGATAGAATTTCACGTTCAGTTATGTAACTATTCGCACAGACTAAACAAACACCGGAAAATATCTGTATACGAACAAGTGAATAGAATATGTCATGTTTTTTTATTTAGATCTTATTACTATATAATCTGTGTGAAATATAAATTGCATTAAAACGATTATGTACACCGTATAAAAGCGGAATGGCATGATAGTGCTTTAAGAACCTCCTACGCCTACAAAGTCAGTTGAAGAGATAAAACAGGTTTTTAACACGTTTTATAAATGCCTGAATGACAGGAGGCTAGCTTGCTGTGCATGCATGACAGTAGGCTATAAAGGGTGGCGTTACGGCATTTTATCGTTTTTGAGTCCGATTTTATAACTGATCAAGATTTTGTTCAGTTTCGGCGTTTATTTGTTGTTTTTGTCACGGGTCAACTTTCGTGTGGACTGCCCCCCCTCCCCCCGCCCGCACAGATGCTACCTCGCACAGCCCCACCAAGATCTTTGGTTCATTGATGGGGAGGCATTTCTAAACCCCGCATTTCAGTTGCCATGGTGAGCCGAATAAAAGAGGAAACACTAGTCGCATTAAGCTATATGTTTGTGCACTGGAGTCGAGATGAAAGGGGCGCGGGGAAGCCAAGATGATCTCGCGGACAGCCAAACTGACCACCAATACTCTTGGTTAAAACCAGAACTACATTTATCTGGAAGTTCATCACGTGCGACACGAAGGTGCCCAGCTGCAAATATATCAATCTATGCAGCCGAAAACTTTCCGATTTTTAAATCAATTCCTCTCTAAATTTGGGCGGGGGGGCTTTATGTCCAGCAGGGGTCGCACTTACTTGTGAGCTTAACTTCGGTAAGTCATTTTTGTATTCGGTAGTTTCTGACAGATTATTTCACTTATTTATTTATTTATTTATCTATCTATCTATCTGTCTATCTATCTATTTGTCGGTTTGCATATCTATCTGTTTGTTTGTTTATTTATTTATTTTGGCAAAGGCGACTTAGATGAAACGTTCGTGAACTCCGGAAAATGGCCCAAAACAAACTAATAAATAAGTATGTACTGCAAATATAAAATTCGTAGCCTATTTTTATTTTCTTGTGGTAATACTGGCTTTCATGAGTATATTATTATTAATCAAAAATTCAACCTGATGGCAAGACAACTGAGATAACTATGTCATTATTTATAAAGCAATTACTGCAGCAGGCGTGTAATCACAAAACACCTTATAGTTCTGTTTCTGGCGTTTACATTATGGTATTAAAATATAATTAAATGTATTATTACTACTACTACTATTATTATTATTATTATTATTATTATTATTATTATTATGTTACCTTAAAACACAAGCAAACATAATATCCCTTTATTTTTCAAATTAAATGTGAATAAAATGGAGACTTGACTTCAGAAAAAAACGTACAATTTCATCAATCATCCTGATTACATAAATTACTATTATTATAAAAGCTCCACCTTAGCACACATTTATTTTAATTTAGTTAAATATTTCCCATATCATGTTCCTTTTAACAAAGTGGCCTTTAATGTGTTTTGCATATTTAAATTACACGTTTCATTCAGATCATATTTCATTCAGATTTAAAAAAATAGTCGGCGTTCCGAAAATGTTATGAATGGGG
>JABFEA020000001.1:46028558-46043558 GCA_019775915.2 Cyphomyrus plagiostoma
ATATATATGACTTACATTTTACACGCAGGTTAATCCATTAAGTATCTCAAAAGTACAGCCTCTCAAAGATATAACCAACGCGCTCTCTCTACCGTAATATGCAACTTAAAATCCATAGCATAGAGGCTTGTGAACTGGTAATAGCATAAAATTAATTTTAAGTGGGGTTTCCCGGACACTAAAGAATAGAATTAACGGACCACGCTACTACTGGAATCCCCTACTTCTTTATTCCTTAATGTTTGATTTGTCTCCTCTCCTGACGTCTTAGATGCAGAGAAACATACCATAGCAGCAAATGGCTTGTTATGTTCATTTTAAAAATGTTTCAGCTGATTTACAATCAGTTTAATTAATTTATTATCATTGAAACCTGCAGCCGAAATTAAAGTCTACCAGGGTAAAATAAAATTAATCAAGTGGAATAGCAGATATTAAATTTTTTAATTTAATTACCAGCACACAAGTTTTAATTACACTTAAAGTACGCATTATTTATACCGCTCACTTGGTCCACATATATGCTAATCAGGCAACACGTTAATAGCATGTGTTCTGCGTTCACGGTAGGCCTAATGAAATTGATTTAGAACAGCTTATAACATCCAACAGTTTAATGGTAATGTACCCTATTCATTAAAAGCACGTATGTAGAATACATCACACATAACCAGGATTGCTCATTTTGACAATACAAAATACCATAGTTTAGTGCAGTACCACGCTCGTTTGTAGAAGACTATATGCCAATTTATTATTATTTATTATTATTTTTTTGTAATCTCTGCGGTAGTCTACGATGAAGTGCAAAGTTCAAAGCTGCACGTGCAGTAACACACAGTAATTTACCTTGGAAATCGCTGATATGATATTTCCGTGCCAATATAATGGTAAATCCTAAATTATTTATAACCGTTGCAACTGTCCTCTATTGATTGGGTTCTTTTTGTATAGTAGGAAATCAATGTAAATATCATAATTTTTCATAAACGGTGACTGGAGAGTATATGTGGAGTGAATGAAACATGTGACGTAATGTTATGTTTAGGTGATGCAGTGTGCATTTACACAGACTAGGTTTTAAGCGGTGATTGTTTTACAGGACACATCTGTTTTCCTTGTGAATCCATGCCGTGAACTACACAGCCATTGTGTTTGTCCACATTAGCGACCAAAGCGTGAGATGCGCTGCTGTAGTTCGTACTGCGCACGGTCAGGAGTTAACCGGACCCACTGTGAAGGGCAAGGCGTCTGTGCAAGTGCCTTTCGGAAAACAGTCGCAGGAAAGAGCACAACCGACAAGCCCCACATGCAGTCCCGGGACCCCTCTGGCAAGGCGGGGGTTCGCCAGCTCGCGCAGGAGGAGATGGGCGTGGCGCGGAACGGACTGCTCTGAAGCCATCAGGGCAGACAAAAGGCATGATGTTCGCCTGAGTGGCAGGGTCAGAGGCACCATGAAGAGGTCCTTTTCTTTAGCCCCCAGACGTGGCTGCCTCGTGCTGGCCGTCCTCTCACCCTCATCCTCCACCATGAAGCAGCATAAAGACCCTCTCATTGAATCTGAGAGCCGTACTGATCTCCTCACATAGATTATTCCCTAGCAATAACAGGACAATATGCACTGCTCTGCGTCTACACTTGCAGAATTGATGCATTTTCCCCCAACTTTAGGCAGTCGCGATACGCCAGTGAAATTATAGAAAAAAATACATTTATGAAATATATATATATATACACACACACTGTGTGTGTGTGCGTGTGTGTTTGTGTACACACGTTTTTTTTTTGTAGTGTACTTCAAAATGGTCAAATTTATGCACAAACATAGGATCTTGATGTAAGATCTCCAAAGACTATTGCCATTAACACCATACAGGACCCGGCCCGTTACGAGCAGAGAATGTATAGGCAGCTGGTGACCAAATATGGGTGTGTTTGTGTGTCTGTTTGTGTGTGCACGTGTATATTTGTGCGTGCGTGTGTACGAGGTGTGTAGCCTGCCACAGTCGCTGCTGTGTTTTTGTTTGTCAAACAGGGCCTGTTCCCCCGGGGAGGGGGGGTGGGTGCGTCGCACCTCCTACCCCAGGATTACATTAATCAAAGTATTTATTTCCTCTGGGAATCCCAGCACAAATCATGCCAAAGCCCAATAACATTGGATCATGGGTAAACTGAATATTTTAGGTTCACCCTTCCATTTTCCGCTGGATTTTAGCATTCCCCTGCTATACATACCCCAAGCACCCGGCCGCTTGAAGTTGCGGGGACAACGTGTCATGTCCAGTGAGGTGCCCATCTCCAGTCAGCTTTTTTGACGGCACACACACAATGGTGGTCTGAACCCTGAGCAGCAGCCTGGCGAAGAGGCTGGCGTGCGACAGATCCGAAACAAAACGTGCTGGCTGTGTCTCAGTCACATGCCCATATTGCCCAGGACAGACTGTAAAGGGGCACACAGGCGTTCTGCGGCGCGCGACGGGTTCGGGCACAAACTGGACGGCCTGGATCTGTAGTTTCTCCAGAACGGAGATGTTCTGCCGCAGGATTTCTATAGCACATGAACCTCAGCAGAAGCTTGCAGAGTTGGTGGTCCAATGCTGAGACGGAGGGTCAAGCTCAGCTGGTTCAGCCTCGCCTGGCAGTGGGTTGGACGGGTGGTCCGGTTCCGGGTCTGAACCCCCTGATTCCAGTCTAATGGATATTTGAGATCAGAGTCCTTGTTGACTAATGAAAATGGGAAACAAACCATGTTCTTTCTTTACTCACAGAGAATGATGGTGTGTGATTTAGGGGGCCTGATGTGGCGTGGCAGTAAATCAGCGTGTGTTTACCACCGCCCGCCAGCACTGCCGTAATAAATACCACACACAATACACCGCCTATTACAGGTAATGCAAATAAAGAAATACAGCTGTAATTTTTCCTCTGCGTTGGTGAGCAACAACAGAGCCCATCGTTTGATATTCATGAAGGAGACTGGGAGGGTTTGTTCTGCTCTTTACAGGACCGTATTGTGACATAAACCCCTTGCTCCTGTCCTCACTCCAAATCAGGGATAAATAATTGCCTCATTGTCTTGCGAGAATACAGTCGTCTGTCTCGCAGCCTGACGCCTTTTCCCCTCACGAGTGGGCATTAACGGGCCAGGGCGCCGGCCTACGTGCAAGGGCGTCCCGTCCTCTGAGGTGCCATGGGAGTGCGGAGACTGAAGGCGAAGCGGGGGTGGGTTCCGTGTACCACTACGGGGAACCTGTTCCCTGCCCACCAGGACGTGTGTGTCTAAAAGCTGAAAGAACAGGAATACCGGAAGAGTCACGTATTAGTAAAAGGGCAAGGGAGAGCGTTGCCCTTTTACTAATACGGGAGTTTGCTTTTATTATGTTATTAGTTGTGGTTAATAGGGTGTGAGAATCCATAGTCTGTTATCACAGCCGAAATAGTAATTACGGCAGAACAAAATGAGAGGAGGAAAGAGAGCTGAGGGAAGATGACCGCCGTGCTGGTGGTGTTTGTTCTAGACGCGTCGATGACGTGGCGCGTGGGTGGGTCCTGCGCTCCACACCGGCGGGAACCTCTGGTTCCGCATGTTCGGTGTGTGCGTGGGCGCCCGCCACACCGCCCCTAGGAGACCGCCAGGAGAGGGATGCCATTTGTTCTGGCAGGGTCTAAGTGTTGCGTACACGTGCTTCTATACATTATGCCCCCGCCATGTCATTGCCATGACAACAGTGTGGGTCGTCAGGGTACCATGCTACCTTCCTCTGTCTGTGCACGACTCACATACGAGATTATCTTCTTAAATGAAAAGTGTTCGGAGCGCTGCAATGTCTTAGGGTCAAAAGAGAGACTGTCAATGCAAAACCGATCTTGCCCCTACGATCGTCACTGCGGTGCTGAAATAAGTAAAACTATTTGTTATTCCATTTCTAATTCAGGTGAGCTCATAGATGCACAGCCAGGGGAAGTTGCAGGGGAAGAGCCACATGAGCTCACAGGTGCTGAGCCTGGGGAAACTGCAGGTGCACAGGCAGATGAGCTCACAGGTACACAGCCAGGGGAAACTGCAGGTGCACAGCCAGGTGAGCTCACAGGTGCACAGCCAGGTGAGCTCACAGGTACACAGCCAGGGGAAACTGCAGGTGCACAGGCAGGTAAAACTGTGCACATCCAGTTGAATTCCTAAGTGAAATCGTAGCAGCAGGTGACAGATACTTGACTGACAGGGATGCTGTCATGGTTACCAGGGCACTTACCGGGATTACCATGGTGTGGGGTAGACCAAAAACAAATTCAGCCAGCTCCTATCTCCATATATGTTATGAGTGCTCACACATATGCACAAGCACATGTGAAGGTCCACTGCTCTTAAGGACTGTACTGAGAAGACCCTACATATCGATTCCTAATACTCCCGGTGTAATGTGTTTGTGAGCTTACATACACGTCCTACATCCTGTGGATCAACACGCATATGAGATCTGGGTCAATGGTGCCGCACTATCGGAGCATCAGTTTGGAGACAGGGGAAAAACTGCTAAAATGACCAACAACAGCGCCTCCCTCAGGCCAAGCAGGAGATGAGAGGGTCAGACAGGTGTGAAACACAGGGGCATGTCACAGACCGAGAAGTGTCTCAGGTCAGAACCTTGGTGCACTGTGCAGAGAGGCAGATCTACTGTGTTGCCACATATTATGAAACAGGATGGTAATAAAGGAGATTATTTTAGGAAGAAGAATAACATTACATTTAAAAATATACTTATTTTAAAAAGTTAGGAGAATGTAGTGCCTTTCCCTGTTAATTAAGATTTGTAAAGAATAACATTACAAGCCAAACAGTGGTTATTGGTAAAAGTCTGAGGGTTGGAAGAAACCCAGATGTCAACAGAGGAGAAGAAGCAAGAAAAACAGTAGAAAAGTTAGTTCTGGGGGCCCGAGGTTCAGCCACCCAGCATGTGACCCTCAACACTGGTCAATGAGTAAGAAACAGACACCCATGTGTTGCGAGAACAGAAGCTGCAGAGGATGGATTCGTTTGTTTTTTTCTGTCTGATTTTAAGTGTCCATTTCAGTGTTCTCTGGCAGGCTTTGACATATGCAGGGAAAATTTCTTGGCAGTTGCCAATACAATAATACACTACATTTCTAAAGATGTAAACAACACTGCTGAATAAGTGCACTGCACTGCTGAAGAAGTACGCTGCATTGCAGAAGCCTACTGTGCTTCTTAAGAAGTACACTGCATTGCAGAAGCCTTCTGTGCTTCTTAAGAAGTACACTGCATTGCAGAAACCTACTGTGCTTCTTGTGTACACTGCATTGCTGAAGAAGTACAATGCACTGCTGAAGAAGTACACTGTGTTTCTGAAGATGTACACTATACTACTAGTGTTCAAGCATACTGAGATGTGAAATGAAATTCCTAAACTGTTTCTTCAAAGTTTCTTGAAAGCAGGAATGAAAAACTAATTTAAAAACTGCAAGAGCAAGAGAATAAAAGTACCCTTGTGTCAGAAGCATATTGCAAGTG
The DNA here is from genome assembly GCA_019775915.2 of Cyphomyrus plagiostoma. Lineage (NCBI taxonomy): Eukaryota > Metazoa > Chordata > Actinopteri > Osteoglossiformes > Mormyridae > Cyphomyrus > Cyphomyrus plagiostoma. Next base: position 46,034,089 of record JABFEA020000001.1, read on the forward strand.
CAAATGGCTGGGCTGTTTTTTTTTTTTTTTTTGTTAATTTAAATTTTTATTCAGGCAAACTTTCAAGTCACCTAAACAAATATTACTGTCTTTGTGGACAAATTCCCGGCAGAATATCATATGCACACATACATTCACATTTACAGGCAACTGATTCTAATGTGTGTATATTTGTATTCCCCCCCCCCCATCAGGAATGAAGATGTGCCCTGATTCTTCTCCCATCCCTGGAATCACATCCACCCAAGTCAGACAAACCCAGCATGGACTCGCCCACTTCCTGCTTCCTGCTTGAGGGGAAATGACCACATCTGCAGGACCATTGACACCGCAGGCTGTTTTCCTTGGTGCTGTATAAAGATATGCAAATATACTTCTTAAAAAAATGCATTCATTATTTTGTTTTTCTTCATAGGAGTCCTCACTTTCATAGAGTTCTGAATTTAGGTCTTTTTATTTAGCAGGCCAGTATTTTTTTTTTTTACAGACAGGGAGAGGGAACAGATGATGACCAGCCCACGTAGAAGACAGGAAATGAAAAATATTTTCAAAAGCTTGGCGTGTTTGGGATCTGCTTCTGTAATGGAGCTCAGCCATGATTAGAAGGCCCAAAGAAGCAAGAAAATAAAATAAATAATAATAAAATCAAATGTGAGGTTTGTGATAGAGAGAAGTATTTAAAGGTATGGCAGAGCACTTAAAGAAAGTAAAATGTCTGGTGGGAAATGTGTCCTGGTACCCCGCTGCCTTCGCCAGGTCATTTCCAAGGTCATTAGGAAGCCGTCCTAGACCAGGGGACAAGCATGTCCCTTGTGACAAGGGCTCATCCCTCTGAATGTCCCCTTTTGGCCAGTTTCTTCATGCATGGAGGTCAGAGGATGTGAAAAGGTCAACCAAAGACAACAACAACTACAAACTAATTGTTCCAAAGTAAACATTGATTTAATGAAATGAACAATAAACAGTGACAGGAAGTGATTACATTATCTAATTATTAAATAATCGCCTTGGGGTGTTTAACATAAGATTTCAACTGTGTTTTACTTTTTTTAATTTTGTAAAACCATTACAGTTTAATTGGGATTTCAATGCCACTCAAGGTTGTCCTGAAGAAAATGACATTACCCGTATAAAACTTGCGGATTTCTGCAAGAAGCCAAATAGTGTTTGCAGTTTAATTGCAGTGAGTGTGTCTTGCTCCAAATAAACTGCTTAAGCCACATAAGAATGTGCGACACATTTTTTCACAGACTCCCCTTAAGGAGGATATAGCTGCTTTTGCAGGATCTATCACCACAGATATTTCCTTACAAAGGCGATATTTTTAATTTCACACCATTTTAATATAAAAAACTAAACCAAATAATAAAATTAACTTAAGAAAACAATTTTCCAAGAAAGAATGCAGGTTTTCGAGGTTTTTTTGAACAATCAGAATAGGAGATGCTTGTGGTGGTGAAAGGTGCGTGATAATCTGTTGCTACCCCAGCCCTTCAGGAGCTTAGGAGAGATTGGTCAGGCAGCAGTGATCAAAACTGAAGAATGGGCTGTCTTGGCCTTTCTGAATAGCGGGTTTACTGTGGCTGGTCTCTCTGGCTCTATAACTGAGAGGTGCTCCAGGAAATGTATTAGCAAGGTCACAGGAATGTGCTCCTGTGAATTCACCTGGTCATAAACCTTCAAAATGACCTAGCTATGCCCTTCTGAGGTCACCTGGTGATGGACAGGCAAGATCATTTAGATGTGCTCCTATGAGTTCACCTAGCCAGAAACCTGCAAAATCACCTGTATGTGTTCCTGTGAGCTCACCTGGACATCGATCAACAACATCACCTAAATTTGCCCCTGTGAGCTCATCTCCTCGTAGACCTACAAAATTACCTAGGTGTGCTTCTGTGAGCTTACCTGGCCATCTACATGAGAAATCACCTAGATGTGGTCCTGTGAGCTCACCTGGCCATATACCTACAAAATCACCTAGATGTGTTCCTGTGAGCTCATCTGGTCATAGAATGCAAATTAACCTAGATGTGTTCCTATGAGCTCTCCTGCCATAGACTTCCGAAATCACCTAGATGTGTTCCTCTAAGCTCAACTGGCAATAGAAAAGCAAGATCAACTAGATGTGCTCCTGTGAGCTCACCTGGTTGCACACTGCTAAATTCACAGAGATGTAGTCCTGTAAGCCAGGGTTGGGAAAGCGACAGCAGCAGTGAGAGACACTCAGTATGACTGCTGAACAATCCTGGTGCACAATGGGACAGAGCTCTCTCTGCGAGTCTGCCCTGTACTCCTACCTTCTGCTGCTCAGTCCACTGAGACTAGCTAAAAGGGTTTTCGGAGGATAAAACTCATTTTCTTTCATTTTGATTCTATTCTTAAAGTGTTTTACCATTTGGCTGTAAATTGTGCTATCAGGTCTAAATAAAACCAGGAAAGAAAGGACTCAATTATGCTCCTGGAAGTTAGATGATGATTCACATCTCAGTCTTACAGAAACAGACAATGAGACACAAACTGAGGGAGCGAGAGAGAGAGAGTGTGTGAAAGAGGCAAGACCCAGCCTCGTTTTGCAACCGCTGTAACTATTAATCATTATTAATCCTCATATCATCCATCCATACCATGACCGCTCTGCCTCTGTATTGTTATTGTCATGTTCAATTTGTCGTAAACAGTGATTCAATTCGCCAGTAGCTTTCGCATCATTCTCAGGCTAGACCAATGATATACCTTGAAATGCAAACTGGCTAAACTGAAAGTGACAGAGGCTCACACTAATTAAACCATTATGAGTGATGTCTTGCTTTCACAAAGGTAGCAGTAAACTTAATTTCACTTTGTAACATTGGTCCTGTGGAATAGCATGTATGCAAAATGCGTTTTCGCATACATGTGGAGCCGGATTAACATTAAGATGCTAAAAATGAAGGCTGATGTCTCTGTGGCCATAATTCAATAGAGCAGCTACTTGGTTCCAGACTCTAGCGCCTGACAGATCTGACCGTTCTGTCTCTCAGGGCTGTCACAGCACGGGAGGTCATCCGGGCAAATGGCTCCCCAAACAAGTACCGAGGCAGTATGTGTGGCCCGTCGGCGGCACCGCCACGCACGGTAAGGGTTTATGGGATATTCTGCCTGTTAGTCACCCCGCCGCAGGGCGATAGACACAGAGACGGAAGCAGAGCTGTCAGTCAGGGGTGTCAGACGCCGGCAGGGAGAGGGGCAGCCCAGGAATGTGGGGCTTGCCAGCGGCCCTCTTCTGTTAACGTCTTTTTTAGCACCGGGGACTCCGGAGAGGCCAGCTGTGCCACCCGCGGTCTCCAAACCTCTTCTCTTCCTCAGTAAAAACTGGTGAAACTAAGGTGACACATCAGTACTAATGGCCATGCGCTTTGCAAGCCTCCAAACACCAAAATCGGAAATTTGATGTTGTGCCACGTGCCTTTTGGCATTCAGGGTGCCCCAGACCCGTTTACACTTCCCACCCCCTCAAGGCCAGTTCCAGGTGCCAGCTGGGTCAGCAGGGTCCAGACCCCGAACTCCTGCCCACAAATGGACCATTCAGCACCAGCGATTTCCCGGCGAGGTCACAGACAAACACAGATGCCCCTCCTTGTGTCACCAGACACGGCCCATGAATCCTCTTTTATCTGCAGAGTTTGTACGTAAAACCGAGCTTCACACTCCTCCGGATGCAACAGTGAGAGAGAGAAAAGCCGGGCGGGGGGGGAGTGATAGCTAGAGAGAGAGGGAGATGGAGAGAGGGAGAGGGAGAGAGGGAGAAATTCTCACTTGTCAAACTAGCAAACAGCCAGGCAGGAAGACACGTGTCAGTCTCCAAAATGCTCCTCTTCACCCTAACGTGGCCTTGATCTTCTCGCCGAGGAGACACTCCACGGCATACAGGGCCTCGTCTGTCTGAACACCGGTTAGTCTCCGCCGAAAGTCTTTTCGCTCCCAATGCCTGAGAGTCTGCAATATTTATTCATATATTTTCTTAGCCGACTAACTCATACATGGTGACTTACAAGGCCAGAATGCTCTTCAGCGGCCATGAATTATTCACGCTTTGTTTACTGCCGGCTTGTTTTACAGACGCGTACCAGGTAGTGCTCCACACCACTCCGCCTGCCTCGTTTTAACCCAGGACGAGAGCTTGTTCGCGAGTCGCACTCCACACGTCCGCTTGTCTTACCACTCAAAATGACAGGCAACTGTCACCATGACTGAGCAGCAGAACCCTGTCCACGGTTAGGAGATGCCTCTTAATGCACCGTGCTGAAGAAAGGCAGAGCTTCGCACTGAGATCTACTGTTACGCACCACTGACTGCAGCCTCAGGACAGCACATGGCCGTCATACTGCAGCGTAACATAACACACTGATGAATCCCACTTCAAGGAAAGCCATCGCCTTACACACTGCAAAGTACTGTAGCACCCTGATAAATACCACTTCACAAAGACACATTCCAACACACTGCAAAACACCACAACATAATGATAAATAACATTGCAGGAAAGCACGCAATTTTACATGCAGAATCATACCGTAACATATTGATATTACTTCATGAAGACATACTTCTACACCTCGCAAAATACCATAACACACTGACAAATACCACTTCAACCAAGGCACATTTTAACACTGCAAATACTGTACTTTTACATACAAAATAATATGGCAACTGACAAATCTCACTTTGCCAACAGATTTACACACTGCAAATACTCTTGCACACTGATAAATACCACTTATTGTAATATGGACATATTGTAACACGTTAAAACTGTACCACTGCAGTAAATAAAAGATACAGACTTCTATGCACTGAAACATAGTGTAACACACTAACAAATAGCACTTTATGAAGATATGCACTGTTACACATTGAAAAGGATCGTCAGGCACAGAGAGATGTCTCTTCACAAAGCTATATACTCCTGCCCCACTCTTCCTGACCGGCCAAATAATAAACGACACGGTAAACGACCTGGAACAGTGAAGGATGCCCTCGTCAGCCGCCCAGGATGTGTGTTTGACTGTCAGTGAACTGGCTGTGTGTGTTTCAGGTTATGATCACTGTGTGAATGAGGCGTTTAACTGGCCATTGACTGCTCACTCTCATGGGGTCAGAAAGGTCATCTAGAGGTGGGGGGGGGGCTTTCAATGGACAGTTCTGGAAATGAGACTGCCGATGCGGTGAACCCAGAAAGCTCTTGCCCCCCCTCCACCCCCAGTCCCAGTCATTGATTCCCCTGTTGTCTGAACCAAACGCTGAGCTCTTTGTCGTAGTCCAGCTCATTGCTGCACCTCATAGAGTTCCCCTTTTCAGTGTATATGCATATATCTATATATAAAAACATTCATCAGCACGTATATTTTGCCGGATAGGTTCTGTCTGGCCTCTGTGTCCTTTCAAAAGCCATCTCTCCATCCACAGTGCTCTTTACACGACTTGAAAGTCACTATGATAAGTGTGTGATAAATGATAGATAAGAAATATAAATACCCCCCCCCCCCACGCTGTGACACTATATTTTAATGTGGATCCAGTAGTAAAGGGATCCAGTAGTAGAGGGGTACAACGGAGAGACACGCTGACCAGCCCCACGTCACTCCTGTTGTCCTTGATCGTGTCTAATTAACACCTTGGCTCAGATGAAATGACATATAGCCACCAAACACCCTCTGATCCCCCCACGCCCCCCCTACATCACCCCCATCCCATTGCCCCGCACTTACACAGCGGCTAAGCCAAGCTCCGCCCTCGCAGTCTGAGCTGCAGTGGGCCCCAGCATTATATGCGGCAGGAAGGGCCCCAATAGTAACCTCTGCCCCCTAAATAGGACATATACAAAACCCACAGGAACATAGGTCAAGCCATGACCAGAATCAGAACCACTGGGAGGAAAAGGAGATAGTGGGGGGGGTATGAAAATGACTGAGATCTATACCCTCCACCCCCCCCAAACGACCACCCGAGTAACTGCAGGACCACTCACCCGCATCGTCACGGACGGAGGGCAGGACAGCCAACAAGTTATTAACCTTGCAACCCCCCGCCCCCCCAGCCATCCCTGGTTTGCAGTCTCTGCTCTGTGGTGTGTGTGTGTGTGTGTGTGTGTCTGTGTGTGTGGGGGGGGGGTCTCACCTTTTTGTCACAGGGAAAATGAAGACAGTCTGTCGCGAGATTCTCAAGCAAAGCAGCTGTGTCAGCTTCAGAGACCCGTCTGAGGACGTCCTCCAATCCAACCTCAGGAGGTCTTATTATAAGACTAAAACATCCTTCAAAGAAACCCCATCACAAAATAATATGGCTCTATAATAATAATTATTATCATTATTAGGGACCTATTAAGCAGGTTACACAAGCAGTACATCTCTATAATCGCCGCCTTGTTAAAACGCCATTTTTTTTCCACCCAGTGGCTTTGCCAGTGTGCAGTGTGGTCCTCACTCTGCCCCCAATCCATGGCTCAGTGTCAGAAGCGGCAGGAGGAGCTGTGCTTTCATCACAACCCTTCAAACGCCGCCCAGACGGATAGCAGGTCACTTTTTCCCTTTCTCCATCTAGCACTTTGTCAGTCCATGGGACCTGTCCTCAGTGGGGCGTCCTTATAGCTGCCTGCCCAAAAAGGAACAACTGCGATGGGGTGTCCTTCCAGCCGCCTGCCTGAAAAGGAACGACAGCGATGGCTCTCTCTGCTTCTGAGGGCCCCTCAGTTTGGTCTACACATACACTTAGGCCAGGAAGGAGTGAGTGTGCGAGTCCCAGCCTTCCCTGCTTCACCTTGCCCCCCCCGGGGCTCCTCTGTGGCCTTCCGCCTACCGATTATTCACTGTCTCAGCACTTATAAAGCGGCTCTTTAAAAAAAACAAGTTGTTAAGAAAAAACCAGGGGACACAAAAAAAATGTCACCCACCAGTGGTGACAAATGAAAGAGGTATAATTCCAAGATTCATGACGGAGCCCCGACATTGCGATTAAACCTCACGCCATAGACATTTTTCACTCTCCAAGATGGTTCATCACGGCCCCTCTGCCTTCCTCTCTTAGTGAGTCGGTCTAGTGTAGCTGCTATGTTTGTTTTAATTATTTTTCAATATGCAAATGCATCTTAAATTGCTGCTAAGCAAGCAGCGTCCCAGAAAGATGGGGGGAGGGCGTGGTGTCGGATGGGGTAACAGGGGTGGGGGTACTCTCATTATCGATTCCTGTGTTGCCCCCCCAGGAAAGCTATCGCTGCTAGATGAAGTAACAGAGCCCTCAGAAGCATTAGCTTCAGTACAGGCAGAGAGAGAGGTTTTAATGTTCATCTGAACCATCAATCAGAAGGAGGGAGGAAGAGTGGGAGAGAGGGAGGGGGGAGAGAGATGGAGAGAGACAGAGAGGCAGAGAGTGAGGGAGTGGCAGGAATGGAAGGAGTGGATAGATATGCACGCTGCTGATAGTGCTATACAGACGAGCGCTTCTTGTGTAGGGGATTCCTGCCGATTCCATCGCTGTATGTGTTTGTGTCTTTGATATTCATTCAGTTATTAAGCTGGTTGTAATTGCAACACATGGGACAAATACACAGAAGAACTTGACGCAGTCTTAAGTGGAATTAATCTGATGAAAGTCGAATCAACTAAAAAGCATCTCATGGCTTGTGGTACCTGTGTGTGTGTGTGGGGGGGGGGTATGTATGTGCTATGGTGGGTGGACCAAATGTCCCTACAATTTAATAAATATCTGTTATTTTATGTGGATGTTGTGTGGATCATTTTTTCAGTTCTCACAAAATTCAGTTTTATTCAAATCTGTGAATGCAATCAAAAAAGTAAAAAAAATGTGTCATTTGGATACTTATGGTTAATGTTAGGGCTCAGTGGAGGTAAAGCTTGTTATTTTTTGAGGTTTGAGTTTTGCCCACAGAAATGAATGGTGAGACCCCACAAAGATGAATAGATGAGGAGAAATGTCTGTGTTTGTCTGTGTGTGTGTGTGTGTGTGTGTGTGTGTGTGTGTGCGTGCGCACATGTCCGTGTCTGTGTCTATCTGTGTTTGTCTGTATGTGTGTGTGTGTGTTTGTTTGTGTGTGTGTGTGTATCCCTGTCTGTGTCTATTTGTATGTGTATGTGTGTTTGTCTGTGTGTGTGTGTTTGTCTGTATGTGTGTGTCTATATGTGTTTTCTGTGTCCATTTGCTCCACACCATCTTGAAGCTCCAGCCCAGCCTGACCAGGTTAGATGGTGCCTGACACCTGCATCAGCAGCCGCTTCCTCCCATTCTCCCCAAACTGAACCCTTGCAGATGTCCTCCTGGGGTCCTGGTACAGCTCCATCAACTCAAGTACAGAGACGTTCTGTGAACAAGGAATACCGGATACTGCATCGTGCATAATGTGTCAAATGGCATTGCCATTTGCCCCCCACCCCCTTTAACCCCTCCCCCTTATGCCAAGCTTATGCTCTGGACCAAGGAACAGGAAACAACAACCATCACAGAAATGTAAGATGGAGAACCTCTGTCCTGTTTCAGAGTCGACCATGTAATCCATCTTCACTGGACCTGAAGAGCCATCAAACAGTGCCCCCCCACCCCCATGCCCCTTTACGCAATAACGCCACCCCCTCACTGCACAAACACACACACACACAGATCCAAATGTCCCCACAATGTGATAAAGAAACCTGTTATTTTGAGAAAATGTCCCCACAAGGGGAAACTCAGTTTGATAATAACAAAGCTATTTTATTATTGTTTATAATAAATGCATCTGTGAATGCAATCTAAAACCTAAAAACGCCAGAAGTCCCATATTTAGTTTGGTTACTTATAGTTAAGGTTAGGGCTGGGTAGGGATTAAGGTCGTCATGTTGAGATTAGCGTTTTCCCATAGAAATGAATGTGGAGTTCCCACAAAGATATAGATAGTTAATCTGTGTGTGTGTATCTTGGATTCAGGTACATAAACTGCTACGCACTGGATGCCATGCAGCATCCCGGCTGTTACAGAGAAGGAGCAGAAGCTGATGAGGAGTAGGTGGGCCCCCCGATGGCAGAGTGGAGGTGCTGCAGGACGGCTGATAGCCCAGAGCCGCCAGCTGGCTCAGGGAGAGGACGCCGGCGGACGAGCTGGCAGAGTTTGCGCTGCTCTGGGGCTGGCTGGTGGCTCCCAGCCCATGGTCCCTCAGCGAGGAGATGGGTCCCCTCTGCCGGCCAGCGTGACGCTCTGCTGTGACCCCAATGCCTTCTGTGTGGACTGGCACCGTGCCAGGTAGTGGTGGGGGGGGTCTTCCTGGGAGACTGGGCAGTCACTCAGTTCAGCTATGACACATCCATCCATCCGTTTGTCCATCCATCCATCTTCCAACTGCTTATTCTGATGAGGGTTATCGGGGTGGGGGGACTGGCAGCAAAGGAGGCCGAGGGGTGCACCCTGGATAGGGCGCCAATGTATGACAAATCCCTCTTCT
>JABFEA020000001.1:46054875-46065118 GCA_019775915.2 Cyphomyrus plagiostoma
CCACTGCACAAACAATTCATCCCGAGTGTTTAAAATTCTCCCAGTGGCCTGACACTGGACAGTCTGCTTGGACAGAGTGGCCGGCCTGCGTGGTGTACAGAGGGACGTTAGAGCTTATTAATTCTCCTGTCCTCATTTCTGCTGCTGAATTGGGGGTGTGTGTCCATGGGTCCCCCCCCCCACCCATGGTTTCCTTAACGACTGTTCTGGGTGCAGCGATTTCATAACAGGGGCTGCTATTAATATGTACTGGGGAGAGGAGTACAGTGTGTGTGTGTGTGTGTGTGTGTGTGTGTGTGTGTGTGTGTGTCTGTGTGTGTGTGTGTGTGTGTGTGTGTGTGCGTGTGGCTGCCTATGTGTTTCCACCCACCCTCCGCGGGGATGCTAGACCCAGGCCGGGGTGCCGGGCGGCGCGATGACAATGACACACGGTGACCAGCTTAGCTCCTGCCTCTGTTAACTGGGCTCCTCTAGTGGTGGGAATTAGAGGGAATTAGCAGACCTCTGTGCTGCTGAAAAGGCAGTTTGATCAGGCTGATTAAGGCTTGTACTGTTTAAAGGAAACTCATTACAGAATTAATCAAAGGACAACAGAAGCCAGCACCTCTCTCCTCTCTCCCATCCCTCCTCCTCCTCTGTGCCGAGTTCTCCTGTTTTGTTCACCCCTCTCTCAGTTTTCTCCTCTGTCCGCTCCTACTATTCCCATCCCTCCTCTCTCTCCACCCTGAGTCACATCATTCTGCTGGAGTCGGTTCCATCCTCAGTAGCATTTTCGGGGAGCGGCCCTTCATCTTTGCAGAAAGGCAGAAGAGTCCTTTATCCCTGAGGGATCTGCGTTGGAGCACTGAAGCTTCCACAGGAGCAGGGATGAGAAACTCAAACCTGATGCCCCACCCACCAAAAGCCTACTGAAGTGTTTCCCAATCCACTCCTCAGGGACCCACAGATGGTCCACATTTTTGCTCCCTTCCAACTCCCTAGAGAGGAAGCAAAAACCTGGACTGCTTCTGGGTCCCCAAGGACTGGATTGGGAAACACTGGTCTAGTGCATTATGGGTCTGCCAATATAGCTGACAGAATTATAAACTCAATTCAATATACAGAAGAACTATGTGACTGGGTTACTGACATCTTACATTATGGACAGTACATTACCCCCACTGCGCCCCCTACTGGAAATGCACAAACAGGGGCACAACATGTAAACTTACTGAGGCAGCTGTGACCAGAAATCAGGCCCATTAAAGGTCCCTGTCACATGCTTAGATCCCGTCTATTGTTCATCATCAAAGTGCGGTGAATTAGGGGCAAACACAAAACAAGGATCCATCCATCCATTTTTTTCTATCCACTTGGTCAATGGGGTCAGAAGTCTATCCCAGAAGCGACACAAATATCAAGATTTGCAATACGACTAAGTATATTGCTTTTAGGGCAAGGAGGCCCAGTGCATTGTGGGTAAATATTTCCTGTATATTCATTTTCCCAGGCAGGAGAACCTTGGTAGCAGACAGGTTTTTGCTCTCATAATTCACACTACAGGGACAGAGGTAGACTGGTGGGGGGTATAAAAGGAACAGCTCACTGGAGACGGGTACACGGTGTCGACGAGAGCAGCGGAGTGGAGTGAGGGCGAGAAAGCACGAAGGTCTGCGGCACTTAAAGTGACTCTTTTCTGTGCAAATGGCAACGTTTCCTGGGATAATTTATGACACATTTAAAGTCTGTAATGGCCAACGGCTAATGACTGCGCCCACAGTCAGGGCCACATGTTCCTGCCGGAAGCCCCTGCTGGCCGACCCCTTTCACCACTATTTTTATGCTGCTTGGTGCAAACAGAGGGTCCATTGAGTGAGGCGGGGCCTGGCATCCGGACCCAAGGGATTGGGGGGAAACTTCCACTCGGAAGGAGCCCCCGTCTCGCCGGACAAAATGTGCCTGAGAGTCCTGCTTGGTCAAGAGACACAATGGGAATGCACCTTTGCCGCTGACTGGAACGTTCCGCTGATGTCACAGGAACAAACCAGCAAAGGTCACAGGGAGAAGATCCGGGGGTGGGGTTCACCCCAACACTTATTTTCTCCAGGCTCATGCACATCAGTTTATTATAAGAATAAGACGCAAAATGCAATTTTACTCTCTGGCAGACAGCTTTCCATGACAATTTCTATGCAGACGCTTGCATCAAAGGACGGAATTCTGTATATTAATGGGGTTATGTAAATGCAGAATGCAGTATCACCCCCAGCCCAGATATAACAGCGCATCTAAATCCAAACGGCTGTGTACAGCGCAAAGCCATACGCTGCATTTCTCCATGCAGTGTAAATTAAATTTGCCGGATTTCAATATTACATCAATCGCACTGTGCTGGTCTCTTTCTATCCAATGGATTCTGGGACCCGGAGTCTGGAAAGTTTGTTTGATTCTTGGTCACCAGACACAGATCACATGACCTGCAAGATGCATCCCATTGCCAGAGGTGAAAAAGGTCAGGTCCAGACAAATCCAGATCAGGGTTTTGTTTGAGCCAACTAGAGTCCCAGTCGCAGTCAACTGGTTGGTTGAAAGAAAACCTGGACCTGAACTTTCCACTTCTGTCCATCACCAATGATACTTACATGCAATCAGAGCAATAGAGGCGGCCAGCAGTGGGTGCAACAGTTAAGTAACACAAGACAAGATATGGAAAGTTCAGGTCCAGAAAGTACAAATCCAGGCCAAGCTTTTGTTTCAACCAACCAGTCTCAGTCACAAACTATTTGATTAGTTGCCTGAAACAAAACCCTGGTCTGTATTTTTACTCTCTTAACCAGATGTAGGTTTAGGATAAGTACTGAATTATCAGCATAAATGAAACAGCCCAGAGTTTAAGGCTGTGGGATATTTGGACGTTTCTGCCGCACACTGATATGCTGTACATGCCTTTATGCCGTGTCTGTGTGAGTTTGCTGCCTCTCTCTCTTCAGGAATGGCTCTGATCCGGAACCCTGCTGGGTTCCTGCCAGGAAGGTTTCATCTCCATCACTACCCACCCAACCACACCTGCATCCAGAATGCAGCTGACCTTGTTCTACAAGCTGCCCTGTGTGAGTGAGCCTGTACCCAAAAGCCCCCTGCTGGCTGATATCAAGAATAACAGCAAAAGAGGGCCAAAAGTGGAGGGGATAGAGAAAACAGGAAGAAAAAAGAGATGGGAGTGACCTAGACAGATGGAGGGTGATAGAAAGAAAGGAACAAACAAGAAAAAGGCTGGAGATGGATAGCAAAAAAAAAGAAAAAGGTGAGAAAGTTAGAGAGCGACAGAGGAAATTAAGTCAATATAGGGTGTCTGGAGGTCAACATGCAGAGGCGTGGCCACAGAGGAATTAGAAGCTGATTGGCTCCCAGGGTGCCAACTCTCCTGTCACTCACTGATTCAAAACATATCATTGGCTCTGTATGAATTATGGCTGCTGCCTATATGGGTAGTGAAGTGCAGTGGTGTCACCGTGCCGCTCCCTCAGTCTCCCCAGTACCCCCTCCTTTTCAGAGAGTCCTAGGTAGACTCTAGATTATTCTTTGGCACTCATGAGAGGGGCTGTTCATCCATGAAGGTGCTGCTCCGTACGGGAGAACATCTGCTAATATATCCGGGGGAAAATACTGGTGTGGAGGGCATGCACACACGGTCCCGGCATGACGCTGCAGGACGGGGACCAAGTTGCATTTTCCATCCGCGCCGTGTCGCCCAGCCAGCAGCTGGCTGATGAAGTCGCCCGGCTCTCACACTTGGCTTTCTTAGCGGGGTGCCTGCTTGCGGAGGGAGCCCACATCAGGCATGCTCCCCGGCTGATGGGAGACACAGCTGGAGTCCCACAGCTGGGAAGGAGGGAGAACAGGATGGAAGACGAGGATAAAAGAGGAGAGGAGACCGGAGAAGGGACAAGAAGATTGAAGAGAGGATGGGAGAGGAGGAGAGGAGAGGGGGTTAAAGAGGAGAGAGGAGAAAGGATGAGAAGAGAACAGCAGAGAGGTAGCTTGAAGACTGAGAAAACAAAAGGGAAGATCCTAACAAAAGAGAACATGAATCAAGAATGAAGAGAAAAGAGGATACAATAAGAAAGGAAGGAGGAGAGGAGAGAAGAACACAAGAAAACAGGAGAGAGAAGAAGAGATGGCAAGAGAAAAGCAAAGCGGTTAGTGGACATTACACCACGAAGGGTATCCCAGAGCATTATGGGAAAATGACCAAACAAGGTTGGGAACCCAGGGGCAGGTTTGATAATGCCAGTGAGCAAACACACAGCTGCGGGTGTTACTGATTCACTGGCTGCATTCGGCAGCTGATGGTAAGGTGCTGCAGTCTGTCCTGGAAGCAATGTAAGATGAGAAAGCAGACACCTATAAGACACTGAAATATAATTCACAAATGTGTGTGCTTGCTATGCCTGATCTGTGGTAGTAAATCCAATTCAGGGTTCCCTGCTAGAATGGGTCTTCAGAGGCTTGGGGACAGCTCCAGGAGACACCCACGTGTGGGCACCGTCCACCACCCAAAATACATGAGGTCAAGTGCAATTTAATAACCAGAGTAAGACTTCACCCAGTCATGTGACCTCTGACTCCCTGGAATCAACCAATGAGCAAATAATACAGTACAGGTCTGAGAAATGTAAGGGGGGGCAGTCGCATGCCTGTGTATAGTGGGGATGGGGGGGTAAATTTTTAGTACTCTTCTTACTTGGCGCACGTGGTGTTGTGTGATCATGTGCTGTATGGGCCACCAGGGGGCGGGGCTTAGGGGACACACCCTGAACGATTCTTCTTATCTACCATGTGTACAACTCCTTCCATTTTCTTTTAGATTCAACTGCCCCAAATACAATAAGTGCCCCCCAGGGGCGTTATTATTCCCCCCTGGCGGAAAGCCCACAAGCTGGGGAGGTCGAGCCCAGACATCCAGCAAAGTTCCTGCCTTCTGGATTCTTCTGGATTTCTGCTGAACAGTTGAAAAAGTGAGCCTCCTCTTCGTCAGTGTGATTGAAATATTCATATACGCAAAAATATGTGGAAAGAAAAAGACTGCAGCAATTTATGGCGGTTATTGACATAAACGGGGCACAGTCAACTGAACGGCGCCGTTATTTGGGGAAGGGAATCTGAGACCTGGAGGCACGAAAGCAAGCCGAACTAAACATCTGTAGGACATCGGAGGATATAAAGCATTAACCTAGATCATAATCTTAATGGGTGTTTACCATCCAAACAGTGGCAGTAAACAGCAGGAGAAGGGTTGTTGATGAGTCCTGAGGAAATTAGCATGAGGTATGACGTGGGGGGGGGGGGCCTGGAGCTGTCAGGGGGTCCAGGAGGTCGGGAGAGGTTGATGCCGGAAGGTTGCAGGTTCAGATCACAAGAGGAGCACCCCCATCGCCCCGCGACAGGTATTGCTGACAGCAGAGATGTGGCTTCATGCAGGCGGACCGCTCCCAAAACCTGCACTGCCCCTAATAGAGTCATTATGCTGCCAGTGACAGTGACAGGAAACGTTTAAATTCCCCCCGAACTTCTCCTATCGCGCCACAATGCCCGTCCGGTAATTGTACGTTTTAATTAGTCATTAGTTAACACGCTTTCTGCGCGGGAGATATGGGAGGGGAGCGCGCGTGTGTTCCAGGAAGAGTGGGCTATCGCAGGGAAGGCATCATTCATGCGGTAGTGGTGGGGGGGGCAGCCATGTCCGTCGCTAATGAGGGCTTGCGCGTGAGCGGGATCATTGTGCGGCCAGACAAAAGCAGCGGCCAACCCCTGACACCACCCGCTCATGGGCACTCGCTGCCCCTCCGTTCCCGATGATTGGCTGCAGCACGCCGAGCCTGCTCACCAATTGGCCACTCTGCTGTCGCCTCACACCGGTCAGGAGGCACGGGCAGCCATGGGGATTAAGGCTAATTAGCACGAGCAACAACAACAAACAAACAGAGGAAGAGGGACGGGGTCACGGGTCGCCTGAAACCCACCCCCCCCCCACCAATTAGTGTTATTTACTGAGTGGCGTGGTTAAAACTGAGAGCAGAGAGCCTCTAACATGCTTACGGCAAAGGGACACACACACAAAGGGTCATGTTAACGGGGACAAGCACAGTGCAGGTTGGCGCCTTGCATGGCAGCCTCTGACACCGGTGTATAAATTTGCGTGCGTGTGTGGATGGTGAATGTGAGGCATGTATTGTAAAGCGCTTTTATTACTAGTAGGAGTAGAACAGCACTATATAAATGCAGTCCATTTTACCAATTAGGGAAACACATGAAAGGACATGCAGGGACACACACATAGGGCCACACAGGCAGGGACACACACACACAGGGACAGACACACAGGGACAGACATACAGGGACACACACACAGGGACCCACATACAGGGGGAGACACACACACAGGGAGAGACATACAGGGACACACACAGGGACAGACATACAGGGACACACACAGGGACAGACATATAGGGACACACGAAGAGACACACACAGGG
Source organism: Cyphomyrus plagiostoma (assembly GCA_019775915.2). Taxonomy (NCBI): domain Eukaryota; kingdom Metazoa; phylum Chordata; class Actinopteri; order Osteoglossiformes; family Mormyridae; genus Cyphomyrus; species Cyphomyrus plagiostoma. Next base: position 46,061,391 of record JABFEA020000001.1, read on the forward strand.
ACACACAAACTGGGACACACACAGGAACAGACATACAGGGACACACATACAGGGACTGACATACAGGGACACACACACAGGGACCGGCATACAGGGGGACACACACACAGGGAGAGACATACAGGGACACACGCACACAGGGAGAGACATACAGGGACACACGCACACAGGGAGAGACATACAGGGACACACACAGGAACAGCATACAGGGACACACATACTGGGACACATATACAGGGACACACACACAGGAACAAAAATACAGGGACACACACACAGGAACCGACATACAGGGGGACACGCACACAGGGAGAGACATACAGGGACATACACACACAGGGAGAGACATACAGGGACACACGCACACAGAGACTGACATACAGGGACACACACAGGAACAGCACACAGGGACACACATACTGGGACACATATACAGGGACACACACACAGGAACAAACATACAGGGACACACACACACAGGGAGAGACATACAGGGACACACAAACACAGGGACAGACATACAGAGACACACATACAGGGACCGACATACGGGGACACACACAGGGACAGACATATAGGGACACACGAAGAGACACACACAGGGACACACAAACTGGGACACACACAGGAACAGACATACAGGGACACACATACAGGGACTGACATACAGGGACACACACACAGGGACCGGCATACAGGGGGACACACACACAGGGAGAGACATACAGGGACACACGCACACAGGGAGAGACATACAGGGACACACGCACACAGGGAGAGACATACAGGGACACACACAGGAACAGCATACAGGGACACACATACTGGGACACATATACAGGGACACACACACAGGAACAAAAATACAGGGACACACACACAGGAACCGACATACAGGGGGACACGCACACAGGGAGAGACATACAGGGACATACACACACAGGGAGAGACATACAGGGACACACGCACACAGAGACTGACATACAGGGACACACACAGGAACAGCACACAGGGACACACATACTGGGACACATATACAGGGACACACACACAGGAACAAACATACAGGGACACACACACACAGGGAGAGACATACAGGGACACACAAACACAGGGACAGACATACAGAGACACACATACAGGGACCGACATACGGGGACACACACACAGGAACAGCATACAGGGGGAGACACACACACAGGGAGAGACATACAGGGACACACACAGGAACAGCATACAGGGACACACATACAGGGACACACACATAGGGACAAACATACAGGGACAGACATACTGGGACACACACAGGGACAGACATACAGGGACACACATACAGGGACAAACATACAGGGACATACACAGAGACAGACATTCAGGGACCGACATACAGGGACACACACACAGGGACAGACATACAGGGACAGAAATACAGGGGCAGACATACAAAGACACACACACAGGGACAGACATACAGGGACACACATACAGGGTCAGACAAACAGAGACACACAAAGGGACACACATACAGGGACAGACATACAGGGACACACACAGGGACAGACATACAGGGACACACATACAGGGTCAGACAAACAGAGACACACAAAGGGACACACACAGGGACAGACATTCAGGGACACACAAAGAGGGACACACAGGGACAGACATACAGGGACACACACGGGGACAAAGATACAGGGACAGACATACAGAGACACACAAAGGGACACACACAGGGACAGACATTCAGGGACACACATAGGGACAGACATGCAAGGAGAGACATAGAGGGACAAACAAGAACATCCACAGAGGGACACCACACAAGTTCATTAACAAACACACCAGCGGAAATACACACGCTCAGTGACACACACACACAGACACACACTCAAACCCAAATGGGGAGTCCCCCGCTGGAATATGCTCACGTGAGCTGCCATCGTTATTTTTTAATCAACATAATTTCCGCGGCCATCCTAAGAGGTGCAGCCTGCGTCAGTCCATGAGCTGAGCGGCTCAGCGTGGAGGTCATTCAGAACAGCCCAAATGCAAAGTGATTAAAGCACCGCCAATCAATAAACACTTTATATTACCCCACCCCACCCCCGCCCCCCCAGGACAGAGCAGCATCAGCAAAACTCTGCTGTTCTGGCTTCGTTTGAAGACCAGTCTCAGAACCGGGTCTGCCCCAGGTCTCACAGCACAGATCCAGTGTGTGGAAGGAAGACGACTGGACCATCTCCTCTTTTTTTTTCCACGGATTTTGATTATGACACCCTCCTCCCCCCCCTCTTGCACGGTTCCCCTACCTTTTGGTTTTAGGAGAGGTTTATGAAATATGCACATATGATACACGGACGTATCGATTGCGTTCACCACACTATATTTTTATTCGATCATATTTTAGCTGAATGCAGGTCCTTCTTCTGTTTTTTCATACTTTTTCCGATAGCTGTACAGCGCAGTGCATAACCACCCGGAGAGGCGGAGGTCCGGGCCCCCGGGCTCCCATCCCCAACGCTGAGAGCCTGGTTCTGTTATCCACCGGCTGCACCATGGGTGGAAAGGGCCCCAGCTTTGGCCACGTGGGTAAAGGGCCGAGTCGATAAATAAATATGGGGGATTTTTAAATAGATGGTGAGAATGGGAATGAGGGAGGGAGGGGCGAGCGGATGAATCCCGGGGTCGGGCCATGAGCCAAGATGCCAAACAAAACAGCCGTGAGACACGCCATGGCCGGCAAGGGATACCCCACGCAGTCCGCTTTGCCAGACACGCGTCGCCCTGTCCCAGCGAAGGGACAGATGGCATTGGGGACTGGGGACCCTGCAGGCTGAGGGACCTGTCAATCAGCCGGCAGCTGCTGAGGGGCCACAAAGATGGGGGGGGGGGGGGGTTAAGGCAGGTATGTAGTTATTTCCTTTGCCCTGTTTGTTTTTGCTGGAAGTGACTAATGTGGGCCTGCAGTTTGACCCATTTCTTCAGCTGCCTGCTCACGTATGTAGCTCTGTGTGAAGCTCACGGCTCGCTCAGAGGTACAACAGCAAACCCTCCCCTGGGATCTGGGCCATCCGCTGATTGGTCTGATGCCCAGACTACCTGCATGCGTGGTGGAGTTCCCCCATTGGTTGACTTCTTGGCCCGCCCACAATAGTGCTCATTTGCATACAGACAGCGCATGCTTCTCCTGATTGGTGGGACCGGTTGACCCCTCACCTCCCTCGGCCCTTCAAGTCAATGACCTCTGAAGGGTGTGGCAGACGAGAGCAAGATGCCCGAACAGGATTTGCTCCCGCTAAATGTTTTTCTGTTTTATTTTACCGTTTGCAGGAGGACAGTGAAAGTGAACAGAGTCTATTAGAAAGGCGTCTCTTTGATGTGATCTAATTGGGACGAGTGAATGGGCTCCAGCGCGCTCGCCACTTTGATTGGAATTATACAATCAATTACCACCCCCCGCGGAGCAGGCCCCGAAAGACCGAGGAGCCAGTTAAATGTTATTGTGGGGGGAGCATTATCCCACAATCGGGCCAGTTAATGCAAGAAAATGACATTCATTAGAATCCCCAACAGGAAGCTGGGCGAGACCCTGCAGAGGGTGACCTCCATTCAGTGGCTGGCTTTGTGTGGCGTCCACGGCGGGGATGGGAGATCACGTCCGACGCGGCTTTGTGTGAGCGCGCGTCTGTGGGGGGGTGACGTCACTGCCTGCAGTGGGTGTGTGT
>JABFEA020000001.1:46067130-46079634 GCA_019775915.2 Cyphomyrus plagiostoma
CCCCCCCCCCCCCCCCCCCCCCCCCCCCCCCCCCCCCCCCCCCCCCCCCCCGCCCCCCCCCCGCCCCCCCCCCCCCCACGCTCCTCATTTTTCTCTCCATCACTCTCTCATTCTTTTCCTTCATCACTCCCTCTCTTGCTCGTCACTCTTTATTTGCTTTTCATTATTCAGCGAGTGGGGTTCAGAATGGAAACTGCCCCCCCCCCCCACACCTCCAGCACTGGGGTGAGCTCTGTGTTCTGCTGGCAGCTGGGAACAGAAAGTCACATGGAGGGTGGTTCACCTTGATTTGGACATGCAGCTGTACCCAGAGTCGCATCCACTGAGAGTTTCTTGAGTTTTTATTCAGCTTATTTGTGGGAATCTCAGTGTTGGGGGTGGGGGGGTGCTGCTGGTACACTGTAGTCAGGATGCTGAACTCCTGGTTCAGGTGAGATATGCTGCTGAAAGGATAGAGTGGGAAGAGGAGACAGAGAGGAGGATGGTTTGAAAAAAAGGATTAAAGATGTTTCAGTGCTGAATGCGGCAGGGAGCGAGAATCGGCGGTCGGTCACGGAGATGCCGGTGTCACTGGGGTGGTTCCGATGAGTCACCGAGACACTGAGATCCCCAAGAACGGTGGAGATCATCTCACAAATGTACTGATCACTTGTATTTTTCCTTGCAAAGAGTGTGTCACGTCACTGCTGCTAGATTTCCTGATATATTTATTCAGGTAAAATATTTCCTCACTTCCCGCAGTACAATAGAGCTGACATGTAATTTATGTGCATCTAACATCTGTAAGCTGCTGGCTTGCAGTGCCACCTTAGAGTCCCCCCCCACCGCCTCCTCCAAGTGGCGACTACGCTGCTTGAGGATTCGGCAAGGCTAGTCACATGACTGTCCTTCCATTATATTTTTTCCCCATTTTTTCAACCAGGCCAATTCTGGTTCTGGCCATCCTAACCTGGACCATGTTTAGTTATGCCACACCACTCTGGATCACACACACACACAAACACACACACACACACACACACACACACACACAAACTGGTTTGTAATTATATCTTTCATTTCTATGGGGAAAACTCTAATCCCAACATGGCGACCTTAACCCCTACCCAGCCCTAACCTGAACCTTAATTAACCAAGCAAAATATCAGACTTTTGGCATTTTTAATTTTTTCATTGCACTCACAGATCTTATGTGGGGACCCAAAAAATGGTCACCACAACAACAAAATAACAGCTTTTTATTACATTGTGGGAGATATTTGATCCCACAATGTAATATAGACATAATCCACACACGCGCACGCGCACACACACACGCGCGCACACACACATACACACACACACATTCCGCCCATTACCGACGGACAGAGACATCATTATCTCTTAAAGAGCTGCTTTCCTTCTCTGTCATCATCACGCCGCGCATTAAAAACACTCTGATTAAACTCCCCTAATCCATAACAGACAGCTCCAGTCTGTCCAAAACAAATGACAACTTCAGCTGGGAACAAATAAAAGAAAGGGGGGGTGCGGCTTCTTCTCAGAGCGTCACAGAGCGGGGGGAGTGGAACGCGTTACCCTGTGGAGGATGGGGGATAACAGAATTCAGTCTGTGAGGATGGTACCAATCAGAGGTGGTACCAGAGCTAATGGTGTGGGGGAGGGGCAGTGGACAAGTTACTGGTGAGCACAACTGGAGGGAAGAGAAAGCCCAGGTACTGACCCAAACCACAATCAGTATTTTGGTTCTGACATCATGTCGTCAGGTGACAGTTCTGTCCAAACAGCTATCAGAATTAACCCCAGATCAGTGTTTCTCAACCCAGTCCATGATGACCCCACCAGCCGTCCGTGTTTTTCGCCCTCCCGGCTTCCAGCCAATCAGGAACACCGAATACCTGGTACAGGCGTGCGGGTAGCTGGGATGGAGCAAAAACTTGGACTGTTTGGGGTTCCCTGAGGACTGGGCTGAGAGACACTGCATCCGACACCTCTAGGACAATTCAGTTCCCCAAAATAAAATGAATTAAACAAGCCAATAGGGACACAGGGGGTGACAGACAATAGAATGAGGGGTGGGGTGGGGGTAAATACAGTAAGTGATACAGGGGGAGGGGGGAGATAAAGAGTGAGAGAGCAATACAAGTTGAAAAAGGGGGAAGACAGAGTATGAACCCCCCCCCCCTCCCCCCCAGGGTAAAGCAATTAGAGCAGCGCACCACAAGGTCTGTAATGGTGACGGCCTGTTTGCGCTATTATCCTACACGCCATTAAAGATACAATTGTTATTTAATGTGGCACAATAATCACTCAGATCTTCTTCAGCTCCACTCAAGTAATTACTGAGCTCTTACCTCATTGGTTTCGTGGGGGGGGGGTGGGGGAAGGGGCAGAGTTATTCTATCTTTAATGAAACTTCTGCCATAAGGAGGCGGGGAGTTTCCTGGGACACCGGAATAGGGCTGGGTGGACGGGCTTCCTGCTTGTTTTCGTGTGTCTCCGTGGTGACGCTACGTCCTTTGGGCGGTCAGACGCCTAAGCGGTGTGGTGACTAGCGGGGCCTGTCGTGATCGAGGGCCATCTTCATGATGGACTGACAACTTTCAGCTTGTGGAAAAGCTGTGTGTGTGTGTGTGTGTGTGTGTGGGTCAGATAGACATTACATTTTGGGGACATTTCATAGTAACCGCTCATTTTGATGTTGTGGGGACTGGAGGTATGTAAAGATCTGTAAATGCAATCAAAACACAAAAACTGCCAAAAGCGTTTGGTCACTTATGGTTAAGGTTAGGGCTGGGTAGAGGTTAAGGTCATCATGTTGGGACAAGGGAACTGGCCATTGAAATGAATGGAGAGTCCCCACAAAGATATGAACACATGGACTCTGCGTGTTTGTGTGTCAGATCCCCTGCTACAGCTACCACAGTAGATGTTGTCAGCAATGGGGAGGAGCAGGGGGGTCCCCACGGAATATTTTGGGGCACCTATACAATGATGCATCCTCTGATTCCCCTAATGTCTGTGTAAAGATAAGTTCGCATTGTGTCAAACTTAGAAAGAACTACCTAAAATCCTCAGCACAGGGTTATTACTGTTGCCATGATACAGGAATATCTCTGATCTATCAACACTTTCTCAGACCCAAAGCAAAAAAAACACATGCAATTTTATTTAGATACTTAATACTAACCAACACCAGGAAGAACCTGTTTGTACTTTTATGCTATAACAGATCTGAGTTAGTTCATTTCTCCAGGGATCCAAACACATCATGGCGCATCGGGCGTGTGGTCATATTCCCACAATGCAACTTGAATGTTTGCTAATGAGGAGGCTATGAATGTTTTGTAGACCAATGATAGGACTGTGCACGCAAATCAATACAGTTTAAAACTTGCGATGTTTGTTAATCAAACAAAATTCTGTACCACAGCACATAAACACACATCCCCGCGTGGAAACACCGGCGTGTCATACATCCGTCACCACGGTGACAGAGAGGCTGGCAATTCCAGAAAGAAACAATAATCCAAAGAAAAGCAAAAAAATCAGCCCTTCTGGTCGGAGGGGATGGGCGGATACTGTATACTGATCGCAAGATGCAGGAAATCTGTGGGTTAGTGACTCGGATCAGCGCTGCACTCCTGGTCAGTGGCTTTATTATTTTCCTCCATCATTTCCATCCCTCTGAAGTCTCCGCAATCAGAAAGACGACGGCGACGGACCTTGGCTGATCCTGGCTGGTGACGGCCATTTGCATAATGACAGGGTACCCCTGCTCGTCATCAAGACCTTTTGTTTGTGTGGAAACGGCATGCAGTCAAGATGCCAGCACTTCTCTGCGGCCCAACCGTGTGCTGGGATGTAAACAAGTACCCGGGCGGGGCACGGGCACGGGCAGAGGCTAATTGCAGCATACAGGGCACAGCGACGGAAGCGGCAGGCAGCCGGAGACAGTAAACACCTTCTCTCAGACATAGCAAAACAATAAAATGTCCTCAGCATGCAACTGTCCCTGTCTCCCTGCTGCTGGGTTGGTATGGGGACATATATTGTGGACGTAAATGTTAAAATCCTGTGTGAGGTGTGGCCGAATGGATCACAGATTGCATGGATCACAGGTGGATGGGATAGAAATGGCACCTTGAAATCCCTCCTTTACAGACAAAGCAGTTTGCATGCGCAGGCATTTAAGCACGAGTTAAAGGCCAGGCTGGGCGGTTGTGTGCCCCACCAACGGGCCATGTAATCACGCAAGCCGCACATCTAGAACCAGAGCTGGGTAATTCATGTCCAGAGAGTAAAAGTCCACACCAGGATTTTGTTTCAACCAACTAGTTTAGCATAAAGAATCACTGTCACAGGGTACTCAACTGGTTGGTTGAAACAAAATTCTGGTTTGGACTTTTACTCAGTGGATCTGAATTACCCAACTCTACCTGGAACATGTGGTAAGGAGTCTAAGCGTACCTAGCAGGTCCACAATGTTGTCCAAGGGGCAAAGTCATGTTAGCTTTAACTAGCAGCCTCTAGACACTCTTCAGAGGCCTTCAGGGCTGCCCACTTATCTCTCTGAGACGCCAACCCTCCCCAGCTCTCCAGATCTGCTGCCCTCTTTTGCTCCATTCTTCCTTCCTCTCCTCTTCTGGCATCAAAGTGTCTGCCAACCACCCCTGTTTGCCCTGCTTAGCAGGCCCTCATTACAGAAACATCAAAACAATCTGTGAGGTGAGCCAGAGGCAGCTAATGATGCCCCCCTTTCTCCCCCACCAGCTCGAACCGCGGCCAGGCCGGTGCGTGCAGCATGACGCGGTGCAGATCCCACCGAGGGCCGTATGACCGCTAATGACCAATCAATTAGGGACAATTAGGCAGCCGCTGTAGCGTCCGTGCATGACTTATTAATGGCTGGAAGAACAGCAGAGGACTGTGGAGAAAGATGTATCCTAAAGGATTATCGTGGATCATATTCCCACAATGCAGTGTTCATGTATGCTAATAAGGGTGCTCTGAATGTTTTATGGACCAATGAAAGGACTCCATGTCCAAATGAATGCAGTTTAATACTTGCTGTGTTTCTTTATCAAAATAAATAGTTACCAGTTAACAGCATCTACCCTCTAACAAATGCAAATGAGATGGTGATCAGGTTACAGGTTAATTAATTACACAGTTATATACAATGCATAATCATAATAATCAGAATGCATCAAATGCACTAAAACAAAAAGATTCCCCCCATTTTTTTCTGAATGCTTTTACTCATATTATGTGCCTGAATTTATAATATTGGGACATACTAAATTAATCTATACACCTCTATTAATAGGGATTGTGAAGAATACCCTAATGACGCATTAATCACATATTACTAATTAGTGCAAAATGTTAACGCATGTTATAAACCAGCAATGATCATCTCACACATGACTAAGGTGCCAAAATTTCACTATACTAATTAGTCACAATTATATTTAATAACTTCTCTGGAAGCCAAGTCTACCGGCTGTGGATCTCTCAGAATGCAGGCCTTGTCATTCGATGCGTCTATTACAAAGAAACACACAGCACCTTCAGAAACCATGCCTGCTAATCACACACAAAAGCATTTTCACACCTAGTCATTCTCCATGAAACCAAGAATACTGGGCCTTATGGGAAAGTAGCTCATACAATGTCCCAGCCTTGGTTTTAGAGGGCAGAACAATCTGCGGCGATGTGAATTTTCATTTCCATCCAAAGGCGCAAATAACCCCGGTGAAATAAAACAGAAATCCAGAGTTACGGGAAAGCCGAGTTACGGGAAATCCAGAGTTACGGGAAAGCCTTTTTTCTCTTATATTTTTGGGAAAGTCAAGCTGCTTGGTTACAGTACATCTTCCTTTTTTTACTGTTAAAAAAGTATGCTCATCTCTTACTGTTTTTCAGCCAGCCAGTGACACTCTAGTGATGTCAGCTGAATGGACACTGATGGGCTCAGTGTTTAGAGCCAGGTGCTGTCCAACGCCGTGTCTTTTTTTTATTCCCAGTGCAGTAATTCCCTGCTTATTAGCTGTGTTACTGGACTGTCAGAAGCAGGACAGCCACTCCCTTCCTCTAAAGGTAGCAGAGGCAAGAGCGAATTCGCCTGCCACACGGACGCCGGAATAGCGGGAGACAGAGACGACTCATTAACCGCTAACTAGTTGACAACTCGCCACGCCAGCCTCCCCTCGGCGTCCATGGCAACGATGTGGGCACCAAAGCCCCTTTTGGATGTTGGCACGCTCACCGGCCTGGACCCCACGGCGACGCGGTTTGGACGTGAGCCCGAGAGCCCCGCGCTAATCGTGGTCACCATGCTGTCGTGGCGCCACGCGGGGATGCTGCCGGTGTGCCAGCTTTGGAACTGGGGTACGTGTAAAGGCACGGTTCACATGAACAACCAGGCACAGCCGCCACATCCCCTAATGCAACAGGTAAGGTCATTAATGAACCTGGACTGAGGAAAACTGTAAGCCAATCAAATGAAGCCCAACCTCCAATTACTGATAGTGAAAACTGACAACTCAGGGAAGTGTGGTGGAGGGAGGAAGTCCCAGCCCCCTTAAGTGAAAATGATTGAAAATGTCCCCCTTTGAGGTTCTGAGTGCCTGATTTTGATCACCGAAAATCACACAAATTGTGATTTAACGGGAATAACCTTGGCTGGCCAATTTTTAACAGACAGTCCCCCCAAAGTCTCTGTATGGCCCCGTTAGGTGAAGTACCTCAGGGCTGTGGCCAGTTAACTTTGCATAGATGCCAGAGTACTTTTTAGGGCCAGATGAACCCACATGGATCTCAGACACGGCCTCTGCCCGCCATCTTTCTGCACCTCAGGCTCGCAAAGCGGCTCCCGTGTTCAAAGGACCGGAGGAGCTTGACGGACTTTGCACGGCTTTATTGAATTGATCTGCTTGACGGACGCGATGGATCACGCGTGCGGATTAGCCACGCCGGCGTCATGCTTATTAATGAGCCACTCTGAGTGGCGATCCCGTGTGCGGATGGCAAACAAGCGGCCGCATTCCCGCCGATGCCCCCAACTCCCCCTCACCACCCTGGTCGCTTACAGCTGCGTTTCAACAGCTTCCCTCCCCACGTGGCAGATGCCAGGCGCTTCGTCCCGCCGCTTCCCAGCATGCCTAGTGGCGGCGCGGTTCTCCATGCAGTGCTGCCACCTCCCCCACAGGCCCCACCCTGCATGGCTCCAGTGGCGTTGCGCGGAGCATTAATTGATTGCTGATTTGGTGAGGAGCTGGAGACGGCACAACACGCACCAGCAATACAGCAGATCACACACACACACACACACACACACACACGCACACACACATACACATACACACACACACCCACATACATACACACACACATACACACACACGCACACACACACACAGACATACAAACACACACACACACACACACACACACACACACACACACACACATACAGACACACATGTTTGTATTAAGATCTTTTTGGGGACCATCCATTCATTTTTATAGACAAAACTTCACCATAAGTAACCAAACAAAAACAAGGCTTTTGCTATTTGTAGTTTTTAAATTACAGCCACAGGTTTCTACAAAATTGAATTAAAAAAAAACATGAAAGTAACAGGTTTTTATCACATTGTGGGGACCAAATGTTCCCCCAATGTAATATAAACATAATCCACATACACATATTTTTTCCCTGAAAATCTTCCTCAGACAGTTTCACAACCCCAGTCCCCTGGTGGTCAAAGGTAGTATGACCAAGAGTGTGTGTGTGTGTGTGTGTGTGTGTTGTGTGTGTGTGTGCGTGTGTGTGTGTGTATGTGTGTGTGTGTGTATGTGTGTGTGTGTATGTGTGTGTGTGTGTGTGTATGTGTTGTGTGTGTGTTGTGTGTGTGTCTGTGTGTGTGTGTGTCTGTGTGTGTGTGTGTGTGTGTTGTGTGTGTATAACATCCTGAGACCCAAGGAAAAAAGTATCCTTCAATTTTATCTTATTTGTCTTTGGAGGAAATAAGACTAGATTTTTTTTTAATTTCCTTACATCAGTGAAAAGATAGATGCAAAAATAAAATGTCCAGTGCAATGGACATAAATGAATGGGTGGAGTCTCAGGAGGTTACATATTTGGGGGGAGTGTACAGATAGCAGGACAGCCTTCTGCCTGCAGGAAAATAGTGGAAAAGGAAGAAGCAGCCTCTCAGCATGTGTTTCATACAGTAATATCAATGTGCCTTCAGTAGGCTGAAGAAAAACACAGAGATGTTCAAGATGATATTTTAAATATAGTGTCTGTGGTTCTTGTGATGTCATGACAGCCATATGATTTGCATAAAGACTAGTTTGGAACATTGTGAACTTTGTGATGTCATTGTCACCTAGAGGACATGGGTTTGCAGTTTTGTCTCTAACTGTCACCCATGTAGCCACCCTTTCCATTTCATCCTTAGCTGCCCTTGCTAGCTCACTCGTGTTAAGAAACCTGGTTCCATTGTCCCTGAGCCCCTGGCAACAGCGGCAGACATCAATACAGTTATTATGGGGGGGAGGCAAACATCTTCACTATATGCCGGTCCAGAAGGCGGATCCCTGTGAGGAAGATGCGGGGGGGGGGATCAATCAAAGGTTCCTGATTAACCATCCCGAGGATACCCAATCGTCATGCACGCCTCTATTCCCTTAACCACACACTGGGAGAGAACCAATCCCACAGCAGGAAGATTGAGTGTCACTCAGGGCTGACAGTGCGGAATTGCGTACACACACAAACACATTAACAAGCAGGTCCAATACTCATAATCACAGTAATACAGCCTCACTATGACAGCACCTGAAACACTACTTTGGCTGAGCATGACAGCACTGGAAATTCTCATCTGAGGCAAAGTAGTCATTTGAAAAGCCGAAATAATTTCCCCATCCGAATCTTTCTTTAATTTTCTCTCCGTGCTTTTAGACTGGGTCTCAAAAGCGGCAATAACCGCTAACATCAGACGCTTCCTGAGAGCACTATCAGGAAAGCGGAGTCCTGCTCTGTATTTCCCCGCTTTTCCCTCTTTAGTCCAGGAAGCCGTCACAAAGCTAACGACTGTTTTGGGCCATTGTATCCTGGGAGGTGACCATTTGTTTTACAACAATAGCTCTTTTTTTCTCTTTTATCTTTCACTCTCTCTCTCTCTCCCAGCAGAGGAATATATTCTGAACGCTGCAGCATTAAGCCATAACACTCTGACAAACTGTTAATTGTTCTTTTCCTGCAGCAAAAGCGTTTTAGTGTCAAGACCAGGGTATAATATTTCATTCCTGACATGAAAATGTGCCATTTCTATATTACGTATTTCTAAAGCAGTTTCCCATTTTCATTTGTAAAGCAGAAAGTTTTCCATACCACTGACAAATGACCATTTTTACATTTCTCAAAATTTGACAATCTGAACTAACAAAAAGAAGTTTGCTGGCTCAAACTGTCAAAATCTAGCCTGAGAAAATTCATCAAGATGTATGAAATTAAAGAGGATGGGGGGGGGTCTCCAATTTTTCATTCAAAGAAACCACTTCCTGTGCTGAAACACCTCATTTCCTGCCCGACTTTGATGGATGCAAACAGACAAATGAATGGCTAAGCAAATACAGCACATTGAATACATAATAATAATAATAATAATAATAATAATAATAATAATAAAAACAAAACTGAAGAATGTAAAACATCAAATACATTTGTCTTTGGTGTTGGCAGCAGCTTGCAGTGTTAATTGGCTGATGATGATCGATTGCATTAAATGACTCAGATGTTGGTGTCAGCCCATTAAAAACATACACACACGCACACACACACACACACACATGCACACACACACGCACACACACACACACACCCAGACGCACACACACACACACACCCAGACACACACGCACACACACCCAGACACACCCAGACACACACGCACACACAAACACACACACACGCACACAACACACACACACACACACACACACACACACACACACCCCTACCCAGCCCTAACCTTACCCATAAATAACAACACAAAGAACAAGACTTTTGGCATTTTTACTTTTTTATTACATTCACAGATATTTCTGGGGAAAAAAGAGGTTTTTATCACATTGAGGGGGACCAAATGTCCCCCACAACGTAATATAAACCTAATCATTCACGCACACACACACACACACACATTGACAAGTGCAGGAGTATAAAAGGATTTGACTGCCCATGTTGTACATAATGTGGCAGTAATACGCTTTCATGTGCATTTCTCACAGCAAATTTCACATTTCTGTGTATTACTTTTCAATATATATTGCTTATATATTTGACATAATATGGATAGGTATGATGTTCTCCTGCAGGCAGTGCAACTCTGCTAGGAGAGCTGGCTGGATTCTGTGGTCATTATTACTCTCTATGATGCTGACTGGAAGGGAGTGTTTAATTTTCACTGATAGTATAAATATATATATACACAGATACGCACACACACACACACACACACGCACACACACACAAACGTGGACAGCCATCTCCCCCTTGCCGCCCCCAAACACAGCCAGCCCCCGCACCAGCAGGAGACCAAATCAAGCTGATTTCTTTCTCATATTGAGACAGAGAGAGAGACAGAAAGAGAGAGAGAGAGAAAGAGAGAGGGAGAGACAGAGGGAGAGAGAGCTCCTCAGATCGGATTTCTCAAAGTCAGACAGGAGGAACTGATGGGGGGGGGGGTGTTTTGCATATGATAATGAGTAAATGAGGAACTATGAGAGCCTAAGGAACATACAGAAATGTAGGAATGCAGGAAGTAAAGGACAAGGCTGGATTTATGTACCATGATTCCACTGTATCACCTGCAGTGTGCATTAATGTTAAGTCCAACATTACCGCATTATTGAATCTGTACGCAGGATGCAGTTCATCCCCCCCCCCCCCCGGGGAGCCCAGTCCGGTGACGCCCCCGACCCCCATCTATACGCCTCACGCCTTTTAGGTTAGTTTTTCTCCAGTTACTTTTTTTGTGAGTGCGGAGGCCATGCAAAAAGGTGCAGCATTCAAATAGCACACACCTGACAGCGATCCGTGGGTGTGCAATCAGAAGCAGACAGCGACGGCGGGGGCTGGGCTGCTGCGGGGGGGGGGTCTGTCCATGGGCTTGGCTCACCAAGCCCGCTAATTCGGTACACCAGGGGTCACCGCCAGTCCCCAAGGCTCTGCTGCGAGGCTCCCATGGAATCAGTTTATACGGGGAAGGACTAAACTAACAGGTGGCCTGATGCTGTAACAAGATGGGGGTGGAGAAGGGCATCGTGGGAGAATAGGCCATATTCATATGTAGAAGGACAGGCAGAAACAAAGGCAGCTATAAAGCACAGTCATATCGACATGAGATCTGGATCTGCGCCTGTCTAATCAGGGTCCTGAAGCTTAACCCTAAGCATGAATGCCTCAGCTTGGGGTGTCAGCAAGCTGATGGTGTTAGAGGGCAGACTCTCACATAGGAGATATTAGACAGCTGTGTTTTCCCCATCCAGAAGTCTCCCTAATGTCAGACTACCCCTGATTCAAGTGTTTTATGCCAAGCTGACTAATTGAACAGCAAATTCCATTTTGTTGTTTTTGAGTCGAGGCCGTCAGTGACCTGAAGCCAGGCTTCCTCATCATATGTTACAGAATCGGGAACCAATTAGGAACTGCCATTAAGTTTCCGAGATTCACCAGATCCACAGCAATGATGCTTATTTACTTATAAACTAATTTTGAGTTTTGGGAATTTGCTCCTGTTGGTTCCTTTGTGAATGACCACATTCATAAGGACATTAACATTCAGAACCAACCCCACTATGAAAATCCAAAGGTGTTTCTGCTGAGCTGCTATGGGTGTGAATGTGTGTTTGTGAGGAAGAAATGCAACCTTGTGTTGCTCTGAGATCTGACACACACAAAAATAGTACACTTCTGCCCACTTTCTCCTGGAATGGCAGGTAATATTCTGAGGGGGGGGGGCCTGTCCCAGGATGATGGTCTCCCCAGGGCCTCTCCCCTCTCCCTTTTTGTACAGCAGACTGAGAGGTGCACACAAAAGGACCCCCCATCTACAACACCTCTCCACCAAGGTGTTCATCTCATCTTATTGCTGTCATTATTATTTAAAATTTGCATATTGAAATAATTTCCTGAAAATAACTCTTACAGCAATAGATGAAAAACACAATATCTCAACATTTCAGGGGGATAACTCTTTATCTATATATTTATCTATATTATAGGGTTTTGTGTGAATTCTCTCCCCAGCTTAAAAAAAAGTCTCCGTCCATCCCTTGCTCTCAATGTCCACGTGGGGGGGGGGGGGGGGGCTCCCGTTGCCCCCTCTTTAAAAAAACTGTATGAAAAATTGCACCATAATGCACCGTGTTATTAATATATAATTATGCTGTTATTGTATGTCAACAGCAGTGCCTATTATGGTT
>JABFEA020000001.1:46079644-46089995 GCA_019775915.2 Cyphomyrus plagiostoma
CTCATTTTTCTCCACACTCTTTTCTCTCGCCCCCCCCCCCCCCACCCCCCCCCACCCCCCCCCCCCCCCCCCCGCCCCCCCCGCCCGCCCCGCGGCGGCCCGCCCCCCCCTCCCGTTGCCCCCTCTTTAACAAGCCTGTATGACAAATTGCACCATAATGCACCGTGTTCTTAATCTCTAATTAGGCTGTGAGTGTCTGTCAGCAGCAGTGCCTCTGCTGGTTACACAGCCCTTCGGATTTGCCCGAATAACACATTGCAGGGTTTTGGGGGTTATTATTTAAAATTGCTGTCTCTCAGTCTCCCTCTTGTGACTTTCACCCTTTGAACGGACACAGACATCATCTCCCGGTTGCCTTTCTGTGGTAATTAATTGTGGTGATATTTAGAACTGTTCCAGTAGACAAATATGACAGCGACAGGGACAATTAGCAACCCCGCTCAGGCTGCATTACCTTCCCAGGTTATTACCGCATGCCTGCTCCCGGCTGGCTTGTAAAGACTGTGCTGGGATTGTTTCATGTGGGTCGTTGAGTTGTTAATGGAAGGACAGGACCATTGTGTTTATTGCACTTTTCATAATCGTGAATAAATTTCAATTATCCAGCGCATCGCTCATAGGCGTGCATTCCAGGCAGCATGCTGGCGTAACACACTGCGACTCTTTGTGTTTTTCTGCCAGTGGTGCTACTCCTACTGCGTTGATGGAAACTTGTGTCATCTTGTGGTATAGCACAGGTGACATCTGGACTTTTAGCAACATCTGGGCATAGGTGGGTTAGGAGAATGGTGCATCTAATGATATGCACTGAGTTTAGTATCTGGGTTAGGGGACAAGTAGGTCCACTGCTATATATGGGGATTAGTACTTGGGTTGGGGAAAGGTGGGTTCTGCGATCTTTGTGGGGACTTGTACTTTGCTTGGGTAAAGGTAAGTCCTGAAATCTTTGTGAGGACTCATGGTTTGGTTGGGAAAGTTTGGCTATGTAATCTTTGTGGGGATAAGTAATTGGGTTGTGGAAAGAGTAGCTCTGTAATTTATTTGGGAGTTAGTACTTGGGCTAGGGTGTGGCTTCTGTGGGGATTACTACCCAAGACTGGAAAGGTGGGTTCTGTAATTTTTGTGGGGTTAGTACTTGGGTTGGGGGAAGTGGACTCCATAATCTTTAAGGCGATTAGTACTTGGGTTGGGGGAAGGTGCGCTCTGTAATCTTGGTGGGGAATAGTATAGTGGTACCTCAGTTCTCAAACCCACTAGAACTCAAATTTCTTGAAAGTCGAACAAACCAGTTCGATCAAGAACTCGATCTGAAAATTAGAGGTTGAACCATGAATGCTGACCTAATATAAATTGTATGCGCCAGGAAATGAGTCATACTACAGTGCAATTCTTACTTGAATGCCTTCTCCACAGACTGGATGATTAAGCAAATAAAGCAGCACAACATTACAGTAACTAACAATAAATAAACCACTATCTTACGTACTGGACGATTAACCAAATAAAGCAGTGTAACATTACAATAACTAACAATAAATAAACCACTATCTTACATGTACTATTAGACCATTTATGTCATTTATTTAAACTTTATTTTACCAGGTGAATTAACTGAAAATCAATTCTCACTGCTTTATGTAATATTCGGGTTATTACGCATCGGAACTGCCTGGGATAAAAATGTCATGCATGTAACTAAAATCTTCAGCCAATAAAGGCAAAGGTATGTCATCACGAAGGCGGTTCCAGTTTGTGGAGCCGGGCGAGAGGTCGCAATGCATCTAACCATAACACATTGCATCAGGATCAGAATGCGTTGCTTTAAGCCAGCGCTGTAAGCAAGTCGAACTCACCCAACAACTGGACTGGGGAAACAAACTGAAACGCAGACTTAATACAGAGCACTAATGACAACAACCAGAAACAGCTGATCACATGGGGATCCCACACGAGGTTAACGAGGGAGCATGGCACACAGGAGGAGCAGACGATCGAGGCAGGACAGGGGGATATGTTGGGATAGGACCTTTATCGTTTTGGAAGCCTTTAAGGAAAAAATGCTCTTCTTGTTTTACCCTGTTCATTTTGTGTTTAAATGCTAAAAAAAAAAAAAAACATATTTAGGTGTAATTTTGGTGGCCTGGAACCAATTAATTGGTTTTCTTTTATTTCTTATGGGAAAAATTTGATCAGAACTCAAACTTTTTAGGATTCGATCCAGAGTCCGGAATGTATTAAGTTCGAGAACTGAGGTACCACTGTACTTGGTTTGGGGTGGATCCAGTGAACTACATGAGCTTATGATTATGTGAATTTAATAATATCTTATATCATCTTCCAGATATTAGTTATGTAATGGATCTATGTGTACAGTAAAAATAACCTCTACCATTCATAAATGGAACGGTCCACACTGTCGCCATCACAATACTGTTCATCTGACAATCACTCACCTCTCAACAGGCATTAATACGGAAAGACGGCCTGATTTTATCACCTGGGAAAGTGCTCAAAAGTTTCCTAAACAGTTGGTAAACTAGGTAGAGCTAATAACCATTCTGACATGCGATTTTGGGCCGTGGCCCTGGCCAGGGCTCTCGCAGAAAAATCAAAACAAGAGGGCAGTTAACGAGTTATCTGGCACATTAGCACAGATGTGGGAGAGGAATCTGCACTTGAGGTCAACGTGTACCTGCACACGGAGAATGCGATGCCGGCGCTGTCAACGAGGCTGACGACCTTGGAGAGACGGCCGGCCATTTGAAAAGCTGCAGGGGCTTTTTGGGCCATTTTAAATGGTTCAGAAACCATTTAAGACTTTCACAGACATTCTTCCTAGAGTTAAAGATTCTGCATGATTTTTATATTTATGAAGATCTCTCATTGAAAATAAGTGCCACTCTATCGTGATTCAAACGTGTTTTCGTATTTTTTCTTGTTTTTTCTCTTCATTTTTTTCAACAACCTGAACACTAGTTATATTCAACCTGAAAAAAAATCCCACAGGTATACTCACAGCCATGCACGGACAGACACACACTTCATGCTCGTACATGCACTCTCATGCACACACTCAAGCACACACCGCTCAACTGAACTAACAAATGAAACGTATGCACTAACAAATGAAATGCATGAACTAACAAACAAAATAATAAAGTGGTGAAACAGACAAGAAAACAAAGTGTGATGTCATGCAGCCCTTCAAATTGCTCTTCCCTTGCTTTTTATTCCTCACGCTTGGTGTTTAATGAGCTTCGGCCCAGAATTAGCCTAGCCTCGTTTGTCTAGTTAGCTGGTGCTGTTAGTGTGGGAAACAAGGTCTTCTGGGTAATTAAAAGGAGCAATGCTTTCCTCCTCATGGGAACGGAGTAAAAGACCCACAACATGGAGCGGAAAAGAGGAGTGGCTCAGTCCGGGACGCACTCATGTGGCACTGGGATATACAGACCCCTCCAGCCTGAAATATCCAGCCGTGATGGTGGTATGGAGGTGTTTTGGGAGGTGCGCAGTGCCCAGGGTCCAACACTTCCTGCACAGAAAGAAAACACATAAACGCTGCTGAGGAAGTAAACAGGAAATACCTGTCATTTTCCGAGCTTCGCCAAACAAAGCGGCGACATTAACGGCAGCGCCACGGGCATTCCCTGGCGTGGCTGACATGCCGTCATCACTATGGCGACGCCGGGCATCGCCGGGGGAGACGCCGCGGAAGCCGGCTGAATTCCAACAATCCGGTTTGATCGAGCAGCTGTCAGAAAGAGCCAAACAGCGCATTTGTTTATTTATTTGGAGCCGCGGGAAGCAGGCCGGGAGCTCTTGTCGCGCGTCGCGGCACTACGGATGATGATCGGCTCCTGATGAGGACGGCGGTGGGGGCTGGGAGGGGGTGGTGGTAGGCCAGGCACTAAGGGAGTTTCGCGGAACAGGAAGGAGCTGAAGGGATGTCTGGTAGCTGCTTTGGCAGACAAAGACTAATCCTGAGAGAGAAGGCATCATCCAGGTCGGAGACTGATAAGGGCCATGACACTAGGACCCGTCTCCTGTCCGCAGCCTGTGGCTGTTGCCATGACGAGGACCCGCAGGCCCCACCCAGGGGCAGCTAAACCGCTGAGAGCAGGCCTTCTGTCAGAGAGGCAGGATTTCACAAGGGAGGTGAGAATCGGGGAGTGGGTGGATATAAGAGGAATAATAAAAAAAAAAGCGATTCACGTGAATATGCAGGCATTCTAAATCCTCACCGTGGCAACCTGAAACCGTGGAGACCAGGGTGACAGGTCGCAGACTGGCAAAGAAAGCCCAGGCAGGGAAGCGGGGAATTGTCCCGCACTCCCAGATCACGGCGCCGCTTATGACAGCGAAAAGGGTGAGCAGCAAGGAGACTGGTTAGGGAGAATTACCAGTGTTATACACCTCGCCATCATACAAATGAATACCGTTTAGCCCCAGAATATAAATGAACGGATTTCGCTGAGAGGGAGAGGAAGAGGGAGTGTGAGAGAGAGAGAGAGAGAGAGAGAGAGTAGAGGGAGTGAGTAGGAACAGAGGCAAATTGAGCACGGTAGCAATCAGTCACCGCGAGTGTGTGCGTGTGTGTGTTTGCGCATATGAGAAGGGAGGAATTATACGAGTGAGTAACAACAGACAAATTGGAGCTCAGCGGTGCGGCGTGGTGAGGTCAGGCGGGCGGGGCCGGAAAGTGGATCATGATGAATCAGCTCCCTTTAAATGGATGCTGCCCCCCCCCCCCAATACCACCACCACCACCACCACCGTGATACATTAACGCTGGGCTTCAGTGCTAATTACGCAATTATAACATGGAGGTGGAGTCAATGCGCAGGGGCGGTGACAGAGCGAATCAGGCCACGCCCCCTTCTGAAACATCACCCACCCACTCCGCCCTGGGGCTGTTTCCACTGAAAATCAGGGAGTCCAGGGGAGCATCACCTGTACACTCCCGCCCCCTGCCCCTCCAGCATCTCCGCCTCCACCAACAGCCCCCAACTCCGCCAACCGCTGCCATCAATTACCGCCGGCACCCGCACCCGGCCGCGTACGGGCTGATCGCCGTCCATGCGAACTCTGGGAAAGAATGCAGCCAGGCGGGGTGGCTCAGGAAAAGATAGAAAAATTTGTCTGCTGCGAATGAAGGGCAATTTATTACCGGCTGCTGCTGGGAGACAGAATATTTTGCCCCCGTGCCTCCCCAGCCTGGGCTGACTGTCGGGATGAGAAATGGGGGGGTATTAGCGCACTCACAGGGCACGGGAAAACAACGTGGCATCGCCCCATCAAAGTTAGTAATACCGCCAAGGGTCAAAGGTGAAGCGTGCCTTAGCAACGCTCTTCTGGCTACAGCTCATCACTTCATCTTAAAGGCTCTAGATGGATATATTATTGTTCGCCTCTTTCCTGAAACTTCCAGAGAACTGCATGACGAGGGGTAGGCAAGAAGTGGGATTCTCCTTGTCTGGCTGCCCTGCTGTGTTTGTACATTCATGGTGAGGGAGAGAAAGTCCTATAATGCTAAGCTACAGTAATGGTAAGCTACTATAATTCTAAACTGTTATAATGGTAAGCTACTATAATGGTAAGCTATTACATGGCTAAGCTACAATAAGAGTATGCTACTACATGGCTAAGCTACAATAACGGTAAGCTACTATAATTCTAAACTATTATAATGGTAAGCTACTATATGGCTAAGCTACTATAATGGTAAGTAACGGAAAGGCTAAGATACAATAAATTTCTATAATGCTAAGATACTATTGAATTGCACTGAACTACCATATGACAAAGGGGTCCTGCAGGCCTACCTGTCTGTGGGAAGGTTTTTTTTTTTTTAACTTAAAAATGGTTTTAAAGAAGTTCACACTGCATAATTATGTCCCAGATAATCACAAAACCATTATAGGTCTCATTTTATTATTTCTTTTTTTTATCTAGGTGAAGATCCTGAACTAGGCTCCACACGGCGATTCGGGATAAAAAGGTATGATGACAAAGGTTAGCGCTATAATTGTTTTCCATCGCAGGCACATCGCAATCCGTTTCTGCCCCAAACAGATGGCGGCAGAAACCCGCGCAGCGTTTTCCCGTTATTTTATCATTTTCAGTGGAACGCCGTCCCCGGCGAGCCGGCTAATGTCTGCCACTATCTCAGGTGTATTTGGCGAGCTGCGGTTACAATTTATCTCATGTCCCGCGCAGCGATAGGAAGCAGGTAGTGCCGTGGCGACCTCCCCATCGCGCACATCCATTTTACCACGGTATTCCTACAGCCCCATTAATAAAAACTGACGAGGTTTCCACTGACTGAACGTGCGTTGATAAATGAGGGTCCCGACTTAATTGCTCGGTAAATTAAGAGCTCACAATGGCGACAATGTGCACCAGTTTTAATATTTAAAAACTCATTAAACATGTGTATATTCTGCTTAGTTAAGTATGCAGTAATGTGGCTTCACCTTTTGGGAAAATTAACGACCACATGAAACAATGATTTGAGGCAGGAATCACAGAAATAGTTTCTTGTTATCCCCACTGCCTCCGTGACACAGACACACACACACACACACACAGACACACACACACCAGCACAGAAACATAAATATGCTATGTGCACCACACATGCACTGCTGCTATGATGGGGAATCATCCACTGGATGCATTTCAGGAAAATGCTGTAGATCAAGCTCCTCATTTGCATGACAACAGACTGGCATCCATTAGTGGTCATTACTGCAGCCAGTGGTCGCATACTGTATTATTATTATTATTATTATTATTATTACTATTATTATTATTATTATTTTCCATACCCACTTGCCCTACGCAGGGTCATGGAGACAGAAAGGCAGGGACTAGCTCAGGATGGGGTGCCAATAGATGGCAGGGTATTATTATTATTATTATTATTTGTTATTATCATGAATGGGCGCTAGGAGGAGCATCCCTGTGAGACTGAGGCCCCTCACAGGGAGGGGCTGCATAGGGAGCCCATGCTAAGTGTTTATGGAGATGAATGGCTTTCTGTAATTTCCCTTTATTATGATTGGCTAAGATCAATATTTTAACAGCTCCGTTATGGCCTTTACTATGGTACTTAGTATGTATTATTCATAACCTTTATCTTCGGGGGGCAGCGGGAGGAACGGACAGCCTGGGAGGGACTTTTACCGGCCAATAGGAAGGTAGATGGTGACCAGTATGTACATGCAGGCACGCATAACAACAAACACATGCAGGAAGACATACAAGCACAGGTAACATGCATATTGAGAGATCAAAAAGCTATTCAGACGTAACCACGCATGCA
The DNA here is from genome assembly GCA_019775915.2 of Cyphomyrus plagiostoma. NCBI lineage: Eukaryota > Metazoa > Chordata > Actinopteri > Osteoglossiformes > Mormyridae > Cyphomyrus > Cyphomyrus plagiostoma. Next base: position 46,086,969 of record JABFEA020000001.1, read on the forward strand.
GACACGCAGGCTTGCAATTATATCTTTGTGGGGACTCTCCATTAATTTTTATGGGGAAAACTCTAATCTAATCTTAACCCCTATCCAGCCCTAACATTAACCTTAAGCAACCAAACAAAATACAAGACATTTGGCATTATTACTTGTGTGTGTCAATTTTGTAGTGGACTCACCTGTTGAAGTAACTCGACTCAGCAGAGGAAGACTCTCCCAAGTCTGTCCAGCCAGCCTTTCTGTCTGCTGAGGTGACCGTTCCGGCTCACGTCCTCTTTTACCTTTCCTAGGAGCCCCCCCCCAACCAGGTCAGGTGACACTCAGTCACAGCAAAAAAATGGGAAGATTGACGGGAAACTGCAAAGAGTGAGAGGAAGGGGGGGGGGAAATCCACTGAAAAGAGAAATCTTTGCACCCCATCCCCCTGCCTCCTGCCTCCTGGCCCCGCTCACCTCCCCCCTATTTAAAGTCCCACACGGAGAGGGCGAGAGCAGCCCATGAAGTTGGGCTGTGGGAGTGGGTCGCGGCGGAGCTGATTAGACGGGTTTGGGCGGCGACGGCGGTAATGGGCTGCCCCGCACGCCGCCCGCTAACCCCGCCGCTCCCCCGGCAACCGCTACGACTGGAATTAATCAGCCCTACTGGGAGCTTACGCCGTCCCAGTGCCGCGGGCGAGCCACTTCGGAGTCATTTACCAGCGAATCCCACTGTCAACTCGGTGTCATTTAGGCCTTTCATTATGCCTCTCTCTCTCTGTTTCGCTCAGGAAAAAAGGCAGAGCGCAAAAAAAATGGGGGGGGGAACGAAATGGGTGACAGATTAGCCTAATGCCGGGTGCTTTTTATAGACTGCTATTATTACTGCCCCCTTTGTAGCATACACAGGAAGAGAGGGACTGCAGTAATGCGAAAAATGTTTAAAAAAAATGAAGAAAATGGAGGAGGAGGAGGAGGAGGAGGGAGAAAAGAGAAAGAGATGGAGGTGAGGGGGTGAAGGACAGCGGCGTTTCAGGTGACAGTTTCTGTGGCAATTAGGGCGCTGTCTCGCTAAGCAGCCAGCCGGTGCCGTCGCCGAAGTCCCCACCTGTCACCTCCCCTGTTAAACGCCGCAACGGGTGGCCGACTTTGTTCCCCCGTTTTTTGGAAGGAGTGCAGGGACAGTGGGTAAGCATATGCACCCCGGCTTCCCTGAGCCCATGTTTCCGTCCTGGCGTACGGGCCTGCTGGGATAACCTATTTTATAGTTGGGGGTGTGCCTGTCCCATAATGCAGCAGAAGAGCCCACTCAGAGCCATGGCACGCGTTTACCCAGAATCCCTGGCCAGAGCTCTCTGGAATGCATGGGGAGCAGAATTCGGTACGGCTTAGAAAAGGGCGACACGCGAGGGGGAAGGTGCAGATGGAAAAATGTAGGGGGTTTCGTCTATGTCCCTTTGTGGGGCAAGTCTATCAGATAGGGGGGTACAGGCAGAGCAGACAGACACACACACAGTTGCTCATTCAACAGCATCACTCCCGCTGACCGCCGCGTCTCCCAGAGGGGTCTCCCACATGCCGCCTCACTCTGTAACATGCCCCTCAGCCCTGAACTGAGACACGTCTAATTCAGTAACCGCCCTTTATGACACAATGCTGAGGGGTGACAGTGGACTGCAGGTTACCAGGCGACTCTCTAGCTAAGCAGGAAAAAAGACATACGCCATACAGGGGTCAGTCTGCTGTGAACCATTTCTGGGTCACATGACTGGGGTCACGTGATTGAGGTGTTTAAAAACAACCCAGCTTTGTGCAAAACCACAGCAATGTGCATGCGTGTAAATGGGAAGTGACTAGTCTGACCCCAGATATTACCTGAATCTCTCATGGGTAATTTCCCTGGTGCTGTATCCAATGGACTCTGAGGAGGCTATGTGTTTGGAGCGGGGGGAGGCAGACAAGAAGCAGAACCCAGGGCCTTTGTGTCCGTGAGCCACAGAAATGTTCTGTGGAGATTCCAGCAGTTAAAACGACCGCGGTCTGCCAGAAAAAAACATCTAACACACTGTCACATAAACGCAGACAAGGGCCGCTGTTGGGAAGGGCACAGCGTCCCACAAACACCTTCCACTGCTTTTTCCCGCACATTGCTTGGCTTCCAGACCTGTCTCCAATCCCCCTATGTGGCGCTCTTACTGCTAGGCTCTCCTCTGCAACATAATCATGAATAACATATCACGTGGGGCTACCCCGACTGCAAGTAGGTGGACTATCAACTGACACAGGGGCCTTCTAGGGACGCTGGGTCACTGGAAACGGCCAGACTGGCAGGAAGATCAGAAATGGGAGGAAGAACCTTCCAGGTGTAAACCCAACTGATAAAGTCTGAGGCTTCACAAGTCACTTCAGAAGAAAACTTCTCAATCACAACTGAAACATGAAGCAACGAAACAAAACTCACGTACGGAAACTCAACTGCTTCCTCTTCCTCAATAACCGTCCACTGCCCACGACGGAGCAGGAATAAAAAATCCTTTGAGAAGATGCAGGACGCTGAAAAGTCCCAAGATGAGGCAGGTTCTCGCAGGGTCCAGGTCCTCCTGGAACCGATATGGGACATGAAAGGCTTCTGAAAAATGATTCTGGCTGCAGGACCAGAAACACATCAGTGTGCCATAAGAGGAGCTGTCTGAGGACCATCCTTAATGCTACCCCACAGCAAGGATGGCTGAGGACATTGACCTCATATCCATTTTGTCATTCGACACAGAAAAGCCACCAGTACTCCCTCACTGTCCGCCACTGTTCAGCAGATATGTATTCACGTTCGACCCGGAACATTCCCAGGAATCTCAAACAGAAGCAGGTTTGACACCGGGTGCCGGAATATGGGCACAGGATTCAGCTGCAGACTCGTCCACCCAGAGGATTCCTGTTACTCTGCACAGGTAGGCCCCAGCCTGGTGGCCGGAGAACAAGGAGGGGTTTATTTGGAGTCAGCCTGGATTTGAGTCTCTTCAGGAAATGAGCCAGCTTCTGGCAGGAATCAAAACCTTTA
>JABFEA020000001.1:46104764-46119302 GCA_019775915.2 Cyphomyrus plagiostoma
AACAAAACATGTCCAGAAAGCCAGAGACTCACGTGGCTCCAGCATCTTCACCGGACACCAGACGACGATACGGTTCACTGGAAGGCTGCAGCTGTAGCCAAAACACTTCCTGTGATTTATACTCAGTTTACCGGTATTTAATTTATTAATGGTACTATGTGAAATATCATTAGAAAACAGCCATCAGACAGGAAATATATAGAATTTCTAGAAACTTTCAATGGTTTCTTGTTGAGTAGTGAACTATAGACTATAAATTGTCCTTCTGACTGTCCATCCATCCATTCATCCATCCATCATCAATCCATCAATCCATCTTCTAACTGATTGTCCTGGTCAGGGTCACAGTTGAGGAGGGGAGACAGAGTCCATCCCAGGAAGCACGGGGTACAAGTTGAGACGCACCCTGACTGGACTGTAGATATCTTCCCAGACACTCATACATTCGGGGCGGCAGTCAGGCAGGGCTTGTGGCAGGTGTGGCTGTAGGTCACGTGAAGCCGGAATCTGCAAACATGGAGGATGCTTAGTGTGTTCTGGTGACACAAAGCTTGCATCTCCAGTGTGTGTGTGCGAGTGTGTCTTGATTAGATTTATATTACATTATGCCCCCCACAATGTGATAAAAACCTGTTATTTTGATGTTGGGAGGACCATTTTTCAGGTCTCCACAAAGATCTGCGAACGCAATCAAAAAACTAAAAATGCCAAAAGTCTGATATTTTGTAGTTTGGTTACTTCTGGTGAAGGTTAGGGCTGGATAGGGGTTAAGGTCGCCATGTTGGGATTAGAGTTTTCCCCATATAAATGAATGGAGAGTCCCCACAAAGATATTCTTGCAAACCTGTATATGTGTGTGTGTGTGTGTGTGTGTGTGTGTGTGTGTGTGTGTGTGTGGTACACAGGGTACCGCAGTCAAAATCAGAGAGCAACTGCAAGCATTAGTTAGTGGAATTATCTGGATAACTCCAGCAAGGGCAGAAGGTACGATGGCGTAGCGAGAGGATTAGATAATGCCATTATCCAAGCGACTGTAGCATTAGAACGGATAATGCTGCGGATTCGGCACGAGGAAATTGCCATAAAATTATGGCATTATCCCAAGCGATCAGATCCTGATACCAATAAATTTGAAGTAAAGCTTTAAATTCCAAAATACCCTGTTTGTATGTACGGCGGCTCTCGGACGACAGATGTTGATTTTCTTACGATATAAATCATTATACAATAAGGCAGCTGTTCGGTTTTATTCGTTGCACCCGTCGCTTCACTTTAGAAACTCCTAAAAGCTTCTCTATCGCTCCAGTGTCACATCTGCAAACTACGAGCAAGTTTAACACAAAACCAGCTACGGAACAAACAAAAGGATTAACGCTGCGAGGAAAGGCGACTGCTGCATTAATCTCCGCGAGTGCCGTCTGCAGCTCCCATCATTCACTGCTTCCCGGGCGAGATGCTGTAATTTTCACGGCCAATTTGTCTCTGCGAGCACAAACCTGGCAATGTCACAGGTAAGCCCCACCATCTCCCGTGCCCCCGTCGACATGGCGCCTGCAATATGACATTAATAAGAATACGCAGCATTGTGCTTCAGTAATCCTGTAATACAGAGGGATTCATCTAGCGAGCAGTGAGCAGATTCCCACAAGCGCTCTACTTGCAGAAAAGAACTTTCATATATAAAAGGAGCAGAGTGAAGCTGATCTTCTTTGCTATTCTGCTTCCTTTCTGCTGTGAGGGCTGAGCGCTTCAGCTTTGAAACTGGAAGGGACTTTGGGCAATGTTGGTGTGTGGCTCAGTGGACTATGCCTTGGTGGTAGTGATCAGAAGGTTGCTGGTTCAACCCTGGCTTCAACAGAATAGTCACATGTCTGTGGACCCTTGAGCAAGACCCTTAACTCCTGATTCGGGTAACAAGGTTTCTGCCTTCTGCTGTGGAACCCAACCACCCCCAAGTGTACCCTCACCTGCATATGTGTCTCATGGGGAGCAAGATGCAAAGTGAGGAGAGAAGTACCCCACAGGGGTAAATAAATCTGTCTTCTAACTGATGTCAAATGACAGTGAGTCATACACAGTGTTGTTTTTTTTAATTATTCATTTGTTGATTCTCATTTGGTTTTTCCACTGTTACAGCCTGACTGTTTTTTCCCAGAGGAAGGCACGACAGACAGGACATCCAGGCGATCAGCCCCAGGACCACGTTTGGGAGAGATCCTCTTACCATCCTGGGGAGTTTACCAAGATACCAGGGCCCCATCGTAGGTAGGGGCAGGTTACCTCGTTTTAAGATGCCAAGGACTTCCTGTCTCACAACCCGTTTCACCCCAGGGGAGGCCGAGTCACGAGGTAACAGGATCCTGAAGAGGAAATACCCAGACCCCCCCCCCCTCCCCACCCCCACAGAGGATGGCAAGGTGAAAGTGCCTGTAGTCTCAAAAAACACATCAATTCCCAAAACGAAATGAGAAACCTAAAATAAATTAACCTGAAAATAAAAGACAATTGTTTGCTGATTCTGTGGGGCCTTCAGCGTGTGTAAGCAATCCAATAACAATGAAAAATGTATGATTTCAGGTCAAACATCAATATCGTCAATATCAATGATGTAACACCACGAGTGAAATATGCCATAAGATGCTATTAAAAAGTGTTTATTTTCACAGAGTCACGCAGAGTCAGAGCAGAGTCACGCAGAGTCAGAGTAGGCTATAGCACAGCAGCTTCCCTGTCGTCAGAAGCCCCTGAACGTTCTCACAACCTCTCAGTGTCTCCCATATGTTCTCCTTCTTTCGCCCCCTGGCTCTCCCGTTCATCTGCCCAGGAAGCTTCTGGAAGAATAACAAACAGAGTCTTGTCATGGGAGGCCTAGGGAGAGGCGAGCCAGGGGGACGGGCATGCGAGGGGATGGCGGCACTTTGCCGCGGCACGCCGGCGTTATGCTAATCGACGCGGCGCTGCCCGCGTGTAGCATGTTTATAACGAGACACAGGAAGGAGACACAGTTTCCCAGGGCTTACATGGAAAAGTTGTTTCTCTCATGAGTCCAAATGCCGGGTTTTTACGGAAAGACCACCGCAAGCTGTAGGCGATATCCCACAATCTGCGGGTTCTTCCTGTGATGAAGAAATGGCGATGGAGTCACTTTGATTAGCTACAGGCACAAGGTCACGTGACTTGGGGGGGGGGGGGCGGCGGTGTTCGGCAGGATTTGGAACCACGGCAACTGGTGCCTGGTTCCCATACAGGGACATGAACTGCATTATGATGCGTGACCTTGATTGGTCGACCCCCCCCACAACCCGAATGCTGAACCTTTCTCACGAATCAGTGCAGCTTGTTCATTTTGAAGAGCCAGACCTTCAGTTCGTTTTTCAGGCAGCCTGTGATAGAGACGCTTCTGTGAAGGCCAATTCTGCTTCCAGGTGTCTCTTCTGCCCCCACCTGTCACATGGCCGGACCCCTCCCCTTTCAGCCACTTCGGCATGCCGGAGGCCCCAGCTGTACCCGCCACAGAACACGCTACCCCTAAGGGCACAGGTCACCTGACTCATATTCCTCACATGGACCAAAGCCAGTATGGCAGTTCAGGATGGCCTGTTCAAGTCCTTAATGGATGTTTCTGTTATACCCTTGAACTTTGTACTCGTTAACTGCTCAATCTGGAAATGGCCTTGCTGAAATGCATCAACTAGGTCATAAATTTTTAAAAATGTGTTTTATTTACACAAGTATTTCACAATGCTTCCTTTCATGTATCCCACCAGGGTCAGCCACGTATCCCACCAGGTTCAGCCATGTACTCAGTGCTCCTGGAACATTCCAGAGACTAAGAGCCTTACATAAGGAACCAACGAACAGGTGATATGACCCAACCTACGGAGCCACACACCACTATAGCAGCTATGAAGATTAACTGGACGTTTGGGGAATTGTGATACCTCCTGTGAGGCATCACGTTTGTCCGGCCCCAAGATTGAGGCTGTTGAGGCCAACCGGTGTCCTGTTGCACAAGCAAATGGGGCAGAGAGGGTGGGGCTGTGCAGACCCCGTATTCTATTCTGCTTCCTGTAATCTGAGCCTGAAAGCGGAGACGGATGCACTGGGGTTACGGCGCACCATCATGGCACATCTCTCACCCCGTTCGTTTGTTTGGCACTGGGGCGTCGTAGCTGGGAGACCTTGAGAGGCATGGAAGTAGAGTGTAGGGGAAGGCCCTGATGTTCATCAGTGAACACAGAGCACCTATTCTCACTTAAAGCTGTGGGCCAAAAAAATTGAGTGAATAAGGTGGGAAAACAGGGAAACGGATGATTAGGTCTGGCATCCGGTCAATCCTGTCCATTTATTAAACAACTACTGAACACAGGGGACAGAATCGCTGCAGGAATCCTCCTGTTGTTTGCTCTTTGGGGAGTGCATTTGATCCTATTAGTTTGTTCAGCACTTGACTGAAACGTCTCTTCGGAAATCATTCACAGTCAAGGGAATTACATCCCCTGGTCCCACCTTGTCCCAAGACTCATATTAGACATTCCGAGGGACGTGATAATTCTGTCCTGTCCAAGCTACGCGGGGAGCAGATACAGAAAGGGGTGACTGAACCAAACTCATAACCAGTGCAGTAGCAGCAGCATTTAGAATCAGACTATGCTATCAAAAATGACTCAAAATGTAGTCTTTCCCTTGTATATAGAGCTGGACTTGGAGCCTTTTTGGTCAGTTAGCATGTCCGCCTGGAACGCAGGCCCACCCCGGGGATCTGAACCCCAGGCTACACCCAGGCAGATCCAGACCTTCCCCTCGCCCTTCCGGTTTCACCCCGCGACGTATCCCTGGAATCCGGCATCATCGGGAGCGACTCAGCTCCAGGAATGCGGCCAAGGCCCCTGACCTGCGGGCCGTGTGTGTCACGTCTCTTTAATGTGGCTCCGGGCAGATGAAGCGGGCGAGAGACGGGGCAGCAGCTCTGCCACTGAGGTGATGGCCATTGCTGCCCGCTCCTCCGGCTGCCCGCTGCTGTAGCAAGAGGGCATTTAGCGCTGGCACGTCGCTCGGCGAGGCGATGCCTTCGTGACACAGCGACAGTGCTCTAGGGCAGAAGCCCATCGTGCCTGGAAATCATACGCATAACCTTAGCAGAATTTAGGAAGCCTGTAAGGTGGCAGCGTTCCTGAGCACCAAAGGACTTGTGGAGCTGGAGATTTAGACAGACGGCTCATTGCTCTTTATCCAGAGATGCTGGCAAAGCTCACAGCTTCCTTTACATGGGTTCAAACCACTTACATCTAAAGACAAGTCAGGTGATGCAGCTTCAAATTGTCCGTTAGGATATTTCACAGTGTGGGCAGATATTAAAAAGGTCTTGGGTCCTCAGTGGTGGCACTGGTCTCAGGTTATGTGGTTAGGAATGAAAACAATCAGACATATATTGAGTTCAGTGTAGGGCATGATTGGACTCTAGGCAGTTTGGGGTACAAAAAAAACATAGATTTAAAGGAGCATGTAAACGAACAGGCGTCATTTGTACTCAGAAAATAATCTCTGAAAAGATTCCTGCATGTACATCAGAGATGAATGGAGGCTGAGACGACGTGGGCGGGGATACGGATTATGGCTGCTTTGAAACATTAGCTGGGCATTGCCGTCTAGCACACACACACACACACACACACACATAGCATCCCTCCCCTGGTACCGGGTCTAATGATTACTAATGCAGCTAAATGTTTCCGAGCCACGGAAAGCGATTTCCACCGGGGACGTGCAAATCTCCCATCACATGTTCTTTTTGTCGGTTTCCGCACGGCAACAGGGGGGCGCATGCTTATCTTGAGCACCGCCCGCGAGCATGGGGAGCTTCTCTTATTAGCACGCCGGTCCTCTCTCCACTCCCGACAGGAAGGAAGCCCGGAGTGGCGATGTGCTTCTAACCAAAGCCACAAACGGCGAGAGATTCTGCTCCTCAGCTTCAGAGATTTAAGAGAAAGTGTGGATGGATGGATGTATCAGAGTAGAAAGATTTGCTCCTTCCATTCAGTTTTCAAACACTGTTGTCTTGCATCAGTCCTTTAGTATTTACATAAACTTAACATAGTTTTAGTTGCATGGCGATCAAAAGGCCAGTAAGCTGCATTGAGGTCCCAGAATCCCAGGACACTGACCAAACATTCTTTTCTTTGGAATGAGATGTGCAGTTGAGCTATTGGCCCCAGATAATCACCTAAAGCACAGAAATGTAATCGGGCATGGATCTGATACCATGATCATTTCGCGATTTTGGCTCATAACTGGCAAAAGTTAAAAAATGTGGCAGTGTGCCCATAATGTATGTATTGTGGGGTTTTTTGCCTTTAGTGCACTGCAAGAGGAGAGATAGAAGTAAATCAAAACCATTATCGACCAACGACTGCCTGCCATCTCTCTGAATCTGCCCTCCCCTTTCAGTCTGACTTCCCTAGAAGTTGTGAGGACTTGCTCTTCACATGAACCCTCCCCTGAAGTTACCAGAGCGACTCCTTCATACAACACAAGCCCACGAATCACGCAAATCCTTGGCAGAGCTACATGCAGCATAAAAAATAAGTTTGGGGGGGGGGGTGTCCCCACATAGTTTTTTTTTTCTCTCTTGGATGAATAAAAGGACGGTTGAAGCAGAGACTTCAGTCAGTTGCCGAAAACATCCCCAGGGGGTGTATGGTGGGGGCAGTGTGCATCACAAACCTTCCATTCACCCCTCCTGCCATAACTCCAAGTGCCCCCCCCCGTCAGTGCAGGGGCTACTTCCCCAGTCACCGGACGATAAGATCTCCCGGTTTTCGTTATGGGTGCATCTCCAGAACCCATGCGGCCCCCAGCCCTCAGCTGTGTCTGTGTTTACTTAGCCTGTGTTTATTTGTTTCTCTTTCAGTCCTGGGATTAATTATCATAACCATATGTTGGGATAAGGCAGCGCTCTCCAAACCAATGGCATCGCATGCTCAGAGTTCGCCGTTTTAATTACCATGATTATTACTCTTCTGCATTTCTGAGTCTCCCTTGTTCATTTCACTTGTTGATTTTTTGAAATGTACCAATAATATTACCATAAAATGAACACTTTGCAATCCTGATTAATGGTAATTCACATACAAAGCTTTGGCGCGTTTATGTAAAACATCACATTGATAATCATTTGCTAGCGTCATGCTTTATTTATCCAGAACAATGAGATTCCTTTGTGTTACTCAGCGAGACTTCATCTCCTGAGCATTAAGTCGGCTCAGTTTCAACTTCATTTATTTGGCTCCGTCCAAGTGTTTCTACTGTTTTGTTTCCTTTGGTTTTTCAAGCGATGTGTCCCTGACACTCTGATTGCAGTTTTTTTTTTAAACAAATATTAAGTGGAATAGTAAAGGAATGAAGATGCATTTGTTGGTGGTTGGACACACCGTAAGCATGTTGTGGGCACATTGTGTTTATGAGTTTATAAGTCTTTTCACCAACACCCGAGTGACCCCACACATTATATGGCTTAAGGTATTTGTATACTATTAAACAGAGGAATTGCCTAATTAAGCCAAATTTGTTGCTGGTCCAGGTGTATATCCAGGTGCACACAGTCATGCAATCTCTTGCAACAAACATTAGCAGCAGAATGTGTGACTGCGCAGAGGAGGTCAGTGACTTTCCACTTGGCACCCCCATTGGACGCCGTCTTTCCAACAAAACATTTCAGCAAATTGCTTCCAGCTGGACCTGTTCTGGTCAACTGTAAGTGAAGTGGTGTTGAAGGTCAACATGTCTGTTCTGTTGTGAAGTGTTTGGCCACACAAGTGCACAAAAAGGCACCTGATCACCCAACATCAACACTCAACACAGGGTCCCCGTGGAACCTTGAAAAGTATTAAAAAGTCTATTTTTTTTTTTATTACATTTTTTAAGGCATTGAAAAGCATTGAAAAGTCTGGAATTTTAAAAGGGGTGGCATTAAATTAATTTTAGGGCGAAATGAAGCAACGATATATTGGGTGCTTTCGACTTCATGCAGCTGCTTTTAATGCTATCTTAAAGCAATGCATTCTGGTCCTGACGCAATGCATCATGGTAAATCTCAGCCAGCGCTGCAAAACGTCACCACGCGTCACCATGTCACATGGTACAAAAATCTCGCGAGAGCAAGACAAGAAGACAGATCGTGCAGCACCTCTCAGCCAGCTGCACAAACTGGAACCGCCTTCGTGACGACACACCTTTGCACTTATTGGCTGAAGAGTTTAGTTACACGCATGACGTTGGTATCCCAGGCAGTTCTGATTGTCTATGGTTCCGAAGCGTTATCTGCTATTTCTAGCGAAAAGCATGTAAAGCAGTGAGAACTACTTTTCAGTTAATTTACCAGGTAAAGTAAAGTTTAAATAAATGACATAAATGCTCTAATAGTACTCATAAGTTAGTTGAGTATTTATTGTTAGTCACTGTAATGTTGCGCTGCTTTATTTGTTTAATCGTCCAGGCTGTGAAGAAGACATTCTGTACATGACAATAAAAACTTTGAATCTTTGAAGTAAATGTATTTGATCTTTTTCCTGGCAGCTATCTTTTTTTCACAGGGCCACTCCACACAATAGTATTTTTTCACTGCTAACAGTTTGGATCAGGAGTTGGTTATTGTAAAAGAAGTACAGATGCTCCTCTACTTGCAGTTCCATTCGTAACTTGAAATGTTCGTAAGTCATTATTCAATATCATTTTAATGGTATACGCAAGTATAAAGAACTAGGATGCTGTGAGTACGCACCCTACACTGCTGCATGGCGGGAGTAGCGGCTAGAACTCGTACTAGGCGGAATAGGTACGCAGAAAAAAATTGATGTTATGGACAGGAAGCGGAAGTCCAATGATCACAATTTGAATCGACATTTCGTATGTCTGAAAGTTCCTAAGTTGAAAGTTCATAAGTAAGGGTTTGGAAAAACTCAATCTCAAGCAGGCAAGGGAGAGTAGCTTCAGCCTGGGAAAGTTGGTTCGTTTCACATCAGTCTTTATGCAGTTTAGTGCTGAGTCACTCTTTTGGCTGTTATAAAACCGCAGATAAAAATTTTCCTGCATATCTATCATTCTTGAACATACAACTTGCTAATAAATGTTCATTTATTACATGACATGTACTACTCTTGACTATGTTTAAATGATGTCTGAAGAAGTCAAAGGTCTGAACCGCTTCTCACAATGAGTCTTGATTAGCCTTCATGCTAAATGAGTCCTTTATATGAATCGGTAATATTTAGAGGGCTTTCAGTACTGTTCTATCTTTAGGCCACACAGAACCCCCCCCCCCCCATGGCTTCAGATCAGAGTGCCCTGCTGACGTGCACTTCAAGAGCACAGGCACGCGGGGGGGGCTAGATGTCAGACAGATACGAGACAGGGGCTAGTGCAGCCCCCAAAACAAGTCTATGAAAAAGTGAAGGGAAACGTGTGACCTAGATTAGCATCGCTTTGTATTTTACCTCCCTTCCCATCCCTGCATCAAGACTGAGTCAAAAGACTACATTAGTCATTTTTTTTAAAGACTTATTATTTTTATTATAATGATACAATGTTTCCTCAGGTCCACACAAAACCTTCTATCTCTTTCCCATAATCAACATTCACAAGTTACCAAGAACAAAGTCGTCTATGAAATGTCCAACATGCAGTTCTCAAATTTTCACAAATTCACCAGAGAGTTAAGGAGACCTGGAAAGCGAATTATGGCAATATTTACAGAATACGTAGAGTTATAAGGCCCTTCTCATAAATCCGGACGCTTAATATGTTGTTTCTGGAATTCTCCCAGCCCGTAACACAAGACACACTGGAGAAGGCAGCGGCTGAGGGAGAGCCTCGCGGAAAATCTCGCCCACTGCAGGTTGACAACTGCTATTAATTGAGACCAATTTTAAGAAGGCACAGAGGGAAACACTGAATGAGTTTCTCAGCTCAGAGGAACAGATTCTCCAGTGATTAACACAGCATGAGGTTCATGCATAGTAAGAGATGGACTTAGAGATCCGTCACTAACCACAGGTTACACTCATCACACCTGCTCCATTCTACAGTATTCCCTGAGAGATGGGAGTATTTTCATTGGAACAACATTTATGTGTGTTTACATTTGAACCTGGCTGTTGTTCACAGTTGTTTTGCTGAAACTTGCTGGTTTCAGCTACCCTTTGACCTGGAAAGGCACATTCCAGAAACAGCTGAGGTGAAAGACAAGGTATCTTTCGGCCATTAGATGGTGAAGATCTAAAGATCAGGCAGTGCTGAGGGAAATATATTTTCACAGTATCGCACTATACAAAGTCTAAAAAAAAGTTATGCTTATTGCCCTGCAAAGTTTGAATAATGATGTCTTTTCGCACATTTCCTGCGCAAACATCTAGCCCAGGGAGATGTGTGCGACAGAGGATTCTTCTCGCATTAAAGTTTTTGGGAGAAGATACAACACTTTCCATGCGGGGAACTTAATGACAAGACCTTTGATGTTTAAATCGGGATGTCGCACAACAAGGAGATATTCTCTATGGACTGTACCTTCTCATGACAGAACAGCAGAGGAGGAACAGAGTGTGCTCACAGTGTCAGACTGGCACCATCCATGGGGAGCTGAGACCCACACATGGTGAAAGGCAGGAGCCTCACACAGTGTACCGCACAAGATCAGCAAGAAATGAGCTCCCATATGTGTCTGTTAGGGACCTGTGCTGTCGAGTTATAAGTGCATATGGCCACACGCTTTCCACTTCAGCCCCGCTGAACGATTTCAGACAGCAAAGTGGTACAAGATGCAGAGACAGACACAAAGAGATGAGGCACAGGAGGGATCATCAGGAACATATCCCACACGAGACTGAGATTTAAATGGGGATCTGCGGTGAGGGGGAGAGTCAGCCAGAAAGACAGAGATTCAGAAAGATACAGAGACTCAGAGAGACAGGCACACCGAAAGATACAGGGAGTCAGAGAGATGGATACTTTGAGTGACAAAGACTCTGATAGATGCAGAGACTCAGTGAGTCAGATACTAGGAGTGACAAAGACTCAAAAATGTATAGAGACTTACCGAGATGGGTACTCGGAATGTCAGAGACTCAGTTAGACAGGTACTGGGAGTGACAAAGACTCATAAAGATACAGAGCCTCAGCAAGACGGATGCTCGGAATGTCAGAGACTCAGACAGATACAGAGACTCAGTTATACAGATACTGGTAGTGACAAAGACTCATAAAGATACCAAGAGTCAGTGAGACAGATACTGGAAGAGAGACATGATGCAGAGATTCAGAAAGACTCAAAGGATTCAAAGATGCGGAAACTTAGAAAGCAATGTAGATTCAGAGAGACACCCAGAAGCACAAAGGTCAAGTCTTAGAGTGCTCATCCTAGGTGTGTGTGTGCGTTTGCGTGTGTGTGTGTGTGTGTGTGTGTGTGTGTGAATATACATTTGAGCGTCTGCTCTGACAACAGAGGCAGCCAGCAATCGCCCACCCAAACCCCTCTCAGAGCCCTCTGGTTCTGCTCAGTGAGCACAGATTTCTGAGGGTCCTCTTTATCACCATTAACCAGAGATGGGGGATGCACGGATCCACTTTAAACTTCATGCACACACACACACACACATATTGCAGCACGCACATATGCACACCAAAACACACATCCTGGCCCACAGCTCTGATGGGAGATTATCTTCAAATGTTCTCATGCGATTATGGGGAGGGGTGGAGTGCTTACACAAAGCCATGAGTGCCCCAAAAGAAAAGGAGAATGAAATCAGAGGAAACTCTGCTTTGCCCTTGAAATTTAGTCAGCTCAGCAGAGCCTTGAGGAATGCTCTGAGATTAGGAGCCATCTTGGTTCTTAAAAAATGGGTGTTTCTCAATATGTGTACTTGTCCGTACTTGTGTTCTCGCATACCCATTTTACAACATCCTCCATTGCTGAGGATAAGTTCCGATACTCCAGAACACAAGTGCAGAGCACAGTAAAAATCCCCAGATGTTGTTCTTGCTCCGCCACAAATATCAAGGTTGCATCCTCACCAAACAAGACCAGTCTCATGGTTCATTGCACCCTAAGTTAGCAAGACTGGTCTTGCCAAGACTCCAAGTACAGTCTTTGTGTACCTGGTACTGAGAAGCACCCAACAGCCCACGAAGTGGGAGGACAGCTTTCTGTTTCTAATTAACATGCAGTTCCCTGGCGTGACCTCTGAGCACTGACTGCAGGTGGTGAAGGTTGCCAGATTCAGGTCACCCAGCCGTGAGAACATCCTTTCAGACCAAGGGTAAAGAGAAGAACTCTGAAGAATCTGGTCACTTCAATACTTGGAAGATCAAGTGAAACAGGAGCAGATCATCTACAGACCAACGCTCTCAGCATGCCCTTCACTGCAGGGGCATGAATCATGAGCTGAAACTCTTGACATCTGAGGAAGTGACTCAAGCGAAAACATCTAAAGTCCAAAGAAAAGGGAAAGCCACCCACTCCATCTCCATCCAAACACCACTAATTAAAGGCCTTTGGTTTAATGTGCAGAAGGGACACTTTCACAAAAGGCGTTGGAGTGATTGGAAAACAGAACCGCGCATATATCCTCCAGGTCGACGGCTTGCGACGGGTATGCTGAATGGGTACGAGGGGGAGACACAGATGACCTCCCAAGAAGACAGGCAGAGAGAGGAGCCCCCGCAGATGGCTCGTAGACAGATTCCTCAGCGACAGGGATGGCGGCAGTGCCGTGAGGGGACGGGCTGTCGAGAGAGTGCCTTTCATTCCCACAGAGCGCTTCCCTAATCCCGTGTCCACAGACTGCACCCTCCTGACTGCCAAATTACATGCAAATTTCGCCAAATGAATGAGTTTTAAGTACTTGACAACCTGTCATCCTAAGAAAATTGAAACGTCCTGACGGATAGATAAACAATCAACAATAAATCCCCACTATGGAAATTTGATATTTCCGGCACAATTATCAAAAAAATATATAAATAAGTGGACACAAAGGCAGCTGGCATTTGTTCAGTTCTGAATTGATACTGATGCAAATGAAATTTCATTCGGATGTAATTGATTCAAATGTGGCATGCCTCACTTGCCCCCCCCCTACCCCCACCCCCCCTTTCCTGTTTGTTTTTTTATTTCTTTTTCTTTTTATCTCTGTACCTTCAAAATTAGAGGATAATGGGTGACGTAAATGAGCAGATGAGAAAGTGGTGGGGTGAAGAAGAGGCGGGAGATGAACGACTGCCTCTCTTATTGGGGGGGGGGGGTGATGGTGGTAGTGGGTAGAGTGACAGGCATTTTTTTACCCAAGGGGGGGTAGTTTACTCTGGGACCGTCCTGGGGAACTGGCCCACAGGAATTTTTTTCTCGATGGCCAATTTCCATCAGCATTATAAAGCCAAACTCGATCACATGATCTAGATTTAACCAGAGTGCGCCAGTTGGTGACCACTGATGCAGACACACCCCAAAAGGCTCCTGGATCCCCTGGGAAAGCCTGTAAAGGCACAGTGAGACTGTCCTAATTCATCTGTACCTGTAACAACAACAGTTGTTCTTCTTCTGGAAGACATTCACAGGCTTTTCCTGAGGGAATATTTGTGCCGGAGTAAGATTTATCCTTCTTTCCAGGGCAATTGTAATATTTTTAATGGTGATTTATTAATTATTAGCAATAATATCCTGCTTGGTGACCGGAACATGTGTTTATTGGACATGCAGAAATCCAAATGACAGAAGATTTATTAATGATTGATTAATACATCATTAATCTCAGATCTTGAGAATGTATGGCTGATATGAGCTTGATATTCTAAATACTGCTGTTCATGATGGCACTGAAAGTGTGCCAGTATTTCAGGTAGTAAAGAACCAATAAGCAAGGCTCCCAAGACTGGCACATTGAGATGTCAAACAAGACACAATACATAATATAAGATTATATATGACCCCCGAAGCATGATTGAACTGCAATAGATCTTTCCAAGAAGTCTCACAGATCTGCTCTGAATTTCAGTACTACATACTGAACTTCTATTGCACAAACACCCCTTACTGAACACTCAGTGAATTCCTTTCTGGAAACAGTCTTCTTTCCGAAAACAATGTACCCTTCCTGAAAACAGAGTGAGTTCCCTTTCTGAAAACGGAGAGAATTCTGGTTTTGAAAGCAGAGTGAGTCTCTTTTCTGAAAGTGGAGTGAATCCCCTTCCTGACAGCAGAGCTTAATTCCCAGTGGAGCCTGATGCCGTCATATGAACCCTGAAGCTGCAAAGGGGGTAACTGGGATTAAAATGGGAGAAACCTCAGTGCTGGACCTAATGTCTGACAGAAAGGTCCACATGTCACGCTGCCCATTACCCTGGGGAGCTGGCCCTCCTTTCGGAAGCAGGTGGCAGAGCATTTGGAAGAGGGCTTTGGTTGGTTTCGCGGGGGGGGGGGGGGGGGCGAACCGTTGTGGCGGCGGTGGAAGCCGGGTTGGGTGGGGTGTGCTCTGGGGAAACCAAGCC
>JABFEA020000001.1:46138902-46149429 GCA_019775915.2 Cyphomyrus plagiostoma
TACAAATATGCAACCCCCCCCCCCCCCCCCCCCCGCTAGCTCACTGCTATATCCACTTCTCGCACGTGGCACAGGATTGCCCCGGTAAAGGTATTTTCTGTTTCAATCTTACATTTTCCCAAGGGAGAACAAAAGGTACAAGTCTTTCGGGGCCTGTCTTGCTGAGAAAATTGTCCAGATTTGCCTCATTCCTCCGCAGATTAAGCCAGTGCACACAATCCCAAGCTAAGTGCTATTGTGCACCACAATTTGGCCATTATACATTGTCTTTTCCAATTGGGAGCCCCCCCCCCCCCTTGCCAATTAAAGTAATACAGCCTCCCCCAGTACCTGCTCCCAATTAAAAGCGAGCTGCATTACCTGTGTGGGTGCAGCTGGGACAGATCTGCTGGCACTTACTCACGTTCATTAGGCCTATTCATGTTGAAGGAGCTGATGGCAGGTATTCAAGTAGCCCATTCTCCTCCCCGGTCTCTCTCACACCTCACACAGCTTGTCTCCACCCCCCCCATTCACTACCTCCAGCTACAAGGAATGGTCGCCTTTCACTCAATGAGCCCCCCGAAAAAGCGAGGGATTAGCCGGAGGGAGTGTCAAACGGTGACACTCTTCCCTTTTTTCCTCTGTCCGTATTTTTTTTTTTTTTTGCTTTCATTCACTCTTCCAGCCAGCCTCTTGGGTCGACGGGTTTTTCCCGCTCATTGTGTCCTTCATTCGTCCTTCGCTTTTGCGGTTTCTGTCGGACAGTTTGAAGGCCACCCCTAGAAGCTGTCAGGCCTGCCGAGGGCTACAGCCACCCCCTTGGGACACCCCAATCGCTAAGAAAGTCTTTAAAAAAATGTTATCGATGCTTTCTTTGCTGCTCTGAGGCTTGAAAAGTCCTGCTGCTCTTAAACTAAATCAGAAAGTAGACAATGAACGGCAAAACAAATATTGTTTACACTTTTTTTTCTTTAAAACAACATTTCCTGTTAAATAAATATATCCTCCATTTCATGGAGTCAAAATTATTTCTGTTAACCATTAAAATGTCCAGTTTTGGGTTATTTCTTTGATGAAAAGTTGTACTGAAAGAGGAAGAGAGAAAGACAAGTTTTAAATATTCACTCCTCATTCATTCTGCTAAGCTAATTCATTCTTAGGATGTTCTACCAAGAGCTGCTGCATGTTCATTTATTGCTTTACTGGGAAAACTAATAAGGTGGGAAACCTAAAAAAGTTACCGCTCTCTCTTTAAGAGGGATCAGCTATTTATTCATGGAACTACAGAGTATTATAGCCCCACCACATGAGGGGGCTATTCCAGGTAAAGACTGGGGTTGATCAGATGTTTAATGGGCCACAGTGTCAGGTCCAGAGCAGCCAATCAGATCGGTGTTCACCCCTGCAGAAGACGCTGTGATCTGGTGCAGCTGGGAAACTCGCCACTCGGCCGGGGCACCAGGGAAGAGGGAACAGGTCAGCGGCTGCCGATTGATGGCAGCCCAGAGTGACGGCGATCGATGCTGAGAAGCGTAACGAAATGACAACACAAGAGGAGGCCTTCTGCCCGGCACAGCTGCTCCTGGGTTCCCTGGGACAAGCGGCACAGCCACTCAATGTCAGCTGACCCACAGCATCCCTGCTGGGCAACTGATGACACTGATAAGAAAGTAGTCAGCTTAAATGCCAACGGGCTAAGGGCTAATGCGTCAACACCAAACGGCTAATGGCTAAAATCCCAATATCAAAGAAGTAAAACTCCAACACTGAAGGGCTAACATGAAACATCAGAAAGGCTAACATACCAAAGGGCTAAAGTGTCGACGCTAACGTACCAGCGCCAAAGAGGTAGTACACCACCGTTGGGCTGCTAACACATTATGCAATGTCAGCACGCTAGCATGCAAATGCTAAAGGGACAGTGTAGAGAAGCTAACATGTCAAAGGGGTGATAAGCTAACACGATAAAGCTACGGCAGCTTCTCTCTCAGGCTGCAACAACATGTAAATCCAGACCTAAATCCTGGGGGGCTTGTTTCTCCTACCCAGGACAGGCAAGATCTGGGGCATCCAGTCATTTTGGATTGACCTTAGGAATCCGGAGTGTTCCCTCGTCTCCCTTCCTTAACCTAGAGCTTGGTATAGCCCGTTATCTGCAACTCTGACGCCCTCCGAAGCTGATTACATTTTCTTCCGCCGTTGCACAACTAGATTGCCTTTCTTGGGGGTGTTGCAGGTTGGGGGGTGGTGGGGGTGACGGGGGTGGTGGTGTTCTAGACCCCTTCAGCTCCAGGCCTCCCGACAGTGATCTTCCCCGAGATGAGATTCAAATGCACTTTTTTTTTTTTGTTAATGCAGAAAATGCGCATTCAGAAAGTCCCAGCAAGCCTACAGGAGCAGGGAGGAGGTGTGTGAATATATATGAAAAAAGACAGGAGACAGAAGGGGAGTCAAAACTGCAAGGAAGACAGCAATAATAATGCTAATAGCAAAGGCGAAGCTGAGCTACAGCGCATTAGCATGAGCTACTCCGTAAGCACGGGAGCAACAAAAACATTCCACATTTTGCCAACGTGACACAACACAGGCAGCATTTCAGAGCGGGGACCTCCTAATGTCACAGATGTGTCTGGTGCAAGACGAGCCCCTGTGGAATGAAACGCAGAAGTGCTGGCACTGGAATTCAGTGCCACACAACCGGAAAAATTAATTACATACCGGTTATTTTTTTTAATTTACTTTTCACCATCACGCACGGGCGCGTCCTGTCATCGCCGTCACGTGTAAACGAGTGGCATTTCTTAATGTTTTTTAATTACTTTTTTTGAATTTTGCTTTGTGTTCAAGATTTAGTTATTTGTTTGCCTATTCAGTTTTGCCAAGGATTTTATTTTATGTTGGCACTGTGTTTGTGATAAAAAAAAATACGTCCGTGATTTCAGTAACACATCATACGCGGTGTGAGTTTGTTTTTTGGTTCTGAATGATTGTGGCTCGAAAATATTTTAAAAGCAGAGGTTTAGTTAGACCTGTGCATAATGTTGTTACGTCTCTAAAGGATTCAGCAGTGGGTGAAGGGAAAAAAAAGTCTTGATGTTTAGTGTAGCACAATGTGCTTTGATAGTTTTATATTGCGTTGTTTCAGGAAGAATCATTATACAGACAGTACATTTACAATACTTTTTTGTAATTTTTCTCTAAACAACACATCATAACAACTACTGTACTGTTTTTACACAGAATTTACATTGTATAGGTACAGTTAAGGAATATAGACATGACTTAAAGTATACGACAGGTTGGGAATATATGCAACATAAATAGGCACTTTTACATAAGGGTCCTGATCTTACGCTGTTTTGGAATCAATTGGTAATATTCAGGGGCACTGTATTTGCAATTCATTTGCAACACAGTAAATATGTATATACAGTATGTGTGTGTATGTGTGTATATATATATATATATATATATATATAGTCTTAATTAATTAGTTAGTTTTTTTCATGTGTGCTTTTCTCCGGAATCAAACTTGTTCTGAGTTGCCGTCACTGACAACCTGCACTGGTGCCTGGCTGGTCATTATACAGCCCAGTCAGAGGTGACTGCGGCATGTTCGGTGACCCCGCTCGCATCTCTTAATTAAAGTGCTAACGATAGCGCCCCCCCACATACAGCCCCCCTACACACCAATACATCGTCAGCGCATATAACGACGTGATCAACACGAGGTGTGAGTCTGCCATCTAAATACCCGTACGTTGAACTGACTTGATATTTGCACGTTTTAAACACTTCACTTGCATTTTCCATCTAAAAACAGAAAACGGCCCCCGCTAAAACTCGCAGAAGCATTTTCTTCCGGGAAAATTCTCCCAGACGACCGCCATAGCAATTTGCAGCCTCTGATGAATGTTCTCTACGAACGGCATTTACACGGACAGTGACCGGGGCTCCATTTTAATTAATTTCTCACTAACGGTGGTAAGGCGCCCTTGCAAAAAGGTAGCAACGAGCTCACTTAATGACCCCCCCCCCACTGCTATTCGTAAGCATCACTATGCCATGGAAAACAGGGGCACAGGAGTAGTTTACTGTGGATACAAAGCACCAATTTATCAGTATAAGCAAATGCTAACCTTGGAGCAGCGCCCCAGGCAGAATTAATTGGCCCCCTCCCTGTCTGTGAAGTGTCTCGCCTTGTTTAAATGGGACGGCTGCCCCAGAGACATTTGAATCCAATGCGCTGAAAGGCCTGCTGCGATTGGCTGCCCAATAGTCATGGAAACCCTTTGACCAGGAAGTAAACACAGGGGTGTTACAAACGGATACACACACAAGAGCTGGAGTTTTACAGAGGCTGGATAGGGACAGAGCGCCTTAATGAGGCTGGTGTGAGGGAACGTGGAGACGTCGTCATTCTGCTAGGTGGGGTAGTAAAATATGAGGACAGGACAACTACCTTGTTCAGAAGGCCCTTTTCATCTTTACGGGTATCTGGATATCTGCCTGTCACAAAATGTGGGTTGATGTACCTCATGTTGACTAGCAAAACCGAACATGGTGACTGTCACTAGGCGACCCCACGAACAACAGCCTGGCCAGTGGGTACTTGAGTCTGGTCTGTCAGCACCTATCTGCAGTGCTTCCCGTTACCCTTGGACAGAACGGCCCTCTTAGTGAGAGAAACAGGGACACGACTGAAGGAGTCTTTTCAGGGGTGAAATGGATCCACCTCAATCCGGCAGCTGCTTCTCCATCTGAAGGGCTGGGGGGGCTGGGGGTGTGCAGAGGAGATAAATACAAAGCAAAAGACCAGCGCACCCCTATACCCACACTCTCACAGTGCCAAAGGTCACAAGGTCAAACTCAAGGGTCCTCGGACGCATTTGCGGAGTGATCTCACTAGTCGGCTGGGAGTCACTGAAGTGCTTCAATCTGGACGGACTACAAGCAACAAAAGATTGGGGGGGTGCGACAAGGACAATATTCCTCCATGCTCTTTAGGCTTTCGTATCACTGATTACATTATTCCTTACTTCGGTCATTCCTAGAAATTGTAACGCACATTTCTAACCAAGTAAAACACTTTCAGAATCACTTAATGCAACAGCATGAGCTGAAGCTAATTTCTATGGGTGCATCAGGGATTATGAATGCCTTATCAGTCACAGCAGAGGCAACGGCGAGTCACAGAAGAGACAAAGACGAGTCACTGCAGAGTCACAGCAGCTACGATCATCCATCATAATGCAGACAGTCAGACATGGCCCAGATGAAACAGATGCTCATGTCCCAAATGGGCAGGACTCACACACACTCACACACACACGCTTACGCACACTCACAAACAGTGCAGGACAAAAGGGGACACATTCTCAGTGAAGCCCAGTGCACCTCTCACAGCAGGAAGTTTGGGGCTATTGCAAATCTCCCGGCCCCTCTCCGCCCCCATCCCTAGCCCAAGAGACACGGAGATGATGATCCAAGAGGGGGGAAAAGAGGACTTTTTCCTTTTGTCTTATCTCCCCCTGCTGGACACTTGCCCTTGTTCCCAAACCAGCACCCACTGATTCTGCCCCTATCCCTACCCCTACCTCCACCCAACACATGCCTATAAGAGAGCAAAAGAAAAAAAGAGCGAGAGAGAGAGAGAGAGAGAGAGAGAGAGAGCACAGTCTGGGCAGAACCCAGTTCATTATGTCCAATTATCTATCTGTTTATTCATCTGTCCTTCCACTTCTTCCCTGACACCGTCTCCCGCTCGTCTGCTCCTGCTCCTGGGGATGATTCAGGAGGCCATGTGCTGCATGCTGCATACCCCCCCCCCCGCCCCCCCAGAAAGGGTCTGCCACAACCGTAATTAATAACCAGCGTTAACAGGTCACGCTGGCAAAGTGAGGGGGAAACAGTGTAAAATTCATTGTGTAGGCCTGACATTTACAAGTTTAACTTACAAGTTTTTGAGCGTATCTACAAAGTGCGCGGGAGATGGTGAGAGAGGGGCGTTAATGGGGCATCACGCGGGGTTAGAGCTGACGTCCTATGGGCCAGGTTCCGGGTCCCACTCTGAGCATGCGCCACTCAGCTCCGCCCACCTCGCATCTGCTCCGCAATTTAAATAAATTACAGTGCAGGGCTCCGTCGTCTTCCTGGCCGATCTCGTAATAGTTGTTTCTTTAATTATTATTTAATTTAGCTGTTATGACTGGTTTTAAGTTAAAGAGGATACTGCTGACAAATTCAATTAAAGGGGAATACAGAACTTAATGGAGCGTGTTAATGATTCATTTCATACATAATATTTTATCATTTCCCTAGCAAAATCTCTAATGAAGGCTCCACAGGCACTGGGGAATGGGTGAAGGGTTTGGAACTCATGCTTTGCCGTGATTAAGGACCCACGGTCCCAGTGGCCAATGTGACTTGCCCCAAATCACCTGAGGCTCATTCTGATTGGACAGCGCAGGTACTGTGTGCCAGCATTGGCTTGGCTACATGCCAACAAGACAGAAGATTTCAAAGGTGTTTAAAGCGCATATGCTAGTCGTGTGTTTGTGTGTGCGTGTGTGTATTACAGTATGTTTATATTACATTGTGGGGACCAAATGTCCCGCAGAATGTGATAAAAACCTATTATTTTGACATTGTGGGGACCAATTTTCAGGTCCCCGGAAAGATTTGTGAATGCAAAGAAAAAGCTAAAAACGTTGTTTGGTTATTCATGGTGAAGGTTAGGGCTGGATAGGGGTTCAGGTCATCATGTTGGGATTAGAGTTTTCCCCATAGAAATAAATGGAGAGTCCCCACGAAGATATAATCACAAACCTGTATGTATGTGTGTGTGTGTGTGTGTGTGCGTGTGTGAGACATGGTCCAGTGTCCTCATTCCAAAAGCTCCGTTGATGACTCGCGGGGGGGTTCAGGGATCCATTTGAAGCTGCAGCCTTTGAGAAGCATCCCAGATGGATGAGGGACACCCTTTTGGGGGGGCGGTTCTAAATCCTTAGTTTTTGATTACATTTGGAGCTACGCTCAGGTTCTGCAGCCTGATCAGAGTGGGGCCCCCATTCCTCGGTCCATTCGGAGGGGCCTGGGTACGTCTCCTGCCCCCTGGGTACGTCTCCTGCCCCCTGGGTACATCTCCTTCCCCCTGGGTACGTCTCCTGCCCCCTGGGTACGTCTCCTGCCCCTGCCACAAGGGCGAGACCCTCAACTGCATGACAGTCAGTGCTCCGTTTGTGCCCTCAAAATACCTCCGGGTGGGGGGGGGTCACTAGAAAGACAGCCTCAGAGAGATTGGAAAAATGTCTGTGTGTGGGGAGGGTGGGGGTGGTAAATGACAAGTGGCACGTACAGGGTGGGTGTTCTGGTGAAGTGGTGTGGAACAAGTGCTATACGGAGGCAGGGTATTTTGTTGTTCCCATGGTCAGTCTCTCCCCTCCAATCCTCCCGCCCGTCCACGCAGGCATGATGGGGGAGGGGGTCAGCTCAGACCCCAGGGCTAAGATGCATATAGCGAACAGACACAGAAGAAGCGTAACACAATGGATGGATTACCTCAGACAAACAGAGCTGGCACTCACAGCCTCCCAGACTTATACTTTCTCTCTCTGACACACACACACACATACACACACACACACACACATACCCACACACACACACACACTGCATGTATAATGCACAGCCTCATGCCTCAGTGTTCTCCGCTAACTGCCCAGGATGAGTGCCCTTCTCCCAGCCATGGCTGCCCCCTCATATGTCTGACACCACTTCGCCTTCTGGAAGCTGAAGAATTCCTGCATTGCGTCTCTCCAGTCCGTCGCCCACGGTTCCCCCACGTGGCCAATTCGACGCATCAGGAGGTGTCCTTCGCTGTCCGGCACTTCGGAGACCGATCTGTGAGCACGTACACTGTGTGATAAATCACGGTGGAGAATCAGTCGCGTGTACACCAGCTTGGCCAGCCTTTCCACACCATGGGGGGGGGGGGGCGGGGATTAATACATACAGATCCATCTACCTTGTCCTGTATCTATAGGGCAAAGCACTACCATCCAATGTCAGAAACAAAATAAACATGTTAATAAATCTTAGAGGGTGATTAAACAAACCAGACCATAGTTAAGATTGGAGTTGGTGATGTAATGATGATGAGGAAGGGCTCTCCTGTGATGACGAAGGAACCTTGTGATACTTCCCAGCTCACTTTGTTAGGGTCACATGGCCCTTGTTCAGTTTGTTTGGTATTACTGCCTGTGGGGCACAAGATTACATCTCTGGCGGTGCAGCCAAGTGCAGCTTCAGCTCAGCAGTAACAGAGCAAAGCACAGCTTCAGCAGGGCAATAATGCAGCCAAGCATATCTTCGGCACAGGAATAACACAGCCAAGCACAGGAATAACACAGCCAAGCGCAGCTTCAGCTCAGCAGTAAGAGAGCAAAGCACAGCTTCAGCAGGGCAATAACGCAGCCAAGCATAGCTTCGGCACAGGAATAACACAGCCAAGCGCAGCTTCAGCTCAGCAATAGCACATCCAAGCACAGCTTCAGCAGGTCAATAACGCAGTCAAGCACTTCAGCACTGGAATGACATAGCAAAGCGCAGCAATAATAGAGCAAAG
This sequence comes from Cyphomyrus plagiostoma, assembly GCA_019775915.2. Lineage (NCBI taxonomy): Eukaryota > Metazoa > Chordata > Actinopteri > Osteoglossiformes > Mormyridae > Cyphomyrus > Cyphomyrus plagiostoma. The sequence goes on from JABFEA020000001.1 coordinate 46,147,511, forward strand.
CACAGCTTCAGCACAGCAATAACACAGCCAAGCGCAGTGATCATTAGAATGATCATCAGAAGCCCCCTTAAATAGGGTCTAGAACCACCCATCCATCCATCCATTCATCCATCCATCCATTTTCAATCCACAGAGCATTTGGAGGGGTGCACGCTTATCGACACACGCACAACTGAACCCATGTCTTTAAGCTGTGGGACAAAAATTGGCAAATGTGGGGGGGGGGGGGGCTATGGCGTGTCCTGGGCCGGATTGGAATGCACCGCCCTAGAGAGGAGGGCTGTCACCACTGATCTCCATCACATTGGCCGGCATTATCAGTAACTAAAACGTTAAGGCAAGCATCAAGAACTGAAACACTGTGAATGCTGCATCCCTCTATCCTCTTTGCCTCCCCCCTTACCCCCCCAACACACTGCTTATTAATGCCCCCCCACATAAATTCCTGCCCTCCGCAACATTATTTGAAATTACCCTGCAAAGACCTTGACTGCGGCTCCTTTAATGCAATTTTAATTTGACCCAGGCTGGATCGTTTCAGACGTATACAAAATATCTGTTAGGACTCTGATACCCACTGGATGAGATCACCCACCAACCCCCACCCCAGATCTCCAGATTCTCCCATCAAAACTTGAGGCGCAAACTTTTGGTTTGCCCCTCTGGACTAAGCAACATTTTTTTCTTAAGACCCCGCTAATCCATCTGCTGCTCTGAAAAGGCGCCGAGTTTAGTGTGACACGTGTCAGGAGCGGGGGGGAGAGGCTCGCAGTCACTGTCTGGATGAGCCACTTGATGCACTATTAATTATCTTGATTAATTCCTGCATAAATCAGCGGAAGCAGTTTGGCGAGCTGAGGGCGTCCCTGCACGCGGCATGGGGCGGTTATGTTAGGCCAGGCGCGGGGCTAGCTTCTGTGTAACTGCCAAACGCAGTGGCGGGGGGGGGGTGGGGGCTCTGAGCCATGGCCGTGCGAAGGGGGTGGGGGGGCAGCACAGCGGGAGTCTGGCACTCCTTGCACCTGCCCGGGAGAGAAGAGACCGCCACGACCTCGACGCCGACTCTAGAGGGAAGAGATCTGAGCCTGTCGACCTGGTCCAGGTGCCCCGCGGAGTCTGTCTAATGGCCATCCCTAAAAGCCACAGGAACTGCGCTAGAGTATGTGTTCCAGGCTCTGCCATCCTCCTGCTGAACATCCCTCGAATAGGGCGACGGGCTCGCTTAGTGCACAAACGTTACCGTGTCATCTTCTCGGAGAAACGTTCCGTCTCCGTCGCCTAAAATCATGGCCAGTCCCAGATGGGCATCATAAGTAAGCAGGCACCATGTGTCACAGAGCAGTTGTTCTCATCTTCCAGTGTGGGCCAGACCAGTTGATTTCCCCTTCTAGAGATTATTGGCACACTGGATGCTGCTGATACAGTGTATCGGTACACTGGATGCTGCAATCCAGTGTCAGGAACACAAACAATTATTCCCTCAGTAGCAGGCATTAACTGACATGACCAAAAATAGAAACCATCTGAAATACGATAATGAAAAAAAAACCCGCTCATCTGTCAGAGTGCTCACGGCCATCTCAGGCAGCTCACATTTTTAATCAGGTGACTTGGAATTCATTGGCTCCTCCGGCAGCCAAGCAAAAACGCCGAGATCCTCATAAAAAAAGCTGTGATTCAGGAGCTGGCGGGAGCGGCAAGAAACGGCGTCCTGGCGTGAATGTGAACCCCGAAATGCCAGGGTGGCACGGTGAACGGGTGAGAGGTTTTCGCACGGCAGGTGATACAAATCGTCACCCAAAGGACGAGCAGTGACACACAAGGGTGGTGTTTGCTGGGGTGGGGCTCAAAAGTTATGCCGACAGAGGTGCAGAGAAGTCCAGGAAAAGAACTCACAGGGCGGGGGGGGGGGGGGGGTG
>JABFEA020000001.1:46149529-46169311 GCA_019775915.2 Cyphomyrus plagiostoma
CCCCCCCCCCCCCCCCCCCCCCCCCCCCCCCCCCCCCCCCCCCCCCCCCCCCCCCCCCCCCCCGCGCCCCCCCCCGCCCCGGCGGCGGGCGGTTCCACAAAATACCACGGTCACCAAGACGAAGGACCATGCAGGCAACCAGGAACCAGTGACAAACGACAACAGACAAGTACCAGTCCAGCGGGAGGAGGGGGATTATTGCCCAAATCGGGGGGGGGAAGATGACAATCGGGGGCCAAAAACAGAAAATAAAAAGCACAAAGCGGGCAGGGCCAGAAACAAGCAAACAACCATAAAGCTTCCAGTGAGCAGAGAAGCACAAAGAGCGTCCAAATGAATGTGGATGACCTACCCTTCACCATCACCACTACCGGATGGTGCAGGAGCAGGGACTGTGACTGTACCCACATTATCCAGTTTGATCTGAATGGTGGTGCTTAAGGGGCTCTTCAGATACCTTCTCTCTATGTTCTTCTCCAATTCAGCCAGTCTGGTTACAGCTATATCTAGAGGGTTGTTCACACGTCGGACAATGCCGCCGCCGCCTCCTCCGTTCTCCTCCTGTTCCGGCCCGGTCTCCTTGTCTTCTGCCAGACTCCTCTTTGTGAAGGGCTTGTGTTCATGGTAGACCAGGTCTTCCCTCTCTGACTGAGGCTCAGGGTAGATCCATCCCTACACAGAACATGCGAGGTGATGAGAACGCACTGGAGCGCACATCTCGTAGGCGTCAGCATCCTAGGCCGCCCGGTGACTTCACCTTAATCTGAAGGCTGGCTGAGGTCACTTTCCTCTCCAGCTCCTCCACCTGTTGCAGCACCGCTATGTCCATCTCCATGGCCTGCTCTTCTATGCACCAGCTTTCCAGAGTCTCCTCCGTTACTTGGTTCTCCTCGAGATCAGTCACATCAATGACGGCGGCTAGGAACAAGTAATAATACCAAAATCGTACCATCAATTATCCCATTAAAAGTACTGAAGTGGTACTCTTGCACAATCTGTGGGGCAGGAGATTATTCAACATCATACATCGTTATTTATATCACAATCACAGAGGTAATGGTCCTCTTAAGCCTCCAGAAAACAAATATCTGAAGAATTACATTAGCCAGATGAACCCATGCCAATATGTTTGGACCGCCTTAACATTTTCTGCAGGGGCATGGCTGCTCTCAGCTGTCACAGCACATCAACCTTCAACACTAAAGCTATTGTGAAAGTCAGGACTGCTTGCTGGGCTGCTATTAACTTTGACAGACACTAAATCAAAACAGTTTATTTCTCTGCTGCAACTCAGTCATGCGCAGCTACGGAGGTACAAATCCGGAAATGGCCACTTGTTCGGCCTTCATAGCTTCATAACGGTCAAGACACAGTCCTGCATCACAGTTTAAAGATGTTCACTACAGAATCTCAAGATCTTTCAGTAATTTTCCGTCAGCATGCATACTAATCTAGTGCTATCACAAAGTAACAATGGTACCTAAATGCAAAATAACAGACCAGCACTCTGGCTTCACACCCCAAAGTGTGTGTGTTCGATGCTCACCCTCATATTCAACTGGGTTTCTTTCCACAATCCCTAGACTTCAGATAAAAACCAGTGACTGCAAGTCACCCATAGTGTTTGATTATGTGGATTATGGACTGGCAACAAATACCCAGAGCTTGTCCAGATGGGCTCCAAATTCTCCATGATCCCCAGATATGTATATATAGATAAAGTGTGGATAGGGTAGGCCAGTATATAGGAAGATGCTCACCATCTCTGTTCTTGGCACAGGCCTGAGCGATGTACTCCATGTGTTTCTGGATCTGCTTCTGCAGGGCCTTCTCCCTGACGCCTCTGCTGTGCAGTGCCTTGGCCAGGGCCCTCAGCTCCTCCATGTCTGACACTTTCCACCAGCCCGTCAGCATTTCTGCCCGCCAGACACACAAAACAGCAGACATCTCTCATTGCACACCCACGGGGCTTTGGCAGGCAGCATTCTAATGAGGAGCTCCAAGAGTCAACAAGGGACCCGTGTCAGTATCCTCGACCAAAACAATGGGAAAATACTTCAGGGTAGCATCCGACCGTGAGTAAAATGCAGAGATGCCAGTCAATAGTCAAGTGTCGCCAACACAACTATTTATGATGATGTAACACTTCTATCCATATATAACAACGTGAAAAGGAGGAACATAAGGATCGGTTGTTAGTCACACCAGCTCCGCCAGTTTTCTCACCTTCTGGTATGGGCTGGGGGGTTGGGTAGTCCTGGGGTTTGGCTACTTCCATTGCAGGGGAAGGGGCAGAGGAAGGCTTCTCGCTGGGGGGAACAGGGGACTCGCTCTTGCTAGTGGTCACGCTGGGTGCCAAGAAGGGGTTCCCGTTTCCATCGGCCCCTGGGTAGGATGTACCTGGTGTGGAGCTACCCGGGAAGGCCATGCTCGGGCTCATGATCCCGGCAGACCACGCACAGTATTGGAGCCCCATTCCAGAGATCCCTGGCTTCACCTGCAATATTGGATGAGGTTTATTTAAACAACTAAACTTTTAACAACAGCTTCAACAATCGTTGACCTGGTTATATAGCATCAGATGTTTGTTTATATAACTAGATATAAGCAAAATTAAAACAGGATAGACCGCACACCTGGAGAACAGACAATGCCATGCCACCCATCCCCACAGGAGTATGGGGGCTGGTTCCTGCAGAAACCCCAAGGGGGATTGGCAACGAGGAGGCCGGAGACTTAGGCTGGGTAGAGGAAGATTGGGGGGAGGCATCTGGGGGCGTAGGGGCGGTGGTGAGGGAGGAGTCGTCGCAAGGCAAGCGGGGCAGGAGACTAAACCAATGTCCGTTCCTCTCTGTCAGAGCCCGGAAGAGCTGGTCACCAGGCAAGAGCTGCTGAGAACTGCACATGCTCCCAGGAACGGCAAAATGAAGGCTGAGCCTGGGGCCAGTGGGCTCCGGCTTGGCTTCCACGCACAAGGCACCGGGGCTGCCGCCGGCCACCACACTCTGACAGCCGGCGTGTGGAGGAGATGGCGCCAACATGGGGACCGTCACTGGGCTGCCGTTCTGCTTCTGGTGCTGGCCCTCTAATTCCGGGGACATCTTGGCCACCTCCAACAGCTTGCTAAGCTTGGAGAAGGAGCCTGGCTTCTGAAGGAAGAGGTTAGGCGAGTCCTTCTCGATGCCACTCTCCGGTGTTGCCCTGTTCCCCTGGAAGTTCATGTCCTGGCTAATGTCCAAGGGCTTCTCGTCCAGCACGTCTGGTGGTTCCTTCTTGATATCAACAGCCACTGCCCTCTCCTGTTCTCTGTATCGTTCCCTTTCTCTCTCTGCCTCTTCTGGACCTGGAGGAGACCAAAAAACCCATCACCACTCAACGTTAACAAACCAGCAGCCCACTGGCAGTGTGGCCTAACTGGCCAGTGTACGTGTGTGCTGTTCCACAAGCTGAACCTGAGCCAAAAATAAACAGGTAAAGAAGTGACCACTACCCTACATCGGACATCCTGATTTTGCAGTTTGACGTGTCACTGGGTCAACAAGGGAGGGGCTTGTATTAACCAATCACAGTCTTAATCATATGAAGTCACCACATTGGTCCGTTATTTTTCTCATTTTCCAACTCAAGGCTTCCAGCAATCAAGCTGGGGGGGGGGGGGTGGCTGTCACCAGAAGGTCACTGGTTCAAACTGCTTTGTATATCCCTTAACAAAAACACAAAAAAATGGTTAATTTACAAATCTATGCACCATGCCACTTGCCATGCCAGCAGAAAATACTAGTTTCAATGAATGTGGTGATGTCATACAACAAAGACTGCGATTGGTTAAATAAGTGAAATGCAAGTCCCTCCCTTTTTGACCCAGGCACACATCCTACTTGCCGAAATCAGGATGTGCACCATACCTCAATGAGAAGTGTCTATGTTTATTTTTAAAAAGCGGGAAGAAGACAAACTCATGAAGAAGGTAATCATTGAGCAGACCTTCGCCGCTCTCCATGCCCTCCACGAAGACACCCCCGCACTGCGGCAGCACCCAGTAGCGCCGCTTGTAGCGGTCTTGTCCAAACATCATGGAGCGCAGGGAATGCGACGCTTCAAAGAGCTTGCGCCTGATCTGGTTCTGTTGCTGGGGTGGGGGGACACACATCCACATCAGCTCTCTGGCCCTTTTTGGCCCCCATCCTCCCATGGAGCAATGCGATTTTTGGTAATTTACCTTCGTCAGCTTATCGATCTGCTTCTCCAGCTCCTCCACACTGGCAACCTGGTAGCTCTCATCCTGGAGCACGAGAACAAAGTTAATATTCCCATTGAATAGGGATGCAAAGCAGAAAAACACTTACAGGAACAAAACGTATGTTAATAATTAAGCTCAATCTGCACCGTAAGCATTTAACTGACCTTCATCCACTGCATTTTACTACTTTTGTTTACAACCTGCTTGCAATCTTTATCTGAGATAATTACACACTCCTGTTAAGATACAGGGTAGAAAATTCTTCCTCCTACTCTCCTTCCTCATCCCCCCCCGACATTTCCTCCATGACTAACCTCGTCCTCGCATGCCTCCACTTTCTTCCCTTTCTTGCATTCCTCCTCCTCCTCATCATCTTCGTCGCCCTGGTCGTCGCTGTCCTCTTCGTCGTCCTCGTCGTCGTCACTGTCCCCGGCCTTCCGCTTGCGTTTGCGGCCCACCGTGGGCGTCCCCGGGGTCTGGGTCTCCTCGCCGCCCGCACCGGAATCCCTCTTCCCTGTCTTTTTGGCGTGAATGCTTCTCAGCCTGGATGGATGGAGAAGACAGTGGAATAAACCAGACTGCGTTACGCTGTTCTCCATTTTGCAGTCTCCGTCACGGCAGTTACAGGCAGAAACGGATCGATCTCTATGCGGTTACACAGTCTTCCTCTGCGTCAATAGCCGCACACTCACTTGCGAAGCTTGCCTTCAACCACCCACTTGTCCCGCCTTAGATTGGTCATGTGATCAATATTTTTGTCAATCTCACTGTAAGGAAAGGGGAAGATCAAAGTCAGTTGAAAACAGCAACAAGCTACAGCTAAAACCACTGCCTAGAGCTATCATCTCATGTGAAACCATTTCCTTCATGCTTCATGCTACACCAAGACACTGGCCCCAGATGAATGCTGATTGGCACCCCAAGTCACTCCCTTTCCTGTCAAACACTGGTTCAAAACATATCACTGACTAATGAGAAGGTTGACCCCTCTTATGTCTCCCACGCTAAAAAGTACCCAGGACTGGACGTGAGAACCACTCCTTTCTTACTGGCTGATTGAGAGGTCACCCCAAATACCCGCACCAGCTCTCCAAGGATCTGGTTCCCTGCCCCTGGTCCAGAGGTTGCCTCTACAAAGAAGTGATGCATCCACACTGACACCGAAAGCCGAAAAACCACCTGTGGCCGGTGGGCCCACCTACCTGACGACGCTCTTGCTGCAGGCTAGCTCGTTGACCAGGAAGGCCAGGATGGAGGCCTTCTGCGTAGGCGTGTGTGCCTGGAACGCTTTGGTCTTCAGGCTCTCCGAGAGCTCCGCCAGCCCCGTCTGCCCACAGTGTGCCTCCATGTAGATCTGCAAGATCTCTGACACATTGTCCCGGTTGATGCCCACATTAGTCAGGTGGTCCCCCAGGGCCGTTTTGGTCTAGTTGGGAAGAGGAAAACATCATCTGAGCAGACTTTACCAGACTGCAGGCCTCTTCTTAATGCCTTGTAATGGTTTTTTAATCAGAGCCAGACAGAATTCCTGAGATAACACCCTACTTGTGTGTTCTCATTACAGCGATACCCGATGTACACCAGTTTTTAACAGTGTACATGCCGCATTTTAGCACACATATATATAATATCCATGCAGCTGCTTATATAAATGTAGACCACAGAATTTATGGCTACAAAACGTTGCATCCAATCAGGTTGCGAGCAGCATGCAGGTTCCACTGGGGACTGTCCATGCTCCGCTCCTGTTTACGTTCTACACTTGATTACAAGAACTCCAGTACATGTCTTCTGCAGACGTTTACAGAGGACTCTGCCATTATGGGGTGTATTAGTGATGGGAGAATGAGGAAGCCAAGAGCTTCATGACCAGCTTTGTTGGGTGATGTCAGCTCAACCATCTCCAGTTCAATATCAGGAAGACTGAGGAGATGGTGACGGACTGAAAGTCTCAGAAGGTGTGGATGTTGAGATGGTACCGGCCTTCGAGTACCTAGGGGTAGTCAGGCACGACACACTGCAGTGGGCTGCAAAGAACAACATCCTGTACGAGAAGCCCGACAAATTCGCGGGGAGACTCGGGTTCTTCGGCGTAGGTGGTTCACTGCTATAGACTTCGGATGAGTCAGAGGTGACGACAGCCATTGTGTATGCTGAGGAAAGCTGAGCCAGCAGAGCCCAGGAGACGTTAAGAACTCCACAGGAAGGCAGCCTCATTGTTAAGGATCATCCCTAACCCCCTTGAGGAGGCACTAGAAGGGAGAATGCTGACCAAGCTCTCAGCCATCGTGAGCAATACCTCCCGTCCACTCCATGAGACCGCTCTGGCACAGAGAAGCGCCTTAGGTGAAAGGCTCATTGCCCCAAGGTGCATGAGGGAATGGCTTTTGTGCTGCTTCATTCCTGCTTGCATCAGGGATTATAACATATCCCTAACATATCTCTAGCCATTGCAAGCCATTACAGTTTATCCGTGGACATCATTTTTTAAAATGCCAATCTTGACAAGTTCTGCACATTGTTCCTTATAGGTTTGCCCATCTGTTCATTTTATCTATTCAGATCTGTACATAAGTACAGATCACATCTGTAGATTTCATTTTTAAACTGAACGTTTATTCATTAAAAGAGTACCTTTATTTATTCTGTCCCTGTCTGTCTGTCTGTTTTTGCCATCAGAATCTGAGCTGATGTAAAGTCCAAATTTCCCTCCAGGGATCAATAAAATTCCGTCTCATCTTCCTCATCTCTCATAATATATACCGATAATTTACAGGCACAGATGCACAGGCAAATACAGGTATATAATATACTGTTTTAAAAAAGTGAGCATGATAGAGAGAGAGAGAGAGAGATGGAATGAGTGAGTGAGTTAGTGTGTGTGGCTCAGGGTTAGAAGGTTGCTGGTTCAAATCCCACAGCTGACAGACTGTTTTGCATCTTTAACCCCTGTGGCTCTAGGCCTGGGCAGACCCAGCTCTCTCCGCTCTACGCAGACTCACCCTGTGGCCTGGGGGGAGCCCCGGATCACACACCACAGCTGACACCATTCGCACCAGCAGGTCCTGCACGGCGCCCATGCTGTCGCCTACGTTCAGCAGGCCCTCCTGCAGCACGCCCAGGCTGGGCACGTCCATAGCCACGTCGAAGCCCAGAACCTTCCCGAAGCTTCGCAGGAACTGCATCACCATCAGGCAGTCAGAGAAGGAGCTCCCAGGAAGCACGAGGCCTGGGATCCGAGACAACTCAGGGAGAGGCTGCGTGACAAGAGACCCACAAACGCTGTCACCCAGTTAACCGTAATTACACCTGCCTGTGCTTTCATTAAATACTTTCCCACAGAGTAGGAACGTAACTTATAAATCTACCTTGAACTTAAGGCATTTCCTAAACAAATACCCTCTATAAAATCACACGTTACTTCAGAAATTTTTCAATTATTCCAGCCCCAGGACTCCTAAAAATGGAGGGGCCACAAAGGGACACTGTAAGCTCCAGTCAGCTCAGTGCCAATGCTAGAATTTCACAACCATACTTATCCTACCACCTGCAGCCACTTGAGGGCAGTATTTAGTACAAATGGGCTGCATGTGTGTGAAGGCAAAAAGATGCCCTCTCATAACAGTCTGTCAGAATGCAACCCAGGAATGTGGCCTGGACATTAATAAAGTACTCCTCGCATTCAGAACATCATACAGCCCCATCTGGGAATCTCAGGAGCGTTCCCAAGAAAGACAGCATTCAGATGCTTGGTTATTGACTGACTCCATCTCTTCTCCGTGGAAGGGGGAGGTGGCGCCCTCTATTGGTCACAAACATCGTTACCTTGTGGTCCGCCAGGCACAAATCCTCATTGGGCTTCTTCAGCTCCTTGGCCATTTCCAGTTCCAGCCTGCGGAGTTCCAGCTTCCGCTCTTTGTTGATCCGCTTTTCGTCCCGTTTCTCCTGCTTCAGGCGCTCGCGCTCCTGGGGGGGTGGGGGAGATCAGCTTGACGGGGGCGGCCCAGGTTTAGAGGGTGTGCCACCGTATGACTTGCATTATTACGGCCGAGCGGAATGCCAGGGGGCCTCCCACACATTCAGAGGGAAATGGCTCGGGGTGGCGCATTCTTACGTTTCGCTCAGGGCCCGTACCTTTAAACGAAAGGAGTGGGGAGGCGACAAAAAAGGTAGGAGCCCCTAAGAGGAGTCGGTGGCTGGCGGAGAAGTTACCTCTGCCTTCTTACGGGCCTCCATGGCCTTCATCAGCATCATGTGCTGCCGTCGCCTCTCCCGCTCCTGGGGGGGGGGGCAGGAGGACAAGCGTTAGGGCCTAAAGGGCTCAGGGGGAGGAAAGGGTGTGATGTCACTGCAAAAGATGACAGCTTAATGTAGCACATTTAGCAATGGGGGAGTAGGGGCAGACAAGTCACATTGACAGCGGTCACATTTATGTATTTTAGTTGAAACTTAGAAGCTGATACAATGACAACCAATAAGCGAAAATAAGGGGGGGAAGCAAGAGACATGTAGGAGAAGCATACTCTCAGAGACGGGATCAGTCATGATACTTCTGGATAAGCTGGCAGGTAGGAAGTGGATGGGGCTGCCCACTACAGACTGGTTAACGTACGCAGGTCATGGGGAAATATGTTATTTGCTGGTACAGTTCAGCGACAGGCAGGGTTGTGCCTTCTAGTGGAACAACATGAAGCCAATGGAGATTGGAGAAAGTAACGAGGAAATACCAGCGTCCAACGGCCATCTCAAGGGTTAGGGGGGCAAATGGGTTGGTGTCTGAAGGGGATTTTTCACTCAGCAAGTCCATCACATTAACTGGCACTTTTAATAGTCCAAGGTCGTCTGGGATACCACTATGATCTTATCCAGGATGCTATAAGATCCAATATGGCATGGCTTCATGGCAATGCTGAAACTGCCTGTTTTCAGCTGATGGTGATAATCAAAGGGGACCTTGACTAAGAATGGGCAGGGGGGGGAGAGGCAGGCAAAAATCTGATAAATGAAAGAATGCTTCCTTGATCATATGATCTTTTTTTCTTTGGTAATGGGCCGAACAAGCAGGCAGGAAAACAAGAGAGCTGCCGTGGGTGATGGACAAAAAGGGGGGGGAACAGATGGATACAAAGTGCAAATGCTCGCCCCCCCCCCCCAGACTTCCAGAAAACAAGCACTTACAATCAGCAAAGAAACAAATACGAAACGTGATGAATGTTACATGTGCTTCCAGACTATGGGTGTCTGCATTAAGGGCTTTGGCGCAATTCGCTAGCGAGTGAAGATGCCCAGCCTCTTGGCTTAAAAATTATTTTCTAGGGGAGTCCCTGAGGTCCACCCCCCAAGAACACAGACAGCAGATGCAACTTTGCTGGAAAGCCATGCAGAGAAATGTAGTGTGACAGCAGCCAGTGCTAATGCTTCACGCATTGCTATGACAACCAGATCACAACCAGATCACGATGCGGTGTTAGATGTACGAAAATAAACATACCCATACCATATCTAGTCTATGCCTCTCCAACTCCTGGTAGAAAGAGTTGGCAAAGTATTATGAAACAGAAATCACAGAGTCATAAGAACAGGGTTCACAAGAACAAAACAAAAAACAACCAATCCCAGAGGTAACCCAGTCCCCCAAAAGCACAGAACACAAAAAAGGGAAACAAGAGATTTAATAAAGCACTGATAAGTAGTTAGAGAGCCCCCCTTTTTCAAAAAAAAAAAAAAGGTTTAAACGGAATTAGAAAATCTGTTTCTTTAGCTCCATGCTACAGGGGTATCTGGAGTGGTTGGTGCTCACCTGATGTTTCAAGATGACAGCCTGCTGCCGTCGCATCTCCTTCTCCTTGAAGTAGAAACAGGAGAATGAAAAATCGCATCCTCAATGCAGACACACTGTCGTATTCTCTCCTTTAAGAAAAAAAAGCTGATGCAGGTAGTCAGTTCAATTCCTACATTCACGTCAGCTGAACCCAGAGCTGTACAGCTAAAACAGATCAACGCTAATGTGACAGGAATTCATCTCTTTCTCCGTTAAGACGGAGAAGGTCCATAGTTAAAATAAGTATAAAATTTACGTTTAAAAGCCGATGAGCAAACAATAGACGTGCATGACAGAGATTCATGAATCAGCACTAGGTGGGTATCAGTTCTCGTTCATACCGCTCAGTCGTCAGATCATTGCCCCAAGTCTTTACGGCCCATCAAAAACCGACCTTTGTTCGCTTCTCAGCTTCCAAAATTTTGGCATTTGCTGCTTCTTCCTTCTTCTTCCGTTTAGCCTGTGCGTGCAAACCAGGTCTTCAGGTCATGCAAAAGCAGTGAATTTCAAAACATCTCATTCGACAACAGACATCTCACAGACAGACACGGGAAACAGAATGACAGGAGACCACAGGGAATTGAAACCAGTAATAGCATTTTGGGCTATCTTAACATGTATATTAGATATGAGGATTTCTTTAAACTATTACATATTTTAAGGCTGTACATATACAAAAAGTGCAACTACTATTAATGCCATGACAGAACATTTAAAACAAACCACAGGAAGAGCTTCACCACAATACATAAATCATTCTGCCCAAAATAATGTTGAAAAGACACGCCTGTACAGACACAGAGCCTACACCACTTGTTAGGGACTATATAGATCTGGAATTTTTATAGCTATTTTAATGTCAGTTAAAAATGAATATGATACGTTACGGTTTGGTGGGATTCATGATATATCAATGTCTTCAGAGCAAAATGACAATGTAAAGAGTCTGCATTAAGATGCCTTTGGGCTCTAGCACAGGATGTGAAACTTAACTAAAGTCTTATACTTTTCGTATAATCTATTTTGATCCTTAAATGGGGGAGACAGGTCTGAGCATTACCCCTAACCCCCAACCATTGGGTCATGAAATACCAAACTGAGAAACAGATAATATACAATACATTATGTGGAATTCAAATATGTAATTACAAACTGCAATAAATCCTGTAAGGACTGGTTTGCCAGCCCTGTCAACTCCAATTTGATTTTGACCAACTAAAACACTTTGCCATGTTTATAACTTGTATATGTATGAAAAACAGCTTTTTATGCCTAATTATTACTGTTGTTCGATGGGGGTGGGAAACAGTCTCTTTTGCATAATTTAACCATGGTTTGAAGGGGTAAAAAGCAGAATTAATACTCACTCATCGACAGCCCCCAGAGAATAATTCAGCATTAGTCCCATGTAAAATTACGCAGAAGGCCAAAACAGGACAGGAGGCTATAAAAACAGCCGTATCCCAAAGTTTCACCTCCTGCAGAACCTACTTCGAGAATCTGCTGGGCACGGAGCTCCTTCTCCATTCTGATCTGCTGAATCCGCTTGATTTTCTCCTTCAAAAAATAACAAAATAAAAAGGAGTGGGAAAGCTATCAGTCAAAAGTGTCATCAATCACATTATTCCAGTCCTGAATACGAGTGTTACACCGCATGAATAAGAGGGTTTGGGGGGGGCAGCCACATGACTCATACATAAGGATAAAAACGTTCTATGTACAAATTCTTTTTTCACATCACCCTTTAGACAGCAATGCTGGTATGTGAATGTGTGTGTTCTTGTTCTGTGAATAATGCATGTCCACCCTTAACATACCTGCACATGTGTTTAAATATATTTTACTTGTTTTTCTGATCCAAAAGTCTCTTATCCAAAGTGACTTACACTACAGTTTATACACACTGCCGGGGATTTGAACCCATGACCTTTGCAACGCTCTACATGTTGAGCATGCTCATGTCTTTACCTGCTGCTTCAGTATCTTGATCTGCTCCTTCTGCTTCCGCTTCTCCTCAGCAGCCATGATTGCTGAAAAAGAGCACAGAGGTGCCGGTCTGCGACTGGGTGCACGGTTGGTGGGCGACGTTTTCCTGGGCAAAGGGGGTGGACATACCTTGTTGCTTGCGAGCTTCTTTGGCTGCCCGTGCCAGTGCTTGTTTTTCAAGTTTGCGCATTAGTTTGATTTGAGCTGCTTGCCGGGCTATTTCTGTTGGAGGAGAGGAATAGTTAGCTCGGCCATTGGCCGCAATTCACAGAGCATCCAACAGGGCGGCGCCGTTCACCTTGGGCTTCCAGTTTCCGGAGGAGCTTGGCATCAGTGGAGCTGGGCACCTCGCCCTCGCCTACGTTGGGCAGCCGGCCTTTACGGCGCCTTGCCCGTGACCCATCCACCGACTCTTGTTGGCCATCCAGGTTCAGTGGACGCCCTCGGCGACTCTCCATCGCCGTGACGTGAGGGAGAATTTCCTCCTCTGTCAGCAACGTCCACTGCAAGCCCTGAACCGAGAGACATGGGGGGGGGGGGGGAGTATGGGTTCACAATAAGGCGTTTCATGGCCCACTCCAGCAACTGAAAGCTTACCCCCCTCCCTCCCTGACCATGGGAGACGTCCAAGAGGAAGCACCTTTCAACAAGACACTATTCATCCAGGCTGAATCACCTATTATCCTTAATATACTTTACATCTATATTTCATTCTTTATACTGTTCTGCCAAGACACAAACACAGTAACAGAGAAGAATAGAAAAATAAACTTTGACAGGCAGGCACTTTTATTTAACGTTCTGCCTGGTCTCTTCTGTTCCCAGTGCAGGCTAAAGCTTCCCTGTCCAGTGCCTCTGAGTTCCACTCCCTCTCATCTTTAGGACTGCATTACACAGTTTACCTGCAAAAGCAAACTAATTCAACCATCGCTGTACCGCAAATATGGGTCAGAACTAAAGGACGGGGGTTTCTGGAGTAGCGCTCCGCTTAATGGGGGAGAATAAAAAAAGAAACTGAGAAGAGATATAAAAACATTCACCTGGGGTCCATCTCTGGCTTCATAGAAGTCACCAACCCTTAATTTTGCAATGAAGCTAAAATTATCGCGTGTGATGTCAGTTATTCCATTTCTGGATAGATACTACAGAAGAGAGAATAATGGCTTTGGTGAGACAAAGATTTTCAGGGTTCAGGCAGAGTGTGACACTGAAAGTAACCTAGTAGGTTTTTAGGTCCAATTAAAATGGCACAGTAAGCTAGCAAGTTCCTCTAGTAACCCTACTGTAACTACCCTTAACCAGTTCCGGTGCCAATGGACGGGTCCTTCTTCAAGGTTACCTTTACGACATCTGGGTATTGACGTAGCTTCTTCCCACAGGGGGCGTAGTACGCCACGTTGCCCTGGACGCGGCCGTTGAGGTTTCGGATTCGGGTTTCCCTCCGCCACCTGGGTGGGGACACACCAATGTCATACAACACTCCGGCAGGGAGGACTCTCCATTTCAGCTGGCTAGCAGACAACTTCAGCCAGCCATGCTGAACTCTCAGTCTGACCCTGCGCCTGTTTATCGATATTCCCTCAAGATACACAGCCTAAGTACCTATCTACTGGGTACAGGACGCCTTTCTTTCTAAGCTGCAGGCGCACAAACTCATCTCCAAACACACACAACAGCATCTGCTACGGCCTCTTTTCTAGACGCCAGTTTTTAAGTAACATATAATGCTCATAACAATACCTTTACATGATAATACACCAACTAAAAGTATACTTAAATATCAAGAACCTGTTTTTTGTTATTGTTAACACAAGCCACCGTCACAAACTAGATATATTTCACTGATGAAGGCCTCATCGCAGAATTCTTCACTCTTTGGGTCTCTGGGACAATGTCAGTCAGAGTTTATCTTGGGGCACTTTATCTCCACCCAGATGTGATTCAAAACGCAACACCTGAGACCGGCTCCATGCGACAAAAGACAGGCGTGCCTCCTACCTCCCATACTGGCAAAAACGACAGCTGATGACTCAGACGAGCGGCCTTGATTCTAATGGCCTCATGTGAGATCAAGCTCACTGGAAAGAGAGAACTACCAATCCCAGCAGACGTCTTCACAGTGGCGGTGAATCAGTCAAAGACTGTATACTGTGTCTGTCCAACCACACATGCATACTTTATGATAATTGCAACAGGACTACACCTATGCCCCTCTGTCTAATGATAGTGTTTGACATCTGCTGTGTCCAGCGAAAAGATGTTTTATGGCATCATCTGTTTCACTAGTATTTATGTTTGCACTAGTTAACGTTTGTATTCACAATGGTCCTTTACACAATTACTTTAAATTGGTAATTTTAACAACTCAATGCCATTGGCTAGATAACTAACGTCACTGTTAATCGTGAATCGAAAGTGAGATTAGCTAGTGTGTTGCTGACACTGATGAATCTACCTCATTGACAACAATCCACAAAAGTCCATCTAAAACATTAGACCATTCGCTGACAGCTGCGTAACTATAGGTTTCTCTCTGTGGTGCCAAGGGTGTCTCATTATGTCATTTTAGGTTAATTTTGTGAAGTAGTTTCTGAGAAAATGTGTTTTTTTCCCCATGATCCTCATATAATGGATGGATGGAGATACATGCTTTTTCATTGGACAGCGGCAATATGCAGAACTGGAACATATTTCCCATCCGTGGTGATGGAATAGGATATTTATTGAAATAATACTGCCAGTCCCCAGTTCTGAGAGCTGCCAGTGATTCGGTCTAGACAGGAAAGATCAAGAGGCTTAGCTGTTTAAAGTGACCACAGCTCTAACTTCTGCTCCACCCAGCATTGCACTTGTTTGACCTGTAGTTCCACTGGTAATGAAACTCATCTGAGTGAAGGTCTGCAGAACCTCTTTTTCACCCACCCTCCCCTGGAAATTGAACATCGCCCAACATGAAAGGGTGCAGGTCTTCAAGGTTGCTGAGGTGCCAACTGAAAGCTTTCTGCTGCTTATTAAGAGACTGAGAAAAACATGCTAACGCTAACGTCCTAGGCCCACGCTGATTGATGCTGGCTGTAGAGTCTACAGCCGGCTTCCTTGATTCATGCATGATTTGCAAGATCTTCCTCAACGCACCTGCAACCTACTTATGAGACATGATCACAAGGAACTCTAAAATCCTGACCTCTGGAAAGTATTCCATCATCAGCCGGTGTGCCAGAGTCAAACCCTCACCACATCATCCGCTTGGCCATCGAACCCAGCTTGCAACTCTGACATGGGGCAAGAAGGGATGGAGCTCCATGAGAACATACCCTAATTCAAGAGGTATCCGCAGCTCCTGCTCGTCCACTCGCCGTCGTTTCGCAGATCCTGTGGATGGAGCGAGCACTGTTTAAGTCCAGGACATGGGCAAATGCCTATAGCTCAACTCCTGGTAGACAGAACCTTCCACCTCCATTTATACCCAAGCAGATCATCTCCAAATGAGAAAGGAAGTTCAAATATAACTTCTTGGCATTTTTTGGTTTCTTTCTGTATAGATTCCAAACTGACAGCCAATTATAGCTTAATCCATAATCCACATGGCGTTCAGAAGCCATGCAAAGAGGGTTTGGCTTGATTTATACGCTTATCCCATAAAGCATTCCAATGTGCCCCAGCACAGCAAAAAGGAATCAAGCACAATCTGTGGAGAGGATGAGCCCAAATGCCTTTCAAGTTTCAAATTCAGGGGATACGTCACAGGGTTGCTGGGAATCACGAAGGTGGTTTCAGTCATCGACTCATGACATCAATGGGCAGGTTCATGTACGTTAGCCAATATTCCAACCCCAGAAGGGGAACACAGACGGCACGTGGCTCAGTGGGTTAGAATGCCATACCTGTGATCTAAAGGTCCCTGGTTCAAACCCCAAAGTCAGCAGACTTCATCATTGGGCTCCAGAGCAAGACCCATAATCCCCCTCTACTCCAGGCACTGCCTGATCCTACTTTCAATTGCACGTCACTTTGCATAGGAGTGTCTGCTGAATAGATTAATTCAAAGTGGGTCAGTGGAAAAGCCCAGTTGGGTCCTGGTTTTTGATATGCTGAAAATGATGAGGGAGTTCTCCTGATTGCCAGAGGTAATTGCAAACCTACTCTTTTCAGTTATGGGGATTCTAATAGGTACTGGCAGGTAAGCACATTGGCTGGAGGTAAAGTGGAAAATCTGGCCAAAACGATTCAGATTCAACTTATTTTCCTGACCAGAAATGTCACACAGAGTTTTTTGAGAAAATTATTGATTTTTGGCCAACCTACAACTCGGACATGATCAATTAGCACTGCAATTACCAACTGATACGCAACATTTTTTCAACTGCTTGACCAAAAATATCGGTCAATTTCACCTTCAATTTTTTCGATGGAAGCCTACAAAAAAGCCCACTGAACAAGTCACCGAAAAACGAGATTTGCAGCAGAATGTCACAATCACCAGCAGAAACCAGCTGTGGAAGAATAACCCAAGCAGTCATCTCTCAAAAACCACTAAAGCTATTGACTTGAAAACTTTGTCTTCATTTGGTATAAAAAAACATTATGACTTATTAAATTTAACATATTCCAGATTTCAGTTTTTACTTGTCAGGAGCTCATTCTAACCACAATCATCTCTATGGATGAACAAGACGCGGAAAATAAACTTAGGGCCCCACAACAGCAAAACTTGCCATCACCTGGAGGAGTACCAATAGCGAACGACGAGGAGGGAGCTGTTTGATAGGCTGGAGCTCCAGAACCAGCTAATGCAGTGGAAGCCATCATGTCGGGGGACTTGATGACTTGGAGGTTGAGGGGGGAGCTGTTGGCCGCAGAGTCGGTAGAGGCATTCACTAAAGAGGTACTCTTGGTGAGCTTCAGAGGCATCTTCTCCCCTTCAGTGTCAGTCCCCGTCTCATTGCGCTCCTTCATGTCATCCTCGGAGCCTTCCGAGTCGCTTCCGAAGTTGCTTTCAGAGTCTGTACCGGAACATGATTTCACTTCATTGCACCACTTGTGATGACTGTGATAATGCGATACTGCTAAACCAATCAGAACCAAGGAACGACTTTTGCTGAGGCAGACTCACCTGAGGGACTGTCGTCAGAATCCTCCTCGTCATCTTCCTCTTCCTCCTCTTCCTCGTCATCCTCATCCTCGACGGAGTCATCAGAATCCTTACTGCTGGGGATGTCAGACTCGGTGCCCCGGAAGAGGTCCACCAGGGACTGAACCAGGTGACTCTGGTTTGCCCCTCTACCTGCGGTTATCAATTTGGGGGCCCTGTTCTTCCCTTGGCCAGGTGAGGTAGAAGGCCTTGTGGGCACCATCGAGACGGCCACGTGGCTCTTGGCACCCATGCTCAGGTTGACGGGTGTGGAGAAGGGGGGCACGCCAGCGGCCGTGAGCGGGGGCTTGTCGGGGGTCTTGACCTGGCTGCGGGGTTTCGTGATGAGGGCAAGGGGGGCTTCCTGAATGGCGCTTTGGATGACACCGTTTGGGTGATGGTGTCCGAGGAGGGTACTGGAGAGGAACAGGTTGGAGTGGCTTCCATGTTGGGGAGCCAGTTTGTGGCTGCTTGGGGCCTCAGGGGAGAGTTTGGGAGGGGGCAGCGATGACAATGATGACAACGGTACTGATGCCGCCGCCTTCTTCTGGGTCTTGTAGGACTCCTGCATCTTTTTCAGATGCACTGGGAATGTCGTCTTGAAATGCTCCTGGGAATGGAATGGCTGAAGCGGAAAGGAAAAAAGAAAAGGAGAAAATGGAAGAAAAAAAAATATAATTACATTAGCTGTCATTTTACATTAATGCAGATGGCGAAAGCAGGTGGTAAAGTACAATACCAAGTAATTATGTCCAATTATTACCCCGAAATTGGCTACAAAAGTAAAATAATAAATTCCAGACTCAAATTAACCAATACTGCATAAATTAGTTTATCTATGCAGTATATATTAAAAGTCAGATAACGACATTTCGTACAATTCCCATAGTTAATGAACAAAAGCTGAAGATCTTATGGACTATGCAGATAAACGTAAATATCTGTTTAACAGAGTAGAATTAAGTGTTTTAAAACAAATCCTTATTAAATATAAAATAAAAAATATTAAATATCAGAATCACACTGTTAATACTGTTCATTGTGATAATTAAGCACACAATTAAACTTAAACCTGCCCAATCCTGCAAGAATAAAATTAGTGGTGATGCTCATTGGTGGGGGTGGGGGTGGGGGGCGCGTTTATATCCTTCTTTTTGATAACTAGATTCCTGAAGCTTCACCAGAGGTAAGTGCTTGTCTGCTTGGGTGCAGTAATTACAATAACAGTGAACACACTGTCACCTCCGCTGGTGTAGCCAGCCAGAGGAGGCCATCAACACCGTCAACTGGCAGACAGAGGGACCCGCCAGGCGTCCGCTCCGCATCGAGAAATCTGACTGACCTTTTAAGGTGTGTGTCAGATACAATGTAATCGCGGAGTAAGTCATTAAAGATATAAAATATAAAAAGACAACAGCAAACTGTGAAAATATGCAACAGGGACTCTGTGAGCAGCAATAACTAAATTATAAATACTAATTTTTTTCGACACAATAATTAAGATCCATGCAGGCTTTTAATTTGCATAAATTCAGCTCATCAAAATGGCAGGCGAGATTTTTAAATTTTCATCACTGTGAAATTTTATCCATTTTATCCTCTCTCCTTTATTATAGAATTACTGTATGGCTTTGCATTCTTCGTGATGTTGAACTGGACAGACATTTCATTTAGGCGACCCTATTGTATTTCACAATTACCACATTTACCACAGTGGTCTAATCCAATTATAAACTGAATAGAGGAAGGTAAAGAAATATTATTTTTATTGATTTAACCAAAAACTTTCCGTATTTACTCTTAGCTTGAAGCATATTTTAAACGGATATGAAGAGCTATTAATCTACAAAGGTTTGATGTTCTCATACTTAATACGGGTTACTGCTGTAATCCCCATCACAATGACAAGTCAAACCATGTAATTTTGACATTGAACAATTAATTAGAACCAGCATAAAACATAAAAAAACAGACCAATGTTACAAATAAACAAGAACCAAATCTGTAAAACATGAAGTGACAATTTAATGTTTCATTTGGCTGTACCGTTACACGGGGGTAGACAGGAATCCTTGGGTGTGTGTGTGTGTGTGTGTGTATTATATTACAGATATATATATACACACACATCCACTCACACATACCCCCCACACACAACACACGTTTCAATTTTATTGTCCCCTTATTGAGATGAGAAAGCCTGATAGATTTTTTCCCTTATCAACTGTCATTATAAAAACATTTGCTATATATTAATATTTCAGGCATGAAAAGAGCTTAGTTTTGTTGACATGTCTAGATGCAATGACACACAAACGGCTGATGGGAGCTACATACCTGCTTTAGTCTGAATTCACTGATATGTGAAGATGAGTCTTCCATGACGTTCCTTGGAGGTATCTTCATACCATCAGGGGAGAGAGTTGGTGCCTTTGGGGAGGGGGCCAGTGGTTTGAGTTTGGGAGGGGGGGAGAGAGACAGAGGCCTGGGTGAGCTGGAAAGAGAGAGGGGCTTAGGTGAACTGGAGAGGCAGATGGGCTTTGGGGAGACTGTGAGTGGGAGGGGCTTTGGGGAGACCGTGAGTGGGAGGGGCTTTGGGGAGGA